>CM060700.1:74712103-75439603 GCA_030686995.1 Artemisia argyi | reverse complement strand
ATGATATCTACAAGTTGTTTGGTAGTAATTTGAAAACCAAATAGTATCATACGAGCCCACAAAAATCAAACAGAGTGAATATCGTAGATTTTCTGAAATGTGTAAGTGGTTTCAACATTTTTTATTCTTAGCCTTCGCTTCTATTTTTTTAATACTTTATTAAAAAATAACTTTATAACTAAATTCAATAATAATTTATAAAATAAAAATATATTATATTTTCTTTCCAAATCCAAATCAAACCCAAACCCAAACCCAAACGCAATTACAAACCAAACGCACCCTAACTAATTGATAACAAGATACATCTTGAAAATTTTGTTAAAAGAGACAAATATATCGTCAATGTCTAATAACAAGCGTAATTAGATAGCACTTATCTTTACATTTATTAAAATAAAATATATTTTACAGCCCATGTATTACACATGTCTTAAACTAGTAAATATATTATTCAAGTCTATATAGATAGGTATACATGCCAAAAGCTACCGTACTTTCTATGAACACCAATAATGAGAAACAAGAAGATAGCTTATGAGCTAAGTGTGAAGTATATAGATAGAGAGCTTAGGGAGCTCCGGGGAAAGATAGTGTACTTGGCGAATCGATTCTAACAATGTGTTCATCCTCACCTCCAGACTCATCGCTCGAGTAATCCATTTCACGAGTATCATTTGGGTCTGGGTTTTCACGTGGAGCTATTAGACTTTCACTTGCTATTTCTCCCACATTCACGTTTTTTCTCACTGTCGTAGAACCTTCTGATTTCACCGAAATGAGCCGCCGGCTTTCGGTTGGTGGTGGGACCCTTGAGTAAGACCTGCTGTGAGATGGCTTCTTTGGTGGCTTCCCTTGTCCATTTGGAGAAGCACGAGGACTGTGTCCTTCGTTAGATATCTGATTAATCAAATAACTGAAGTTAGCCATCCGTGGCCAGAAATACACTCAAGTAACAGCAGTTGCAAGAGGCTATGTCATTCAAATATCATCCAAGTTTCAAATATGCTCCACTTAAGTCACCCTAAACCTTTTAGTCACATTGCTGTGAAATTTTGTTAAATTTTAGTCACATCCTTGTTCAGGGGTATTTTCTGCAAGGGCAAATGACAAAAAAATACATCGAACTTGACACTTTTTGTGATTGTGTGTAACCAACTATTTTTTGACTTATTGTGTGTACTGAACTTTCAAAGTTCGATCATTGTGTGTATTTTGTGACTATTCATGTAAAATGACCATTTACCCTTCGAAATTTGAAAAAAGTAAGGGTAAGATGATCACAAAATACACACAATGATCGAAATTTGAAAGTTCAGTGCACACAATAAGAAAAAAACAAATAGTTGGCTACACACAATCACAAAAAGTGTCAAGTTCGATGCATTTTTTTGTCATTTGCCCTTTTCTGCAAATCTTATAATGTTCGCAATATAACACCTGAACTTCTTTGGGGGTAGTGGGCCCCAATTTCTAGTAACTATATTGGAACATTGGTGAAACTTGTTAGCTATATATTTAAAACATTTTATGATGTATAAAGAAATTTATGAACATACCATGCTTCCATACATGCTTAGTTGCATTGCTCGAGCAGAAAAGTTGTTCCCATGCTGATCAATCTCACTAGGATGTTCAAGATGCTGCCTAGACTTGGTATGGCGCTGTGGCCAACTCATTAGGCCACTATGCTCTCTTGATGATGGGGTTCTTGGAGGGT
Organism: Artemisia argyi; assembly: GCA_030686995.1. Taxonomy (NCBI): domain Eukaryota; kingdom Viridiplantae; phylum Streptophyta; class Magnoliopsida; order Asterales; family Asteraceae; genus Artemisia; species Artemisia argyi. The sequence continues at coordinate 75,437,883 of CM060700.1, read as the reverse complement.
TATCGCCACCATGTGATATTAATGAAGATGTTCTCCTTTGAAGGGTTCTACTGGTCTCAAATCCCGCAATGTCAAACATGATCACCCTTGCTCTTGTCTCAACTATGTAGGACGATGCATGATGAGAGAAGCTTGCAACTTGTCACCGACAGGAAACAAGAAAAAAGAGATTAGTCCCAATGTTGTTTCAATATTTATAAGAAAAAAAAAAAAAAAAAAAAAAAAAAAAAAAAAAGGAAAATGAATAGAAGTAGAGTGTCGAGAAAACAAAATAGTAGAATGCATCACCAATACCCAAAACCAACCAAATTTGTCCATTCCGTTTGGTTAAACGATTCAGGCATACATATCCATTTCTTATCTTAATTCATCAAATCTCTCTTAAACACAAACAAAAATCAGAATCGTGTATCCATTTATATATCTACTAAATTTAAATATATGTATGCTTTGTTCAGAGTGAATCAACAAAAAGAACTCATGCCTGTTACTCTTAATCCGTAATTAAGTTAAAAAATATGGAGAAAAACCACCATATATTTTAATTTATAAAGTAAAATTAAAGAGTTGGATAGTTAAATACACAAGTTTGCCCAAACTACAAATTTGACAAGTGAGATGGTGTAAAACTTCCTTATAGTTTGATTTATAGTCTGTGTACATATTAAACTGATAAATTTTCTTACAGAGATGAGATAGAATAATCTATAACCATTAAATGTAAACAAACGAATTATCTATTATGTTCAATATTCTACTATGCAACCAATTTAACAGTCAAATGTATACGAATATGGAAATAATCACGTGGCAATATAGGATTTATATTGTTAGAGTGAAAATACTGCATGTAGCAATCCCGATGAACTTAAAACAACATAAATTATACTTTAAGGTCATGAATATGCTAGATATTTATTCTTTTTATAGGTTTAAGGTCATGAATATTTATTCTTTAATTTAAGCTTGTAGGCACACAAAATTGAGCCAAAAGAGAAGTTACTTCGTCTTTGACAACATTCCTACAGGTCATGAATATGCTAGATATAATTTATTACTATTACTATTACTATTACTATTACTATTACTATTATCAACCCTCGATTTTCATTAAAAACATGGAAGATTACATAAAATTGGAGGGGAGTCTAGACACAATGTCTGATCGAAATGCACTTGGGCCTCCAATAAGTATAATGGGGAGCATGTCCTCAAAGCGTAAGGTAATTTTGAAACTCCTGCGCAATTACGCAAAAGGAGAAGCTCACATTGAGGGTCATTAAGTTTGCTAATAGCCTCCATTAAAGATATGGTTTTAGAGACCCTTTTGGAAGCCAAATCTTTCATCCAAACTAACAGAACCCACAAGTTTGACGCCATGGAGCGGACGAGCGATATTTAGGGCCGGTCTAAGAGGCACAGCAGATCGCCACTTCGTCGAAACGCGGTTCAGGAACCACGTCACCAACGGCATGTTTGCAATTCTTACTAAAAGTGTGGGTGCAAAAACACTCGCCACAGAGCCAAATGCCCGCTTGATGAAGTGCCTGATCAAGAGTAGAAAATAAGGAGAAGTCCCTACCCATACGCGCCTTGTGGGAAGCCATCAAATCATTAGTCTTAAAATGGAGGGTACCCAAGTGGTCAATAAAATATTTTAGTAAACCCCTTTCCCTTCCCCCCACTACACCCCTCGTGTCCTTGTAATGGGGAAGATATACGGACTGCGCCGAGGCTATCCATATTAGTAAGTGAAGTCCACCAAAGTAAATGGTATACACCCACTCATAAAATAACAAGCCCAATGTGAGCCTACTATCAAACAAGGGTGGCGTGGGTCCCACCAGATCAATCCACAACACAAATCGCTAGCACCTCACAAAAAGGTCAAACCAAGCACAGTACATATACAATCGCCACCCAAGCACAGTACACCCACAAAATTAAACAAATCGCCACTCACGTGAATAAACAAAACGCTACCCAGGTGGACAGACTAATCGCTAAACAACAAGTGAAGAGACAAATCGCTGCATGTGGGACAGAGGCAAATCGCTGCCTATAGAATCGCTCCAGGACAAGTGTAGGGATTGAATGGCAAACCGCTTACCAAAAATGGCAAAAAGGACCTTCTTCCCTGAGAGCCAACCAAGGAAATCCACAGGGTCTCCTCAAAAGGGTCTGTAAAAAACTATCACACAAATACAAGTTGAAGGGACCACACGTCTAAATACAAGTTGAAGGGACCAAAGGTCTACTGCAGACACGAAGAAAGGGAACAAAAACCAAGTCTTAAAATGAGACCCCAAACAAACGCGGGAAAATAAAAACAAAAGGGAAGAAACTATGCACCGGGAAATCAACAAAACAAAACACAATCCAACCGAAAGTTGAATTGAGGGTGCTGGACCGGGGAGATGGCTGGATCGAGGCAAGCCGCCGCCGCCGCCGCCGCCGCCGCCGCCGCCGCCGCCGCCGCCGCCGCCACCGCCACCACCACCACCACCACCACCACCACCACCACCACCACCACCACCATTATTATTATTATTATTATTATTATTATTATTATTATTATTATTATTATTATTATTATTATTATTATTTATTTAACTTAACACTTCAATTTAAGCTTGCAGGTACAGAAAATTGAGTGAAAGGAAGCGTTGCTTCGTCTTTGACAAGACTACTAAAACACGGCAGTCTTTTGATCCCAAATGTGGTTCCAAAATTCAAACAAGAAACCAACTAGGATTTCGCAGTAACATTTGGGGTGTTCAAATTTGTCAAACTGTAATGGTTATGAATATGGCAATTTCAAACCTAACTTTTATGAGAAACTATATCATGGCTGGATGCATCATAACCTACGCAAGTATGGTCAAAAGAACATAGTAAACTAATATCCCAAAAGTAAATGTTTAAGATGCAAATGGGTTTTGAATTACCTGCTATTTCTGACACTCGGAAACTTCGGTCACCATATGAAGGGAATAGTGCAGCTGGTGCAGTAATAAGTTCTAAAGTACCCTGGGTTTTGATGAATCCTTCCAATAACAGACCAATCATATGTTGAGGTATTTCAAAGCATTCTCCAGTTATGTACGTGCTCATAGTGGATCTGTCTGCTACAAGAGTCCTTAAGTCATGCATTGTCATTTTCTCAAAGATTTGAGGAAGCAGAAGTTTTGAGAGTATAATTGAGCTTTCCTGTGATAATAATATTTAAATGTTAACATCATCCTTTATAACATAATAAAACAAAGGATAATCAGGAACAAACAGGTCAACAGGAAAAAATAGTAAAAATCAAGTACATTATATCTAAAAGATTCCGAGGCACTTCACTATTTGCTTTTAATATAATAAAACAAATGTTGGCAATGATAATGGGTCAGTAGGGAAAGCAGAGTGAAACTCACTTATCCTGCATCTGTAATCCGACATATTCGTGGAGGGTAGGGCTGAAGACACATGATAATATAAAGTTAACGTGTTTTAAAAGTGATTATGTCACTTTAAATTGAAGCTGTTTGGGTGTTTGGAAAATTCCGATATTGTAGAAACTAAAACATGCATTTACCAAAAGAGACATTCTTGTGAAAAGAAGATACGCCTCTTATGACATGGGGTTAAAAGTAGGTTGAACTAAGGGGTTAAGACTCTGAGTTTAAAGAAGGTGTAATTAGGTAAACCCTTTGATAACTAGTTTCATTGTAGCTGATATAGCTAGTATCAAACTGATTATTTGATCACTATATGATCAAATGATCTGAAGAAGAATTCCATCTAACTTTCATTTCATCTTACCTGCCACAGAAAATCTTCAACTGCATGATCTGTTCCAAGCACTGACAATATCCTTTCGGCTTCAATAAAGAAACCAAGTACCACAGAATCAGTAACAATGTCACATATGTAAGGCTTTCCCAGCAGCACCTCATATAGGCCCAAAGTACTTCCGTGTGCAAATGTTGGATGCAAGGAGTGCTTGTTTCTTATTTTCTTGCTTGCCCACTTTTAGAAAAATACAAATATAAAAATTGTTAATTGAGCTTCAGCATATATGAATTAAACAAGTAGGAAGCATTTTCTCACAGATTTAGTTTATTACCTTCACCACACCATTTGAAATCAACCAAATGCCATTTGGTTTGGATCCCTCTCTATAAAGGGCCACGCCACGCTGTTTCATTGTCTCTTTGGTGGACCCCACTATTTGTTCACGTACTGCTGATGGAAGGGCTCCCAACAAAGGATTGGCACTAATAAGATCATGTGGTTTTGGAATCTTAACTAAAGGAGGATTTCGTAGAAGTTTCTTTAAGTCGGTCTGCATTATAATTAAAAAATAAACACTTTATGTGGAAGCTTAAACACCTAAATACTAATTGACGGATATACTTGTGAAGGAATACCTGGACAGCATCATGAAGATGAACCAATTCCTTTTCCTCTAATAGTCCAGACTTTTCAAGATCTTGAACATATTCAATTAGATGATTGAGCACGGAATATGTCACTTGCCTTGTTTTCAAGACACGTAAAACCTAAAAGAGTTTATCAATATTAATCATTTTGAATAAATATCAGACACATCTATGTAAGCCGAATTATTTTATAAAAAGAAGTAATGTGAGTCGAATTATTTTACAAAAAGAAGTAATGTGAAACTCGTACTTGATATCTTAATTCTTAATATACCATCTAGATATCTGATGGAAGCCATGAATCTCTATTTCAGAGTACATAATAACAGAGTAGAACAGAGGATGGGCTCAGGCTTTTTTATTACAGCAAAAATTGCAGTGGCTAGGAGAAATCCATCCTAGTTTTGTGAGGACAGAAATCCATCTCTATTTTCAACCTGACTCGCATTTTGGGGTATTACAATAGAAACCATGTCATGTCATTGCATGCCACAACATACTTTTCCTTCATGGTTGGTAATCAGGGAAAAGCTGAAGACACAAGACAGATTGAGACATGTGATCATAGCCTTTATGTAACATGTGCTTTTTCTTTAACCCTAAAGAAGACAATGCTTCTCAACAAGCTCAAACAAGCTCTTCTACACAAGTAAACAATGCAACTGTGCTCAATACAAGAAGACAGTCCTCACAAGATGCAAATATTACTCAGAAGAAGCTTAGTCAATTGTGATTCAATTTAATAGTAGCTCAGTTATGAATAGTGTAGTATAGAGTTAGTAATTAGCCTGTTCTTTAATTGTTCATACTTCATATCCTAAACAAGTATGGAGCTACATGAAAGATTACACTTTTTTTTTTTTTTTAACCAAGATGCAAAGGAAGGTCACCTACAAGTATTGTTATAAGACTCACCTTCTGAGTAAGAATATACTACATTTGGCAAGAGCGGAATTTTAGATTGTTTCACAAGACGGAACGTACAACGCACTGACGCAGCAATTTACTAAACAAATTTATGAGGTTGTAGGTATGAATTTGATGTGTTTAAAGTTCAAGCCTACTACTCGTGTGAAGACAATGATGAGAATATGGGAATTTGATGATACGAATCTGGAGCAAAATTGAAAATTGAAGATGGTTTATGGATTACAGACAGCTCAGGCTAAAATAAGGGTACCCAGCCGAGACTTACGCCCGTGGCTAGGCTTATCACCAGCTACTAGAGAAACTGGACAGAAACTTGGTACTGTAGGCTGCCACTCAGGAAATTTAACCCGCGGTAAGAAATAGAAATATAACTTTTATAAAATTTTTAGCAAAGTATCAGAATCATTACAAAGAGTATAGCATACTGTGATTTAGCATAAACTGAAAATTGTTCCTTCAGTCGGATCGCAGTGAACTGTGTGTGTGTGTGTGTGTGTGTGTGTGTGAAGATGTACAGAAACGTAGCCAATATGGATCTAGGAGTGTATGGATGGTTTTAAAGTGTTTTTGCTTTCATGTTTTGCTGAATATTATGCTTTAAAGTAATCATTTTTTTAGGCAGTAATGAATATGGTATGTCATCTTTGTTTAGTTTCTGGCTTAGTATAAGCTTTAGTGTGTCATTCATGTGGTACAAATATCTATGTAAATCGCGTTTCATATTTGTAAAAGTTTGCCTGCGTATAACCCTTTTACCCAAACAAAAAGTATTGCGCGTGTTATATATCTTAGATTATTGAAAGTAATTAACTAGGAAAAACTTCCATAAGAGAACCATTTCTGGGAGTTGGATGATGTACCGGAACACTTATATATTCCATAATCTATCTTGGATTTTGTTAAATCTTTATTGCATGTGCAACTCCACAAGTTTGGGATGTCACAATGAGAGTTCGTAAATTTAACTAACCTGTGGAAAAGTAATGCGGACATCTTCCAGGAACTTTTTTGCTTCTTCTCCTTCGATTTCACTCTCATTAATTATTGCCAAAGCTATTTCACTATCACCTGCAGTTAGCGTTACAGGTAAAAAAGTAATTTTTTAATATTATGAATTAAAAAAGTCTAATTTTCATCACTTAAGTTGTTTATAAGGAAATACATACCAATCCTATGTGATTATTACCTATGAAGTCATGTAACTGCTGTCGTGCAATCCTATGTGCACGGAGAAAAGCAGCAGATATGTAACAAGCAGATTCCAACCTTTCAACAGTGAAGTAAGTTACAAGCTTTCGGGGAAACGTGCTTGTTTGCAGAAACTTGTAATAATTAGGGAAATGAACATTAGGTTTCAACCCATTCCAATCACATAGTGGTTCAGACGAGACCAAATCAAGTGCTTCATCAACAGATTGCATCAGAATATTTGCTGTATACTGGGTTATTCTACCTTCTTCCAGCATTACCCAATAAGCAGCTTGCACACCTGACATGAAAAAATAACATCTTTTAGAAAGAAAGCGTAAGATCAGCAGGCCAGGGTGGGGGGTGTCAACTTGAAATGGGTGGGTGGGTGAAATGAACACTTTTTTTTCCATTTCAATATGATTACAAATATCTTTAACTTTAATAAGTATTCTTTGAACAAAATGATTTAGGATTTCGTAGCCACTGAAAAATAGACTTTAGGCCACTTGCAACCTGATAACCCCATTTGACATGTTTGGTATAAAACATAACCCATCACTCTACCCTTTTGTAAGTAGATGGTTGTTATTGCTATCTCTATTAATATATGAAATTTTGCATTGAGATCATTTATGAGAAAATTGTTTACCATTTAGAAATCGTATACGAATATCAGATAGATGCATGTGCTCAACATCGTTATCATTCTCTATTGCAGTATGTGGGTGGATACATTCTCCTTCTGCATCATGCAAACATGTGATATATTTCTTGACAGTAGGCCAATCAGCAGGTCCTAATTCCTCATCATCAACAAGATCACCAAATGCCTCCAGTGCTTTGCTCGTCATTTCATACTTTGTGAAATCCAGTATACGCCTCTACCACAAAGAATGATAGATGCTTAAATACATGAACAATATTTTGTAATACTGATTCTAAAACTACAGAAAACGACCCCAGTACAATACATAATTTTTTTTTGCATATATAGTTTATAATTGTACCTTAGCTGCAGACAGCTTATCCATGTCTAGCATCCGCAAAACAAACTGAGTAGTTGATCCATTTACAATAAGTGTTAGAAACACAATTCCACCGGTAAAGAACACAAACTGCACAGGTGAGGAAACAATCAGATTAGATATGATTATAGTTAGATCTGATACAATAGATGTTTCAGTCATGTTATTGCAATTAAATATAGCCAAAGATAAGTACCAGCGTTCCTGTTTCATGATTAATCCATGGTGATGAATCACTAGATTGCTGAAAAAGCATAAAAGAAACTAGTAAGTAAAAACAGCATCAGGGATGTTTTAGTTATTATTATAAGGGAAAAAAAAGTGAATGAAAATTAACAAGTATATTAAGGCTTGTAAATACATTTTTAAATGAATACTTCTATAAGAATTAAGGATAACTTGCCTTAACTGACAGAGAAAGAGATAATGCCACAGCACCTCTTAAACCAGACCACACAAGAACAATAGCTTCCTTCCAATCCAAGCCATAACCAAAATAACGCAAGAGTGGATATAATGATCCAACTACTATGGCCCTTGAGAGTTGTAGCAATACATATAGTAGGATGAGGTAGCCCCAAGCACTCTCTGTGTAACATAATATGTTATGGTCATGCAAATTGAATGCAAATATTTAAAAGTGCTTAAACAAGTTGCTTGACTTGTAACAAAAACTGAAGCCAAGCAGTAATGATGCACCTCAGATTCATGCCACAAATTGGATTACTTCAAAAGAAAAATGGGGAATTTCCATTTATGCACGAAAACCACGATTTAACCATGATCATATAGCCCAAACAATACGACTTTAAGATCTATGCTTAGCCTCTAAAGAAACATCTCATGCTATGTTATCAAGAATTTCCATCAGTATAGGGTTCCAAATACAAGATGACGAAAGAATTTAGGATGTTTTGCAGATGCTGCATGTCTTTCAAACTTTCATTGGTCATTATAGTATTTACAACCATTCAGTGCTGTGTCTTCCTGTTTGTTTCCAAGTTGTGACATACCCAATACCATTAGGTCTATGTTCACTTACCTTGACAAATATCTCCAACAAATGTGCTTCCACGTGACAGATATATCTCATGCTTAAAAATCATATGTTTCAAACGATAAAAAAAAAAAGGGAAATGGATAGCCTAAAACCAAAAGACTAATGGATGAAATCTGATTTCATATTGGGGAACTATAAGAGAACGTCTACTTGCAGAAGACTGGTTTACAAAAAAAAAGACTAAATCTATGCAGCATTAAAAAGATAAGCAGCATCACAGAGAAATTTTTAAGAAATGAGCAACAAGCAAGAAGAACGTGCTTACCCTCATGTTTAAGAATGCTGTCACTTCCAAGTATACCTTCAGCTATGACTACTCCACTGCAACATAAACAAAGCTTAACTATTGAATAACAGTTTATTAATTTGTCTGTAAAAGATATACAAGAAGATTGATTCTAAGAATGCATACCTCAAGATGAAGATAAGTGTGTTAGCTATATATGACACCATTTCCCTGAAGTTCAAAATGAGCAAGGCCTTAAAAGAGTACTACAGAACATTTGGCATTCTCATGCATACAGGAATACAATAAATGGTAATAATAAACTAAATCTACTAGTACGACTCTTGATTAATAAGCTACTTTAGTGTATTACTATCATATCTCATGATCAGCAAGCTACATCCAAGGTAGGATGAGAGAACTATACCACTATGTATGTTATTGGACAGTTCTACGAGACTACGACTTATGCTTTAAGCAGCGTTAATAACAACAATTTTACATATTTTTCTAAGAAGGAATCATGCAGTCAATTATTCTCTATTCACAGTGGCCACCCTAAAAACGTGTTAATTTTGAATAGTTTTTTGTACAAACGAAGGCTTGAAACTAGTACAGTAACTCTGCGCCATAAAAGGTGAGACTGATTTCAAAAACTGCAAAAGAGTAGATTTGTTCTCTATTTCAATAATTCCAGGTCCAGAGGCCTGTTTTTGAAACGTTTTAGAAATATATCTCTCCGGAATAACATATACACCACATAGGCCTCAAATGGTGTTAGTAGAAATATGTAGTTAACTTTCTAGATCATCCTTGTTTGCTATAACTCTTTTCCCAAATCAGCAGCAAGTTGATAAGGTAAGGTGACTGGACCCGCAAGTCCTTTAAACTTAATCGTATTTAATCAGGTAAAACCCTTTAAATTTATTATAATATATTCAGAACCAGAAGATAAAATTCCTCAGAAATGTATTAAGAACTTGATGCACGTCATCAATTATCCTTGCTTTCAGTGAACTGGAAAATTGACGAAAATTTTATACCCAGTTGTCCTTTCTAGTTCATTCTTACATATTACAACAAGACAAAAAGGTAAAAAAGAAATACCAGAAATGATGCAAGCTCTGCTGTCCTTCACCCTTGAAAGCAGTTCTAGCAACAGCAGCATAGAACCTGTTCAAATATTTTTGTATCTAGATTAGTATAGTTTCAGCATAGAACAGACTGTTGAAGCAATTAAACTTACATTCCTAGCGTCATAACTGTTAATACTCCCGAAATATCAGCACCTTCTTGAGACTGTCATAAGGGAGAAACAAATTAGGTGATACAAAATGCATAAACGGACAAAAACATTTTTCCGACAGATTAGTATTTTTGAAATATTCAGGTCAAGCTCACACTTATTGTGCAGAAATTGTATTGAAAAGCAATCTCTTCCTCAAAACAATTAAACATAAGTTTAGGAACTGACATAAAAGAGATTCCACACTGATCACAAGTCTCTACTAGATTTTCAAACGAACCCCTTACTAGTCTAATGAGAATACAAAGATGATTACTCAAAAATTCAAGTTTAAAACTGCACGCTTTACTTAGTACTGTGGTAAAGACTTCTATGAGTTAGGCCAGGTACATATAAATTGGTGTTAACCAATACTATTTCAGTTACAAACACAAAACGAATCACTAAACGTAATGCTCTAATGTGATAAAGGATATGTATCCAAATGTTAGCAAATAAAGATGCTGTGCAAATGGTTATGAGTATCAATTGAACGTAATATTATAATCAGACTCAAGAATATATGGCTATATTGTAAATATCATATTAAGCTACAGCATTTTCAACTACACGAACAAAATTGAGGGCAGGGAGATAGGGCCAATAAAAACCAAGTTAACGCATCAATGTAAGAAAGAAAGAAAACTGAGGGCAGGGAGTTAGGGCAATTAAAGCAAGACACGAATCAAAAGCCCACTCTAAGTTTTGAGTTTCTATTTATGTTATACCTCTTATTTGGACTGATGTATATCTAATGACCACAGCCAGCAGACCCGTGGTAGTTTATATGGTACCCAAAGCCACGCCATATGACGAAAAACAGAAGTTGATATCTAAGCGCGCAGACCACTGACAGTTTTATGAAGATAAACCTAATCTTAACATGAAATAAATACACAAGCATGAATGTAATTTCCACTTTAAAGGAAACTTCTGTTTAATAGAGACCGACTAGGTTTATGTAATTCTTAAAACTTGTGATTCAATCCTTCCATAGATACTCAAAGTAGAAGGTGACAGAAAAGATGGTTTTGTTGGTAAAGTCCTATAACACTTCTTATGTGGGTCTGGCATCAACAGGTAAATGAACAAAGAGAAATCACATGGATAAAATCACATCACTCAACTCGGTACAAATCACAATTCCATACTTGTGATAGCCATCACAAAACTTAATGCTCACAAATGATGATGCTCAATTGTGGATCTAGTTTAAGCATGAACCACAAAAGTCCTGTTGAAATGAAAAAATAATATTGCCTAGGCAAATGATTAGCCATTAACGGCAGCATAACAAGTACAACTTTGCAGAATAGCTAGATCAATGATCTTGACAATAATAGAGGATCCAATAATCATATTGAAAAGTAAATATAGCAGGTTACATACCGTGAAGTAAGCAAGGTAGCTCACAGCTAGAGTCAACGTGATTTCTATCACCGTATCATTGAAAATAAATCCAAGCCACAAATAAGACACCAGACCAAATGCAATACCCATTCCTACACTGGATTAAAGTAATAATTCTATCAAACCAACCATAAACATGTCATTTCGAATTGAAGATAAAATACTTACGCTCCAAGAGATACTGTAGCTAAAAACTTAATGACAGCTCCCCAACCGAAAGTCGATCCAGTTACCATTCGAAAAAAAAGTGTATAGACAACGATGGCAGTCCTGCATATAAAAAAAATGAAGTTTGTTATCCAATATGGTAAAATTTAAACCTGACTAACATATCATAGAATATAGGACTACATGAGTAGCATGGAAATAATCCCATGGATCAACAACTTTATAAAGTGAGAGAAAATTGATACCCATCATTCATTAATGATTCTCCTTCAATAATAGTACTTAGTTTTTTGCTTGCACCAAGCTCTTTTAACAAAGCAACCACGGCAACAGGATCTGTAGCACTTAGAAGTCCTCCAAGCAGCAATGATGTCTTCCAACTCCAGTTATATGGAAAACATAGCTACAGTTAAGAAGTTTATAAATGTTCTTAGAAAACAGTAAATGACAGACATCTCAAGCAGAAAGATTCCAACATGTTGTATGTAAGCAAACCTTCAAAGCTGCACCAAGAATAAATGTAGATAATAGAACCCCAGGCCCGGCAAGAATTACCATTTGCGCCATACATTTCTGCAAAGATATGAAGACTGAATCATGACAAGTTGAAGGTTGAATCTTAACACATATTATTTGCAGTTAAATATTGAAGTCTTCATTCATGTAAGACAAACTTTGATACCAAGTATCACGTTTATGAAAGGTGTTTAGAATGGAACATGCATTAACAAGTATTAGGATCCAGTGATCCACTTAAGTAATATTCTATCATTGTATTCACAATAACTAGTCCTGTACTATTGGCCTTCAAGACGATCAAATAATAAGACTTCCCGGCTCTCAGGGTGTTGTGAACGGCAATCTATTCACAGTCATCCCAATCAATTTGCAAAGAGTTGTTTCAATAACATAGAATCATGACACTTAAGGGAAAAGAAGTAATGTGCAATCCAAGTTTCAAGTAAACTCATTAAGTAAGAAAATGAAGTGTAGAGGTCAACCTTTATTTGGTGCACCTCCATGGAAAATGCACTTTCAAAAAGAAGAGCAGGAAGAAAAACAGCTAATAATAGATCAGGATCAATATTTGCCCCTGCACATGAACCCATATGTGACATATTATAGCAGAGACACGAGTTATTCTGAATGTAAGCATGTCAGGGAAAGCATGTGTGTAATTTACAATTCTATTCAAACCAAAGGAGTTAATTCAACTTACAAATTCGAATTCCATCACCAACCTTTCCTAACCGATGGCTTGTTCCATATTCTGCAGAATGAAGATTTTCTAGATTAGTAAATAATAAAATATAGCATCCCAAAGACGCATGAACTTCTGGTTGATTTCTTGCATAAAACACAATTATAATTTCTTAGTACCGCTACTGTAAACTCATTTCTAAAAAATAAGGGACTCGACTTAAAGAAAGTTTACTTTTGATTTTTGTTATAATGATAAAGGTACCCCACTCTAGAGTAATCTAGCATCTCCATCTATACCCTCCTGTGTTGTTTGTGGGGCGTTTATTATGACTAAAATTTCATACAAAAAGAGAACTAGAGTTGTATAGCACGGGTACTCGCCTAGTCTTTAGAAATTGGTCAAACTTTGGGTCTTGCTTAAAAACATACGAAATGAGTAATATTATCTGACTAATATACCCTTACTTATAAAAGGCAATACGATCAATTAACTATTTAAATATTTAATTACAATTTAATCCATAAACTTTTTCCACTCTCACTTACACGCATTAAAAAAAAAAAAAAAAAAAAAAAAAAAAAAAAAAAAAAAAAAACAAATTGACGCTACTATACACTACTACTGCTAGATGCGGGTAATTGTCTATATAATGAAACACGTGTATGTTACATTTATAATCCCATCACGTAGAATCTCTAACTTACAATAGCAATTTGGTTCACAGGTCTTTTCCTTGAACGGCCTTTGCAGTAAATCCAAACATAGTCGATTTGTAAAGTCCAAACGTTGTTAGCATGAAGCTCATTATGATCAGAAACCTAAAGGTTGTAAAGTGTTGTGTAGACTCTATTGCAACTTGTATTTGTTTCCATTACAAGTAACTTCAGTTGCTTTTACGGATGATGGAAATAAACCTAAAACTACCAACAAAATGCAATATTCATAGTTAGATAAGTCTAAGATGTGCACTATAAAAAGCCAACAGGCACCTCAAGGATCTTGAGCAAAATAGAACAAGAAAGACCATGACAGCAATCATATACAATTACTACATCTACAACATTTATTTTAGCCTCTTATAGTACTCTTTTTATCTCCTAAAACTTGAAACAATTTTTGATTGGAGATATCATATATAGACTGCAGCATTCCCTTTCCAGATTGGTAACTTTCATTAATACAAACTGCCATTATATATAATATGCATATTGAAACGGATGCCATCGTTTTGAGATAACTCTTTTTGTCTTTCACCAGTATGTTTGCAATATACATCACAATCCACAACTAAATTATGTTTTTGGTGTGCATAGTTAATAATGAGATATGTATCGAAGATGTTTTGATTCCATACTATTGCTACTGACATCCAAATCTTAATAACTAATATTGACTATTGTGTCCAAATCTTAATAACCTTTTTTTTTTTTTTTTTGTCACTGAAGGGTATTTTAAACATACCTAACTAACATTAATATACATTGCTGAAATGTTTTATGACTCTAAAGTTTGATCTTTTGCAGGATACAGTGCACTAAAATATAATTTCTGAGATTCTACCAAAAAAAAGGTAGTGCAATTAAAAAGTAGTAAATGTATATTCTGCAGTTGTGCCCTTATTTAGCAATGATAAAGGTACTCCCTTTTGCAAAAAGTGACCACCTTTAACTAGTCCATTAGACAACTTTAACAATCATTCAACTTAGACGTGGACAATGCTCCAGAATACTAGTAACTAGTTTAGAACAGGGGCGCAGCTACATGGGTGGGGGGGGGGGGGGGGGGGGGGGGGGCGACCCCCCGAAATTTTTTTTGCGATGTAGGGGGTATATAGTTTTCGTGTAGAAAAATTTCGGTATATTCGGTTTCGACCCCCCAAAATTTCGGTATTACCCGAAAAATAGCGTTAGGAAAAAAAAATTAGATCCCGACCCGACCCCCCGAATTTTTTTTTTTTTTGCGATGTAGGGGGTATATAGTTTTCGTGTAGAAAAATTTCGGTATATTCGGTTTCGACCCCCCAAAATTTCGGTATTACCCGAAAAATAGCGTTAGGAAAAAAAAATTTAGATCCCGACCCCCCACTGAAAATTTTCTAGCTTCGCCACTGGTTTAGAATCGATATATATCAAGTTTTGGTATTTAATTAGTAAATCACCATCAGTGCAGAATGGCAAAAGTATATGTTCAGCTATAATGTTTTTCATTTAGTACAAAATAAAGTAAAAAAGTTCATGTATCATTAGCTCGGAGTATTTTAAGCTTATATTTGAGCTCGACCACAAAAGTTTTTAAGATTGCTAAATTTTGTCGCTTTTCTGCTTATTTTTAACTTTTAAGCAAACTCCAAAATGCTGCTCCAGGTAAGAAGTTTACTTATTTGAGATGAAATTAAAAGTATTATTATATCAACATATATGTAAAAAAAAAAAAAAAAAAAAAAAAAAAAAACAAAAAAAAAAAAAAAAAAAACAAAAGGACTTTTTAAAATGGATTTGACTTGGTATATACTGTATTCAACAAATTATTGTTTTTTCGAGTATATAGCATTTTTTACAAATAAGGTAATCCAAGCCCAAAATGACTTATTTTTAAGCAAAAGCAGAAAAACCAAGTAATAAGCAACCCCAATATACCTATTTTTTATCTGTTTGTCCACTTACTCTGGTTTGGATAAAATAAAGAGCTTATTATACTAAGAATTTTTCTTAAAAATAAGTAATGTTATAGACAGTGTTTGGATTTGCTTGTTTTGTAAATGATGCAATAGTACCCGAAAAATTAATAACATGATAGAAATATTTAATCATATGCATTTATATGATGCTAAAATCATAAGCAGTTCCAGGTAAAGTGTCTAGTACTCCATTTGTTAAATTACCTTTTCACCCTCTCATACATGGTTAACTACCAAATGTGAAATATATGGAGTATTTAAGCTGCTAATAATAAGGAGATTGGTACCTAAAGATCCCATGGCAATACCAAGAACAAGAAGAGCAACAGTGTAGGGAACTCTAGTTCCTCTAAGCAAATGTCTCGATGCAATTCCCAAAACCAATGAGATCCCAACAAATAACACCGCATCAGTCGGATTATATCCACCTTCTTCCCCCTCCCCCGCCCTTAACGTCACGTTGTTTGCCACCGATCCCATCTCCACCGCCACCACTATATTTATTTTTATTTTAGTTTTAGTACAAAGTGATAGTTATCAATTGGACTTTGGTGACTGCAACTGTCTTTGCATCTTATGATTAAAAAACACTGTGATTATTGGTTGTTATGTAATATAATACTATATCAGTGGAGTGTTTTAGTTATGACTCACTTTATTAGTTTATTTTAATAATGATTAGTGACAATATGGCAAGGGAGGTGATTTGCACACTCCCATAAATGATTGGGACACTCTAAATTAGAATGTCTTGACACTTATACCCTTACAGGATAAGAATGGGTAAAAGTAATGTGAGGATATAAATGTCAACACACTCTAATTTAGAGTGTCCCAATCATTTATGGGAGTGTACAAATCACCTCCCATATGGCAAAGTAACTACCTCAGACAGCTCCCGCCCGTGACGTGAGGACCACCGGTTGTGCAAGGGCCCTATTTTTAAATTTAACGAGGGTCACTAAACATCTTTTAAATTATAAAATACATTGACGTGTAATTAATACGTTAAAACTTTTCTTTTCATTAAAAAATGCATTTAACGAATATTAAATAAGTGTAATTTACTATAACTAAATGTGATTTTCAATTTACTACACGCAAACTTTTCACATATTTACACTCTAAAAATTGCCTAATGAGTAACTATTAGCGAATCCACGACTAATTATTTAAAAAAAAAAGTAAAAAATAACTTTATTATTTTTTAACTATAAAATTTCTCATGTTTTACCCTAGTTCAAACTTCCTAACTCGTTATTTTTTACACAATTTCAAACTTAATATCTACAAAAAAATCTTATAGATTGTTCTATTTTACATACTATCAAGGAAAAAAGCTAGTGTTGAGAAACAAATTGATAAGGATAGCATTCGTCAGCAAGCGATTATCGATTTATTTGTACTGCTTAACAAAGCAAGTACAGATAAAAATAATATAAGGAAAGAATACAAGGAATGCAAAGGCATTTCGCAAGAAAAACCTGCTTTGATCGACACTTTTCTAAAAATAATCTTAGAAAAATTACGAGATTCATAATTATTTGTTTATAATAGTGGGACAAATGCAAAATCAAATCAAATGATAAAATTGTTTGGATGCATGCAAAAAACAAATAGGACGATTGTGTTTTTCTTTACGTGTAATTTTTTCTTTAATTTTCGTATGCTTTTTATATTTCGTATTTTTTATGTAAATTTTGTTTGCTTTTTTATTTGAATGAATGAAATTTAGTTTGTTTGAAAACAATAAAAAAATAAAATAAAATAATTGAAATATTTAGTTTTAAAATAAATAAAAATTGGCTTAAAAGGTGAGGTGGTATGATTATCGGGGATGAAAATTGAGAAGGAGTGAAAGAAAAGAGAGAACTGATATAAAGCTGAGATGAAAAGTGAAAAAGTGTGACCGATGAAAGTAGTCTAATCACTTATCTCCATCTTATAGATAATGTCAATCACTATTTTGTTTCTTTTCATTTTTTAATATCATCCCCGTCCTTTTTTTAGATATTCTTATTTATAACTTTATTAAAATATATATCATTCAAAATCTATATATTTTAATTTACATTGCTTTTCAAAAACTCATTTTCTCACCTACTCGTAATAACAACCTAATTAAGATTAATTTAATGCATAGCTTGTGTTTCTATTATGATAGGTATAGTTATATACGTGTTTTTTTTCTTCACATGTGTTGTAGCTTCGGATATTATTATCTTAACTTTAAATAATAATACAACAAATATTTACCGTAAGTTGTTGTATTATAAACTCATGCGTGCATATCATTTTTGGTAGTAATTAAAAGTAATAATAATACTACTAAATAGTTACTCTTGTTTATAACCTCATACTTATATTAGGGTTTTTGTAATCTTAATAAAGGTTTTACACTTTTAAAGTCATTGGGATCTGTTAAACTTCTAAAGTTATAAACACAATTATGAAAATTAATAATTTTATACTTAAGTCCGTAAATTTAAATTTAAGATTGTTTGTTTCTAAAGTTTTGGATTTAATTGTAAATTTCATCGGCCAATCAGCGTTTAACGTTATTTTACACTAAAGTTCAAAAAAATAAAATAAAATAAAAAAGGCTCTTGCTTACGTGCGATTTTGTTTTTTTCTTTTATTTATCGTATGATTTACTAGACAAAAATGTATCAATTTGAAAAACCAATATTGACTTTTATTAGTTAAAAAAGAAGGTTTTATTCCTATATGACCAATGTACTTTTTTTTCTTTGGTGCAATTTTGTTTCCTTTCAAAATCTTTTTTACTTTTTGTGCTTCCTCTATTATATAACTGATAAAGTGAAACAGTATATTAAAAGTAAAAACTCAAAAAATCAAATTAATAAAGGTTACTTTACTTTGCTAAGTCACAAAATAGAGTTGCTTGATTGGAAAATAAAAATCAGCATTTGATGCGGTTCTATGTCGTGTGTAGTTGCGGTTTAACAGTATTAATGCCTAATCAAGTTTTAAATTTATATTTAGCCGACTTATCAATAACACACACACACCTAACGAACAATGTACCCAGTCAGTATGAATATAACGGTAAGTAGAGTGTCGATCACTAAGAGTGGAACGTATTATCTAGTTAACCTAATAAGAATTTTAATATCCTAAGTGTAACAACCCGCATTTTCAGGACATTTCTCCTATTCACCATTTACTATTCACCGGTCACTATTCATCATTTTACTATTCATCGTTTTCGGAGTCAGTTTGTGATTCCGAGAAGCGTTCAAAAATTTTACTATTCATATGACACTATTCATTTCCGGAAGGAAATCACTATTCACGATTGCCGTTCATTTCATCGTAAACTGAGTTTACGGGTCTTCAAATTCGAGTAACCAATGTGGTTTGGCTGCAAATTCATGCATCATTCATTAATGACATTTCATATAGACTGTAATAGTTTATACATCATCACCACATTAGATAACGCACGGATATGCATTATTTCTATATACGTATGTTTAATTTGTAATTAACGTTACCACTCAGTTTTTACTACGAACGTATACCCAATACTCCCGATTACGATCCTAATATATTTTCATACTCATTATAATAATATAAAAATTTTATTATTAATTTACCGGTGTTTTGAAATCAATTACTATATTTCACGGTCGGAGCTTATTACTCCGTCGGTTTGCGTTATTTCAATTCAATAAGTATTTTAACACCCGATTCTCATCAGGAATATTATTTTACAACTTTTACAACTTCGTCGTATTTTATTTCACCACGTTAACATTTATTTTTAGTTAACTCGGTACTCGATAACACCTAAAATACAAAATATCTAACCAATACATGTGTTTTGGGGACAAGAACTTTAATGAGCCACCACCTTTTCCACCCTTTCCCCATCTTCACGCCTAATGCCCCCCATGTCATCATCTTTGACTAAAAATTTGATCTTTTAATTACCAAACTACCCTTACCTTAAGATATTTGCAAGTAAACTCAAGATTTCTACACATAACATCACATTTTACAAAATAAAAGCTACATATTCTCTCATCTTCATTCCAAGGTTCAGCCATCACAAGAACACCAACAAGAAATCATAAATTTTTCAAGATCCAAGTATTTATCAAGTCCTAGTAGTGATCTAGTTTGGGTTTTGAAATAAAAACCACAAAGATTAAATGGGTTTTCATCACCATCTCTTAATAATCATCACAAGTAAGTTACTAATAATTTTCCTACTCTTTTAAACATTTACTTGATGTATTTTTATGATCTAGTAACTAGTTATGCAAATATTCATGTTAAACATACCACTTTATTTAGTTTTTATTACATAAAATGGGTTTTTGCTTTTCCTATTATTATTCCCATGAAACCCACCAAGATTGGTGATGTTTAGGACCCCATGACACCCTAAGAAGGTGTATGGTACTTTAAGAGTTGTGTTGAAGTTGTTTGGAAGGTTGTTGCACAAGTTAGTAACTAGGAAACTAAGATTTGACAAACTTTCAAAGCTACTGTCCATTTTTGTTAAACGTGGGAAACTCAGGGTCTAGGGTGTAACTTTGGACCAAAGATTTAGAAAATACATTCCAAGACAAAACTATGGCCGAAAACGGGGATAAAAACGAGTTAATAACGAATGAGATATGATTTTCCGAATATTAACAACGAAAAATACTTTCAAATATAGGTTCTGTCCCAAATCGCCATTTTCAGAAAACTCAAGGGTTTCCGGGTAATATTGGGTTAGATATTCAGAAAATACTTTCAAAAACAAAACCGTGGCCGCTTGCATCACTAAAATCCGAGTTACGACGAAAAAGATATGATATTTTCAATTTTAACGACGAAAACTATTTTCTGAAAAATAGCTTGCTGTTGAACAGTTTGCATGGACTGTTTCGAGACGTAAAACTTGATCTAGCCGTCCCGACTTATCAAAAATATATTAGTATGTTGTCCCACGATTCCGGGGATATAAAGAACGTAGAAAACGAGCTTATAACGAAAAAGATACAAGCGTTTGAACTTAGACGATTTTTACAAATTTCCATCAGCTTTTCTATTATTATTTTGCCGCAAAACTGTCTTTGCGAGACACCACTTTCTTGGCTGTTTTTCTTCATGATCGGATCAATTTGAGTCCGAGCCGTAGTTTTATGAAATCAAGATCTTCCAACAAGCTTTTCAAATCAATTGGCCATTCATCGAATAGACTTATAACGAATAAACTACGACCTCATCTATATACCTATAAACTATATATATTTTGACAGCTTTTACTATAATGAAATTTTCTAAGTATTGAACATAATACTTTCAAGTAACAACAATAAAAGTCGATTTTCTCATCGATCAAGACCCGTATAACCAAAAGTTAAATGACACGACTTCAAGATATTGTTATAAGGTTTTAAAAAACGCCGAGTTTCATCACTAACCCTTAACGTACAACATTTCGCGACTTGTTTTGCGAGGCCATTTCGGGCATATTTTCAAGTAATAAAAATGTTATTTTTGCGACGAAAACCTTATATTTGCCGATAGAACACCAAACAAGGATCGTGGAGTACCGTTTCAACCTATTTCCATGAAAAGTGGTTATTAACCTAACGAGACGTCAAAAACGTATTTGTCGACGATAAACGTTATTTTCAAAACTAACGAGTGGTATCGATAACATACGTATTTGCATGTGTAGCATCATTTCATTTCTTACATTAGATCATATCATTCCTATTAGGTTGTGATTAGAGATCGTGTATTCATTGTTGTCATCGTAGCTATTGCACCAGGTGAGTTCATAACCCCTACATTTACTTGTTTTACAACTGTTTTGGGGGAAGATACATGCTCCTTACTATTTAAATTCAATGCTTGTTTTACTTGAATGCGATTCATTTTCCCAAACATTACTGGATGGTTGAAATACTTGATTTGATTACTTGAATACATTATGAATTACTTATTCCATCCTTGATTACTTTCTTATAAACACAAGTTCTTGCTTTTGCGGACATAAATACAAAACTGTTACTTTTCCTGAGTTACCTATTACTGCCACTGAAGTCCCCTTTATCATGAATCGTTAATTACATGCGTGTAAGCGCGAATGCTATGAATAGATCTATTTGGGTTGACACCCCGTCCGAGTTGGTCGCGCCAACCTGTTAAACGGACGCATATCATTCGGATTATTTCCGAGTATCTGGCAAACACTTATTAGGGGCATTATTATGATTGATTTCATATGATTACGTCGAGCTTCGGGGTCATGAGCTTAGGCACTGTATACCTTATTTTTAGCTGTGACATTGTATTTGTTATATTGTCTTGCTACTGAAAATCTCGTGTTCCGCAAATGACTTGTTTACATAAACCAATTCATATTTGGCAGTGGGTCGTAAACACACAGGTTACAAGTCTCTTATGGCGGGACTTGCAACTGAGTGGATTTACGATGCCTTTGCTGGGAAATACTTGATTACTGGAAACACTTGTTTACGGGAAATACTTGTTTACTTAAAACTACGAACTCACCAGCTTTATGCTGACGTTTTAGCATGTATTTTCAGGCTTTAAGCAATGGCAAGCTACTGGAGGTTTTGGCAGGGCATGGCATGGTCATAGAAGACTCTGATATCCATTTGGGGACCGTTTTAAAAGTATTTTAAAGGCCTACTTTCGCACTATGTTTAACAATGTAAATTCAACATTTTTGATTTAACTATTTCATTCTAAACGATCCAAGTGAAAACCATTTTTGAACTTGTGTTGTAATACCAATTAAGTTACACCCCAGCCACACGTATGATTCCGCTGGACCCGATTCTGGGGGTGTGACAGATTGGTATCAGAGCTTTGGCTATAGCGAACTAAGTGTTTTTAAAACCTAGACTATAGCTACTTTTACGAAAACTTAACCCTATTACCATCACGTGCCTGCCTGCCAAGCTGAAGCCTCATTTGTGGTTAGTTGCTGACTTAGGTGATGAGATTTGTGTCTCATTATCTGATATACTATATTCATTTATTATAGTTGATTACTATAATTGTCTTTCATATAAGCATGTTCACGTATTATATATGTCACCGCATTATGTTTTCCTTGCATAGTTTCATCAATTGACCTCGAGTTTGGTCACTTGCTTTTGTCTTTCAGAACGTCTTGGTATTTGTGAAGGACATAGTCTTAGTATAACTGAGCTGAGTATTTCAAAATTCATGGAACCTCGGTGGAATATAGACTGGTCATCTATCTTCAACCCGGGATAGTGAGATATAGGCTGACCACCTATGTCTGACTCAGAAATGAATTTTGAAATACTGAGAATGGTTATAATAAGATTATGTCTGGATTGAATCCCTTACTCAATTTCCAAATGTTTCATTCATGTGTGTGTATACTCTCGTTGTTGGAACCTTCATACTTTTCATCACTTCGTAAACCACCAATTGGAAGCATGTCAGCTAGTCATTTTATTTCATGAACTTTCATATTTATGCACGATACACTCATATCACAGTATTTTCTTTTGTTACAATCTCATTTTGTCGCAGTTGTCACAGTCTCTTCCCTTCTCACCATCACTATCATTTCCTTTTCCCACCCCCATATATATATAAGGAATTAGCTAACACTTTATAGATTCCGATGTCACTCATCCCTCACTACTCCCTATATTGATAAGTGGATATTATCAATGACCTCCCTAGGAAAGACTTTCCATACCTTCTATGAGGATGATCCCTCGGTACATTAAGACCATTCATAACTCAACAGAAATCTCAAGATGTCACAAAACCATTCGAACCACTATCACTGGCCTGATTGCCACAATTCCACTATCTGGAAAGTATTGGCTTGACTGAATTACAAGATTCATTTCGATACGAGTGCTCACTGATCAACACTATAGAGACAAATCCAACCTCTTACCCAAGACTATAAATTGAACATGTCCTTACCAATAGACTTTATTGAAACATGTTAGACACCTATGCATCTGTGCAGACATACCTACCTGGCTATTTTATCCTCTTGATACTTTCACTTTTAAATGGATTTTTCTCCAAACTACCATTATACAAAACATATATCTTGTAAGAAATACTTTTCTGAGGCACTTATTTTGACAAGTAAATTCCTTTTTGGTTATTCTTTTACAAAAACTATTGAATATTAAGAAATTTTAAACATCGATCTTTGGTAAACCATACTGTCCATCTAATGTTGAAAACAGTCCTATCTTGCATAACTATTAAATTTTGAAACATCAAGAAAAATGTTACTTAGAAAACCGTTTGCTTAAAAATTTGTAAATTCATTTATTCAGGGAAGGTTTATGAATAAAACACACGATCTTAAAACAAACTTTGAAAATCAATCACTAAATTACCTCACTTATACCTTTAGGAGTTCGTGATTTGATGACATATAACTTGGGGAAAAACTTAGTAATGGAGACTAAGCACCGTAGGTGGAGAGAGACTCAATTCATGACATCCTGCGGAGGATCACAACCTTATCCTAATCTATTCTTTCCAATAACACCCTTTGACAGACTTAACCTTGTAAGTTTCTCCACAAGATTCATGATATCCATTTCAATTATTTCTAATAGAGGAATTTAATTCACCTCAAACTCCTAGCGATTACATTAAGATTCCTTTGGAACCACACCAACTATCATCTACAGACCAATAGTCAGAATAAGAGAACGATGCAAACATAGGGAGATATATTCAGAGCATGAGTGATTGACTCTAGAAATGGTTGGACTATCCATTTACCATAAACCAAATCCAGTTGCAACCATAGTTATCGCGCGAGCGTAGAGACTACACCATCTGAGGCATTCTATGGTCGAAATGCCAACATCCATTGACGGATCAAAATTTGGAAAAGCCCAACTCACTAGTCCCGTAAGCATTCATGAAATAACCTGGAATTTCCTACAAATCAAGAATCAGTTACAAGTTAGATAAGTTGTAAACCATCAGAATTTCAAGTTCATGGCAGGATTATGTTGAAAGTTCTGCCTAGGAAAGGCATGATACAATTCAGAAAAACTTCATAAAGTTAAACCCGATATACACTGAACCATTTACTATTTCTGACAGAGTAGGCCTAGTGGCCGTCAGACTTGAACCTTGTTAGAGCTCAGTAGTATACACGATAAAAATCATCATCTTTTCACCAATACAACCTCAGAGACCAACACAAACTGAACTTCGGGACGAAGTTCCTTTTAAGGGGGTGAGACTGTAACAACCCGCATTTTCATGACATTTCTCCTATTCACTATTCACCAGTTACTATTCACCATTTACTATTCACCGGTCACTATTCATCATTTTACTATTCATCGTTTTCGGAGTCAGTTTGTGATTCCGAGAAGCGTTCAAAAATTTTACTATTCATATGACACTATTCATTTCCGGAAGGAAATCACTATTCACGATTGCCGTTCATTTCATCGTAAACTGAGTTTACGGGTCTTCAAATTCGAGTAACCAATGTGGTTTGGCTGCAAATTCATGCATCATTCATTAATGACATTTCATATAGACTGGAATAGTTTATACATCATCACCACATTAGATAACGCACGGATATGCATTATTTCTATATACGTATGTTTAATTTGTAATTAACGTTACCACTCAGTTTTTACTACGAACGTATACCCAATACTCCCGATTACGATCCTAATATATTTTCATACTCATTATAATAATATAAAAATTTTATTATTAATTTACCCGGTGTTTTGAAATCAATTACTATATTTCACGGTCGGAGCTTATTACTCCGTCGGTTTGCGTTATTTCAATTCAATAAGTATTTTAACACCCGATTCTCATCAGGAATATTATTTTACAACTTTTACAACTTCGTCGTATTTTATTTCACCACGTTAACATTTATTTTTAGTTAACTCGGTACCCGATAACACCTAAAATACAAAATATCTAACCAATACATGTGTTTTGGGGACAAGAACTTTAATGAGCCACCACCTTTTCCACCCTTTCCCCATCTTCACGCCTAATGCCCCCCATGTCATCATCTTTGACTAAAAATTTGATCTTTTAATTACCAAACTACCCTTACCTTAAGATATTTGCAAGTAAACTCAAGATTTCTGCACATAACATCACATTTTACAAAATAAAAGCTACATATTCTCTCATCTTCATTCCAAGGTTCAGCCATCACAAGAACACCAACAAGAATCATAAATTTTTCAAGATCCAAGTATTTATCAAGTCCTAGTAGTGATCTAGTTTGGGTTTTGAAATAAAAACCACAAAGATTAAATGGGTTTTCATCACCATCTCTTAATAGTCATCATAAGTAAGTTACTAATAATTTTCCTACTCTTTTAAACATTTACTTGATGTATTTTTATGATCTAGTAACTAGTTATGCAAATATTCATGTTAAACATACCACTTTATTTAGTTTTTGTTACATAAAATGGGTTTTTGATTTTCCTATTATTATTCCCATGAAACCCACCAAGGTTGGTGATGTTTAGGACCCCATGACACCCTAAGAAGGTGTATGGTAGTTTAAGAGTTGTGTTGAAATTGTTTGGAAGGTTGTTGCACAAGTTAGTAACTAGGAAACTAAGATTTGACAAACTTTCAAAGCTACTGTCCATTTTTGTTAAACGTGGGAAACTCAGGGTCTAGGGTGTAACTTTGGACCAAAGATTTAGAAAATACATTCCGAGACAAAAGTATGGCCGAAAACGGGAATAAAAACGAGTTAATAACGAAGGAGATATGATTTTCCGAATATTAACAACGAAAAATACTTTCAAATATAGGTTCTGTCCCAAATCGCCAATTTCAGAAAACTCAGGGGTTTCCGGGTAACATTGGGTTAGATATTCAGAAAATACTTTCAAAAACAAAACCGTGGCCGCTTGCATCACTAAAATCCGAGTTACGACGAAAAAGATATGCTATTTTCAATTTTAACGACGAAAACTATTTTCTGAAAAATAGCTTGCTGTTGAACAGTTTTCATGGACTGTTTCAAGACGTAAAACTTGATCTAGCCGTCCCGACTTATCAAAAATATATTAGTATGTTGTCCCACGATTCCGGGGATGTAAAGAACGTAGAAAACGAGCTTATAACGAAAAAGATACAAGCGTTTGAACTTAGACGATTTTTACAAATTTCCATCAGCTTTTCTATTATTATTTTGCCGCAAAACTGTCTTTGCGAGACACCACTTTCTTGGCTGTTTTTCTTCATGATCGGATCAATTTGAGTCCGAGCCGTAGCTTTATGAAATCAAGATCTTCCAACAAGCTTTTCAAATCAATTGGCCGTTCTTCGAATAGACTTATAACGAATAAACTACGACCTCATCTATATACCCGATAAACTATATATATTTTGACAGCTTTTACTATAATGGAATTTTCTAAGTATTGAACATAATACTTTCAAGTAACAACAATAAGAGTCGATTTTCTCATCGATCAAGACACGTATAACCAAAAGTTAAATGACACGAATTCAAGATATTGTTATAAGGTTTTCAAAAACGCCGAGTTTCATCACTAACCCTTAACGTACAACATTTCGCGACTTGTTTTGCGAGGCCATTTCGGATATATTTTCAAGTAATTAAAATGTTATTTTTGCGACGAAAACCTTATATTTGCCGATAGAACACCAAACAAGGATCGTGGAGTACCGTTTCAACCTATTTCCATGAAAAGTGGTTATTAACCTAACGAGACGTCAAAAACGTATTTGTCGACGATAAACGTTATTTTCAAAACTAACGAGTGGTATCGATAACATACGTATTTGCATGTGTAGCATCATTTCATTTCTTACATTAGATCATATCATTCCTATTAGGTTGCGATTAGAGATCGTGCCTTATTTCGTGTATTCATTGTTGTCATCGTAGCTATTGCACCAGGTGAGTTCATAACCCCTACTTTTACTTGTTTTACAACTGTTTTGGGGGAAGATACATGCTCCTTACTATTTAAATTCAATGCTTGTTTTACTTGAACGCGATTCATTTTCCCAAACATTACTGGATGGTTGAAATACTTGATTTGATTACTTGAATACATTATGAATTACTTATTCCATCTTTGATTACTTTCTTATAAACACAAGTTCTTGCTTTTGCGGACATAAATACAAAACTGTTACTTTTCCTGAGTTACCTATTACTGCCATTGAAGTCCCCTTTATCATGAACCGTTAATTACATGCGTGTAAGTGCGAATGCTATGAATAGATCTATTTGGGTTGACACCCCGTCCGAGTTGGTCGCGCCAACCTGTTAAACGGACGCATATCATTCGGATTATTTCCGAGTATCTGGCAAACACTTATTAGGGGCATTATTATGATTGATTTCATACGATTACGTCGAGCTTCGGGGTCATGAGCTTAGGCACTGTATACCTTATTTTTAGCTGTGACATTGTATTTGTTATATTGTCTTGCTACTGAAAATCTCGTGTTCCGCAAATGACTTGTTTACATAAACCAATTCATATTTGGCAGTGGGTCGTAAACACACAGGTTACAAGTCTCTTATGGCGGGACTTGCAACTGAGTGGATTTACGATGCTTTTGCTGGGAAATACTTGATTACTGGAAACACTTGTTTACGGGAAATACTTGTTTACTTAAAACTACGAACTCACCAGCTTTATGCTGACGTTTTAGCATGTATCACTACAAGAAAATGAAGCTATTGCAGCATTTTAAAAGCAACACTTTTGAAAATTGTTGCCTTATAGACTTCAATAATACTAAAGCAACATTTTACTGAATAAGTGTTGCATATAAGAATCTAACGCAACATTGTTTTTTAAGTGTTGCATATTTTATTGTCAAATACAACACTTTATAAAAATATAGCATTTTTTTAAAGAAAAAGTACAACACTTTGGTTTAAACTCGCAACATTGTAAAAAGTGTTGCACACCATTTGGAAAAATGTTGCATTTACGTACATTTTAGATAGGACACAAAGATGCTTTTACTTTAAACATTTTGATGAACATTTTTAAGAACCTCTCTCATGTAGGTTAATGCACTCTTAGTATTTTGGGTTTTTTATATACAACAGCTATGTCTATTGAGCATTATGATTGTCATTTAGTAACAGACACTTTTTAAGTACATACATTTGGAAATAAAAGAAGTTATGGAGTATAATTTTTATTTGACACTTTAAGGTTAGTGCTAAGATTACACATATATGTGAGAAAGTGAAACTTTCACTACTACAAAAATCGTTATAGAGTCATGTTGAAAAGGCTTATAAATCCCGGTTTTACATACGGGGCTCAAAAAGGAGGGACTCTACTCAGAATACAAATAGAGCCCGGTTTACAAAATGAGCACTATTCCAAATTATAGAGCCCGGTTTCAGTTAAAGAACATAGCTCTATGTGGAACAAAAAAAAAAAAAAAAAAAAAAAAAAAAAAAAAAAAAAAAAAATCTGTATATTCTCCAATTCGAGCCATTGAGTTTTGAGGAGAAAAGTGATCCACTTCGTGAGCTTCCGTCCTTTCCGAATCATTGTATTCACAAGCTGCATGTAAAGCATCACTCGTAATTAGAAAAAGTTAGATATATAATAGTTTTGATACCCAAAGGAAAGTATTGACTGTTAATGAAGCATCCCCAACTACTTAATCATCTAAGAATTGACCTTAAGTAGAAAATATTCAAGCATTTAATTAATCACTCTAGCACTAAGTAACCTATCTGTTCAAGAAGTAGCTACGCCAAAACACAAATGATGAACCTTCTTCATAGCAACAGTTTCATATGTTTGAGATCATTTGTTCTCAAAAGAAACAACTTTTAAGTAGTTAGCGTTCATCATGTAACTAAATATCCTAGCTTTACACTTAGAATCCCCACTCTCAAAACCAACAAGTCCAACTACATATTATACATGATCCTAGGAAAATACTTTTATTTTTACCTTTGTGCTATGGAGTAATCTTGCCATTGAGCATTCTGTTAAAAAGCAAGTGCTTTTAGGCACAGTTTCGCTAGATACACATACAAGAATATCATTCTAATAGATGCCAACGAGTTAAATTACATATTTTTTCAAGCAGAATAATTTGCAAATAACAATCATACAAGAATGATGGTCTAATAAATATACTCTTCCAGCCGTACCTAAAATGAAACATTTGAACATATATAGTTGTCTTTCATTGATGACCAAATGGCAATATCTTGTAATGACTGTTAGTAGTCAAATATTTATAATTTTGAAGGGCTAATCTATTAAACACAATAAGAATTGAGTGAATATGTGTAAGCAGTTTCAAGAAATATAAATGAAATGTTTGTGTAGCAAGTACCAAGAGAAATACTGGTAAAATGGTAACTCGCCCACAACAAACAACTTAACCAAGGCTTTCTTAATTCTTTCATCGTCATGCTTCCAAGTTGCAACGCTACTACTATTACCCTCGCCACTAGTATCTATTTTGAGTTGTAACTTACCTTGATTATTTCCTAATCTGTCCGGGTGTTTTTTACAACTCTTTTCAATATGCTTTTTTAAGCTCGACGTACCATTTGTGTGTGAGTCAGCGGCAAGTAATTTGGCACAATATTTGCACTTTGCTTTCCTCACTTGCTCTCCATCTTCATCTTCTTCATACACCGCATCAAAGAATTTCCACCACTTTGATTTGAATTCTTGCCCTTCAGTTTTAGGTTTTTTCTTTTTTGGTGATTTTTGTTCAGTACTTGTCGTCTTCCTTTTAGCTCTTTTATCACCATTCTTTTCAACACCCAAATCCAAGTCCAAGTTATCAAGATCGATTTGTGTTGTATTTGAAGCTTCCTAGACAAACAAATTATACAAACATATGAGACATTATAGATAAATTATAAATATGATCAGTATATCACATAATCACAATGTCACATATAAACTAAAAAAAAATACAAGAATTTATAGGTTGCTGAGTTGCACCTTTTTTTTTTTAACTTTCACTTTAAAATTTAGATAGCACATTGAAATATTGAACCATGAAAGTTATCTGCACTAGAAATGTGAGCTCAATTGTTCCCATTTGATTTCTGAGACTTTGGGTCAAATCTCAATAGAGTTGGGTCTCGGCATTCAAATCAACTTGACCTTATTCTGGTAACCAAGTCTAAAATTAATTTTAATGGCGTTAAATTTTCTATTGCGAAGTATACCTATAAATTTTTCTATATTGTGAATTGTAATTTTCTCTATAAGCTAACTAGGTATGTCTTTGAATAGTAATGTTGTAAATGGGCAAAAACTTGTACTGGTCTTTCTATACTTCTAACAAATATGTTATTTGTTCAACATAAGATAAGCCAAGCAACCAAGAAATAGAAGGATCCAACGAGTAGTCTTTTAATAGCACTATCCAAGGAAAACACCTATTGCACAGTTGGGGACTTGGGGTTCGATAAAAGGAGACTAAAATATTGAACAACAGTTGACAATTTGACATGCATTGTGCAAACTACTAATATTATCTCATTTGAGTGGTTAAACCTTCCTAAATTAACTTATTTAAAGATTTGGATTAGAAGACATTAGGTTGTAACATAATTTTTTTTTTATTCACATTCAACACACAAGTCATTTATAATACAAAATCTACTATGATCAAAACACAATAAACTAGTAATATGATCAAAAGAACTTACTTCCATGGTTGCCTTTTAGATTTGTTGCTTGAATGTCATGGAGGTTTGAGTGTTAATTTGTTGTTGTTTGTGCCTCTTGGTAGTTGGAACTTGGAAAATAAAATATTAGATTTAGGGATATTACTATATAAGAATGGACAGATGGAATGATCAACAATGTAGTTACAATTTACAAATGGACTGATGGAAATGGAATGAGGTGGTTTCAATAATACAATTTAAAAAGATTAGATTTCAATCATTTTATGGACTAGTGGGCTTTTGACTCCTTGTATTCCAAAAATTCCAATAGTATGTTTAAGTGTTCGGTTCTTTGGGTCCTAACAGATACCCGTCGGTTCCGAACCGAACCGAACCGAGAACAGCAATTATCAATATTTAAGAACCGAGAACCGAACCGTGGGTCCAAAAATCGGTTCGGGTTGGGTCGGTTCCGGTTCGGTTCTCGGTCCATTTGCTCACCCGTAGTCTCAACTCATTTTACTTAATCACACATGGACCAAACACATAGTTACCTAATGAATAAGTGTAACAAGTTTCATGAAAAAGTTAATGTTCCCCAATTTTGAGTCCAACTCATAGAAAGAATTCCTGCTCAAGATTTATGTTTAAGTATATAGGATTATCAGAGAGATCAATGACAGTCAATAATGCTAGTAAGGCCTAAGCATCTAAAATTTCACATACACAAATCTAGTATGGGTTTGGATACCTTCAACAGGAAAAACAAAATACAAGTTGATGCAAATCTTATTAATAATATAACAAAGACCAACAGTTTTCATACTCTGCGCATCATCAAAATCAAGTACATAATTAACGATTTTAAGATAACAATCACATGAAAAAACAAGTAAAACTTACCTCCATGGTTGGGACGACTCCTCTAGCAGCTGGTTTATGTTAAGATTGTACTACCTCCATATACTTTTGTGTTCTGTAATTGTACTCCCTTCAATTTCCTGGCACATCGCAGAGTAAAGCTCATTCTTAATAATTACACAACACTTACTGCATAAACTTTGGTCCATAACGATTCAGCTTATGTTATCATTTAAATGACCTTACATGAATTACAGAATACTTACTGCAAAAATTCAACACAATTTCTAAGATACTAAATCTGCAAAACAACAGTGGTCTACATGAATGCAATTAGGCCTAAAAATTTAAAATGAACCCTAAGTTTCAATTAAACCCCAAAGTAGTAACCCTACACACATAAATCCGAAATCTAACACTAAAGAATAACACATATACATACACACTTTAACCCTAAGATTAAGACTTGACATAAACAAACATACATTAATGATTAACCGCATAAGTAACACATACATATTCATAGATTAAGCCAAAAACAAACATACATATACATTAGACGTTTCATCAAACACTTGGCATTCACATTTTGCAAATGTGTAACAAATATAAAATAGTAATAGATCATAAATAGCAAACAAAGACAACCTATAAATGACCCTGTTTTCTTCGTAGGTGACATCCTTGTTGTCGGTTTGTCCACTCAAAATTTGACCAGGTGTATATTGAGAAAAAGTCTACTACACCACCCAAAATCATCAAATCGTAAGTGATGGTGGTGGGTTATCATGGTTTGGACGCTTGTAAGTGGTTGGGAATGGATATGAAGAATCGTGGTGTCTAACTGTCAAGTGCGAGTGGATAATTTGGCGGGGAACTTACTTTGGCGGGGAAATTGGCGGGGTATGAAAAGATTACCAAATTACTTTTGGCGGGGGAATTAGTGGGCTATCTACACATGGACTCTTATAAGTTCTATGATAAAAAAAGTTGAATTTTAGTCAAATTTTAAGTGTATGTTTGGCAAAAGTTTGTTGCTGAAACTCGAGATAGAGATTATAAAAGGAGATTATTCTTATAAGTTACATAAGTAATTTTTAATTTTCAAAGATTATAGAAGAGTAGTTTTTTTAATAATCTCTTATAAGTTTTGTCTTTCGAATAAAAATTATTTTTAAGTAGATTACTTTTTGAAAAAATAAGCATAATCTCTTCATAATATGCTGCGCTAAACACACCTTAAATCTATTTGAAATTTATGCTGAAAATTTTATGACACTACCATTTCGTGTAGTGTACAATATTTATAATAAAAAAAAATAAAAAAAAATCATGAGTTGTAACAATGGGGATAATCACACGTAAATGACATTGCTTATAGTTATTAAATGAACGAACATGAACAATATTTTACGTTCGTTTAGTTAAATGAACGAACATGAACAAAAGTCTTGTTCGTTCATTTATGTCCATGAACGTCCGATTAGGCGTTCGTTAAAGTTCGTTTATATTTATTTATCTATTTATGTTCATATATCATATCTTTTAATTTAATAATTTTAAAAATTAGTTTTCTTAAACAAAACAACATTTATAAAACAATATATTGTGAATAATTCAATAAAGTTTATGTTTGTTTGTCTATTTTATTTGTGTTCGATCGTTTATGTTCGTTTAGTGTCTTAATGAACGAACATGAACAATTCAATTTTCTTAATAAACGAGCATGAACAAGAAAATTCGTCCGTTTAAGCGTCCGTGTCCGTTTATTTGTCCGGTTAAAATTAAATGAACGAACATGAACAGAGCTCCGTTCGTGTTCGTCCGTTTCGTTTACAGCCCTAGCAATATATGCTAAATAACATGTACATGAGCATAACAAACCAATGAACCGGCCCTAGGACACATGGATATCATAAGGTGATCGAATATCCGACATACTACGATTTGACAAAGGTTGAAAAACGATCACGACCCACGACCTAACACATGAAACATAACCCGTTGGAACACTATCTGACCAAGTAGTAGCCTGGTGTCGCTATGAATACTTAGTACGACAAGATTGAAGAAAATACCCCAACATGTATGAACACCACCAGTGAAAACCCATGATAAAATGGCCAATGCCTCGACGCTTGCTTGAATGACTTGCTTCACACCGACCCTTCATCATGTGATTTAGGATTTACCAAGATCACAAAAGTTTTTAGCCGAAGTTCATAAATATTTTTTCGTTAGTTATTAATTTTGATATTTTTCCACCTGCTAGAAACAAATTCGCCCCCTTTTCATGCATCGTAAACTGTATTATAGCTATTAAGTGACATTTTTTCCAGTGCTTATGTAAACGGGTAAATGGACTAGATATAAGCAATGGTAACCACTACCAAATGACCTATTGGCAAGTCGCATGGCCTCATCCCAAAAAGGTATTGGGTACAATCCTCATTAGGTAAAAAACTGAGGGTGGCTCGTGATGGGTAAAAAATGGTCGCAGT
This sequence comes from Artemisia argyi, assembly GCA_030686995.1. Lineage (NCBI taxonomy): Eukaryota > Viridiplantae > Streptophyta > Magnoliopsida > Asterales > Asteraceae > Artemisia > Artemisia argyi. Next base: position 75,403,224 of record CM060700.1, on the reverse strand, counting down.
GATAAAAGGGTTAAGCTGCGTGCATATTATTCTGAAACGCGCCCTGCATGGGTAACTTGAACAAGAGAACCTCATCTGCTTACCTGTTTACATAAGCAATGTTGAAGAAAAAAATGCCATTTAATAACTATATTACATTTTACGATACGTGGAAAAAAATATTTGTAACCTAAAAAGGAAGAAATAAATTTTAGTTATTAAATGTGACAACCCCATAAATCGTTGTTATTTTAAGACATTAACCCAAAATTAATATACTTTAGGTACTTCTACATCACATATAATGTTAGTCAATTTTGCACGATTCACGATGATGTAAAACGGAGGAACCAGAATGGCGCAAATGACCAACTATTCTCTGAGCAAGCGGCAGCTGAATATCAAGTGATGTATAGTCATAGTTTCACACGGATTGAGTCGTGAAAACTTTTGAGGTACCATAAATGGCGCAAATGACCAACTATTCTCTGAGCAAGCGGCAGCTGAATATCAAGTGATGTAAAACGGAGGAACCAGAAATGCTAAATTTTACAAATCCAAAGAAAAAGCTCTCAAAAACTCAAAGACATTGGAAACCGCCTCACACGCCACATCGGACTCAACACATGGTGGTTTTAATCTCTACGACTATGTGAATGATTCTGAGTAGGAAGAGGTTTGGGAAGTTCGCTCAACAGGCAGGGACAAAGCTAAGAAGAAATCGTCCTCATCCGTTCCTTTGAAAGGTTCAACCGCTACACCTCTTGTTGATCGGTTAGTCGATAAATGAAGAAACGCCGCATCACGTTTCATCTCCAATAATAAGAAGGAAGAACATGAATCTTATTTAAAGCTACAACATCAGCAAATGGAAATGGAAAAAAAGGCGCGACAACAACAAATAGAATTGTAACAAGAGAAGATTGCACAAAAGCAAGAAGAGCATGAGCTACAACGTCAAATGTTTATCTTTCAATAAGAAAAAGAAAAAGACAAATACCTCATATTTTATCATACTCCCGATGACCATTTGACCGGTAGACAACGAGAGACGGTGTTGAAGATGAACCGAAAAATAAGGGAGAACATAATTTAGACTATTAGTTTAAGTTTTTAATTTATATTGTCATGGTATTTATTTTATTTGAATTATCAATTTAATATTTTTTAGTTATTAATGAAATTTTAGTTTTAGTATTTAAAAAAAATAGTGACCGTTGTCACCATTACGCTAAGTTGGTCAAAAAAAAAAAAAAAAAAAAAAAAAAAAAAAAAAAAACTGAGTTAACGCGGTTGTGTTGTCAGTATTATACTTAGTCTTTATATTGTTCTTGATCTTAAAAATATATATACTAACATAGATACATATCTATACTATATGTAAAAAAAAAAAAAAAAAAAAAAAAAAAAAAAACATATTATAGAAAGTGAAAAATTTAAAAAGCTATATATAGAACCATAAACTTTTATTAGTGTTGCATATCTTAAAAGAAGTAAAGAACTATACCATACATATAAATACATAGTAGTAATAATTTTTGTTTTATAACAGTTATCAAACTGCTTCCACGGTTCCACCTCCTTCCAAATCTCCCTAAATGCAAAATTGATACTACTTTCACCCATTTAATTTTGTTTTATATAACAACTACCAGTTGATTATAACCCCATCGCCCCCTACCTGTATCTAAACTTAGCTACTCCCCTTGTGTTGTGGAGCGTCATCTTGGTCGCAATCAAAGGTAAACTATTAAAAAGGATCTTATGTGTGTGTTATGTATTTTGTGCTATTTGGGTAATATGGAAATCAGTTCGCTTATGGATGAAATTTTGATTTGCTTAGTGATTTCAGTTGAATCGGACTCTGCTGACTCCTTTATTGTCTCTGCAATATGATTTTGACCGGCAATATGATTTTGACCATTTGAATGATAGCCAATGTTCAGTTTCCTATTCCTAAACTGAATTCGACTGTGGTTTTTTTTTTTTTTTTTTTTTTTTTTTTTTTTTTCCTCTGGGATGTCACAACTTGGTATACAATCACATTAGTTATTCTTTTAGTTTTAACATTGCTGAGTGCATTTTAAAAGGGGTTGTTTGTACATGTTGCTTACAAATGAAAAGTTTTGTGCATATTAATTAAGCCACTTTTTGGGTCTCTTTATATATGAAAGAAAAGTTCTAAATTATCTAGGCTGCCTTTGGCATTGTGTTTTTTACTATCATATTTCGTACTTGACGCATTTTATAAGGCCGTTAATACGGAGTAATATGACAAAAAGAATCCATCTATTTTATATATTTGTAAGCTTCTCATATAAAACTAGGCTTGAAGCTTCTAAACCATGACATAAAGAAAGTGGCTGCAGTGTTGGACCACAAATAAATATGGTGTTTAGATTGAATGGAATATATACAGATAGACATATGACTAAAAACAGACTCAAAAACCTTCTTGTAGAACCTACCATCAGATTATACATATCTACTTTATTTCATATAGACAATTCTCTCTGTTTTGTTTATTTCTTTTTCTCTAGCTGTTGAGGTTATAAGAAAGGGAATACGATAAATAACCACAAATATTCTAATATCATTTTTATTAACATACTTTCAACAGTTATGTTTAATGATACTAACCATTAATATAGTATGTTGCATGAATGAGTATAAAGTTATTCAGCTATTTTGGTTTGTTTACGTAACCGTTTTCGGTTTCATTAACTATTTATACGACTTGGGTCATTAAAATATTCTTACTGCGGGTGAGTGAAGGTTTTGCCCAAATACTATTAATAAAGCACAAGGTAAACGTTGGTGTCTGCCTTTAAGAACCACTTTTTTCTAAACAATAGAACATGCAATAGCTGTTAAATGACTATTCTATCATTAACGAAAGTAACGACACTGGCAGACATGAAACTTTACCAAGTTCTCATTGCTTGGATTAGGATACATGATGTTTCTACCAATTCTAACCTTTGTTTTCTTACATGCTTCAACTACTAACTGTTTGACACCAATGTGAACTGTCAACTTAAGGTAACATGTTGCGGCGACTCTCAAAAGTAGTGGATGTAACCCCACAACGGAGGAAATCATGGACGGTTCTTATACATTTTGTGGAGAATGGTCACGTTCAACAGAGCTGAGATCGGAATGCGTACAAAAGACTGATATTAACCGACACTAAGGTACACCATATATGATAATCCGTTTTCTTTCTTTTCTTACATTCATTTGTATTTTACTTACTTTATAACCGCATGTGTAATCAGGGAACCACACTCACAGCAGTTATTTATCACAATCATCTGCGATACTTTGCTAAGCTTTTGTCACCATATAAACGATGTTACATCTCTAATGCCATAGTGACGCCAAATGATCCAAGGTATTGAATAAGCTCTTATCAGTACTCATGGATACTAACCAACATAACCTTGATAGAGAAAGTGGCACAGCCTATACCAGCGACAATACCATGTGATTTTCACTTTACAGACTTTGATGAAATACATAAACATATATTTTTAATTTAGGTTCAACGACAACAAGCAAGCTTCAACAACTTCTTTAAACAGAAAGCACAAGGAGCGCAACGTGTTACTGTCTTATCCAGAAGAACATGACATCAAATCTCTTTCCACAACCATTGTGTCACTAAAAACCGTCTGCCAATATGGTATACTTTAGCATGTCATTCGTTTATTCCGTGATTATTCACCATTACCATGCCATCCTCATTCTATATGCAGGTAAAAGCTGCTTGGATTAAAGGGAAAATTACCCTCTCTTCTTAACAAAAGGGTTATTGGTATACAGCGTCCGCCAAGTGCCACAAGTCACTAGAACCTGATCTATCTTGGATTGTCACATGCCCTGCCGAAGTCTGCATAATGTAAGTCACATTCTCAACTAGCAATATGCATTATATAATCTCTATTAAAAATATCCTCCCTATGTTTTGTCCAGGTCTCATGTGACACTGGTAATTAATGATGGAACTGGAAGCATACATGCCACTATATCCACACTTAATGTGGTAACATTCATACCATTCAATGCACCAGAAGTTAAAAAGGCGGGTGACTAGGTGATATGATATACACTTATTTCATTCATCAAACTAAATTGGTGCTACTACCAAAAAGATTTCTATTGGACTCAAAAGTTAAATGTATTATACTCTTATGAAATGTCCGTTTACTGACACGTGTATTACAGGGCACTGATACTGGAGCCATTGCTTCACCAATTCGAGGACAAGCAATTGTTGCCTTTATACACCACTACAAGATTGAATTTCATGGTTAAACAGAGACTAAAATACACGTGGTAAAAGCGTACAAACCCACGGAGGCGTCACTTCTTATAGATCTGCAACAACAGGTTGGGTACTTGGGTCTACCTCCACTCTTGCTGATCCACCTAAATTGAAAGACGAGTACATCCCAACAACCCCCTGCTAAAAGATAACTACATAGTCCCATGCTAGCCTCCATAAAAAAACAAGTTGCTGCTCAAAAAAGCAATCACAGCCTGGCAAAAAGGACTGAAGACTGATGATGCTTATGCTAGATCTTTGTAAATACCTAAACTAGATCATGGTAGTTGGTCACAGAAACTCATAATGCTTTTGCTGTATCTCTTTGTAAATAGATAAACTTGTGTAAAATTATAATTTAATGTATCATATGCTTGTGTATCCTTATATATGTTCCTAGTATCACATATATAGCATTGTATTACGTGAAACAAAAGTGTTACAAATCATATAGAAAAGTGTTGCCTTAATGGTGAAAAACAACTAGAAGTGTTGCATTTCATAAGATAAAGTGTTGCACTTGAATCTAAAATTGTTGTGGTTCTATTGAAAATGTTGCATTTGATTTTAAAAAGTGTTGCACTTAAGTATAAAATTGTTGCATTTTAATGTAAAAAGTGTTGCATTGAGTGCAAAAGTGTTGCAATTAGTTATAAAAAGTGTTGTGTTTGAATGTAAAAAGTGTTGCACTTTTCATTAACACATTTGCAAAACAGAGGCAACACATTAAAAAAATGTTGCATATTCCATTTGAAAGTGTCACTTATACCTAAGGTGACGTTACATAATGTAGCACTTGATAAAGTGTCACTTTAGGCATAATGCAACATTTTAAACCCATAATACAACACTTACGCTGTGTTGCTTTAACTTCAAAATGTAGTAGTGTATTTTCAGGCTTTAAGCAATGGCAAGCTACTGGAGGTTTTGGCAGGGCATGGCATGGTCATAGAAGACTCTGATATCCATTTGGGGACCGTTTTAAAAGTATTTTAAAGGCCTACTTTCGCACTATGTTTAACAATGTAAATTCAACATTTTTGATTTAACTATTTCATTCTAAACGATCCAAGTGAAAACCATTTTTGAACTTGTGTTGTAATACCAATTGAGTTACACCCCAACCACACGTATGCTTCCGCTGGACCCGATTCTGGGGGTGTGACACTAAGTTAGTTTTACAGTCTAATCTAATGAAAAGGGGTTCAGTCTGAGAGACTGGCACAATTTGGTTTTATTAAACACTAATTAAACTATTGAGTACGAATCAACGAATAGCAACACGTACACAGATAGATAATAGAAGCAGAAGAAGGCATGTCCTTATAGTTAAGTTGCTTGTCGCTTGTTTTATTGCTAGTTTTATATGATGAGTATCGTAATCTAATATGTCTCGTTGGATCCTAAATATCGGCGAGTAAACTCTTAATGATTATTTATGTTTATCCTACCTTCTAAACGCTAGATAAGTAGGTGAGGAACAGGTAATTATGTTTATCCTACTTTCTAAACGCTAGATAAGTAGGCGAGGAACAGACATGGTAGCCCAGATAACTCAACTAAACATAGAGGTTATCAATTCACAAATACAATTCACCAAAAACATCATCATATAAACTTTAATCGATGGGAAAGCAATTTTAAGGGGATTAGGTATGGTAGCCCAATATGCCCATCAATCCTGATGAATTAAAGCTTACTAATACAATAAACAAAACTACTTAATAAATTAAATATATGCAGGACCTTCTTACAGCTCTAATATCTTCGTTTGGAGTGTGTCTTGTGATGCTTCTTCGAATAAATTCGTCTCCTTAGGGTTTTGTTGCACACAAAATTCATATCTCTCTTGGGGTATTTATAGTTTCTGTCTAAAGACACGATGTGGCGCATTAAGTAGATGCGGCGCATTGACTTAACTTCATGTGGGGTCCCAGATTAATATATTATGGAATATTCGTTCACCGTTTTCAAATGCGGCGTAACTTGATCTTGTATGTGGCGTGATGTGTGCCTATTCACACACCTTTTCCTATCCATATTAACACCAAAACAGACAAAAACTAACCATAAATGCCAAAGATATTGTGTTTTTGTGTTTGTGATCGTACATGAGAGGATAATTCAGAAATTGGCAAAAATCAGGCCAAAAAGGACAAAAACGAGCACGAGTTTGAAAATCATATCAAAAGCCAGAGCCGGGGAAGCAAATTACCATTTTTGAGCTCAGAATGTCAAAACACACCTTGGAGAATCACCAAATGCCAAAAATAGTCCTTAGAGCAAAAGTGTGCAAAATTGGCAGAAATGGTCCCTAAGCATTGGATTTTGGAAGAAAAAGTCAACACTGGTCCTTGGAGTTCACGAGTTATCAAGTTTGGTCCTTGGGTGAAAGATTTGAGGATTTTTTAAGTTTGGTCCCTGCAGTTTCAAGTTTGGCAGATTTGGTCCCTGGGATTGAAATCGTCACCTATGGTCCTTATACTATTCAAGTTTGACAAATTACACCCTTGTGATACCTTTGGAAGAATGGCAGATCAAGCCCTTGTATTTTTAGGAAATTACAAAAGTGGTTCCTAAAGTTTCTGATTTGGCATAAATGGTCCCTGGAATTTCAAAAATGGAAAATATCAACTGAGGTCCTTATATTATTCAAGATTGATAAGAAAGGACCCTTTCTGAACTTTGGGAAAGTTACAAACTCAGCCCCTTAAAATCCAGAAAATTACATAATTGATCCTTGTACTACCCAACGGACCCATGTGTATTACTAGTCCAAACACAAGCAAAATCCAATCCAAACAACACCCCTGATCCAACACACATCCAAGTCCAACTCCTAAGCCCAAACCACCTCAGGCCCAACTCTCTTTTAATACTCCCTCCATTCAAAATAAGTTAAACAAATGCTCTGTACACTCTCCCTCTCCACCTGCACCCTGCAACAACATCACCTCACTCCCCACCATCTCCATCACATCCCACCGCCCTTGCCACTATCCCCCACCTTTCACCTCCACATTTAATGCACCACCCCTAATTGGTATTTAATTAGAGCAAATTGCAATTAATCTTTTCCCGCCAAAACATGTGGATGGCCATGATTAAGTTTCAGACATCCAATGGCTATGGGATTGGCTCAGAAGACCACTTGGAACCCTAATGGTGCCTATAAAATGAAGAAGAAGTAGAAGAGAGAAGGTAGTAGATTAATTAGTAAAATTGTATGTCGTTTAGTTAAATTACTCATTTTCATTGTAACTCCTAGCTTAAGATCTTTGTATTAAGTGTTTTTATCATAATAGAAACTCATTTCAACCTTCAATTTCAAAGTTCTCAGTTCCAAATTTAAATTTGCACTTTGTATTTGAAAATTTCAAATTATTGGTAAGATGTTGAAGGTTATTGTTTAGTTATCCTTAAGCTCTCATAAGTTCATTCAAAAGCTTCTGTGATCATTTAGAACCATTTAGATCAGTTTACTTTTCATAAACTAAAAATATATAAAATCAAGAAAAATCAAAGAAAAATAAAAAATACAGGTTAGAAGATGATGATGGCTAGAGCATGGTGCATTTTGGATGGCCATGGGTTAGTGTCTCAGGGGAGACTATAGGTTATGTACTTGGTTCCTTGTTCTTGGTACTTAGCAGGATTGCAAACTGTAGAACCGTAGAGGGGGGGGGGGGTGAATACGGTTTCTTAGGCTTTTTAGATGTTTAAAAACTTTAAGCCAAAGAGAGCACCAAGTGGTTGTACAATAATCCAACAACCACTATCACAACCAAAGTATATAAAGCAAGTAAAGAACACCACGATATATACTAGTTCGCTATGCGGGGTTTATACCATCCGTACATCCAGTTGCGAATCCGCAACTCCGATACTATTCACTAGTATAATCCTTTCGGTGGACTACAAACCGTTACAATTCACTCCACCAATATTCACCAATATTGATGCTCACAAAGAAGGAGTTACTCTCATGATATTCCGCCCTCGGAAACCACCCAAAAGAATCTCGCGATTCGAATTTACCTAAGGATCACAAAGATCTCTACTAAGACTTCCACACGGAAGTATTAAACCTCAACTAGATCCCCAATGATCTAGACTTGGTCACCTAGACACAAGACTTCCCTTACAAAAAATTGAATGAATGAATGAATGTTTGTTCAATCAAGTCCTAACCTAACCTAGAGACTCGATTCTAGTAGAAAGGGTATAAGAAAGAAGACCCTCGACACACTCACAAGAGTGGATTAGGTTCTTGTGATTCTTCCCTTGCAAGTAGATGTGTTTTTTCAAAGATGTTAGTATGAAAATTGTTGGGATATGAAATATCAAAGTACTTCTGGATGTCAAAGTATTGCTGCATGAAGAATAAAGTCAAAGTACTGCTGAAGGAAAAAGTCAAAGTACTGCTGTTATTGAAGAATGCTTAATGTACTTCGAAGGAAACAAGGACTGATGTGCAATATTAGATAAGGATTAATGTGTAATATTAAATGAATATTCTAGAATTAGTTAGGGATAATGACTTGTTGTTCAAGGATTATATGTTGTAAACCGACTTAAGGTTATCTATATAAAGAGCCTTAAGAGGTATTAGTCGATACAAGTTTTACACAAGTCTTAGATAAGTTTTAGAGTCGATCAAAGTTGATAAAGTAGTTAGGGATTGTTAGTGAATCTGTCTAACAAAGCAGGTTCAAAGTTTGATTAATATAAAAGTTCTTCTTAAGCTTTGTGTCAGTAGATTCCGCATACTTTACAAAGTAAAACAGTGTTTCAATATTAATAGTGTTGAGTTTACTCAATATTGTTAAACCCTTACAAGCTACAAAGTAGTTTGGTCAGAGTATATCGATCCAACAAGTGGTATCAGAGCTTGTGTTGGAAACTCTGATTAAGAAGACAAACCTTTAAACCTTTAAACCAATATCACTACAAACCCTTCAAGATGTCGACTGAAGCTGCACCTGCTCCCTCAATCACTGCTGTGAGAATCCCTATTGTTAAGAAGGGAGAATACAATCTATGGGCCATGAAGATGAGGCAGTACATTTCCATCACAGATCATGCTTTGTGGGATGTGATTGTCAATGGTAACATGCAAATTGATGAACCAATAGAGGTACTTGGACAACCAACACCACCAAAACCTACTATACCTGCTTCTACCAAAAGAAATCAAGACAAAGCTCTCAACTTACTGCTTTCTGCTATTCCTGATGGTCACCTATTAAAGTTTCATGATGCCAAAGATGCCAAACAACTATGGGCTGCAATAAAGAAGAAGTTTGGAGGTAATGATGCTTCCAAGAAGATGCATAGGAATTTGCTGAAGCAACAACTTGAAACTTTCATTATTGGTGAAAGAGAAGGTCTTGATTCTGCTTATGAAAGATTTCAACATCTTCTGAGTATGCTAGAACTATATGATGCTGAGGTATCAGTTGAAGATGCTAATTTAAAGTTTCTGAGAAGTTTACCATCAGCATGGCATGTAGTTGCTACTATGATTAGAGGACAATCAGGGCTGGATACTATGGACTTTGATGATCTTTACAACAATCTGAAGGTGTATGAGTATGAGATGAATGGTACTACAGGTTCAAGCACACAACAGAACATTGCTTTTGTCTCTTCTGAAAAGAGAAGCAGTACTTCAAACAAAGGTACTGCTTATCCTGTTCAAAGTACTGTGACTGAAACATAGGTTCCATGCACAACAATGGTCACCACCAATTCATCACAATCACTTACCCCCACCTCAGATGATGTTCTATGTTCATTCTTTGCTCAACAAGCACTCTACCTGTCACCTATCAAGAAGATGTATTGCAAATAGATGATGATGCTTTGGAAGAAATTGATATCAGATGGCAAGTTGCCATGCTCACTACAAGGATCAAGAAGTATGTGAACAAGACAGGCAAAGGCATCAATTTCAGAGCTAAATAAGGAATCACATATGACAAGTCCAAGATTGAGTGTTTCAACTGTCAAAGGACTGGTTACTTTGCAAGGGAGTGCAAATTTGCAAAGTATCAAGCAAACAAGATGATTGAACCACCCAAGCCTGAAAGAAAAGAGATTCCAATTACTGAACCAAAACCAAAAGTTTTGGTTGCTCAAGAGAATCTGTCAGAGATTGATTGGTCTAATGAGTTTGATGATGAACCTGTAACCTATTCAATGGTTGCATTGGAAGACTGGAGCACAGCATTTGATGAAGAGCCTGGATATGCTGCTTTGGAGTCAAGAGATGATCTAGGAAGCTTTGATTGGAGCATGGAGTTTGAAGAAGCACCTGTTCAGCTTGCTATGGTAGCTGCTTCACCAAGTTCATCCACTAACTCTGAGGTATGCTCTAAGTGTAATGATATGTATCAAAAGTTACTTAGTGAGTATGTAGCTGAAAGAGATAAATTTCAAAAGGCTAGGGCTGAGATAACTGGTTATCAATTAACTTTAGAGTCATTGGAAGCCAAAATCATTACACATGAAAACAATGAAGTAGCATGGCTTGAAACATATAAACAACAGGAGTACCTAGTTAAGTTAAGTGATGGAAAATAGGATGTAAGGTGTCTGAACTAGAGAAAATGACTGCTGAAAGGGATAAGTTGTTAGAAAAACTTGCTGTATGGAATGAGGTTGGTGTGTCACATGTTCAATTTGTTGAAAAGCAAAGAACATCTAATATCAAAACAGGCCTAGGTTATGATAATGATAGTAATGAAGGCATTCCATTTAAGGGCAAGGAACTAAATCTTACAGTAGATAACTCCACTAGTGATGAAGAGTTCATAAGTTTAGATGAAAACACTTCTAGTGATGAGGAATCCCCTAGTACAACACCTCCTGAATTTAAGAAAGAAAAGGGATATAATGCAGTTCCTCACCCCCAGGTAGCTTTCAACCACCTAGAAAAGATGTTGAGTGTTATGGTGTAGATAATCTAGAGTTTAGGAAAAAGCTTAAAAGTAAATTTAATTTTGAAACTTTAGAAAAGTCTGTTGAAGCACCTAAGGTAGAAGAGACCAAGTTTTCAAAATAAGCAGTACCTTCAAACTCTTTTCGAAGTACTGCTGATCACTCAGCAGTACCTCAAAGAAAATTCTTTCAAAATACTGCTAATTTTAGAAACACTTATGGATGGGGATTTGGGGCTATTGGTCCAAAGGTCTGTTATGTTTGTTATAGTCCTCATCATTTGATTAAAGACTGTGATTATCATTCAGAATACCTAAGTAAATATTCAAAGACCAGAACTGCACAACCAAGTCATAGGGAGAATAAGCCAAGGGACAACAAACAAGTTTGGAACTATACAAATAGGGTCAACCATAGTAATTTCTCAAAAGACTATAGGTATCCTCATCAGAAAAGATCATACTCCAAACCCTCAGTACCTTCACAAAGTACTGATAGAAAGTTCCCTAATGTTTCTAGCAAACACTCAAGTGTAAGATCTAGGAGGTACAATCATTACAACCCTAGAAGGCCTTACAACACAAGAAAAGATGCTAGGACACAGAACCCAACTCCTAAAGTTACAACTAAATGGGTTAAGAAAGAAAGTACTGCTGGGGTAAAACCAATACTTTCAGAAGTTAAGGGTGAAAAAGGGAAAATTGATCATGAAAAACCAACAGTTTTGAAAACAAAAACCTTAATTCTTGATCATGCTTTCAAAGACAGTGGTGATTACATACTCAAAAATTTTGAGTATGTCACTCCACAAGGGGAACACAAGTCAGTAATGGCTTGGGTTCCTAAAAATAACTAATCTTTTTCATGTGAATGCAGGGCAACCCAAAGGAGGAGCTTAAAGATCATCTTATTGTAGATAGTGGTTGCTTTGGCAGTATGACAGGAGAAAAGGAGCTCTTGTCTGATTTTAAAGCTTATTTTGGAGGAAAAGTTGCATTTGGGAATGATCCTGATGGAGGAAGAATTACTGGAAAAGGAACTATCAAGGCAGGAAACATTGATTTTGAAGATGTTAGATATGTAAAGGAGCTCAAATTCAATCTTTTGTCAGTCTCTCAGATTTGTGATAAGAAGTACCCTGTGATATTCTTTGACACAGAATGTCTTATACTTTCTCCTGATTTCAAGTTAGAAGATAGAAACTTGGTGTTGCTGAGAGCACCAAGAACTAATGATGTGTACAGCAAAGACTTAAAGAATGTAAATTCTGCTGAAAGAGCAACATGTTTGATTGCAAGAGCATCTATGGAAGAAGCACATCAATGGCACAGAAGATTGGGGCATGTTAATTTCAAGAACATCAATAAGCTGGTCAGAGGTAATTTAGTTAGAGGTTTACCTTCTAAAACATTCAAGAATGATCATTCATGTCTTGCTTGTAAGAAGGGTAAACAGCACAAGGCTTCTTGTAAGAAGATTGATGAGAAGACCATTAGAGAGCCTTTGGAATTGCTGCACATGGATCTGTTTGGACCTGTTTCAGTTGTTAGTCTGAACAAGAAGAAGTACTGCTTGGTTGTAACAGATGACTGTAGCAGATTTAGTTGGGTCTTTTTCTTATGCTTTAAAGATGAAACTTTTGATGCTATTCATGACCTTATAATAGCACTTGAAAATCAGTTAAGACTCAAGGTTAGAGGAATTAGATGTGATAATGGGACTGAGTTCAAGAATTAGCTTATGGATGAATTTTGTGCCAAGAAAGAAATTAAAAGAGAGTTCAGTATTGCCAGAACTCCTCAGTAAAATGGAGTTGCAGAAAGAAAGAATAGAACTCTTATAGAAGCAACATGGACAATGCTTGCAGACTCTCAACTACCTGTTCCATTCTGGACTGAGGCTGTAAGTGCTGCTTGTTATGTGTTGAATAGAGTATCAGTGACTAAACCTCAAATGAAGACACCTTATGAGTTACTCATGGGAAAGAAGCCAAGCATCAAGTTTATGAAACCTTTTGGATGTCGCTTAACCATCTTAAATACTGCTGATAATTTGGACAAATTTAATGGGAAGTCAGATGAAGGATATTTATTAGGATATTGTACTAATAACAAAGGATTCAGAGTGTACAATAAGGCTACCAAAAAGGTTCAAGAATGTCTTCATGTTGATTTTCTAGAAGAACAAGAAAATTCTAAAGGTAAAGGTCCTGATTGGATGTTTGATCTTGATTTAATGTCTTCATCAATGAATTATGTACCCGTAAGGGAAGAAAATCAAGTTGCTCCCTGATGAGGCGAAAAATGAACCACTTTTAGGGGGTCATTTAAGCCCGAAATTGAATTTATTTGATCAAATATTGCCCTAAATCGTCCCTTTTGTGATTTTAGGTACTTTGGGAGAGAAATCTGGAAAAGGAAGCAATTCAGACGTTTTTAGAGCATAAAAGTGAAGAAAATGCCAAAGTCTTAATTTTCCTTGCTGAGAACAGTAGGTGACGGCGTCAAGAGCAACATCCTGATGGCGTCAAGAGTAAATTGCATGACGGTCCAGTACAAACGTGAAGGCGTCACAAGTAGAGTGTCAAGAATAAAAGATGTGACGGCCTGGAAGACCATAACACATGACGGCGTTAGATGAAGATTAAGGCAGTCCGAGAAGTATTTTGGCGGCGAGATGACGGCGTCACCTATTTGGTCTTGACGCCGTCAGCCTCAATTTACTATATATAGTTTTCTAATTTTCATTCATAAAAGAGAGAGAAGTTTTGGAGAAACCCTAAGGCAGAACCTATTATGAATTTTACAGGTTTTTCAAGGGTTTTCAACCCTTGAACCCTTTCATGTGTAATTGAGATAAGTATTCTTTTAATTCAATCAATATGTCTATGTGTTGGTTGTCTATATCTTGTTCTTGTCTTAATTCCATCATGCTAGGCTAGATCTATCTTGTGTTTGCTTAGATCTAATGAAACCTAGATGTTTATTATATGTTGATTACTTGTTTATGGTTATATTGGATGAATGATTTCGATGTTAGGCTTAAGAAAACTGGCAGATCTCCAAATGGTAACATGCTTGAACGTCTTAGGAAACATGAACTGACGTGCACTAGGTTTTATTGGTTGTATTTAATGCATGAGTAAATTCTAATGATCCCATGTTAGGAGCTTCTTAGCTGGCTCGACATAGGAGTGAAGTAGGCACTCATAGGATTGAGGAATTAAGTGCGCCATCCCATGAATGGTATTAAGGAATACAATCCGTCATCCACGCAACTATAACAAGTAATTAACGTGTAAAAGATATCTAGGGAGTAGTGAAATCTAAGTAAACACAATTTCTCCACTTATTGCTCACAACCTTAGTTAATTTAGTTTATTTTCATTTCTAGTATTTTATTTTGATTGCATCTTTAGTATTGGGTTAGTTGACTAGCAACTAATTCCGCCCAAATCCTTCAAACCCGAAATATTTACTTGCTTTCTAAAAAATATAAAAATACAAAAAATAATCATCCATCATCTATAGAACTAGTATTTAGGTTTTCTAATCCTAGCGACACTATTCCTAGCTGAACGATCAATCCCCCGGTACTTGTCACTATACTATACTACAACAATCAGGTACACTGCCTGGTGGGGGTTGTAAGCTTCTCAAGATCCCTTGAGAGGTAAAGCCTGGTGCGATCCCCACGTATCACTCCCACTGAAGAAGAAGCACAGTACATTGTTCATGATGTTAATTTAAGATCTGAAGATGAGCCAAAAGATAATGCCAATGATGAGAAGAAAAGTACTTCTGAGCCTCAAGGTACTGCTAAACCTAACAGTACTATTGATCCTCAAAGTACTGTTCCACCACAAATACCATTATCTGCAGAAGATCAAGCCATTCAAGATGAGCTTTCTAGGATGTTTCTTCAAGAAGCAATGGCTAAGTCGTATGATGATGAACAAAGGAGAACTTATGAAGCAGAAAAGAAGAAGGCAAAAGAAACAGCCAGTACTTTACCCCAAAGCACTGCTAATCCATTTGAAAGTACTTTTCAACCTTTGGATACTTCAAATTGGATAAACACTGATGCTGTTAATGATTCTAATATGCCTGACTTAGAAGATACTGATGATCCAAACACAATTACTTTAGAAGACACTGATGATGAATTGGATCAAGAAGGCATTTTCTCAAATTCTAATGAAGATCCTGATATAACTAACTTGGAAGATAATCTTTCAGTCTCACCAACTCCTACTCTCAGAATTCATAAAACTCATCCTGTTACCAACATAATTGGACCTTCAGCCTCAGGAGTGCTCACAAGGACTAAGGCTAAGAATATGTCTCAACAACATACTTCTTTACTTAGTTTTATCTACAAGCAAAACAGGGTGAATCACAAGGATCAGAAGTTGTGTTTATTTGCTTGTTTTCTATCTCAGGAAGAGCCCAAGAATATCAAACAAGCATTAGCAAAGGAAAGTTGGGTGGCAGCAATGCAAGAAGAACTCCTACAGTTTAAACTTCAAGAATTTTGGGTATTATGTGATTTACCTGATGGAAAGAAACTTATTGGAACTAAATGGGTCTTCAGAGTAAAAAGAGATGAAAGAGGGAATGTTATTAAGAACAGGGCAAGGTTAGTGGCTCAAGGATATAGACAGGAAGAAGGAGTAGATTATGATGAAGTTTTTGCTCCTGTGGCAAGGCTTGAAGCCATCAGGCTATTTTTGGCTTTTGCATCCTATTTGGGATTTCCTGTATATCAAATGGATGTTAAAAGTGCTTTTCTATATGGAAAAATTACAGAAGAAGTTTATTTCAAATAGCCTCCTGGTTTTGAAGACCCTGCACACCCAAACAAAGTCTACAAGGTAATAAAGGCTCTGTATGGCCTACATCAAGCTCCAAGAGCATGGTATGAAAGACTTTCCAATTTTCTACTATTACATGGTTGTAGAAGAGGAGCTATTGACAAGACTTTGTTTATCAGAGAGATAAGAAGGATATCATGCTAGTTCAAATGTAGATGATATTATTTTTGGTACTACTAAGCAATCTATGGTGAAGGAATTTGAAGATCTTATGCAGAAAGAGTTTCAGATGAGTTCCATGGGAGAATTAACATTTTTCTTAGGACTTCAAGTGCAACAGTCCAGCAGTGGAATTTATATTTGTCAAGATAAGTATGTTGCAGATATGCTTAAGAGATTCACTTTCACAACTGTTAGGCCTACATCTACACCAGTGGATACTAACAAACCTTTGGGAAAAGAAGAAGATGTTGATGTCACACTATACAGGTCTATAATTGGATGTCTCATGTATTTAACTGCATCAAGACCTGATATAACTTTTGCTGTGAGCTTATGTGCAAGACATCAAGTTAATCCGAAGGTATCTCACTTGAATGCTGTCAAGAGGATTTTCAGGTATCTTAGGAAACAACCTAAGCTAGGCTTATGATATCCTAGGGATTCACCTTTCCATTTCCAAGCCTTTTTAGACAGTGATTATGCTGGAGATAACTATGACAGAAGATCCACAACTGGAGGATGCCAGTACCTTGGAAGCAGATTAGTGGCAATGTAAGAAGCAAACAATTGCAGCAACTTCTTCCACTGAAGCAGAATATGTACTTCGGTTACAGAATCAACTTTTGGATTATGGATTCAATTTCAAGAATACTCCTATCAACATTGATAATGAGAGTACCAAATGTATTGTCAAGAATCCAGTCTATCATTCCAAGACCAAGCACATTCAGATTAGACATCACTTTATAAGAGATTGCTATGAACAAAGGCTTATCAATGTGGTTAAAGTTCATACTGATGATAATGTAGCAGATCTACTCACAAAGGGCTTGGATGTTACAAGATTTAATTTTTTGGTTGTGGGTATTGGCATGATTAATATGTAAGCTATTTTTGAGGGGAGGCATAAGTAGTTATTAGTTAGTCAGTATTTGAGGGGAGGCTACATGTATCATTCAAAAGAACGGATTTTATTCATTGTTCAACAAAGATCTTACAACCACCATTCAGAGTTCATACATCACCATTATTAAGTTACAGCTACAAACATAGAAAAGACAAAACAAACACAAACTACCAAGCTCCACAACACCTACTCCATAGGCCTTTTTCCCTTGCCCTCATAGCTTTGTTTTCCCTTTTGAGCAATTTTTCTCTTGTCATCAAAAGAAGCCTGCTTTCTTGGGCAAGCCAGGCCAAGAACCTGTTTGGGAGGTCTCTCTTTTCTTGGAGCAGGCCACTTCATGTTCTGAATAGCTGATTCCAAGGCTTGAGTCAAAGCATGTGGAAGCTCTTTAGCCAGAGATGAACCAGAAACAACTTTCTTCTTTTTGGACTTTTTGTTGGTAGTACTACCTGCATCAGTTATGGTAGAGTTGGCAGCACTCATTGTTGATGAAGATTCTTGGTGTCCCATCCACTGAACATGAGGAGGAAAATAGTCTGCCCATCCTGGATCTTCAAACTCAGAATCAGAGTAGTAACTTATCTCTGAATCTGTGGTGCCCTATGAGTCTGAAGAGATGTTCACAATTGGAATGTGACTCATTGTGCTTACTTGTTCTTGTGTTAAAAGAAGATATGGTGATTGCAAAGTGTTGATGGTAAAGTTGCTTTTATAAGCAAACTAAAGGTAAAAGGGCATTTAATGAAGTATATTGATGTTCACTTACCAGGGTAGCTTTGGGATTTAATTTGGGGAGATAGTCATTAATAAGGGTTGACTTTCAAAGATATTTTGGTCAAATGGTCAACATTCCAGATTTTTGTGGGAAAGTACTTTGGTCAATATACTGTGTGAGCTTATATCGGAAAGTACTGCTCCATATTTTATGGAAAGTACTGCTTGGTGCTATTAAAGGGTTCGCTGATGTGTTAGATACTGTTCCAACGATTAGATTTGCGGCTAACAAACTTTCGAAAGATATGGGGATATTTACTTCCAAAAATAACGGTAAAATCATTAATTAACCATGTTTTTTTTGTATCTTATCCTTATATAAAACTGCATATCTTTTCCTTTTATTCACCTTATTCACCTTTATTAACTCATACCTACTTTCTATCGATCATCACTTTTCTCACTTTAACCCTAATCACCATGGCTAATCGACGTACCAACACCAAACACAACATGATCGCAAACCTTGAGAAAACCCAAGATAACCTTGATTTTCATGGTATTATTGACTTTCTCACTGGTACCAACATCTGTTACTCCATCCTAGTCAACCCAGAGATTATTGGCCCTTGGCTTCAAGCTTTTTGGGATACAGCCACGTCACAGGTTGAAGATGGAGAGGATATTATTACTGCTACAGTTGCTGGGAGAACTATTCGTGTTACAGAAGCTTTAATTAGGGAGGCTCTATTATTTGAAGATGAAGGAGGCTCCGTTTTGTTTGGAAAACAAGAGGTTTGGAATACCCTCAGGGACATTGGGTATGAAGGTTCTTTGACTAAGCTTACTTTTCAGAAGGCTATGGTTAGTCCTCATTGGAAATTTCTTATTCATGTTTTGCTACATTGTTTGAGTCCAAAGAGTACTGCTTGGGATCAGTTTAGCCATTCCATAGCTTCTGCTTTTGTTGGTCTTATTACCAATCAGCCTTTCAATTTTTCATACATGATCCTTGAAGGTATGCTTACTCATATTAAGGTTGGCAAACCCTTTCTAATGTATCCTAGGTTTGTTCAATTGCTTTTAGAGAATCCACTAGATGGTATACCTAAACCTCAAGATTATGTACCTACCATTAGGATGCAACCTAAAGTTTTCACTTTTATGTCCAATAAGGGAGTTAATTTTTCAGGTAGGAATACACCTCTTAATGCTTATATGTTAGAGGTAGCTCAAGCTGTTAGGGATGAAGAAGACAATAGTGGGTCTGCACATTCTAATAATGATGATCAACCTGATTCTGCTTCAGTACATACACCTACACCACCTATTGTTTCCCCTCAGAAGGTTGTTTCAGGTGAAAGGACTCCCTCAGTGACAGCTTCCTTGGATACATCTGTTTCTGCTCAAGGTACTTCTCCACAAATTACTGATCCTCAAGGTACTGCTTCAGAGGATTCACAAGTACCTACTCCCAATGATTATACTTCCACAGGTGGGCTTCAAACACCTGGAGGAGATGAGGGAATTAAAGGTACTGAGAGTACTTCTGCTTTGGCTAAAGAATTGGAGAAGATGAAGTCAACTGTTAATGCTCAAGCTGCAGAAATCAAACAGCTAAGAAAGAAGTTCAGAAGATTGAAGAAATTTGTTTTGCCTCTTGTTAAAAATTTTAGGCTTTATGTGAAAGAAAAGAAGCAGTCTCAGAAGCAAAAATCTGCAAAGAAGAAGTCTAAATCCAAGAGGAGGCATAGAAAATCATCATCTATCAAATTGGGGAGGAATCAAGATGATAATTTGGATAGATTTGATGATATGGTTCAATATTCAGAGGAAAAGAATGATCAAGATGAAAATGTTGCTCAAAACAGTGCTGAAAGAAAAAGTGGGGAGATAGAGCAAATTAATCTTGAAGTTGAGCATGAGGATGTAAAAAGTGGTGATACAGAAGAAATTGATTTAGAAGGCAATAATGCTCAAAGTACTTTTGTTGAAAATACTGTTGTGCAAGGTACTGCTGAACAAGATATTGCTGCTATTGGAAATTCTGTAGCTGGACCTTCTACAAAGCATTATGAAGATGAAGCTGGTCCGTCTACTTTTGAAGAGGAAGAAAGAGTACATACTGCAAGTGATGATGAAACAATTGCTCAAGTTATGATGAATTTGAGAAGACCTACTGGAGGAATACATATATCTGAGCCTGCACATAAAGATGATGAAAGTACTTCGGAATCAGAAAAACTAGATCCAAAAGATAAAGGGAAAGGGATAATGGTTCAGAAAGATACTAAGAAGTAAAAGAAGAAATTTTCTATTGCTCAGATTAGAGATTTAGAGACTGCAGGAGATTTAGAGCTTGCTAGAAAGCAACAAGCTGAATATGATGCTGAGTATTTGGAAGAAGTTAGTAGGCCAATTACAAAGAAGCCAATGACCAAAGCTCAGGAAAGAAATTGGATGATACAGTTCTTGAGAAAGAAGGGATACAAGAATTTGCATTTGAAAAGGTATCCAGAAGTGAAAGCTCTGTGGGATAAAGTACAAGAAGATATCAGAAAAGAAGTAGAAAACTTTGTGCCCATGGAAGTTGATAGAAAGAAGAAGTTAGAAGATATCAGAAAGGAAGAAGCTGAGCAAAGGAGATTGAAAAGAAAGAAATTAGCTGAAGATGATCAACTGTCAAAAAGGCTGAAGTTAGTTCATGAAGATACAGTTGATGAACTTAGAAATTATTTCAGAGTTGTTGATTTTGAGAACAAGAAGATTGAAGATTCTGGAAAGAAGTCCAAGATAATCTCATTTTATGTGGTTGAATCAAAAGAAGGGAATTATTTTATGATCCACAGAGAAGATGAAAGCTTCACAACATTCAATATGTTATGGGATTTATTGCACTGTATTTCAAGGGCAGATTTATATGACTTATATGTGCAAGTGCAGACATACTATGCAGAGATTGAAGCTTTAGGAGTGGGATTAGTTTTGCTTGGAGACTTAATTACCATCTGGGATACTGAAGAAACAAGTGTTGATCCTCTCTGGAATGATCAAGAGAATTGGGAAATAACAAGATGGAGATTCTTTGAGTCATCAGGAGTTCATACACTAGAGATGGAAGATGGTACCATGATTCATATGTTGGCTGAGAGGAGATATCCATTGATTAGAGAAATTATGCTCAGAATGCTGGATCATGGAATGGAACTTGAAGATGAATCTGAAGTAGCTTTGGATGTTATCAAGCTATTTATCAGATGGGTAAAGTCTGAAGAGTAATGTTGCATAATACTGGTATGATTTGTTTTGAAAAATAAAGTATTTTTCAAAGTACTGCAAAAACAAACAGTACTTTAACAAAGTACTGCTTGCTGATATAAACCAGTATAAGCCCTTTAAAATAAAAATAAAATGTTTTGATGTTTAAAAGAAAAGAGGATTTGAAAAGAAACACATGGTGTTAGTATTTATACTGCACAACAAATGGTAATCAACTCACCATGTTTAACAGATAAGAAAGAGTTTGACTCATCATGAGGGTACGACCCTGATGTAATAATCAAATCCGTTGATGGTTGATAGTTTACCAAAAACTATATGGTTATCAACTCACCATACTCCAAGTGATTAAGAGTTGGCTAGTCCAAAGCAAACGGCTATTGGTAAAGACAAATCAAATCCGTTGATAGCTGATGATTTGCTAAAAATAATAATTTTCAATGATTCACCTCTCACAGGAGTTAACACACCTGGAAGTGATGAGAATAGTATGAAACTTTTAAGATTTGATGATCTTTGTACCAAATTGTTGCTGAGTTGCTGAGAAGATACCATAAAAGATAAGATGCTGATGAAGAGTACTTTGACACATGACAGATAGAAGAAAAAGGAATAAAGAAACAATCTCTCTGAATGATTGAAGATTTGAAGATTAAAGATAACAAAGAAACTTGAAATCAAGCAAGTGGAGTTCAAGTTAGGGGAGGATTGTTGGGATATGAAATATCAAAGTACTTCTGGATGTCAAAGTACTGCTGCATGAAGAATAAAGTCAAAGTACTACTGAAGGAAAAAGTCAAAGTACTGCTGTTATTGAAGAATGCTTAATGTACTTCGAAGGAAACAAGGACTGATGTGCAATATTAGATAAGGATTAATGTGTAATATTAAATGAATATTCTAGAATTAGTAAGGGATAATGACTTGTCGTTCAAGGATTATATGTTGTAAACCGACTTAAGGTTATCTATATAAAGAGCCTTAAGAGGTATTAGTCGATACAAGTTTTACACAAGTCTTAGATAAGTTTTAGAGTCGATCAAAGTTGATAAAGTAGTTAGGGATTGTTAGTGAATCTGTGTAACAAAGCAGGTTCAAAGTTTGATTAATATAAAAGTTCTTCTTAAGCTTTGTGTTAGTAGATTCCGCATAGTTTACAAAGTAAAACAGTGTTTCAATATTAATAGTGTTGAGTTTACTCAATATTGTTAAACCCTTACAAGCTACAAAGTAGTTTGGTCAGAGTATATCGATCCAACAAAAATCAAGAACACAAGATTAGAGATAAAGAGATAGAGAGATTTAAGAGTATTTAGAGAGAAAGTATATAGAGAAAAAGAATAATGGCAAGGGGTGAGGAATACAATAGGCAAGGGTGGTATTTATAGGCCAAGAACCTAAACTTAGGAAATTTTACCGAGGTCGGCGCGTCACCCGCGCTTCAACGCATGGGCAGCGCGCCAGGCGTCTGTAAGATTTTCCCAAGTGATGGGTGTTTGGATCTTACAAATACCTATCCTTGCTAAGCCCCCAATTGTGCTTAACACTAAACCTTAACATTAATGAGAAACCAAATTATCAAGGGTGTAAAGTGTAGATAGGTTAATTTGGAAGGGGTAGAAGTGTATCTCCTCACATGGCATAGAAAAGAGAGAAAGAATATGCCAAGGAATATTTCAATGCTTAGGGGGAAGAATAAGATGGAGGGTTGAGATGAAATGGTTTGAATTGGATGGTGGAGATCAAAGGGAGCCTCCCTTGGTTTTCAAACAATTTGGCATGTGTGGAATGTGGATGGTTGAGATGAAGTCATTTGAAGTGGATGGCTAGGATCAAACATGCCTAGGTTAGGGTTGAGAAGGATATTCCAAAGAATATGCTTTGCTTAGGCGGAAAGGAGAGATCAATGGTTGAGATAGTTTTGGTTTGAATTCAATGGTTGTGATCAAGCACATGTGGTGGCATAGATTTGAGAGATTGGATTGAGATGAGTTTAGTTTGAATTCAATGGTAGAAATCAAGCCCGTGTGATGATATAGAGGTGAAGGGTTGGATGGATGGTTGTGATGTGTTGTAATTTGAAATCAATGGCTTGGATGAGAGGAGCCTTATTAGGGTTTCAAATTAAATCCCATGTATTGAAATTAGAAGGTTGAGATGAGTTGTAAGGGAATGGATGGTTTAGATGTAGTGTGTAAGGGAATATGTAAGGGTGTAAGAGATTGTGTAAGAGAATATTTGATTTGGATATGATTGGTTTTGTCTTTAGTATAAATGGGATTAAGAGAGGATTAAGACATAATATAATTGTCATTAAGAGGAAAAGGTTTAGACAATTAAGATTATAAGTTGAGAAAATCATAGGTTACTTATAAGTTCAAGTAACACAACGTCGAGAATCTATAGTGTCATATCTCGTGACTTTCCACGACTCGACGTTCTCAACTAACACCTTGGTTCAAACAAGTTAAGTGCTTTGCCTTGATGTAAAGCATAACCCAAGTAGGAAAGGAAGCGTTTGCGCAAAGTGACCTTTGACTTAGTTTGACCAATAAGGGAGTAAACCCGTTACGTAATTAGAGAAGACGTAAGCACGGGATTTTGAGCATATGGATGCTTCAACACGATGTTACGTGAAATATGTAAATTCCCTAGGTTAAGAAAGGTCTTGGCTAGAGGCGATAGTTAGAAAACATGAGTTGGCGTTTTCCCGTAAATGGGTGTTCTAAAAGTGGGATCTCTCAAGTCTCAAAACTCATTTCGAGTGTTCTCACTTAAGCACATAACATATTCCTACCTGAATTGAAAGATCCACATTTGTCGGGTAAGGGGAAAGCCGACTTTCAACATTCGCCCGGAACCATACAGAGGGCAGCGTGCCAGGAGCAGACATTGGCTCCGGCGATTTTGAGCTAACGTTTGTTTTTTATGTGTATCGATGGTTTATTTGTCATCATTAAAACATAAAGAGATCTTGATCATGTTGCCTCAACAATCTCTCCATTTTTGATGATGACAAATAAAAACCGAAAGCAAATAAAATTACAAAACTTAGCGAAGACAAAGCGCGCCTCTGGTGTAGCTTGCGTCTTGACCTTTGCCTTGTAATTTGGTGAAGCCTTTAACATATCTTGAATGGAATGGTCTTCACGCTCTTGCTTTCTTTCTCCCTCTTTTGTCGAATAAAAAAGGCGGGATAAATGGGTAAGCTTGTATGTGCACCCGAATGTGCTCCCCCATGAACATAGCTCCTCATAGATTGTTGCTCCCCCTTGTTATAAGGCAGGGATCCATGGGTCAAGAGCCTCACCATTGCGGTGGCCTAGCTACACATAGAAATTACAACATGAAACCAACAAGAAATCCTCACATGTGAAAGTTCCAAAATGGGTTAGGTTACCATTTGGAAACTTGCAACATGGGTTAGTCCTCATCATCACAATAAGTATATTTGTGTCCTAGATGACTCCATTATCCAAATGTTGAGCACTATATAAAAATAGAGGTGTGATGCGTGGGAATCGCAACAGGCTTTACCTCTCGAGGGATCTCGAGAAGCTTACAACCCCCACCAGGCAGTGTACCTGATCGTTGTAGTATAGTATAGTGACAAGTACCGGGGGATTGATCGTTCAGCTTAGGAATAGTGTCGCTAGGATTAGAAAGCCTAAATACTAGTTCTAAAGGTGAGGGATGATTATTTTTTGTATTTTTATATTTTATGGAAAGCAATTAAAATCTCGGGTTTGAAGGATTTGGGCGGAATTAGTTGCTAATCAACTAACCCAATACTAAGATGCAATTGAAATAAAATACTAGAAATGAAATTAAGCTAATTAAACTAAAGTTGTGAGCAGTAATTGGAGAAAATGTGTTTACTTAGATTTCACTACTCGCTAGACATCTTTTACACGTTAATTACTTGTTATAATTGCATGGATGACGGATCGTATTCCTTAATACCATTCATGGGGTGGCACACATAACTCCCCAATTCTATGAGATCTTATCTCCCCCTACACCATGCCCAGCACAACTATAGGGATTGTAAACAGTGGCTCATGCATTAAATACAACCAATAAAGACCTAGTGCGCCTTGGTTCATGTTTCTTAAGACGTTCAAGCATGTTACCAAGTGGAGATCTGCCAGTTTTCTTAAGCCTAACATATAAATCATTCATCCAAGACAAGAATAAACAAGTAATCAACACATAATTAACATCTAGGTTTCATTAGATCTAAGCAAACACAAGATAGATCTAGCCTAGCATGATAGAATTAAGACAAGAACATGATATAGACAACCAACACATAGACATATTGATTGAATTAGAAGAACACTTATCTTGATTAAACATGCAAGGTATCAAGGGTTTGGACCCCTTGAAAAACCTGTAAAGTTACACCAAATCGTACTTAGGGTTTCTCCCAAAACTTCTCCTTTTTTCATGTGTGAAAATTAGAAAACTATATATAGAAAAATAGGTCTGACGGCGTCAAGAATAAACTTGTGACGCCGTCACCTCGCCGCCAAAACTCTTCTCGGACTGCCTAGATCTACTTCTGACGCCGTCAAGACATATACACTTCCAGGCCGTCATGACTCTTTTACTCTTGACGCCCTTCCTACGTGACGCCGTCAAATCTGTTCTGGGTCGTCATGGAAATTCATGAAATTGACGCCGTCAAGGTTTTGCTCTTGACGCCGTCAACTACTGTTCCCAGCATGGAAAATTAAGACTTTGGCATTTTCTTCACTTTTATGCTCCAAAAACGTCTGAATTGCTTCCTTTTCCAGATTTCTCTCCCAAAGTACCTAAAATCACAAAAGGAACGATTTAGGGCAATATTTGATCAAATAAATTCGAATTCGGGCTTAAATGACCCCCTAAAAACGGATCATTTTTCGCCTCATCATATACCCTTACACTTGAGATTTGCTTGTCCTCAAGCAAATGCGCTTTTATTCTACTCAAAAGACAAGTTAGGAGTCATTTAACACTAACATAAAAGTAATTACAACAAATAATCGTTCCACTAAAGACCAATAGACAAGCACGGAGGTCATACACTAGCACCTCACAAATAGTGTTTAGATACTCACATCTCTCGGGTGTAATAAAGTATAAATTACAATATGGAAACGGAAGATATCTCTCACTACCTGTCATAGCAAAATAGATTACCATAGGCTTGGGAGGGGATCAAACCTCCACCACATGGCGTAAGCACCTAGGATAAACTATCAAAGAGGTCTTTTAAAGGGTTGTAACGTTAGGTGTAGGGATATGAAATTCACGGTTTTGTTGGATAAAGGAAGTTTTACTGGTGGCGAGTTAACAATCTTGGTTAATTACATGTACAATATGGCGTTGCTAAGCCAAGACTAGACTCGACTTAAGCTAATAAATGAAAAATAACAAAAACATAAAATGAACATAGAATAAAAAGGGATGGTAGTCCGTATGTTTTTTCTCTTTTTTTTTCTTTTTCTATTTTTTTTTTTTTTGCATACACTCTTACTCTACCATCCAAAATAATACATCATAGGCAATGAACATTTCCCTTACACTTGAATCTTTACATACTTTACATTTAAACTAATCTAATGACTCGAATTAAGAAAATCAAAACACCTGGAGCACTTTTAAGATTAACGTACATATGGGGGTAATAAATGATGTTCTTCCCCATTACTCCATAAAATAAGTACTTACCCATGAGTCCCAATCGTCCCAAAACAATATGTACAAGGATATGACTCGACTTAGCAACCATGTAATCAATTAGAAAGTTAACTTAGGGTTTAACAAATAACAGTAATGCACTAAAAATGAGCGCATACACGGAAGGCTAAGGCGATTTAGGTGTACATTTAAGTGGGGTGTAACAAATTCTTCCTATAAGTAAGATGCTTAAAGTTAGAAACGAAAAGATAGGCTCGGAGGGGTGTACTAGGGGTATCGTGTACTAAAAATGAGTACATCGCTAAAGGTGTGGGAAAAATTAGTTGACTTAACTAGCCAAGTAATATGACTTAAATGGTCAAGTAATTATGATACGGGTTTAACACAAGGGTAATCCTAATGCCTCTTATCATGTAGTAAATCCTACCACACGAATGTTGTCTCACTAGCGGTCTCGGGATGCATCACTAACGCAAGTTCTAGAATCTAAATGCTACCGGTACACTCATAAGCACTAATAGTAAATGCTTTTCCTATCAAATCTAAAGGCGAACCTCACATATTTGGGTGGAAAATTTTTCTGAATGTACGGTTATGTGCTAGTCATACAATCTCCTATCAATGAGACGCTTGCTATGGCTAAAGTTTCACTCCTAAATGTTGTAAAAAAATTTAAATTTGGCGCTAAAATTGCACTAACAAGTATTTCTCATAGTTTTATTACACATCTACCATTAAACAAAACAAACTCAAGCGAAAGTGCATATGTAAGGTATCATCTTTTTACCTTCCTCTTACGCTTAAGATGAACATTGTCCCCAATGTTCAAGTAAAGAATGTAAAAGTGAAAAAGTAAAGAGAATGAAATCAAATACTCCCCTGATTCGCTCGGTATGGATAATAGGGTGGCTAGGTTAAATCTTCCTCCAAGAAAATGAACAATCAAAGCTTCCCTTCCAGAATGTAAATCATCTTCTTGTCATACATAACCTGTAAAACTTGACAAAATAGACAAGACAACCTCGCGTAAAATCGGCGGCATTCTATATAAGTTACTAAACCCTAGAAAACAAGATAAGATATAATGCTTGTGGAATGAAGTTTGCAGATCTCCTGGAGATTATAAAACTTAATAATTCACAAAAACCATAAGACTCCGTTAGAAAAACAAAACCGGTAAAATTTCCAGATTCTAACTCCTGACGCCGTTAAGAGTAAACCCCTGACGCCATCAGAATTGACCTGCATAAATCCTTATGTTAAGTTTCCGGAAAATTTCTGGAAAAACTTGGTCCTACTTCCTGGAAAATCCTGCAAAACTTCATTATGACTCAATACAAGCATTTGACTCTAACAAATACGAATACACATGTTCATTTAATATTGTGGAGAATCATGATCGGTTTGTTTCTTAAAAACATATTCAGGGTTTCCCCTTACACTTATCTTTTGCAAAAATACCTTTAGGTGGAGTTAAGACTAGGCCAAAACAACAAAGTAAAGTATTTCCACTATTTAGTTTAGAAACATGATCAACCAACAATAAAAATTAAGCATGCATACGGAAGCAAATAGCAAACAAACAAATAAAATCACACAAAACATGGGTTGCCTCCCAAGAAGCGCTTTTCTTTATTTACGAGTCTTGTAGCTAGACGCACGGTCATGGGTTACTACGTAATTTCATCATTGGTTCCACTCTCTAGGTCGTCTTCTAAACCAGTATCGCTTTCATAGTTCAAGTACTTCGGGTCTTCGAACGAAGACGTCTTTTCGATACTTAAAATCAAGCTTGCCAACATCCTTAAAGAATCCACAAGATAAATCAGTAATGTTCTCACATCCTCTTCTAACGTCTTCATCACACAAGATAAGTTGGGAGCTCATCTTATCAAGCCCGTCACAGTCGATTTCCTTAAGGTCTTTTCTCTTGTATGGCGTTTGGTATGAAATCCTCCTAATCCCATCAGTGAAGGTCATGATTCCGTTCAAGTCATCCACTATCAAATTAGTGATTTCACAGAAGGGTGCTCCCAAAACTACTTGTGATAACCTGGGGTCGACATAGTCTTCTATGTTATCATCAATCGTGAATTCCATAGAGAATGCCATGTTTCCTACGAACACCCGGATTTCATGATCTTTACCAACCACTTTCTCTCCTTTGTAAATCATTCCCCATCTACAGATATTGTTGTAATGGAACAGGGACATAACATTCTTAGGCATGAATATGTTGATGTAGACGTTATCGAAATGCTTGTGACCGATCATGCATGGAATTTTGAGATTATTCGGATCATGCCACCTTATCTTCCCCGACTCTCCATTCCTGGATCCGAATAGATTCCCCTCAAGGGAGGGACGATATTCGTAAACCTCTTCATTACCCCCACAAAAAATCACCTTTTTAACACCATTGGTGAACATTACACTTCCATCCATCTCATCAAGGATTACTCCTGATTCATTGATAAATGGTTTCCCCAGAACAAGGTTGGTTAACGGTTGATTGGTGAGAGGGTCTATATCATCGACCACGGCGAGGTTAGTATTGTAAACAAGCTCTCCGACCCTGATTGATAAATTATTCATTACCCTTTCGCACGCAATGTGTTTTGGGAAGGTCTCATGGCATAAGGAAAGGGGAATTAGGTTGACTGGGGAGCCAGGATCTATATGACTATCGGTTAGGAGCTTATCCTTAATGGTGCAGGAGATCTTGGAAACTTTATGGTTATTTTCCTTAGTCTTATTGCTACTCCCACTAATAACATCCTCCATTTTTCTCTCGGGTTCTTCTATAATAGATTTACCCAAAATGGTTGGATTTCTCTCATGCTCTTCCGATTTCTCTTTCCCTTCATCCGGTTTGCCGGATTCGTGCGCGGTGTATTGCTCGGGTGAGTTGGTAGATTTTCTTGCTGAATCATGGTCAACCCTTGAGGTCTCATCTTTAGCTGTCCGACTGAATTTGTTAGTTTGTTGTTGAGTTGGGTTGGATGTTGAAGTAGATATCGTGGTGATGGTGTTTACGAAGTGGATTGGTCCTAGGGGGTTGACATGTTCTTTTCCATTAGGAGATAGATGTTTGAATAACTTGCTAGGACTTTTTATTTTCACAGGGGAGGTTGGTGAACTCATGACGGTAGCAGATTTGTCCTCATCAACGCGAATAGGTTTATTGACAACATGCTCTTTGATAGCAGTTAACAGATTACAAATCTTGTTATTCACATCGGCCTGCTGTTGTCTAAATTTAGCCTCGAGCGTGGAGAGCTGTAATTCTTGAGATAGAATGAACTTTCGCAAGGCGTCTTCACAGCTCTGCCTAGGAGTGCTTTGTGAGGGAAAATGCTCGGACCAAGTGAGGGGTGAGGAGTCATTGAAGGATACGCTCCGCGTTTGGTATCCTCTGAAATTAGGTTTATCCTTCCATGCTTCATAGGCCTCATCAGAAGTGCGAGGGCCTCGTCCCACGTGTGACGATGTGAATTTGTTATAAGCATGTTTTGGAAGCTCCATGCAGTTATGCGTCTCATGAGGGCCATTACATAATTTACATGTGGAAGTGATTCTGCTTACATAGCTTGAGGATTTTGGTGCTTCGTAAGATTTCATGAGAGACTTGACTCGACCTTTAAGTTCCATGATCCTACGGTCGGGAGTGCTAGAATTGTTCGAAGGCAAAGATATTTCCTTGACCGTTTTGTTCAAGTCACGGGGATCATTCCAACTTTCGTTGTCATAGAGAGCAAGATCTTCTATGAGTTCCCATGATTGTTCCGCACTTAGATCACGTAGCTTACCACCGGCCGATTGGTCAATGGCTCGCCTCGTGGAGATGTCGATATGGTCATAAAAGATTTGGACTTGGAGCCAAAGATCTATGCCATGATGAGGGACTTTTTGGAGTAAGTCCTTAAAACGAGTCCATGCTTCATAAAGAGATTCATTTTGACGTTGTTGGAACATCAAGATGTCATTTCTAAGCTTAGTAGCTCTCCCTGGTGGGAAAAATTGAGCAAGGAAACGAGTGGTGAGATCATCCCATGTGGTGATGGATCCCGCGGGTAAACGCTCAAGCCATTGACTAGCTTGATCCCGTAGAGAGAATTGGAATAGGCGTAATCGGGTAGTCTCTCTAGTTTCAACACCTAGGTCTATGGAATCTACGATTTTGAGGAAGTCCTTAAGATGTTGGTTTGGATCTTCGGAACGAAGTCCATGGAATGCACATCCGCTTTGCACCAACCGAATGGTGTCGGATCGCAAGGGGGTCACATTGGCTCCGGTGAGCTCAATGGTGTTTCGGTAGCCTTGGTGGCTAGGTCGGGAATACTCTCCTAAGGTTCGGGGCCTAAGGGGTTCTAATGGTGGGTTTTGTTGTGGTGGGATGACGGGTTCAAAGATGTTCCCGTTGTCCATAGTGTCGGGTGGTTACGAACAAAGGCACAAAGAAATAAGATAGACTAAAGAAAACCTAAAAATAAAAATAAAATCTTACTAGAAAGGAATCTAGCAAGTAGACCTAATAAAAAGAAATTCTAACCTAGACAATAACTATTCCCCAGGCTACGGGGCCAAAAACTTGATGCGTGGGAATAGCAACAGGCTTTACCTCTCGAGGGATCTCGAGAAGCTTACAACCCCCACCAGGCAGTGTACCTGATCGTTGTAGTATAGTATAGTGACAAGTACCGGGGGATTGATCGTTCAGCTTAGGAATAGTGTCGCTAGGATTAGAAAGCCTAAATACTAGTTCTAAAGGTGAGGGATGATTATTTTTTGTATTTTTATATTTTATGGAAAGCAATTAAAATCTCGGGTTTGAAGGATTTGGGCGGAATTAGTTGCTAATCAACTAACCCAATACTAAGATGCAATCGAAATAAAATACTAGAAATGAAATTAAGCTAATTAAACTAAAGTTGTGAGCAGTAATTGGAGAAAATGTGTTTACTTAGATTTCACTACTCCCTAGACATCTTTTACACGTTAATTACTTGTTATAATTGCATGGATGATGGATCGTATTCCTTAATACCATTCATGGGGTGGCACACATAACTCCCCAATTCTATGAGCTCTTATCTCCTCCTACACCATGCCCAGCACAACTATAGGGATTGTAAACAGTGGCTCATGCATTAAATACAACCAATAAAGACCTAGTGCGCCTCGGTTCATGTTTCTTAAGACGTTCAAGCATGTTACCAAGTGGAGATCTGCCAGTTTTCTTAAGCCTAACATATAAATCATTCATCCAAGACAAGAATAAACAAGTAATCAACACATAATTAACATCTAGGTTTCATTAGATCTAAGCAAACACAAGATAGATCTAGCCTAGCATGATAGAATTAAGACAAGAACATGATATAGACAACCAACACATAGACATATTGATTGAATTAGAAGAACACTTATCTTGATTAAACATGCAAGGTATCAAGGGTTTGGAACCCTTGAAAAACCTGTAAAGTTACCAAAATCGTACTTAGGGTTTCTCCCAAAACTTCTCCTTTTTTCATGTGTGAAAATTAGAAAACTATATATAGAAAAATAGGTCTGACGGCGTCAAGAATAAACTTGTGACACCGTCACCTCGCCGCTAAAACTCTTCTCGGACTGCCTAGATCTACTTCTGACGCCGTCAAGACATATACACTTCCAGGCCGTCATGACTCTTTTACTCTTGACGCCCTTCCTACGTGACGCCGTCAAATCTGTTCTGGGTCGTCATGGAAATTCATGAAATTTGCTCTTGACGCCATCAAGGTTTTGCTCTTGACGCCGTCACCTACTGTTCCCAGCATGGAAAATTAAGACTTTGGCGTTTTCTTCACTTTTATGCTCCAAAAACGTCCGAATTGCTTCCTTTTCCAGATTTCTCTCCCAAAGTACCTAAAATCACAAAAGGAACGATTTAGGGCAATATTTGATCAAATAAATTCGAATTCGGGCTTAAATGACCCCCTAAAAACGGATCATTTTTCGCCTCATCAAGGTGAACTAACCATGATTTTCTCATATAACCCATAATACATTTTATATCACATAGAAGAGCATAAAGCATACAACAAAGACAATTCCTAATACAAGCTAGAGACACATATTACAACACCTTATTCAAGCACAATATTATATGGTGACTAACTATATTACACATAACCTACAACAAAAGTTGCCCAAGTGCACTCATTTCTTGCGCTTTTGAGCCGCAACTTTTGCAAGACCTTTCACAACATTTGTTAACATCATGAAATTGTTCTTGTAGGCAAGATGCAACTCCCTCATTTCCTCTTGAAGATCCTTAACATCATTCTCAATCTTGACTGTTTTCTCACAACATTTATGCCTTCGTGCATGGTCATGAGTTGAAGCATCAAGTTTGGGAGGGAGAGGGTACCCCGTTTTGTACCATATGGGATCACTCCACAAACATTTCATCACATAATTCCTAAGTATTTGATTATCAATACATGATGGATTTTCCTATTCATCATTTGGTTCTTCATCAATCACAATGGACTTACCCTTGTAGTCATTGTTTAAAGCATTACTCATTTTAGAGAGGAGAATTTTCTAAGTGGTTTATGTTGTAGGACCGTGATCTAGAGAGAGAAAGTAAGTAGAGAGAGAGAGTGGATGGGATCTCCTAGTGTGTAAATGAAAGACAATGTTATTACCTAAGAGAACCAACCTCTAAATGAGGCCTTACATGGGTATTTATACTTGTAGTCTAGGGCTTCACATATCTTTGACCATATTACATAACTAGCCCTTAGACTTTATACAAGCATGAATAATACACATAAACTTAATAAACTAGCATTTACTAACTATTACATGAATATATTTAACTAACTATTTGACTCAATAATGATCATCACTTTTAATCCTAACAATCTCCCCCTAAGGGACGATCATTGAGATCTCACTTTGATTTCATAAATGATCAACACTTCTAATTCTAACAATCTCCCCCTAAGGGTGATCATTGAGATCTCTCTTTTGTGACTTTGATCTTTGATCTTTGAAGCTTGTTCTCTTGAACTTTGAGTCCTTATGTAATAGTTTTGCTAGTTCCTTTGTTCCAATCATGCTTTGTGATCTTTCTTGCCTTTGATCAATATCTTCAAATGTGGGTACCTTTACGTCTTTTCCAACATGCTCATACTTTGTTTGACTTTGAATCTTTGTGAAGGTCTCTTCTCTTTGACTTTAATCTTTGTTTCTTTAGTTTGAAGATTCTTTGACTTTGACTTAGAAACATTCTGAACTTTGCTTTGCTTAGATCTTTGAAGAGAGCTTTGCAGGGTATGAGCATGTGGATCTTTGAGTGATGGTAACGGTCTTTCTCCAAGGAACATTTATGAGTACCTGCATAAAACAGTTAGCAATAAATCAACCGGTACTTACAGGTTCGGAATTAGAGATCGTCAACAGCATAGTGTGAAGACTCCTTCTAACCCTTACCAAGGCCGTTCCTGAACCAGATACCCTTGAAAGGGCTTACTAGATCCACCGAAGTACATCAATGATTCAGGTGAGTTGCTGGAGATCACCCCACAACTATAGACCGTTTGAGACAAAGTAACCATCATGATAGATAAGGCAAGATCCGTAGATCTCATAAAGACTCTTACACCTTGTGTCCTTTTTTGGCGAACACAAGTGTATTCATAGGCAAGTGTATCCTAAGAGATCTTTTGACGTATCTCATGGCTCTAGACTCGATAAGTGCATAATTGGGTTTCCTATGCGGAGACTAGGGAGGGGTCTCCTGCTTCAATATCAACCATCTCTAAGAGATAAGTCGATAGATTGCACCGGTTCCCCGTGAGAATGAAAGAAGTACCTTTTGAGAGATACTCGAGTGGCAAGAAGGTTTAGTGCAGTGCGTCACTGGGTCCATGACGTCTTTATCTTCAATACCAGTGTCACCTTAGTAACAACTAGTAGCATATGAGTTGAACTCGGTGTCTGCCCTAAGGTTGAACATATGGAGGGCTATTTCTTTTCACCATTTCATTTGCTTTTCTTTTTAATTCTTCAACCCCTTCTTTCTCCTTTCATTCTTTTCCCTTTTTTTTTTTAAATCATACCTAAGGACTTCTAATTCTAATCTATTGGATTTGTCCTTGGGTAGATCCCTCCGGCTCTGGCGGATCATAGGACGGTTTTTCCTAACCTTAGTCACCTTATAACTTCATGACTATCTTATTGTTGCCATCAAACCATTTGTGAAAATCTCTCAAAGTGTTATGACAATAAAACATACTTTGTTAACACTTCGAGAGTTTTACATTTCATGAAGGACTCCCCCTTCACATGTGCTCATGGATTTTTAAGAAATTTGCACATGCGTGAGGAGTTTGCACTTTTGAATTGATTCACTTTCAATGAACACAACCGATTCGAGACATGCTTACATCACTAGTTAGACTAGCTTGAAGTTATTACCCGGCCTGGTCATATCCACAGAAAGTTTCTTGAAACGGTACATTTCTACTAAGACAAATCCTTTTCGAGACACGCTTACGTGGCTAGTTAAAGAGTTCCATTGTCAGTTTTTAGGTAACAACTAGCTCTAGTAACTAACTTGATGTTATTACCCGTCGAGGATAAGTCTTTTCGATTACTAACTTTTGTTGTTTCGTCAATTCTAGGATCATTTCTGAGTCGAGCTCTTTTGAGATTCAAGACGATCACATTTTAATCACGTCTTCTCCCCCTCAAAAATAGCATATCCATGGTATTTTTGATACCAATTGAATAAAACCTTTTCTTTTTGGATAGCTTATGGGAGAAACGGATGTTTGTTAATTCCGTATTTGTTTCCTTTAAGCATGATCTTTTTGGAACAACTTTTTATTACTCACCCTCAAAAATAGAACATTTTGATTAAATTTAAGCTTTTAAGGATTGAGGGAGTAATATCTTGAGCTAAAAAGTTTTGAAAACCTTTTGAAACATTTTGAAAAATTTTGCTCAGAAAATTAAGAAGACTTTGATAAGCTTGTTGGAGAGAAGTCTTCTTATCTTTCAGGATTGTCGCACATAAATGTACAACAGGGTCCTTTCTTTGAAAATCGCGGGTTATACACTGTTATGTATGCATAAGCCATCATGTTTTTAGGATAAGTGCTCAAAGAATATGAAAAACCTTTGATTTGATTTAAGCACTTTCCTTTATTTGAAAAATGAGTCCTTAGCCGAAGTACTAAGAAGTCACGATTTTGAAGTTTGGGTTTCGTACTGAAGTATACGAAAGCCATTATGTTTTTGGATTAGATAACAACTTTTGGAACCCATTTAAGCACGGCGCCAATGGGTTTACCGTATTTTGAAATCCATTTGAAAGTTGTGTCAATCCGAGACAAAGAAGTTGAATTCCAACGAGGACTGAAATCCGGTGTTTCATTTTGAAATAAAGCTCGTGGAATCAACGGTGATTTAAAACTCTTTTGCTTTTGAAAGTTGTTTGAGAAACTCGGTGTCTCTCTTGGAGTTTTAAAACTTGAAGAAGAAGTTCTCCATCCATTGTTGAAACTCGGCGTTTCATTTCGAAAATTCGTTTTTGAGATGAATGGAAACCTTCCAGAATTGGGATTTTTCAAAGCATAGCCATTCCTTTGTTGTAGCGGAAGCATTTCAGAGTATGAATAATTCAAATGTTTTGAACGGATTTGCTTTGGTTTCCACATTGGCTTTACCGGAGTAAAACGAGAGTATGGAGTTTGAAAACCTTGATTCTTTTCTTTATGAGTACTTGCATTTGAAGCCTTTTGAGGAGTAAATGTTTCTGAAAAATTAGGTCTCTTTGAAAATTTCCTTCCTTTTTGCAAAGAATAGGTTGTAAACTGAGAAACCTTTTTCGAAAACGGTTTGGAAGATTCACCCGTATAAGTCTTCTCTGAAACACTTACTTGTGGTTTAGACTCGTTTGAAACTTGAGATTTTCCTTTTGACCGGTTAAGAACATCAAACTTCGCTTTTAAGGCATTGTATGACGTTCTCAAATCATTGTATTCTTTTTGAAGAGAAAGATTATCTGATGATGCCAGTTTTTCTTGCAAAGAAGCATTTTGATTTTCAAGATGTGCAAAATATTTTTCATATTTGTCTGTTTCGATTGAAAAATCATTTTTGGCATCACCAAAATCCTTGGTTTGTTGTGCAACCGTTTTTTCCAATTCAACAATTTTCTTTTGAAGCACAGATTTTTCTTTTTCAAAAAGATGATTTGGGACAATCTGAGAGTCAGATTTGTTTGAAGTTTGATTCTGAACTCTTGACCGCTTGATTGAATCAAACAAGTTTTTGTAAGTCTGTTTCAAATGCTCATTTTCTTTTTGTAATGTTGCCACAGCATGTTCCAATTCAAGATTTTTTGTATCAAATTCGTCAAAATCAAACTTGATATTGGTATCATCACATTTTTCTTCCAGAATCTTTTCTTTTTCTTTAAGCACTGATGTCAAAGAGTTTTCAGAAGACATTTTCTCATTCTTCTCTTGCAGTTTAAGTTGGAAAGAGATACTTTGCGCTTCGAGTATTGCAAGATGTTTCTCAAAGTGAGCAGTTCTTTTTGACAATTCTGCTTTGACATCAGTTGCTTCTTGTGAAAGCTCGGTGATTTTCTTTTTGAGACAAAGATTTTCAGATTTTAAAGAAGATGTGTGTTCAAAATTCACCTTCTCATACTCATGGCTGACAGATGCAGACTTGAACGACTCTATTTGATTTGTGAAAAATTCCTTTTGAATGTCAAGTATTAAGCATTTTTCATCAAATTCGTCTTCAAGAGAATGAACGTACTTTAAATCTTCTCTCATTTCGGTGACAAGATGTTTTTCAAAGTAATCAAAACTTAAGTTGAGATTTTTCACATGAGGTTCAATCTCATCTTTCAAAATCTTTTGGACTTCAATCTCAAGGCGTACATCTGAAGAAAGAGGATTAGAGAAAACGTTGGTATCGATGTTTACTTACTTAAACCAAATGACCTTTAACGTATGCTCAATGTGAGGTTTAAGACTACAAAATTGTTTCCTTGCTTTATTTTGCCATAACGTAGCATCATAAGTAGCAAGTTGAGCTTCTTTGAAAAATCTTTTCACATTTGTGTCTTTTCTTTTGAAAGGTGCTTTTGGAAAATCTGTCAATTGTAGACCACCATACACAAAGCCGTGATACGAGAGTGGGTTTTTTGTTTGTTTTACTTTCAAACGTTTTTCCTCTTCAGATTTTAAAATATCTTGAGACTCAAACAAAAGATCGTCTGACAATTCTTTTCCCATATCTTCAGCGTTGTACAAAATAGGTGTCAGCTTTTTCACTTTGTTTAAAACACACGGTTTTTCATTTTCCACATTAGCATTATTCACAAAACCAATCCCAGATGTTTGTTTCTCAACCTCCTCATCTTTAGTAGGCAGCATGTTGATAGTCTGAGAAGTCTGTCCCAATTTTCAAAGTTTGTTTTCAAGATCGTTTGTTCGTTTCAAAAACTCTTGGTTTTCA
The DNA here is from genome assembly GCA_030686995.1 of Artemisia argyi. Classification (NCBI taxonomy): domain Eukaryota; kingdom Viridiplantae; phylum Streptophyta; class Magnoliopsida; order Asterales; family Asteraceae; genus Artemisia; species Artemisia argyi. The sequence continues at coordinate 75,364,821 of CM060700.1, read as the reverse complement.
TTCTCAAGTTTTGTGTTTACAATCTCAAAATTTGATGTGGTTTTCTGAAGCTTTGAATTTTCACTTTTTAAATCATTGTTCTCTTTTAAAAGCGCTTGAACCTTTCTGTTGTTAACAACCATTTGAGTATCCAGATTTTGAATGGAACGTTTTTCACGAAGAACAACTTCTCTATAACCAACTTCAAGTTCTTCATTTCTTTTTAAAAGTGGTTTGACAGACTCTCCATACATTTCAAACTTTTGAGCTTGAGATTTAAGGTTTGAGTTTTCAAATTCAAGTTCAGCTTTTCTTTTTGTTACATTTTGAAAACCTTTTTCCATTTCTTTAAATCTCTCAAGCTCTTTTGTCAATAAGACATTCGTTTGCTTAGCTTTGCGATTGTCCTCTTTGCACTTTTCAAGTTCATGTTTGAAATTATCGATTAATGAAGCAAATAAGGCACGATCTTGTTCATAAGAAGATCCATCCTGGGCAGGCTCACCTCTATTAGGATCCATATCTGGAGTAACAAAAGTGATGTTACTATCATTTTGTTCCACCACATATGTATCACTAATAGACTCAGAATGCTCAGGATGTGTCTGATTATGAGCAAACACATTATCAAACACAACACCATAAGTGTTTGAATGTTGTACCTTAGTGAATGTCTCTGAGTCTGATGAAGGTCTGATATGACCATCTTCGGTGTCCCAAACAGCTTCATTCCTTTGAGTAACATTAGCATCCGAATCATAGCTAGGACTGCTTCTTTCAACCTGCTGTCCTAAAGATGAATCACTTCCCGTGAAAACCAAACTATCATATGATGCATCACCCTCATTGACCGTTTCATCTTCTTTTTGAAAATCTTTCTCTGTTTCTTTTTTAATCACCTCAGTTTCCTTTAACTGCCTCTCTCTTTCCTTCTGCTCTTTTTCCCGTTTTAGCTTCTCAATCTCATTCCTTGAAGTGCTTCTTTCTTTTTCATTTGAATCCCTCTTCTTTTTCTGCATCTCCATCAGATGAAGTGATCTTGCATTAAGCACTGTTTCCAGTATGTGCATATGATTAAGCAATTGATTTCTAAAGACTTCAACTTCTATGCTAGTGAAGTATTTTTTCCATAAACTGCTTGCTGATTCATAATCCCAAGAATTCTTAAATGCTCTCAAATCCATGGTCATGAACCCTTTTAACTGTGTCTTGAGCTCTCTAAATCCTACCATGCAATCACTTCCCTATTCAATTTGCATTTCGAGTTGAACTATGTTGTTTTGAAGATTCGTTTTGAAGGTAACAAAGTCCATTTCAGATCCGAAGAGTGTCTCAAAAGTTCTAAGAAATGATAAACCAAATAATGGTTGACGTGCTTCTGAGATGGCCACACATTGAAGCTTAACTGATTCAAAATGTATTAATCAATTTTCTTTGGAGTGCATTGCGAGCTTTATCCTTACGTGCGTCTCTCTTTCATTTTGCTCTTTTTCCATTGTTTAACGATATGTGATAAAGTTGATCTTAGGATCTTTTAAGATAACAAAGGTTGTTGTTGAAGATTAGATGTTTTTGGCGAATTTTAAAAAACGTTCACGGTTGAATTTTTTGTGATTTCAAATTTTCCCTCCAAAAAAAATGAATACGAAAATTTTCTTTCTCAAAATTTGAAAAACACAAAGAAATACAATTCTAAGGTTACCAGAAAAATTTGAGTTTTGAAAATTTTTCCGCCAAATTTTACCGAAAAAATTTGAATTGTGGCCTAAAAATTTGAATTTTCGGCCAAAATTTTCAACGTTATACCAAAATTTAAATCTCGCGTAAAAATTGAACGTTAAGTCTCGTGTGAAAAAATAAATTTTACTCAAATTTTCCCGCCAAAAAACTCGATAAGCCTTACAAATCCCAAACTCGATATGTCTAACTCGGTATGTCTTACAAATCCCAAACTCGATAAGCCTTGGATCCTAACTCGCTGGAAATATTCAAACTCGATGGAAAGTATCTAACTCGATGGAAATTAAGTTTCTAACTCGATAAGTCTTAAAAAATTGGGCAGAGTTTCCCCTAGAAAGTTGCCACACAGAACCTAACTCGATAAACGATTAGGTGAGAAAGGCTAACTTGCCAAACAAAAGTCCAAACTCGATAAGATTTGAATGCTAACTCGATAGAAATTTAGTCCCAAACTCGATAAGTCCTAAATCCTAACTCGATAGAATCACAAAAACCTAACTCGATAGAAATTTAATCCCAAACTCGATAGAACTTAAATCCTAACTCGACAGAAAAGTTCAAACTTGCTAAGAAAGATCCAAACTCGATAAGACCAAGAACCTAACTCAATAATATGGCGTGAACAGTAACCATTTCTCAAGAAAACCAATTTTTCTTTTCACCAAAAACGATCTAAGACAACCTAAAATTATCCCTAGGTGATTGATACCACTTGTAGGACCGTAGAACAACCTAAATCACTATTGAATCAAGGCTAGATCTAGAGAGAGAAAGTAAGTAGAGAGAGAGAGTGGATGGGATCTCCTAGTGTGTAAATGAAAGACAATGTTATTACCTAAGAGAACCAACCTCTAAATGAGGCCTTACATGGGTATTTATACTTGTAGTCTAGGGCTTCACATATCTTTGACCATATTACATAACTAGCCCTTAGACTTTATACAAGCATGAATAATACACATAAACTTAATAAACTAGCATTTACTAACTATTACATGAATATATTTAACTAACTATTTGACTCAATAATGATCGTCACTTTTAATCCTAACAATCTCCCCCTAAGGGACGATCATTGAGATCTCACTTTGATTTCATAAATGATCAACACTTCTAATTCTAACAATCTCCCCCTAAGGGTGATCATTGAGATCTCTCTTTTGTGACTTTGATCTTTGATCTTTGAAGCTTGTTCTCTTGAACTTTGAGTCCTTGTGTAATAGTTTTGCTAGTTCCTTTGTTCCAATCATGCTTTGTGATCTTTCTTGCCTTTGATCAATATCTTCAAATGTGGGTACCTTTACGTCTTTTCCAACATGCTCATACTTTGTTTGACTTTGAATCTTTGTGAAGGTCTCTTCTCTTTGACTTTAATCTTTGTTTCTTTAGTTTGAAGATTCTTTGACTTTGACTTAGAAACATTCTGAACTTTGCTTTGCTTAGATCTTTGAAGAGAGCTTTGCAGGGTATGAGCATGTGGATCTTTGAGTGATGGTAACGGTCTTTCTCCAAGGAACATTTATGAGTACCTGCATAAAACAGTTAGCAATAAATCAACCGGTACTTACAGGTTCGGAATTAGAGATCGTCAACAGCATAGTGTGAAGACTCCTTCTAACCCTTACCAAGGCCGTTCCTGAACCAGATACCCTTGAAAGGGCTTACTAGATCCACCGAAGTACATCAATGATTCAGGTGAGTTGCTGGAGATCACCCCACAACTATAGACCGTTTGAGACAAAGTAACCATCATGATAGATAAGGCAAGATCCGTAGATCTCATAAAGACTCTTACACCTTGTGTCCTTTTTTGGCGAACACAAGTGTATTCATAGGCAAGTGTATCCTAAGAGATCTTTTGACGTATCTCATGGCTCTAGACTCGATAAGTGCATAATTTGGTTTCCTATGCGGAGACTAGGGAGGGGTCTCCTGTTTCAATATCAACCATCTCTAAGAGATAAGTCGATAGATTGCACCGGTTCCCCGTGAGAATGAAAGAAGTACCTTTTGAGAGATACTCGAGTGGCAAGAAGGTTTAGTGTGTAAATGAAAGACAATGTTATTACCTAAGAGAACCAACCTCTAAATGAGGCCTTACATGGGTATTTATACTTGTAGTCTAGGGCTTCACATATCTTTGACCATATTACATAACTAGCCCTTAGACTTTATACAAGCATGAATAATACACATAAACTTAATAAACTAGCATTTACTAACTATTACATGAATATATTTAACTAACTATTTGACTCAATAATGATCGTCACTTTTAATCCTAACATATGTTTTGAAGGAGGAACAAGAGGTATGTGAGGATGCAAGTTATGATGTGATTTATATAGGATAGGAGAAGGGTGGTAGGTATAAGTAAAGAAACTAGTCTTTCATGTTCATGATGATTTCAACTACAAAGATGCTTGAAGAGATGGCAAAGCCATCTAAATCATGTACCAATATTTCATTAAGCATGTGATGGTGTAAGGAATAAAAGAGAGATAATTGTATACATAATTTTATCACGCATGCATCAAGTTTATGCATGAAACTACAAACAATTAATTATTGGGAGATAGCATTATTCAATTAAATTTAAGCATGCAACATGTAGTTTATCACATAAGGTGGACAAGAAGAGCTAGATATAAAATCTTCAACAAAAGTGTAAGTTGTGATGAATATCATATCTAATCTTGGGAGCAATCACAAGATTAATATTATTGAGATTAAGCAAGATAAATTGAGTCAACTTTTATTGTTCAATGCACATTGTATAGACATGTAGAATCTTGGATACTATCAACCAGAGTTTAAATAATGGATTGATATATATCTTTCCTCTTGGAAGACACTTGTTGGATCTTCCATCCATGCCTTCACATAAGCCTTAATCACATAAGCTCTAAGAGCACCTAAAGATTGTTCACCTAAGATGCAAGTTTTAGCATCAAAACCTATCCTAGAGCAATTTGGACTCTTGAAAAAATGTCATGCCAAAACTTAGACTTTTTTGTTTTGTGACCTAAGTGTCCTTTTATTCAAGTCACCAATGACTTGTTGTATAGGATGACCCCTCGCTTCTCTCACTTCCTTAGGATTGCCTTCATCCGAAACATTAACTTTTAATATTGGCGACCTTTCTTGATCTTGAATTAAAGGTTCATTGATCACATCATCTTCTACCGAAGGAGATGATTTAGGCTCGGGCATGCTCTCATCAAAGGTCACATTGAGAGATTCCTCAATCCTCGTTGTTTCCTTGCTAAGCACTATGTATGCTTTACTATTTTGAGAGTATCCTAGGAACACACCTTCATACGACTTTGGGTCAAATTTGGTGAGATATTCTTTGGTGTTAAGTATAAATACTTTGCAATCAAATATTTTAAAATACTCTAGGGATGGTTTTCTATTCCTAAGTATTTCATAAGGTGTTTTATTAATTACCTTTCTTATGTAGACTCTATTAAAAATGTGACAAGCGGTATCTAGGGCATGAAACCAAAACTTTTGTGGAATGGATTGCTCGTCAAGCATTGCACGACTCATCTTTCTTAACTTACTATGTGTTCTTTCAACAATCTCAAGCGATTGAGAAGTGAACGGGCCCGATAAGTTATAAGATATTCAATGTTGTTCACAAAAGGTTCCAAATTGCATTTTATCAAATTCGCTACTATGATTTGTTTTAATTGATACAATTGAACCATCAAGTAGGTTCTCAAGTTTCTTTCTTAAAATGTTGAATTTATGCAAGACACCATCCTTGTTTTCTAAGAACAATATCCAAGTGTAATTTGAATAATCATCTATGATCATTAAAGTGTAGAAGTTTCCTCCATAACTTTGGATCGGAGATGGACCATACAAATCCAAATGAGTTAATTCTAAAACCTTACTAGTTGTCACTTCCTTTTTATTCATATTATTGGTTTGTCCTTGACTCCCTAGACATGTGTCACAATAATGCCTTTCAAAGCTCAACTTTGGTAGATTCCATACTAGCTTGTTAGAAGCTAGGTTTTGGACTAACCTCATATTGACGTGACCTAACCTCCTATGCCAAAGTGTTGAGTTGTCCACCATGGACGTAAGACATATGTGTTGCTTAGAGTTATCACCTAACTTACATGTATATAAGTTATTTCTCCTATGACCTTTTGCTAACACAACACCATTTTTACTAATAGTGCAATCTACCTTAGTAAATTTGACCTCAAAATCATCATCACATAATTTACTCACACTAATCAAATTGAAACTTAGACCCCTAACATGCTCAACATTGGAGATTTCTATGGAGTCATGAAGGACATTACCTTTGCCGACAATTTTGCTGTTAAGTTTGCTTCCAAAAATGACTTGATTGCCATTATACGCCGTGTATGATGTGAACAATCTTCTATTCCCGGTCATGTGTTTAGTGCAACCACTATCCACTACCCACTCATCTGGTCGTAGATCACTTTTGAGGCAAACCTACAACAAAAGTACAACTCATGCCTTTGGCACCCATTGTTTCTTGGGTCCATGTTGGTTAGCATTTAAAGTGCCCAAGTTGAACATTCTTGGGTCTTGAATTAAGACACATAATTTCTCAATACCATATTTAGAAAAGGCTGACCAAGGATTGTTTTGATAGTCATTTTGAGTTTGATAGCTTGGTCTATAGTTATGATATGCTTGTGGTCTAAATAAGTTTTGGTTTGAATAGGAGTTGTCTCTCCTTTGGTAATTGTTGTATTGGTATTGAGAAGACTCTTGACCATAGTTAGAAAAATTTCTTCTTTGGTTGTTATGAAATGATGGTCTTTGGTTGTATGAGGTAGAAGATCTCATATTAGGTGTATGAAAAAATGGTCTATGATTTACTCGAGGTTGTGAGTATCCAAGTCCATTGCGAGAGTTTGAGTTAGAAAATTGTTTTGTATTTTCTCTTTTTGCAATAGGAGCTTGATTACCTCGAGTACTTACAAGAGGAGCTTGAGGAGTAATTGGTTTAATGTTATTGTTTAATGGAGATCCAATTTTCCTTAGAGGCCTGGCGCGTTGACGCGTCAGCCAGCGTGTCAGCCTCGGGGATTTTTGGAGCCTCGTTTTCTTTAGCCTTTACAAATGTTATTGGTTTTGTTAGGCTTATAGGAGTGGTTGTACCTTGTTTAAAAAATCCAACACCTCCCTTATCTTGAGACACCTTTTGTCGAATTATTAATTCTTCTAAATCATTTTTGCTCTTTTTATATTTTGAAAAGCTTAGTGATTCTTTTTGAAGTTCCATCACCTTTTCATTCAAAGAGTTAACCTCAAGTGTGAGTACTTCACAATTTTTACAAGGTTCAATCATCCCTTTGCAATGTTCTAGTGTTTTCACTTTACTTTCAAGTTCAGAAACCCTTTCTTTAGATTTAACATTTTCTAGTTCAAGAAGACGTTTTTCTTTGAGAGCTTTATCAAGGGTTTTTCTAAAATCATCATTAAACTTAACTAGTTTCTCATTCTCTTTTTGCAAATTGATAGTATCTAAGTTATTAGAAGAACAAGGGTTTAGAGATACCTCAAATTTTTCTTAAGCCATAAGACACGTAGCGTCATAAGTTGGTTGGTCTTCATCTTCACTATCACTCCATGCACCTCCAACAATTGCCTTGTTCACCCTAGGCTTAGGGCATTCATTGATGAAATGACCCTTCTCTCCGCAATTGTTCACCCTTGTTGTCACCACTACGGTTTCCCCCCAAGTTGTTTCTTCCACCATTATCTCGGTTTCCAAATCGATTTCTTCTTCCAAAGTTACCACCTTTCCTAAAGAACCTCCGAAAGTTCTTAGCCATGAGATTATAATCTTCGTCATCCATATCATATTCTTCATTGCTATCCTCTTGACCATCACTATCATTACTAGTTTGAGTACTAGTAACTTTAGCTTTAAGAGCCAAAGATTTAACCTTCTCCTTCTTGTCTTTGGTACTCGCCTTGTCGTTCTCAAGAATCATCTCATAGACTTTGAGATTTCCAATGAGCTCGTCAAGAGGTAGTTCCGCCAAATTCTTGGCTTCTTCTATGGCCGTCACCTTTGGCCTCCACTTCACCGAAAGTGCTCGAACAAACTTTCTCACATGGTTCTTGTTATAGAAGCTAGGATCAAGAGCCGTGAGACTAGTGATTATAGCATTGAACCTTGTGTACCCATTATCAATGGTTTCTTCATCCGAGATCGAGAACTTCTCATATTGTTGTATGAGTAAATCGATCTTGCAATCTTTCACTTGAGAGTTGCCTTGATGAGTGATGATGAGAGAGTGCCAAATTTCCTTGGCGGTCTTGCAAACATGAACCCTCTCGAACTCCCTTTTGTGGTAGAGCATTGTAGATCAACATCTTGGCTTCATCATTCTTACCAAGCTTTTTCCTTTCATCATCATTAAGATCCATATGTGGCTTTTTCACCAACAACTTTGTTTCCGAGTCTTATACCATGAACTCAAAGTTGCCATTTTGAATTATTTCCCACAAATCAAGATGTTTTTGACCTAACATAGGTCTCGAATCGGGTTTTCCAAAAGCAAAACCCATCGGTTTCTAGCAAAGGTGGTCTTTGCATAGAACACCCCTCAACATAGTTCTCTTGAGCCATGGATCTATACTCTACTTTACCAAAAATCTTAGTTAGGATTTTAAATTTTTGGAAAAGAAGTTTTTGACTTAAAACGACTTCTCGAGAAGGCTTTAACGCTCAAAAACTTGAGTATACCACTCTGATACCAATTGTAGAACCATAGAAGGGGGGGGGGGTGAATACGGTTTCTTAGGCTTTTTAGATGTTTAAAAACTTTAAGCCAAAGAGAGCACCAAGTGGTTGTACAATAATCCAACAACCACTATCACAACCAAAGTATATAAAGCAAGTAAAGAACACCACGATATATACTGGTTCGGGATGGGGGGTTTATACCATCCGTTCGTCCAGTTGTGAATCTGCGACTCCGATACTATTCACTAGTATAATCCTTTTGCTGGACTACAAACCGTTACAATTCACTCCACCAATATTCACCAATATTGATGCTCACAAAGAAGGAGTTACTCTCACGATATTCCGCCCTCGGAAACCACCCAAAAGAATCTCATGATTTGACTTTACCTAAGGATCACAAATATCTCTACTAAGACTTCCACCCAGAAATATCAAACCCCAACTAGATCCCCAATGATCTAGGCTTGGTCACCAAGACACAAGACTTCCCTTACAAACAATTGAATGAATGAATGAATGTTTGTTCAATTAAGTCCTAACCTAACCTAGAGACTCGATTCTAGTAGAAAGGGTATAAGAAAGAAGACCCTCGACACAAGCACAAGAGTGGATTAGGTTCTTGTGATTCTTCCATTGCAAGTAGATGTGTTCTTTCAAAGATGTTAGTATGAAAATCAAGAACACAAGATTAGAGATAGAGAGATAGAGAGATTTAAGAGTGTTTAGAGAGAAAGAATGTAGAGAGAAAGAATAATGGCAAGGGGTGAGGAATACAACAGGCAAGGGTGGTATTTATAGGCCAAGAACCCAAACTTGGGAAATTTTACCGAGGCCGGTGCGTCAACTCGCGGGCAGCGCGCCAGGTGTCTGTAAGATTTTCCCAAGTGTTGGGTGTTTGGATCTTACAATTACATATCCTTGCTAAACCCCCAATTGTACTTCACACTAAACCTTAACATTAATCATTCCAAGGTTTGCCAACTCAAATAGCCAATTTGGAAAATGTTTTGTGAAGTGTTTAAAGAGAAACCAAATTACCAAGGGTGTAAAGTGTAGATAGGTTAATTTGGAAGGGGTAGAAGTGTATCTCCTCACATGGCACAGGAAAGAGAGAAAGAATATGCCAAGGAATATTCCAATGCTTGGGGGGAGGGAAGAATGAGATGGAGGGTTGAGATGAATTGGTTTGAATTGGATGGTGGAGATCAAAGGGAGCCTCCCTTGGTTTTCAAACAATTTGGCATGTGTGGAATGTGGATGGTTGAGATGAATTCATTTGAAGTGGATGGCTAGGATCAAAGATGCCTAGGTTAGGGTTGAGAAGGATATTCCAAAGAATATGCTTTGCTTGGGGGGAAAGGAGATATCAATGGTTGAGATGGTTTTGGTTTGAATTCCATGGTTGAGATCTAGCACATGTGGTGGCATAGATAAGAGAGATTGGATGGATGGTTGAGATGAGTTTAGTTTGAATTCAGTGGTAGAGATCAAGCCCATGTGATGATATAGAGGTGAAGGGTTGGATGGATGGTTGTGATGTGTTGTAACTTGAAATCAATGGCTTGGATGAGAGGAGCCTTATTAGGGTTTCAAATTAAATCCCATGTGTTGAAATTAGAAGGTTGAGATGAGTTGTAAGGGAATGGATGGTTTAGATGTAGTGTGTAAGTGATACGTAGGAATTGCACCAAGCTTTACCTCTCGAGGGATATCGAGAAGCTTACAACCCCCACCAGGCAATGTACCTGATCGTTGTAGTATAGTATAGTGACAAGTACCTGGGGATTGATCGTTCAACTAAGGAATAGTGTCGCTAGGATTAGAAAGTCTCTCTAACTAAGTCTAAAGGTGAGGGATGATTCTTTTTGTATTTTTATGTTTTATAAAAGCAGTAAAATCTCGGTTTTTGGAGGAGTGGGCGGAATTAGTTGCTAGCCAACTAACCCAAATTAACTAAGATGCAATCAAAATAAAATAACAGAAATGAAAATGAAATCTAATTATACTAGTGGTATAAACAATGATAGGGAAAGTTGTGTTTACTTAGGTTTCATTAGTCCCTAAATATCTTTTACAGGTTGATAGCTTGTTACAATTGCATGGATGACGGGTCATATTCCTTAATACTAGTCGTAGGGCCGTGTACAATATTCCCTAACTCTATAGGATCCTACTTCACTCCTATGTCGAGCCGTTAGAAGCTCCTAACATGGGATCATTAAAATTTTCCTACACATTAAATACAACCAAAAATCATAGTACACCTCTGATCATGTTTCTTAAGACGTTCAAGCATGTTACCAATGGAAGTCTTCCATTTTTTTATGCCTAACATCGAATACAATCATCCATAACAACTATAAACAATCAATCAACCCATAATTAACATCAAGGTTTCACTACATCTAAGCAAACACAAAAGAGATCTAGCCGAGCATGTTAAATTGAAGACAAGTGTAAGATATATTCAAGCAACACATAGACATATTGATTGAATTGAAAGAGTACTTATCTCAAATAGAACATGAAAGATTCAAAGGGTTAAAACCCTTGAAAAAGCTGTGAAAATCGGCCTAGGGTTTTTCACTCAAAGTTGCACACTAATGCATGAAATTTGGAAAACTATATATAGATAATACAGGGTGATAGCGTCATGTGTAAACTTGTGACGCCGTCAACTCGTCGCCTATTATGAAATCGGATTGCCTAGATCCACTTTTGACGCCGTCATGTGTGATTTTCTTCTGGGCCGTCACTAATACTTGGACCATGACGGCCTTGGGTGACGCCGTCATCTCCAATGCACAAAACTCTCTGGATCGTCACGTGTATTGTCCACTTTCACCTCTTATATTACTCTTGACGCCGTCATTAAGGAACTTGTGACGCCGTCAGGTACTGTTCCTGATTGTGTGAAAATCAACTTATTATAATATAGTAGTATAGTATCGAAATGATCCACACAAAATACGGATCACCCGAGTCGTATCCGTACGAAGGTGAATGGAATCAATGAATATTGATTCGTGCAAATCGTGAATTGAAAAGTGATGAAAGTGAAAATAGTGATCAAGAAATTCAAATAATAACAAACAATGATGAATTATGCAAAAAGTACAAGCTAGATATGCACTAAAGTTGAAAATGTAAAAACGGAAATGCAAACGCGTTTATTAAAACGTAACTTTAATTGAAAAATGATCCTACAAACGAGAAATTATTTTCTAAAAATCTTAAACTAATAAAATGAATTTCCATAAAAAGAAAATTATTTTTTTGACTTTTCTTTTATTTTCTATGAATTTATTTTACTTTTTGCATTTTTAAATGAATTAAAAATAAAGAAAAATGGAAAAATAAAAGGGAAAAATGAAAATTAATTTTTGAAAAATCTAAAATATTATAAAAGAATTTCCTAAAATATTTTTGTATTTTTTATGGCTTTTTCTGTCTTTTTATGGATTTTTGTTTATTAAAAACTATTTAAAAATGTATAAAATCAAAGAAAAATTAAGAAAAATATCAAAACGCCTCAGAAAAAGCTAAAAAAAAATTCCAGAAAATCTAAAATAATAAAAGTAACTTGGAGAAAAATTTTGAGATTTGAATAAACAGTAAAAGTGCTTATTCTAGTAAAATTGCTTATTACAAGTGCTTATTTATAAGCACTTGTGACCAATACTGATTGAAATTTAAAACACAGAAGAATTATGATAAAATATGCCCAATGAATCACAAATATGATCAAGTAATGCTCAGAATCCCAGAAAATAAGCAAACAGATGAATAAGCTATGCAATAAGCTCACACAATAAGCAATACTGAAACCAACAGATCCAGAAGCAATATAATAATGCATAACACTATAATTTCAACCAATAAGCTCAGAATTATCAATAAACCTCAAATAAAAGCTCAATGTTTCACTAGCATGCTTCAATTACTAATAAAACACTAGTTCAATGCACCTAATTTCCACAACTAATAAGCAGTCTAAATAAACTCAAGAGACTGAGCTTATTGGGGCAAAATCAACTTTAACCTATTGAGATTTCAAATCAACCAAAACAAAGATCTCAGATACAATCTATAAACCAAAATAAAACCTAACAGTTCATTCAAATACTGATTTGCACAGGGTATCTCAGTTCCAATCAGACAACTTCAGTTCCATTTTTCATTAAGCAAAAGCATTTGAAACCAACTATTTCCTTTTGAAATTGGTTAACAGACTGACAAACTTCTATATTCAACAAACTACAAGTATTTTCAATTAGAAATGAACAATAGAGACTCACTACATGAACTGACCAAAAAACTGAATTCCAATACTATTTGACTTTTTGGTTTCAATACAACTTTGACTAATTTGAGTTTAATCAGTTGAATTCTACTTCTAATATGATGTATAAGCTACAATTACACTAGTAATAGCTATCACTAACTATAATGCAACTAAAATTTCAATAACACTAGCAGACTTACACTATGACTATTAATAAATGCAATGAACACTTATTTTTACTTAATATGAGTTACACTACTATAATGAAGATTTAAAACTCAATTTCTACACTAGTAAAACCTGTGTGAGACAGAGACCAAGCAATCCAAATTCACATCCATACAACAACAATCTCATCCAAACACTCCCTCAATGACAGAAATTTTACTACTCTAATGAATCAGCCAATAATTCCCTACACAATGAATATCTAACAATCTCCATCCACTACTTGAATCAAATTACACATCTATAATCTAATTAATCCAACAGTTAAGTACAAACTCAGAATTACTACAAAACAGACAATTAGATAATGCTAATGATTACAGACCTATAAGCTCAAACAATCAACTATAATATCACAATCAAATCAGTCCTACAATGACAATCAAACTCAGTATATCACAAGCAACAAACTCAGATTAAACTACAACATAAACAGCAATCTAATATCAATGTAACAGTAAAACACTTCAAATCAGAAACTGAGACTTACAAAACTTTTCAATCCAGCCAAACATGATTGATTCACTTAGCTAGCCTATCTCTAGGATAGGCAAGGACCTTCCAAATCTGTCCACACTTATCCAAACAACCTCAACAACCCCTTGATCTAATCTTTTTGACTTTAGTTGACCCGTCTAATACTTGAGAGAATAGAATGAAAACAGATCTATATCAAGCTACAGAGCTTGTATACACTGTGTATAAGCTAACTCAGCTTATTCAAAAGCTATCAAAACTAAATTGAAACATATTTTTTATATTTTCTGTTTTTTATAGATTTTGCAATAGAATATAAAACCAAATTGAAAGATGAATTGATTAAACTAATGAAACAACACTGAAAATAAACTAGAAACAAACTGAGTATATGATTTTTGAAAGCTAATTAACAAAACAAAACAATAAGCTAATAAGGAGTATAATGAAAAATGAAATTTTATTAAGCTAGAATGAAATTCATTACAACCTCTAAACTACGTACATTTGAGACTAAAAACTACCAGAGCTTCGCTACACTAAAAATTACACACTAATAAGCTATAAACTAGTCCTATTTATAGGAGAGGACGAGAGATGAGATCACGGATTGCCAAGCTGGCAATCCGTGTGAGTTGTGTTTGTTTACATCAATTGAGAACCCTTTGATCAGCTTCAATCATTGCCCATCAATCCATAGCCCTTGGATCAAATCTAGTGACGCGTCTCCACCAATAATCTCTTGCCACGTAGCCCCCTCGTGTGTTTCTTTGAGTCTGACACATACTGACACCCCTGACACTTCTAGAAGCGTACTTGATTGTACTAATTTTCCCTTAATGACGGTAATTTTGAGGATTGGGGGTTAGGGTTCTTTAGTCCAGGGTAAATGGGGAATTGGGGTTGAATTTGGGGCGGGGTAATATTAAATATGATAGTTTGACCTTTGTTGACTTCTTTGACCCATTTGTAGTATTACTTTGACTGAGGGTAGATTGGATCGGGTTATGGGCTAGGATTTATGGGCTTTGGTTTATAAAGTGGGTTTTGGGTTTTGTGATATTATTTGGGCTAGACTTGTGTGTGTTATCTCAGATTTTTGTATAATGAAATTTACAAGGACATTTCATGTAATTTCTAATTTTTCAAAGACTGAACTTGTCACTTTTCCAAACTTCTTCAAGGGACTTGTGATGCCATTATTGAATAGTTGAGGAGCTAGTGTTGACTTTTCTTCACATAAATCAATGAGGGACTAAAAGTGACAACTTCCAAAATGCAAGGACTATTTCTGACAATTCCTCAAACTTTCCCGAAAATGATGAATCATGCAAATCTTCAAATTTTAGGGGATCTCTTTTGACTTTTCAAAGCTCAACTTGATTTCCAGCTTGACTTTTTGACTCTTTCTATGCTCGTGCTCGTTTTTGCCCATTTTTTGTTTGTTTTTTGTCTTTTTTTGATATATCCGTACCTGCACGTTCACAAACATAAAAACACACATTCTTTTGCATTTGTTAGCATAATTAGTCTATTTGGATCAATTTTTGGCTATGAAAAGGTATGTGAATTAACACATACCAGTTCCCAGCAAGGAAAATTAAGACTTTGCCGTTTTCTTCACTTTTATGCTCCAAAAACGTCCAAAATGCTTCCTTTACCAGATTTCACTCCAAAAGTGCCTAAAATGACAAAAGGAACGATTTAGGGCAATATTTGATCAAATAAATTCGAATTTGGGCTTAAATGACCCCTTAAAAACGGTTCATTTTTCGCCTCATCAAATATCTTTACACTTAAGATTTGCTTGTCCTCAAGCAAATGCGCTTTTATTCTAATCAAAATACAAGTTAGGGGTCATTTAACACTAATATAAAAGTAATTACAACAAGTAATCGTTCCACTAAATACCAAAGACAAGTACGGAGGTCATACACTAGCACCTCACAACTAGTGTTTAGATACTTACATCTCTCGGGTGTAATAAAGTATATATCACAATATGGAAATGGAAAACATCTCTCACTACCTGTCATAGCAAAATAGATTACCATAGGCTTGGGAAAGGATCAAACCTCCACCACTTGGCGTAAGCACCTAGTATAAACTATCAAAGAGGTCTTTTAAAGGATTATAACGTTAGGTGTAGGGATATGGAATACACGGTTTTGTTGGATAAAGGCAATATTTACTGGTGGCGAGTTAATCATCTTGGTTAATTACATGTACAATATGGCGTTGCTAAGCCAAGACTAGACTCGACTTAAGCTAATGAAGCAAAAAAAAAAAAAAAATAAATAAATAAATAGATAAAAAAATAAAAAAAAAAACAAACATAAAATGAAACGGGATGGTAGTCCGTCTTCTCCTTGATCTTTTGGATTTAGTGAAAGATTTGAAAGATTTGAAAGGAATCACACATACCCCACATAATCCAAATCAAAAATTGATGGAAGAATTGTTAGCTAAAGAACAGGTTGCTAAAATAAATTCCCAAGATGCTTATGAAAGATCTATTAGGGAATCAATTGCAAAAGAAAAAGCAGCCAGATCTAGCTCTCGATTCCGTTTCATTCCTAATGATAGTGATGATGAAGATACACTTGATATTCTTCAATTTTATAAAGATTCATCAGATGAAATTCCATCAGTTGAGATTCCATCTCAACCCACTGTTATCACACCCGAGGTTCCCACTCACTCTCTGAGCATGGGGGACGAGCATCTTGACACTGTTCCTGAAAAGGAATCGGACGAATTCATAAAGTCTAGTGTTGAGAACCTTGTCTCAATCCCAAGAGAGTCACAGGGAATTCTTGATCATATTTGTGATATCCCTCCTCCTCTTGTCTTCCCAACTAATCATGCTGAGATGTTCTCCGATTCTACTGATGACGATTCGTTATCTTGTGGAGACATCGTTTTTATGGAAGAATTACCTTCTGAGCTAGTTAGCTTAGAAGAAGAGAATGATGAGATTGACACTGAAATCAAGGATGAAGCACTTCGTGCAACATTATTGAATGTCGATCTCTTCATTTCTAAAATCGAGGCTTTCAATATGAAACCTACTTCATCTCCTATCCCGATTAAGGATAGTGACATTTTCTCCGATGATCCTATTCCGGAGTTTGAAGCCTTTACTTTTGATCATATGGGAGAGAAGATTAGTGGCAGTACCACTTCTCATTCTCAAATTTCTCTCCCCGAATATGATTCATTCACCTTTGAGGAGTTCTCCGGTGAACTCACTCATATCATATCTCCACCGGAGTATGATAATTTTTACTTTGATCTAGACAAAGTTGATCTTTGTTTTCCGGAGTGAAATATTCTCAACCTTGAGAATTTGATTGATATCAAAATCCCAACCCTCCCACCCATAATATGTCTAGATCATCCGAGCTTAAATGATGAGATTCATGATACACCAATTATGGATTCTCTTTCTGATGATGATGAGTCAATCTTGATTGTCATCAAGATCTTCCTCCCATTCTTCACCTACCGGGTGACTTCTCCTGTTCTTCACTCCTTCGGGAATGAAGACATTATCTTTGATCTCGGCATTTTCATTTATCATTATCTTGAGTCGGGATTATATCTCATCGGTGTGGAACTTTCACGTGCTTCAAATGTTTGTCCAAACATCTTGAATGAAAGTCCGATTTTGATTGCTTCTTCCACATCATGCTTCCCCAAGAACAAATGAATTAGGGGTCGAGTCAAGCTAGCGACTCGGTAAACAAAAATAGTAGCATGCTTATAGGGTTTTCACCCTAAGTGTGGGGGAGTTACCCCAACTGTGGTTATAAATAAAATAAAGTGAAAAAAAATGGTGTTTCCACATTTAGCTTGTAATGTTGCCCTTTTACGTTCAAAGAATCGGCATAATAGCCGGGACTTTGAATATTGAGGACAATATTCAATTCTAAGTGTGTGTGTGGGGAGGGGGGGATTCTAGCAAATTTTATCACATTTTACTATCTAGTACCCCCGTTTTTTGCCAAAATTTCAAAATTTTAAATTTTTTTTCACTTGTGCTTCAAAATTTTTGTGGTTATCAGTCCGCCATGTCTAACCGACAAAATGATTGGCTAATCCAGGAGCAAACGGCTCTTGGTAAAGATATATCAAATCCGTTTATGGCTTGCAATTTGCCCAAAATTGTATGGTATCTCAACTCGCCATATCCTAAAAAGTGAAAGAGTTGGCTAGCCCGCAAGATTATGGCTTGTGGTAAAGGCAGTGGAAAAACCATAATTAGTAATCAGCTCACCAAGATGTTGACTTTCTCCATCAAGAGTTGGCTAGTCCAGAAGCAAACGACTTTTGGTAAAGACAAATCAAATTCGTTGACAACTGGTGGTTTGCTCAAAATCACATGGTTATCAGGTGGACCATAATTCTTACTTGAACTGATACATTTGGCTACTCCAGAAGTAATGGCTTTTGGTAAAGAGATTAAAATCTATTAAATTTTCAAAACCGTTTATTGCTAGGGACTAGCAATAGTTTAGTGTGGGGGATTGATGAGTGCTCAAACACTCATCATTTTTGGTCAAATCTGAACTGCAAAACATACAAAAATACTCAGAAATGTATCAAAATACTGAAAATATTTCAAAATTGTGTTTTATATGTTTTAGATGCAAAAAGAGTAAAAACAGATGAAAAACGTACAAAGTTTGCAAAATTGGCAGTTTTAGTCCCCCAACTTTCATAAAATGTCAAAACTAGTCCCTGGACATTCAAAATATGGAAAATTATCACCAAAGGTCCTTTTAAAATCATAAGTTGTCATATTTAGTCCTTTGGTGAAAAATCTCAGAAGTTTTGGAAATTTACAAGTTTGGTCCCTAGAGTTTCAATTTTGACAAATCTGGTCCCTGGTGGAAATTTTGGGATAAAAAATCAATTTTGGTCCTTGTGCTATTAATCTTTGGCAGGAATGTTCCTTGGGTGGCAAGTTTTGAGAAATTACATGTTTAGTCCCTAGAGTTTGAAAGCTTGTCAGATTTGGACCTCGGATGTGTAAAAAATGAAAATTTAACTTTTATAACTCTTGGATTATTGGTACCTGGCTCTGATACCAATTGTGGAAAACTAGAAGGGGGGGTTGAATAGTTTTACGTCCTTTTAAATTTATAAACACAAGTTTGTTTAAAAACTTCGATTCTAGTTTAT
Organism: Artemisia argyi; assembly: GCA_030686995.1. Taxonomy (NCBI): domain Eukaryota; kingdom Viridiplantae; phylum Streptophyta; class Magnoliopsida; order Asterales; family Asteraceae; genus Artemisia; species Artemisia argyi. Next base: position 75,346,168 of record CM060700.1, on the reverse strand, counting down.
GTGAACTCAATACTTGCACTATATGAACAATTGTATGGTAACTAACTAACAAAGCTAATATAGTAAAGATAAATAAATGAGTAATGAGGAGAGTTAGAAAGATCAAACCACAACACAAGGATTTATAGTGGTTCGGCTATAAGGACACCTTCCTTGTTCCTACTCCACTCCCCGAGTCACCTACTCGAGAGTTTTCTTCACTATGTCAACAAACTTTTGGCGGAGAAAACCTTACACACCAATTTACACACCACAAAAACTTCACAACTTGATCACTACTTCTACACAACTTCTTCACACCAATATACTACACACCAATCTTCTTCACACCTATCTTCTACACACCAATCTTCTACTTCACACCAATCTTCACAACTAACCTACTTCACTACTAATCAACTTCTACTTCCTACACAACTTCTATATCTTCTAAACAATATATAACAAGCACACACAATATTCACAAATGAATGTATATACACTATGCACAACTACTCTTCAACACTTCTTAAACTTGGTTGTAGAAAGAGTGTTCTTCTTTTGCACTTTGGATGAGAATGGATGATGAGGGATTGAATCACTTGAAACAAGGATTGATATACAAATGATCAAAGGGTTTTAGAGGATCTTTAGAGAATTATAGATCTGAAAATTTTGTGCAAAAGGTGAGGAAAAAATTCAGGTTTAAGGTGGTATTTATAGGCAAAAGATTCTGACAGAGGAGCGTGGCCGGTCCCCTTAAATCAAGGCCGGTCCCCTTAATTTTAAGGGGACCGCCCCTTATAATTAAGGGGGCCGCCCAGCTGAAATGGCCAGAATCTTTGTCTTTTAATGGGGAAAGTTTATTTGGTGAAAAACTAACTGATTTTGGTTAAAAATTTGAATTCATATATTTAGTATGAATAAAACATTTTTTTTTATTACCAAAAGTGTTTTTCAAAAATATATAATATGTTTATATAATTAAATAAACTTTGTGTTAGTTAATTAAATACCCCTTTGATCATGAGATGTACTAAGCACTTGTTTATCCATACCTTAAGTGATTAAGTTGGATATAGTGATATAAACTAGCTTAATACTTGTTTACGTAGTAGTTATACGATTGACGATTTTACATTTTGTGATCGTCAAAATATAGAGATATCGAAAGATATAAATAACGTTTTCATACATTATTTATGTCAACACAGGGATATATGGTGTCTTGGGATTATCGAATAAATCCTAGTGATATTCCCGTTCTTCCTTGGTGGGCAACTTATCATAGTACTCTTCTACATTCTCTACTTCCCCTAACTTTTCTCCCTTATTAACCTCAACTTCCCTAATTTCATCCCTAGTCTCAGTTTCTATTCCAACTTCATCCTTGTCACTTTCTTCTATATCCTTATTGATTGGTTTAAGGGTGACAACATTGACAAAGTGGACATGTTTGGAAGACGAGGGGTCCTTAGTTTGGATTCCGCTATTGGCGTCCCTAGTGTCCTTCCTAGGTGTAGTTAATGCTTGGTTGTTGAGGGCTTTCAACAAGTTGTCAATCTTATTGGTCATCTCCGTTTGTTGTTGGTTGAATTCGGTTTCAAACCTAGCTATGCATGCTTTTTGGGATGCCATAAACTTACATCAATCCTTCAAGATTGTTGGTACTACCATAGTTGTTAGAAGGATTGTAATTGAAAGTACGGTTGGAGGGTAGCCCGTTTGGTTGGTAACGATTAGGCGGATTGGAAGAATTGGTTTGGTTTTGTTTCCACCTAAGGTTTGGGTGATTTTTACAAGAAGGGTTGTAGGAATCACCATAAGGGTTTGGCTCGGGTTTGAAAGTGTACCACTTATCTCCCGCTTCGTCGGTACGCGAGGATGCGTAGTCCGCAAAAGCTATTCCGGGGAGTTCCACACAATCACGAGTGTCATGGGGACCACTACATAATTCGCATGAAGAAGTGATTTTGTTCACTTGGCTTGAAGGCTTGGGAGCTTCATAAGATTTCATGAGAAACTTGACTTGGTTCTCAAGTTCCATGATCCTACGGTCGGGAGTGCTAGAATTGTTCGAAGGCAAAGATATTGCCTTGACCATTTTGTTCAAATCACGGGGGTCATTCCAACTTTCGTTGTCATAGAGAGCAAGATCTTCTATGAGTTCCCATGATTCTTCCGCACTTAGATCACGTAGCTTTCCACTAGCCGATTGGTGAATCGTTCGCCTTGTGGAGAGATCGATATGGTCATTGAAGATTTGGACTTGGAGCCAAAGGTTTATGCCATGATGAGGGACTTTTTAGAGTAAGTCCTTGAAACGAGTCCATGCTTCATATAGAGTTTCACCTTGACATTGTTGGAACATCAAGATATCATTTCTGAGCTTGGTAGTTCTCCCCGGTGGGAAAAATTGAGCAAGGAAACGAGTGGTGAGATCAGCCCATGAGGTAATGGATCCCGTGGGTAAACGCTCAAGCCATTGACTAGCTTGATCACGTAGAGAGAATTGGAATAGGCGTAATCGGGTTGACTCTCTAGTTGTAGCATCAAGGTCTATAGAATCTACGATTTTAAGGAAGTCCTTGAGATGTTGATTTGTATCTTCGGAACAAAGTCCATGGAATGCACATCCGCTTTGCACCAACTGGATGGTGTCGGATCGCAAGGGAGACACATTGGCTCCTTGGGTGAGCTCAATGGTGTTTCGGTAGCTTTAGTGGCTAGGTCGGGATTACTCTCATAGGGTTCGGGGCCTAAGAGGTTGGTTAGCTAGTGATAGGTTTTGTGGGTGGTCTTGTTGTGGTGGGTTGATGGGTTCAAAGATGTTACCACCTTCCATGATGTCGGATGGTAAAGATTACGAACAAAAACACGAAGAAATGAGATAGACTAAGGAGAACCTAAGAGTAAAAATAAAATCTTACTAGAAAGGAATCTATCAAGTAGACCTAATAAAAAGAAATCCTAACCTAGACAATAACTATTCCCGGGCTTCGGCGCCAAAAACTTGATGCGTGGGAATTGCACAAGGCTTTACCTCTCGAGGGATCTCGAGAAGCTTACAACCCCCACCAGGCAGTGTACCTGATCGTTGTAGTATAGTATAGTGACAAGTACCGGGGGATTGATCGTTCAACTTAGGAATAGTGTCACTAGGATTAGAAAGCCTAAAAACTAGGTCTAGAGGTGAGGGATGATTCTTTTTGTAATTTTTTATGTTTTATAAAAGCAAATAAAAATCTCGGTTTTTAGAAGAGTGGGCGGAATTAGTTGCTAGTCAACTAACCCAATTACTAAGATGCAATCAAAATAAAATAATAAAAAAAATGAAAATAAACTAATTTAACTAATGGTGTGAGCAATATATGGGAGAATTGTGTTTACTTAGATTTCACTACTCCCTAGATATCTTTTACAGGTTAATTACTTGTTACAGTTACGTGGATGACGGATTGTATTCCTTAATACCATTCTTGGGGTGGCGTACTTACTTCCCCAATCCTATAAGCTCCTACTTCACTCCTATGTCGAGCCGGCTAAGAAGCTCCTAACATGGGATCACTAGAATTCGCTCATGCATTAAATACAATCATAAAAACCTAGTACACATCGGTTCATGTTTCTTAAGACGTTCAAGCAAGTTACATGATGAGGCGAAAAATGATCCATTTTTAGGGGGTCATTTAAGCCCGAATCCGACTTTATTTGATCAAATATTGCCCTAAATCGTTCCTTTTGTGATTTTAGGTGTTTGGAGAGTGAATTCTGGAAAAGAGGCTATTTTGGATGTTTTTGGAGCATAAAGTGAAGAAAACGGCAAAGTACCAAAAATCCAAGCTGAAAATACAAGGTGACGGCGTCAAGACCAAAAGCTTGACGGCGTCAGACATCAAGAATTTAATATCGAAGGTGGTGACGGCGTCAGACGTACTGGTGACGGCGTCAAAGTGGCCATGAATAAAATACCGAAGGTGGTGACGGCGTCACATAGGCCGTCACAAGTGGATCTAGGGCGTCCGAGGAAGTTTATGGCGGCGAGGTGACGGCGTCAGAATTAACTCTTGACGCCGTCAGAACGATTTTCCTATATATAGTTTTCTAGTTTTTTCATTAAAAAGAGAGAAGTTTTGGTGAAACCCTAAAGACGATTTTGGTGCCTCTTTCACAGGTTTTTCAAGGGTTCCAAACCCTTGAGACCTTGCATTGTAATTGAGATAAGTGTACTTTCAATTCAATCAATATGTCTATGTGTTGGTTGTTTATCTCTTGTTCTTGTCTCAATTCTACTATGCTAGGCTAGATCTCTCTTGTGTTTGCTTAGATCTAATGAAACCTAGATGTTGATTATGTGTTGATTACTTGTCTATTCTTGTTTTGAATGAATGATTTATATGTTAGGCTTAAGAAAACTGGCAGATCTCCAAATGGTAACATGCTTGAACGTCTTAAGAAACATGAACCGAGGCGTACTAGGTCTTTATTGGTTGTATTTAATGCATGAGCCACTGTTTACAATCCCTATAGTTGTGCTGGGTCATGGTGTAGGAGGAGATAAGAGCTCATAGAGTTGGGGAGTTATGTATGCCACCCCACGAATGGTATTAAGGAATACAACCCGTCATTCATACAAGTGTAACAAGTAATTAACATGTAAAAGATATCTAGGGAGTAGTGAAGTCTAAGTAAACACAATTTCTCCAAACACTGCTCACAACCTTAGTTTAATTTAGTTTAATTTCATTTTTATTATTTTATTTTGATTGCATCTTAGCTTTGGGTTAGTTGATTAGCAACTAATTCCGCCCACTCCTTCAAAACCAGAAATTTTACTTGCTTTAATAAAAATATAAAAATACAAAAATAATCATCTTTCACCTCTAGAACTATTAATTAGGTTTTCTAATCCTAGCGACACTATTCCTAAGCTGAACGATCAATCCCCCGGTACTTGTCACTATACTATACTACAACGATCAGGTACACTGCCTGGTGGGGGTTGTAAGCCTCGCGAGATCCCTCGAGAGGTAAAGCAAGGTGCGATTCCCACGCATCAAGTTTTTGGCGCCGTAGCCCGGGGAATAGTTATTGTCTTGGTTAGAATTTCTTTTTATTAGGTCTAATTGCTAGATTCCTTTCTAGTAAGATTTTTATTTTTATTTTTTTAGGTCTTCTTTAGTCTATCTTGTTTCTTCGTGCCTTTGTTTGTAACTCTTCACCATTCACCATCATCGCAACCAACGAATTCTCCAACCTTAGGATCACTAGAAGTCGTAGCACCACTAAAGACCTCGTCTTGCCTTATGCAGAACCCGAAAGAGAAATGTGTAGGTTAAGACGAACTCACTCAACACCTGAACCATCCAGCATTGCTATCGACTTTGATGCACCTCTCTCTGAAGAAAATTCAGAAAATCACATCACAACCCCGAGCTCCCACAATGAGACGAATACTCCTATAATACCTCCTCCTAAGCGTCTCAAGGATTACTCTTCCCCAACTCCTCGTGGGTTTTCCAATGCCATTGTTTATCCAAACGAACACACCAACGAGGTCTTGCATGCAAATGATATTTGGCTTGTCAAAAGTGTGTGTAAGTTACACGGACTTGATGAGGAAAATCCGATCCAACACATCAAGGACTTCCTAAAAATAGTGGATACCATCCATACGGGTGGGACTACTAGAAACACATCCCGACTGCGATTCTTCCCTTTCACCTTATACGAAAAAGCCCAAGAATGGTATAACAAACTCCCTTCCGAATCTATTTTCACATGGGAGCAACTCATATCCAAGTTCTATGAGAAGTTCTTTCCACCTGGAAAAACCTCAGCATTCAGGGATAGGATCCTTCGTTTCCGAAAGGGGAAGGATGAACCCTTCCATAAAGCGTGGACTAGATTCAAAGATTTAATAAGACAAGTTCCACATCATGGCATTGAACTTTGGCTCTTGGTCCAAATCTTTTACGAAAATATCTCCTCTAATGACCGGAATGGAATCAACCAATCTAGGAAAGGAAGATTGGCCAATCTTAGTGCCGAGGAAGGATGGGACAGGATTGAAGAATATGCCCAAGACCTAGATGACACTTGGGATGAACCTGAGTCGACTATCGGCATTTCTGAAACCACCTCGGATCGATTGAGCAAAGTTCACAAAAGAATGGATTGCCTTGCTGGATCACAACCACCTAAAATGCTGTCTAATCCTTACTTGATCTGCGATTACTGTGGAGGTCCGCATGAGGTGGAGGAATGCGGAGGAGCAGCCACAACTGAACATGCATGCTTGTCAGGAGGAGACATTTATGCTGATCCCTCCCTTTTGCCTTTCTACCAAAATGATGATTATACCCTTTGGGGAAATCTGGTAAGGAAAAGAGAAGGGGAGGGAGGCCCTGAATTCAAGATCAGGAGCAATTTCGAAGATGACCTTGGTCACTTCACTCAAGAAAAAGACTTGCAAATGAAAGGGCTTAATGAGCTTTTCGACGAACAGCAGGAGGGTGTCGGAGAATTTTTCAGCAAGCTTAACTCAGCCCTAGATAACCTCCAACCACTGTCAGAAAGAGGAAAAGATCCCATGCTCGCGATAACCACACGGGCCGGAACGACAACCAAGGACCCTCCTTACCCAAATTCGTCCCCTGTCACGCTCGATTCAGATAAACCTGGGGAGGAGGAGCAGGATGTCGGCATTGGCACCCCGGACCAACCACCAGTAACAACCCCCTCCCCATCAGCCCTTCCTAACCCACCTGTGAGAATTCCATACCTATCCCGACTAAGGAACCAAAAAACGGAGAATGATAACAAGAGGTTCTTGTCATACCTAAAAGACTCGGTTGTCACCATACCTCTCCTGGATGCTTGCTATCACATGCCAAAGTATAGCACATATTTCAAAAAACTGCTCGCTAACAGGAAGAAGCTCGAGGGTCTTGTAACCCTAGGGGAAGAATGCTCAGTGGTGACCCATAAAGGGCTACCAAAGAAGGTAGACGATCCGGGCAGCTTCACCTTGCCATGCTCTATAGGTCCTCTATCAATCAAGAATGCTCTTGCCGATTTGGGAGCAAGTATCAACCTCATGCCTCTCTCTATGTTCCGTAAACTAGGATATTCCGGATTGAAGCCTACCCGTATGAACATCCAACTAGCCGATAGATCAGTCAAATACACCGAAGGGATATGTGAGAACGTGCTAGTCAAGGTTGGGAAATTCAAATTCCCTGTCGACTTCGTAATCCTGGATATGGAGGAGGACGATGTGGTACCTATCATTTTAGGTAGACCATTTCTTGCTACCGCTCGTGCAGTCATCGATGTCTACGATGGCAAATTGACCTTACGAGTAGGAGACGATAGCACAACCTTCGACATTAAGGATTCTATGGACCTCTCCCTCGAAGCATCCAACCGGCTCTACTTTATCGGGGAAGTAGATGAGCTCACAGATATCATTGATGACTGCATCGATGAACAAATCGATGAAGGCTGGCTACGGGACGAGAGTTTTCTGCCTTTGCTGGAGGTGGAAAAGACGGAGGAAGTTAATGCAGTCTCCTTCTACCCCAGACAAGAGACAACGGAGCATCTCGAGCTCCGAAAGCCCGAGAACAAGCTCAAACCTTCTATTATCGAGCCCCCTGACGTTGATCTTAAAGAGCTCCCTAATCATTTGGAGTATGCCTTTTTCAGGGAGAAAACCAACTCCCGGTAATCATAAATTCTTCCTTGGAAAAGGAACAAAAAGTTAAACTCTTAGAGGTCCTGAAGAAATACAAGGGGGTACTCGCATGGAGTGTGGCCGACATTAAGGGGATTGACTCCACTTTTTGCACACATAAGATTCTTATGGAGGAAGATTATAAACCCACTGTGCAACCCCAGAGGCGAGTTAACCCTAACATTAAGGAGGTAGTGAAGAAGGAAGTTATCAAACTTTTGGATGCAGGACTGATTTACCCGATCTCGGATAGCCCATGGGTTAGTCCTGTGCAGGTTGTACCTAAAAAGGGTGGAATGACTGTAGTAAAAAATGACAAGGGTGAGATGGTGCCACAGAGAACTGTCACTGGATGGCGGGTATGCATTGACTATCGAAAGCTCAACGATGCCACGAGGAAAGATCACTTTCCCTTACCATTCATTGATCAGATGTTAGAAAGATTATCTGGACACGAGTACTATTGCTTCTTAGATGGATTCTCTGGATATTTTCAAATCCCCATAGCACCTGAGGACCAAGAAAAGACCACGTTTACTTTCCCCTATGGAACGTTTGCCTACAAAAGGATGCCTTTTGGGCTATGTAATGCCCCCGCCACTTTCCAACGTTGCATGACCGCAATCTTTCACGAACTCATGGAAGACAGCATGGAAGTATTCATGGATGACTTTTCAGTCTTCGGAAACTCCTTCGACCGCTGTCTTGCTAATTTAGAGAAGATGCTTAAACGTTGCGAGGAAACCAACTTGGTGTTGAACTGGGAAAAGTGTCATTTCATGGTAAAGGAAGGGATTGTGTTGGGCCATAAGATTTCAGGGAATGGGATAGAGGTGGACCAAGCTAAGGTTGAAGCTATATCTAAGTTACCATACCCCACAACTGTTAAGGCAATACGCAGCTTTTTGGGGCACGCCGGATTTTATCGGAGATTCATCAAAGACTTCTCCAAAATTGCCCGGCCAATGACTCAATTGCTTGTGAAGGATGCTCCATTCGATTTTTCCCAAGAATGCAAGGATGCTTTCGACCTCCTAAAAAGGGAACTCACTCAAGCTCCAATCATGATCACACCCAACTGGGAGTTACCATTTGAAATAATGTGTGACGCTAGCGACTTCGCTGTCGGGGCTGTATTAGGTCAGCGACGTGACAAGCTTTTCCAACCTATTTACTATGCTAGCAAAACCATGAATCCCGCCCAAGAGAACTACTCCACCACCGAAAAAAAATTATTAGCTGTAGTGTTTGCATTCGACAAATTCCGACAATATCTTGTCCTTTCAAAGACAGTCGTCTTCACTGACCACTCAGCTCTTAGATATCTGTTTGCGAAACAGGACGCCAAGCCACGACTGATTCGGTGGATCTTGTTGCTACAAGAATTTTATGTTGAGATTCGCGATAAGAGGGGGCAGAGAATCTAGCCGCCGATCATCTATCTCGCCTAGAAAACCCCTTGGATAAACACGATAGAAGTGAAATTAAGGATTCGTTTCCCGACGAACAACTGATGTCTATCCTTGATTCGGAACCATGGTACGCCGACTTCGCCAATTACTTTGCAAGTAGATGTAGACTTGTTCCTGAACACCTGACCAAATACGAAAGGAAGAGGTTCTTTTCCCAGCTAAAATATTACTTCTGGGATGAACCATTTTTATTCCGAAGGTGTCCTGACCACATTATAAGGCGTTGTGTTTCGGAGAATGAGGCAGTGAAAATCATGAGGGAATGTCACTCCGGTCCCTCTGGAGGGCATCATGGGATAAATGTTACTGCTCGAAAGATTCTCGATGCAGGATTCTATTGGCCCACAATTTTCCGTGATGTAAAAGATATGGTACAAGCGTGTGATGCATGTCAACGGGCTGGAAATATATCACATAGGGATGAGACACCTCAGAACTTTATACAAGTTTGTGAGGTATTCGATGTTTGGGGGATTGACTTTATGGGACCCTTTCCATCCTCAGGAGGAAACGAGTACATCTTGGTCGCCATTGACTATGTTTCGAAATGGGTTGAAGCACAAGCCCTTAGGACTAATGATGCTAGAGTGGTGATTCATTTCCTGAAAAAGCTTTTCGCAAGATTCGGGATTCCGAAGGCTCTCATCAGTGATAGGGGGACACATTTTTGCAACGCGCAAATGGAAAAGGTCATGAAGAGGTATGGAGTACCCCACCGATTCTCCACCGCCTATCATCCACAGACCAATGGCCAAGTCGAAAACACCAATAGAGCTATTAAAAGAATACTTGAAAAAACGGTGAGTCAAAAGAGAAAGGACTGGTCATTCAAACTCGACGAAGCCTTATGGGCATTCCGAACTGCTTACAAAACACCTATTGGAACGACCCCGTTCCGCATGGTGTATGGTAAGGCATGTCATTTACCGGTAGAATTAGAACACAAGGCTTATTGGGCGCTTAAGGCATGCAACTTAGATTACACAACTGCTGGGAACAATAGGTTTTTGCAATTACACGAGCTTGATGAGCTTAGATTAGAAGCCTACGAATCCTCCATCACATATAAAGAGAGAGCTAAAAGATGGCATGATCAAAGAATTAAGAAACCCAAAGAATTTTCAGAAGGAGACAAGGTCCTATTATACAATTCTCGGTTGCGATTATTTCCGGGAAAACTTAAGTCTAGATGGTATGGGCCGTTCACGGTGAAGAATTCCTCTAAATTTGGAGCTGCAGTGTTAGTTGATGATGAGGGTAGGGAATTCACGGTTAACATACAACGTGTAAAACATTACCAAGGAAATAACAATGAAATGATTAATGAGGAGGATGTGATGTTTGATGATGAAATCACGTAGTAACCCACGACTTTGAGTCTAGCTACAAGACTCGTAAATAAAGAAAAGCGCTTCTTGGGAGGCAACCCATGTTTTGTGTGATTTTTATTTGTTTGATTGTTATTTGCTTCCGTATGCATGTTTTATTTTTATTGTTGGATGATCATGTTTCTCAATTAAAATGTGAAATACTTTATTATGTTGTTTAGCCTAGTCTTAACTTCAACCTAGAGGTATTTTTGCAAAAGATAAGTGTAAGGGGAAACCCCAAATATGTTTTTAAGAAACAAACCGATCATGATTCTCCACAATATTTAATGAACATGTATATTCGTATTTGTTAGAGTCAAATGCTTGTATCGAGTCATAATGAAGTTTTGCAGGATTTTCCAGGAAGTAGGACAAAGTTTTTCCAGAAATTTTCCGGAAACTTAACATAAGAATTTCTGCAGGTTCATTCTGACGGCGTCAGGGAATTGCTCTTGACGGCGTCAGGAGTCAAAAATCTGGAAATTTTACCGGTTTTGTTTTTCTAACGGAGTCTTATGGTTTTTGTGAATTATTAAGTTTTATAATCTCCAGGAAATCTGCAAACTTCATTCCACAAGCATTATATCTTACTTTGTTTTCTAGGATTTAGTAACTTATATAGGATGCCGCCGATTTTACGCGAGGTTGCCTTGTCTACTTTTGTCAGGATTTACAGGTTATTTGTGACAAGAAGATGATTTATATTCTGGAAGGGAAGCTTTGATTGTTCGTTTTCTTGGAAGAAGATTTAACCTGGTCAACTAAAATCCATACCGAGCGAATCAGGGGAGTATTTGATTTCATTCTCTTTACTTTTTAACTTTTACATTCTTTACTTGAACATTGGGGACAATGTTCATCTTAAGTGTAAGGGGAGGGTAAAAAGATGATACCTTACATATGCACTTTCGCTTGAGTTTGTTTTGTTTGACAGTAGATGAGTAATAAAACTACGAGAAATACTTGTTAGTGTAATTTTAGCGCCAAATTTAAAATTTTTTACAACATTTAGGAGTGAAACTTTAGCCATCGCAAGCGTCTCATGGATAGGAGATTGTATGACTAGCACATAACCGTATATTCAGAAAAATTTTCCACCCAAAAATGTGAGGTTCGCCTTTAGATTTGATAGGAAAAGCATTCATTATTAGTGCTTATGAGTGTACCGGTAGCATTTAGATTCTAGAACTTGCGTTAGTGATGCATCCCGAGACCGCTAGTGAGACTACATTCGTGTGGTAGGATTTACTACATGATAAGAGGCATTAGGATCACCCTTGTGTTAAACCCGTATTATAATTACTTGACCATTTAAGTCATATTACTTGGCTAGTTAAGTCAACTAATTTTTCCCACACCCTTAGCGTTGTACTCATTTTTAGTACACGATACCCCTAGTACACCCCTCCGAGCCTATCTTTTCGTTTCTAACTTTAAGCATTTTACTTAAAGGAAGAATTTGTTACACCCCACTTAAATGTACACCCAAATCGCCTTAGCCTTCCGTGTATGCGCTCATTTTTAGTGCATTATTGTTATTTGTTAAACCCTAAGTTAACTTTCTAATTGATTACATGGTTGCTAAGTCGAGTCATATCCTTGTACATATTGTTTTGGGACGATTGGGACTCGTGGGTAAGTACTTATTTTATGGAGTAATGGGGAAGAACATCACTTATTACCCCCATATGTACGTTAATCTTAAAAAGTGCTCCAAGTGTTTTGATTTTCTTAATTCGAGTCATTAGATTAGTTAATTGTAAAGTATGTAAAGATTCAAGTGTAAGGGGAATGCTCAAACCCCTATAATGTATTATTTTGGATGGTAGGGTAAGAGTGTATGCAAAAAAAAAAAAAAAAAAAAAAAAAAAAAAAAAAAAATTGAATAAAAATCAAGAAAAAGAAAAAAAATAGAAAAGAAAAAAAAACATACGGACTACCATCCCGTTTTTATTCTATGTTTATTTTATGTTTTTGTTGTTTTTCATTTATTAGCTTAAGTCGAGTCTAGTCTTGGCTTAGCAACGCCATCTTGTACATGTAATTAACTAAGATTGTTAACTCGCCACCAGTAAAACTTCCTTTATCCAACAAAACCGTGTAATTCATATCCCTACACCTAACGTTATAACCCTTTAAAAGACCTCTTTGATAGTTTATCCTAGGTGCTTACGCCATGTGGTGGAGGTTTGATCCTTTCCCAAGCCTATGGTAATCTATTTTGCTATGACAGGTAGTGAGAGATATCTTCCATTTCCATAATGTTATATTACTTTATTACACCCGAGAGATGTGAGTATCTAAACACTATTTGTGAGGTGCTTGTGTATGACCTCCGTGCTTGTCTATTGGTCTTTAGTGGAACGATTATTTGTTGTAATTACTTTTATATTAGTGTTAAATGACCCCTAACTTGTCTTTTGAGTAGAATAAAAGCTCATTTGCTTGAGGACAAGCAAATCTCAAGTGTAAGGGTATATGATGAGGCGAAAAATGATCCGTTTTTAGGGGGTCATTTAAGCCCGAATCCGACTTTATTTGATCAAATATTGCCCTAAATCGTTCCTTTTGTGATTTTAGGTGTTTAGAGAGTGAATTCTGGAAAAGAGACTATTTTGGACGTTTTTGGAGCATAAAGTGAAGAAAACGGCAAAGTACCAAAAATCCAAGCTGAAAATACAAGGTGACGGCGTCAAGACCAAAAGCTTGACGGCGTCAGACATGAAGAATTTAATATCGAAGGTGGTGACGGCGTCAGACGTACTGGTGACGGCGTCAAAGTGGCCATGAATAAAATACCGAAGGTGGTGACGGCGTCACATAGGCCGTCACAAGTGGATCTAGGGCGTCCGAGGAAGTTTATGGCGGCGAGGTGACGGCGTCAGAATTAACTCTTGACGCCGTCAGAACGATTTTCCTATATATAGTTTTCTAGTTTTTTCATTAAAAAGAGAGAAGTTTTGGTGAAACCCTAAAGACGATTTTGGTGCCTCTTTCACAGGTTTTTCAAGGGTTCCAAACCCTTGAGACCTTGCATTGTAATTGAGATAAGTGTACTTTCAATTCAATCAATATGTCTATGTGTTGGTTGTTTATCTCTTGTTCTTGTCTCAATTCTACTATGCTAGGCTAGATCTCTCTTGTGTTTGCTTAGATCTAATGAAACCTAGATGTTGATTATGTGTTGATTACTTGTCTATTCTTGTTTTGAATGAATGATTTATATGTTAGGCTTAAGAAAACTGGCAGATCTCCAAATGGTAACATGCTTGAACGTCTTAAGAAACATGAACCGAGGTGTACTAGGTCTTTATTGGTTGTATTTAATGCATGAGCCACTGTTTACAATCCCTATAGTTGTGCTGGGTCATGGTGTAGGAGGAGATAAGAGCTCATAGAGTTGGGGAGTTATGTATGCCACCCCACGAATGGTATTAAGGAATACAACCCGTCATTCATACAAGTGTAACAAGTAATTAACATGTAAAAGATATCTCGGGAGTAGTGAAGTCTAAGTAAACACAATTTCTCCAAACACTGCTCACAACCTTAGTTTAATTTAGTTTAATTTCATTTTTATTATTTTATTTTGATTGCATCTTAGCTTTGGGTTAGTTGATTAGCAACTAATTCCGCCCACTCCTTCAAAACCAGAAATTTTACTTGCTTTAATAAAAATATAAAAATACAAAAATAATCATCTTTCACCTCTAGAACTATTAATTAGGTTTTCTAATCCTAGCGACACTATTCCTAAGCTGAATGATCAATCCCCCGGTACTTGTCACTATACTATACTACAACGATCAGGTACACTGCCTGGTGGGGGTTGTAAGCCTCGCGAGATCCCTCGAGAGGTAAAGCAAGGTGCGCTTCCCACGCATCATTACACAATGGAGATCTGCCAGTTTTCTTAAGCCATTAAAATCATTCTTCCATTACAACTATAAACAAGCAATCAACCTATAATCAACATCTAGGTTTCTTTACATCTAAGCAAACACATGAAAGATCTAGCCTAGCATGTTAAAATCAAGACAAGCATAAGATATATTCGAACAACACATAGACATATTGAATGAATTGAAAGAAGACTTATCTTAATTGAACATGAAAGGTTTCAAGGGGTGAAAACCCTTGAAAATACTGTTACAAACGACCTAGGGTTTATTAGGTTCGGCCCTAGTATTCTCCACACAAGTTCCTCTCTAAAGAATGAAAAATAGAAAAGTGTATATATATTTTGTGAGGTGACGGCGTCAAGAGTAAATTTCTGACGCCGTCATCTCACCGCCAATAAAGTTCTCGGACTGCCTAGATCTGGGTCTGACGTCGTCATGTGTAATCCTTCTTCAGGCCGTCACCAAAATAACTCTTGACGCCCTACTTCTGACGCCTTCAGGTTTTCTCTAGGTCGTCATGGATTTTGCTCTTGACGCCGTCATATTTTCCTTCTTGACGCCGTCAGATACTGTTCTCAGCATGAAAAATTAAGTCTTTGCTGTTTTTTTCACTTTTATGCTCCAAAAATGTCCAAAATGCTTCCTTTTACAGAATTCACTCCCAAAGTACCTAAAATCACAAAGGAACGATTTAGGGCAATATTTGATCAAATAAATTCAATTCCGGGCTTAAATGACCCCCTAAAAACGGTTCATTTTTCGCCTCATCACGAACCTCACATATTTGGGTGGAAAATTTTTCTGAATGGTACGGTGTTGTGCTATTCATACAAATCCTATCCATGAGACGCTTGCTAAGGCTAAAGTTTCACTCCTAAATGTTGTAAAAAATTTTAAATTTGGTGCTAAAATTACACTAACAAGTATTTCTCTTAGTTTTATTATACACCTACCATCAAACAAGCAAACTCAAGTGCAATTGTATCCTATAAGGTATCATCATTTACCCTCCCCTTACACTTAGGATGAACATTGTCCCCAATGTTTAATTAAAGAATGTAAAAGTGAAATAGGTAAAAGAATGAAAGCAAATACTCCCCTGATTCGTTCGGTGTGGATAGTGTGGTAACAAGGTTAGATCTTTTTTTTTTTTTTTTTTTTTTTTTTTTTTGAACATGGGTTTCCGACTCGACATTGCGAGCCGACTAATCCCACGGTGACTACAACAAGGTTAGATCTTCCTCCAAGAAAATGAACATTCAAAGCTTCCCTTCCAGAAAAATAAATCATCTTCTTGTCATACATAACCTGTTAAACCTGAGAAAAACAAACAAGGCAACATCGCGTAAAATCGGCGGCAATCTATATATACTAACAAGTCCTACAAAGAAAATTAAGATATAATGCTTGTGAAATGAATGTTTGCAGATTTCCTGGAGTTTATAAAACTAAAGAATTAACCAAAACATAAGACTCCATTAGAAAAACAAAACTCACAAAATTTCCAGAATTTTACATATGACGCCGTCAGGAGTTGATGAGTGCTCAAACACTCATCATTTTTGATCAAATCTGAGCTGCAAAACATTTAAAAACAATCAAAAAGGCATCAAAATACTGAAAATATCACAGGGATTGTGTTTTATATGTTTTAAATGCAAAATGAATAAAAAAATGAAAAATGATCAAAGTTTGCAAAGTTGGCAGTTTCAGTCCCCCAAGTTTCAAAACTTGTCATGAATAGTCCCTATGCTTTTATTTTGAAAGAAAAATCAACCCAAGTCTTTTGAAAGTCAAATATTACAAAATATGATACTTGGGTATAAAGTTTCAAAAGTTTACACATTTGGTCCATCAAATTTCAAGTTTGGCAAAAGTGGTCCCTGGGAATTTTGAAAAATGGAAAAAGTACAATATTGGTCCTTGGAATAATGAGCTTGGCATGTTTGGTCCCTTGGAACACTATGGAAGGATGGCATTTTCAGTCCCTCAAGCAAATTACAAAAATGGTCCTTGTAACACTAATTCCAAACCGGACCTTTAATATCATAAACCAAACCCAATCCAAACACACCCCAAGCCCATCCTATCCCCTAAGCCCAACCAAAGCCCACCCCTTTTAATATAAACCACCAGGTCAAATGGTCAACGAGTCAAACCACCCCAGTCAAACTCCATCACCCCCAACCTTTCCCCCGTTTTCCTGCTACCTTGTCTCCCCCCTCCTCACCTTTTCACCAACCAGCCCCCACAATTAATACTACCTCAACTACCAAACCAACCCTTTCCCCCCTCATTTAATGAACCCACCAGTTCCACTCAACCTGTCCAAGTTATACTCTTAAAGTTTGGCGCCAAAAACCTAATCAAGGGATAGGATTGATTAAGACTCAAATTGATGGCTGGGATTTGGTCGTGGGTCAACAAAGAGGACATGGGAACTCCCAATTTGAAAATGAATGCATGTGGAAGCTTGGAGGACCTCTCTTAGCATCGTAGTATATATAGATAGTAGTAAAAGCCTCATAAGGCATGTAGGGATGGTAATTTAGTTAATGTAGTATTTGTTTTATCTTTTGTACTCTGTTTTAAATCAATGAAAGTGCAATTTTCAGTTTAGCTCTTGTTTCTAAATCTCAAGTTTTATTCAAGATTTTCAAAGCTTAATATAAGTTCATTAAGATGTTATAAGAAATAATAAGGTCATATAGGTTAACTCAGATGCTCAAATGATAAGAAAAACACAAAAAGAATAATCAAATTACTCTCATAAACTGACAGGGTACCTTTGCATGATTGTGGAAAGCTTTAGGAACCACCAAGTAATGGAATTGGTGGATGGACTATTACCTAGCTTATCTTTGATAAGCTAGGAGCTTGTTGCAGCTTGTAGAGGCCCTAGTATCAGCTAGGTTCAAGGTTTAAGTTTCTTTGTATCAAGATTTGGATTTTTAGTATAATATTGCATAATCTGTCTTAGTGCCTTATAGTGTTTACTTGTTGTTTATTTTTGCTTATTCTATTTTGCATTTGCTTATTAAACAGATTCTAGTTCATAGTTGTAGCTTTAATTAAGGTTTCATGAGGTTTTATATAGAACAAAAAAGTTAACAGGTTGTTTGGTTTGCTGCATAATCTGTGATCTAGGTTGTATAAGTGGTTATTATTGGTTTGGACATGCTTCATTAGTGATAAACTGACCACAATAAGCACACTTTTAGTAAAGACAAGCAGGGAAGTCAAAATCATATAAAAAGTGGTCTTAAAACCTTCTGTCAAGGAATTTGAGAGGCACATGCCTCAATTCAAGTCACAAGTGTATGTTTTAACTTATATTTTTCTTTATGTAGCTTATATAACCTAAAATAGTCCATAAATCAGAGTTTGGAATTCATTTTGGTCAAAGTTCATTAAACTTTAAAATGTCAAAATTCATAAAACAAGCAGAATCTCATTTTTTTGGGATTTTTCTAGATTTTTGTGAAAAGAATTAGGGCCTGAAACTTTTTGTGGTTAAAGCTTACCACCTCAACTCCATGAATCCATGTATGGCTTATTTTTGAGATTTTTTCTCTAACCTGTGCATTAGCTTATTTGAAGGTGCAGGGAAAGAAACCTCCCCTGCACCAGGGACTTTAGCCCTTTTACTTTGGCTTATTGTGACCAAGCCAGTGGACCCCATCTTAAGCCCTTTGGCTTTTGAGTAGTTCATCAGTAGCAAAGTTAATACCATAGCTTATTTTTATGTTTAGCTCATTTGTCTTAGCTTATTTGACTCACTTTGGTTTCCTGACATCAGACCTTACACTAAAACACTCAGTTTGAGACCCAAGTTCATGGGCATGCATTTTGCTACCAAGTGGGACTCACCCTATGCTTTTTGGCTTATTGGAAACCCCAATAAGCCAAGTTTTCATATCTGAGCTTATTTTGTGTCTGAGCACCTATTTTAACTAGCAAACCAGTGCTTGTTACTTGGTTACTTCATTAAGCATTCTGAGACCTCAGTTCCATTGAGCTTATTTCATAAGATCATTGTGAGCTTATTTGTGGACTTATTGACCTGCTTCTTGTCTTAAATTGTAGCCACCCAGTCCAACTTGAGGGTTCAACCCCAAGTTGGGACCTCTGACCCCCCTTGTGGCCCCCACAGAGGGCTGGCAATAGGCTACTTGGGCCTGTTTGGTCTGTTAAATAACCCCAGAGCTTATTTGGTTTATCTAGCTTATTGTGTGTATTAATCTGGTTCTTTTGTGTTTATTCCTCATTGTTATTGTTGGTTATTTGCTTATTTGGACTTATAACTTAGTTGTGTAACTTATTCAAAGCTATCCAAATCAAAATAAGCCTATGGCTTAATCTGTCAACTCAATAAGTTGTGATGGATCCCGCGGGTAAACGTTCAAGCCATTGACTAGCTTGATCACGTAGAGAGATTGGAATAGGCGTAATCGGGTCGACTCTCTAGTTATGATGCATGGGGTTTGCACTAGGCTTTACCTCTCAAGGGATCTTGAGAAGCTTACAACCCCCACCAGGCAGTGTACCTGATCTTTGTAGTATAGTATAGTGACAAGTACCGGGGGATTGATCGTTCAGCTAGGAATAGTGTCGTTAGGATTGAAATTAATCTAACTAGGTCTAAAGGTGAAGGATGATTCTTTTTATGTTTTTATATTTTATGAAAAGCAAGTAAAAATCTCGGGTATTGGGGGAGTGGGCGGAATTAGTTGCTAATCAACTAACCCAAAAGCTACTACTTAAACTAATAAACAAGAAAATAAAATAAGGTTCTACAAGATAAGTGAAGCATGTCTACCTATGATATGTTACTCCTTGCTAGTTATCCGATTCTACCTATTGAATTGTTACACCTTGTTTTAATTGACGGGTTGTATTCCTTAATACCATTCATGGGGTGGCGTACTTACTTCCCCAATCCTATGAGTGCCTACTTCACTCCTATGTCGAGCCTGCAAGAAGCTCCTAACATGGGATCATTAGAATTTACTCATGCATTAAATACAACCAATAAAACCTAGTACACATCGGTTCATGTTTCCTAAGACGTTCAAGCATGTTACCAATTGGAGATCTGCCAGTTTTCTTAAGCCTAACATTGAAATCATTCAATCAAAACAAGAATCAATAGGAGACAAGAATTATAAACTAAACCAACTAGATCTATTGAAGTTGTCACGCCATAATTGATGGAGATCGACACACACATCAACAAGCCCCTCATTGATGGAGATAGACACAAACATCAACAAGAAATCAATGAGATCTAATTAATTATACACAAGTTTCACACAATCATAAGTAGACACAAGGTGAATTAGCAAAACATCATCAAAGAAGAGCAATCAACAATGATAATGGAAAACATAATTAAGATAGAATCAACAAACCAATACATGATGTTTATGGAGTGATTGAAACCCTCTAAGTTGCTGGAAAAACACCTACCTAAACCCAGGAATCGACCTTAGGGTTTAGGGCTTACAAAAAGTGAAGTTATGATGTTATATTTATAGGCTAATTTCTGCCCGGCCCATCTTGACAGCGTCAGCCTGTACTCTTGACACCGTCATGAACAATTTTTTCTTCACCAAATCATAGATCTTTTCGACCCGATCGTTTTCTTTTTTGAATTGTTCAAATCCGAGTTCGTATGCAAAAGTTATAGCCAAAACGGTGTCAGCTACTGCGTGCGCAAGTTGTGACAATTTACACGTGACGGCCTACGTGACGCCTTCATGAAGTTTCTGGGCCGTCACCTACACACGTGACGGCCTTGGTGACGCCGTCAGGTACTGCCCAGCAAGGAAAATTGAGACTTTGCCGTTTTCTTCAGTTTTATGCTCCAAAAACGTCCAAAATGCATTCTTTTCCAGAATTTACTCCCAAAGTACCTAAAATCACAAAAGGAACGATTTAGGGCAATATTTGATCAAATAAATTCAATTTCGGGCTTAAATGACCCCCTAAAAGTGGTTCATTTTTCGCCTAATCAGGTTACAACATCAAGGTCTATGGAATCTACGATTTTAAGGAAATCCTTGAGATGTTGATTAGGATCTTTGGAACGAAGTCCATGGAATGCACATCCGCTTTGCACCAATCGGATGGTGTCGGATCGCAAGGGGGACACATTGGCTCCTTGAGTGAGCTCAATAGTGTTTCGATAGCCTTGGTGGCTAGGACGGGAATACTCTCCTAAGGTTCGGGGCCTAAGAGGTTGGTTTGCTAGTGGTGGGTTTTGTGGGTGGTTTTGTTGTGGTGGGTTGATGGGTTCAAATACGTTACCACCTTCCCTGATGTTGGATGGTAAAGGTTACAAACAAAGACATGAAGAAATAAGATAGACTAAAGAAAACCTAGAAATAAAAATAAAATCTTACTAGAAAGGAATCTAGCAAGTAGACATAATAAAAAGAAATCCTAACCTAGACAATAACTATTCCCCGGCAGCGGCGCCAAAAACTTGATACGTGGGAATCGCACCAGGCTTTACCTCTCGATAGATTTCGAGAAGCTTACAACCCCCACCAGGCAGTGTACCTGATCGTTGTAGTATAGTATAGTGACAAGTACTGGGGGATTGATCATTCAACTCAGGAATAGTGTCGCTAGGATTAGAAAGTCTCTCTAACTAAGTCTAAAGGTGAGGGATGATTCTTTTTGTTTTTATGTTTTATAAAAGCAGTAAAATCTCAGTTTTTGGAGGAGTGGGCGGAATTAGTTGCTAGCCAACTAACCCAAATTAACTAAGATGCAATCAAAATAAAATAACAGAAATGAAAATGAAATCTAATTATACTAGTGGTGTAAACAATGATAGGGAAAGTTGTGTTTACTTAGGTTTCATTACTCCCTAGATACCTTTTACAGGTTGATAGCTTGTTACAATTGCATGGATGACGGGTCATATTCCTTAATACTAGTCGTAGGGCCGTGTACAATATTCCCTAACTCTATAGGATCCTACTTCACTCCTATGTCGAGCCGTTAGAAGCTCCTAACATGGGATCATTAAAATTCTCCTACGCATTAAATACAACCAAAAATCATAGTACACCTCTGATCATGTTTCTTAAGACGTTTGATGCGTGGGAATCGCAACAGGCTTTACCTCCCGAGGGATCTCGAGAAGCTTACAACCCCCACCAGGCAGTGTACCTGATCGTTGTAGTATAGTATAGTGACAAGTACCGGGGGATTGATCGTTCAGCTTAGGAATAGTGTCGCTAGGATTAGAAAGCCTAAATACTAGTTCTAAAGGTGAGGGATGATTATTTTTGTGTTTTTATATTTTTTAGAAAGCAAATAAAATCTCGGTTTTGAAGGATTTGGGCGGAATTAGTTGCTATTCAACTAACCCAATACTAAGATGCAATCAAAATAAAATAATAAAAATGAAAATAAACTAATTAAACTAAAGTTGTGAGCAGTAATTGGAGAAAATGTGTTTACTTAGATTTCACTACTCCCTAGATATCTTTTACACGTTAATTACAACTATAGGGATTGTAAACAGTGGCTCATGCATTAAATACAACCAATAAAGACCTAGTGCGCCTCGGTTCATGTTTCTTAAGACGTTCAAGCATGTTACCATTTGGAGATCTGCCAGTTTTCTTAAGCGTAACATATAAATCATTCATCCAAGACAAGAATAAACAAGTAATCAACACATAATCAATATCTAGGTTTCATTAGATCTAAGCAAACACAAAAGAGATCTAGCCTAGCATGATAGAATTAAGACAAGAACATGATATAGACAACCAACACATAGACATATTGATTGAATTAGAAGAACACTTATCTTGATTAATCATGCAAGGTATCAAGGGGTTGGAACCCTTGAAAAACCTGTAAAGTTACACCAAAATCGTACTTAGGGTTTCTCCCAAAACATCTCTCCCAATGTGAAAAACTAGAAAACTATATATAGGAAAATAGGGATGACGGCGTCAAGAACAAAGGTGTGACGCCGTCATCTCGCCACCAAATACTTCCTCGGACGGCCTTGATCTACTTCTGACGCCGTCAAGGCCTAGGCCGTCACACAAATTACTCTTGACGCCCTGTGTGTGACGCCGTCATCAACTACGGATTTTAATTCTTGGGGTTTGACGCCGTCAGGAAAACTCTTGACGCCTTCATGAACTCTCGGATTTTATTATTGAGGTTTGACGCCGTCAGGAAATTACTCTTGATGCCGTCACCTACTGTTCCCAGCATGGAAAATTGAGACTTTGCCGTTTTCTTCACTTTTATGCTCCAAAAACTTCCAAAATGGCTTCTTTTCCAGAATTCACTCTCCAAGTACCTAAAATCACAAAAGGAACGATTTAGGGCAATATTTGATCAAATAAATTCGGATTCGGGCTTAAATGACCCCCTAAAAGTGGTTCATTTTTCGCCTTATCATATACCCTTACACTTGAGATTTGCTTGTCCTCAAGCAAATGCGCTTTTATTCTAGTCAAAAGACAAGTTAGAGGTCATTTAACACTAATATAAAAGTAATTACAACAAATAATCGTTCCACTAAAGACCAATAGACAAGCTCGGAGGTCATACACTAGCACCTCACAAATAGTGTTTAGATACTCACATCTCTCGGGTGTAATAAAGTAATATAACATTATGGAAATGGAAGATATCTCTCACTACCTGTCATAGCAAAATAGATTACCATAGGCTTGGGAAAGGATCAAACCTCCACCACATGGCGTAAGCACCTAGGATAAACTATCAAAGAGGTCTTTTAAAGGGTTGTAACGTTAGGTATAGGGATATGAATTACACGGTTTTGTTGGATAAAGGAAGTTTTACTGGTGGCGAGTTAACAATCTTGGTTAATTACATGTACAATATGGCGTTGCTAAGCCAAGACTAGACTCGACTTAAGCTAATAAATGAAAAATAACAAAAATATAAAACGAACATAGAATAAAAAGGGATGGTAGTACGTATGTTTTTTTCTCTTTCTCTTTTTCGTTTTTTTTTCTTTTTTTCTTGATTTTCTTCGATTTTTTTTTTTTCTTTTTTTTTTTTTTTTTTTTTTTTTTTTTGCATACACTCTTGCCCTACCATCCAAAATAATACATCATAGGGGTTGAAAATTCCCCTTACACTTGAATCTTTACATACTTTACAATAAACTAATCTAATGACTCGAATTAGAAAATCAAAACACTTGGAGTACTTTTAAGATTAACGTACATATGGGGGTAATAAATGATGTTCTTCCCCATTACTCCATAAAATAAGTACTTACCCATGAGTCCCAATCGTCCCAAAACAATATGTACAAGGATATGACTCGACTTAGCAACCATGTAATCAATTAGATAGTTAACTTAGGGTTTAACAAATAACAATAATGCACTAAAAATGAGCGCATACATGGAAGGCTAAGGCGATTTGGGTGTACATTTAAGTGGGGTGTAACAAATTCTTCCTTTAAGTAAAATGCTTAAAGTTAGAAACGAAAAGATAGGCTCGGAGGGGTGTACTAGGGGTTTCGTGTACTAAAAATGAGTACAACGCTAAGGGTGTGGGAAAAATTAGTTGACTTAACTAGCCAAGTAATATGACTTAAATGGTCAAGTAATTATAATATGGGTTTAACACAAGGGTGATCCTAATGCCTCTTATCATGTAGTAAATCCTACCACACGAATGTAGTCTCACTAACGGTCTCGGGATGCATCACTAACGCAAGTTCTAGAATCTAAATGCTACCGGTACACTCATAAGCACTAATAATGAATGCTTTTTCCTATCAAATCTAAAGGCAAACCTCACATATTTGGGTGGAAAATTTTTCTGAATATACGGTTATGTGCTAGTCATACAATCTCCTATCCATGATACGCTTGCTATGGCTAAAGTTTCACTCCTGAATGTTGTAAAAAAATTTAAATTTGGCGCTAAAATTGCACTAACAAGTATTTCTCATAGTTTTATTACACATCTACCATTAAATAAAACAAACTCAAGCGAAAGTGCATATGTAAGGTATCATCTTTTTACCCTCCCCTTACACTTAGGATGAACATTGTCCCCAATGTTCAAGTAAAGAATGTAAAAGTGAAAAAAGTAAAAAGAATGAAATCAAATACTCCCCTGATTCGCTCGGTATGGATTATAGGTTGGCCAGATTAGATCTTACTCCAAGAAAATGAACAATCAAAGCTTCCCTTCCAGAATATAAATCATCTCCTTGTCGAACATAACCTGTAAATCCTGACAAAAATAGACAAGACAACCTCGCGTAAAATCGGCGGCATCCTATATAAGTTACTAAATCCTAGAAAACAAAGTAAGATATAATGCTTGTGGAATGAAGTTTGCAGATTTCCTGGAGATTATAAAACTTAATAATTCACAAAAACCATAAGACTCCGTTAGAAAAACAAAACCGGTAAAATTTCCAGATTTTTACTCCTGACGCCGTCAAGAGTAAAACCCTGACGCCGTCAGAATGGACCTGCAGAAATTCTTATGTTAAGTTTCCGGAAAATTTCTGGAAAAACTTGGTCCTACTTCCTGGAAAATCCTGCAAAACTTCATTATGACTCAATACAAGCATTTGACTCTAACAAATACGAATACGCATGTTCATTTAATATTGTGGAGAATCATGATCGGTTTATTTATTAAAAACATATTTGGGGTTTCCCCTTACACTTATCTTTTGCAAAAATACTTTTAGGTTGGAGTTAAGACTACGCCAAACAACATAGTAAAGTATTTCCACTTTTTAATTGAGAAGATCTACCAACAATAAAAATAAAGCATGCATACGGAAGCAAATAACAATCAAACAAAATAAAATCACACAAAGCATGGGTTGCCTCCCAAGAAGCGCTTTTCTTTATTTACGAGTCTTGTAGCTAGACTCAAAGTCATGGGTTACTATGTGATTTCATCATTGGTTCCACTCTCTAGGTCGTCTTCTAAACCAGTTTTGTATTCCGGACCTAGTTGCAAGCAGTCTTTGTAGAAACCAAGCATCCTATTTCTAACATAATCTACTCCTCTACGTCTATCCTCCTCATTCCTATAATAAGCTGCATGCTTGTGTTCCTTTCCGAAATTAGAGAGAAGGCGGTATTGCTCAATCTTGTAGGGCATTTGATAAGCAACCTCATCATTCTCTTTCTTGAATCTAACTATCCCTAAAATCGGATCATAACTCATCCTAGTGGCCTCAACAAATGGTTTCCCAAATATTATTTGACTTAGGCAAGCATCTATCACCGGATGAGTGTCCTCAACTATCATAAAATCGATCTCATAGGTGAGATTCCCTATAATCACATGCAATCCTTTCACTCTTCCCGCAAAATTACTTATCAGGTTCCTATTAGGCATCATCCTAAAATTAAGTTGCTTCTTCATCACCCAATTGTAATAAGTCCTAGTCATGATGTTCACGGGGGATCTAGGGTCGATGTAAGCTTTCCATATATGCATGTGCCCGATATTGCATGGGATGTTAATGTTAGAGGGGTCTCCCATTTTGATAAGGGGGTCGCCAAAGATATATGTTCTCTCGGGACTATCGAATAAATCTTTATGGTATTCCCGTTCTTCCTTGGTTGGCAAATTATCAAAGTATTCTTCTATAAGCTCTACCTCCTCTAATTCCTCTCTACTATCAACCTCAACTTCCCTATTCTCATCCTTAGTCTCGGCTTCTATCCTAACTTCATTCTTGTCACTCTCTTCTATCTCCTTATCTATCGGCTTAATAGTGACAACATTAACAAAGTGGACCTGTTTAGATGATGAGGGATCCTTAATTTGGTTTCCGTTATTGGTGTCCCTAGTGTCCTTCCTAGGTGTGACTAATGCCTGGTTGTTGAGGGCTTTCAACAAGTTGTCAATCTTGTTGGTCATCTCCGTTTGTTGTTGGTTGAATTCGGTTTCAAACCTAGCTATGCGAGCCTCTTGAGATGCCATAAACTTTGACATAAATCCTTCAAGATTGTTGGTACTACCATAGTTGTTAGAAGGATTGTTGTTGAAAGTACGGTTGGATGGTGGACCGGTTGGTTGGTAACGGTTAGGCGGATTGGAAGAATTGGGTTGATTTTGTTTCCACCTAAGGTTTGGGTGATTTTTCCATGAGGAGTTGTATGAATCACCGTATGTGTTTGGCTCGGGCTTGAAAGTGTACCACTTATCTCCCGCTTTGTCGGTACGCGTGGATGCGTAGTCCGCAAAAGCTGTTCCGGGGAGTTCCACACAATCACGAGTGTCGTGGGGACCACTACATAATTCGCTTGAAGAAGTGATTTTGTTCACTTGGCTTGAAGGCTTAGGAGCTTCGTAAGATTTCATGAGAAACTTGACTTGGTCCTCAAGTTCCATGATCCTACGGTCGGGAGTGCTAGAATTGTTCGAAGGCAAAGATATTGCCTTGACCGTTTTGTTCAAGTCACGGGGATCGTTCCAACTTTCGTTGTCATAGAGAGCAAGATCTTCTATGAGTTCCCATGATTGTTCCGCACTAAGATCACGTAGCTTACCACCGGCCGATTGGTCAATAGCTCGCCTCATGGAGATGTCGATATGGTCATAAAAGATTTGGACTTGGAGCCAAAGATCTATGCCATGATGAGGGACTTTTTGGAGCAAGTCCTTGAAACGAGTCCATGCTTCATAAAGAGATTCATTTTGACGTTGTTGGAACATCAAGATGTCATTCCTAAGCTTAGTAGTTCTCCCCGGTGGGAAAAATTGAGCAAGGAAATGAGTGGTGAGATCATCCCATGTGCTGATGGATCCCGCGGGTAAACGCTCAAGCCATTGACTAGCTTGATCCCGTAGAGAGAATTGGAATAGGCGTAAACGAAGTCCATGGAATGCACATCCGCTTTGCACCAACCGGATGGTGTCGGATCGCAAGGGGGTCACATTGGCTCCGGTGAGCTCAATGGTGTTTCGGTAGCCTTGGTGGCTAGGTCGGGAATACACTCCTAAGGTTCGGGGCCTAAGGGGTTCTAGTGGTGGGTTTTGTTGTGGTGGGATGACGGGTTCAAAGATGTTACCACCTTCCATGATGTCGGATGGTAAAGAGTACGAACAAAGACACGAAGAAATAAGATAGACTAAAGAAAACCAAAAACTTGATACGTGGGAATCGCACCAGGCTTTACCTCTCGATAGATTTCGAGAAGCTTACAACCCCCACCAGGCAGTGTACCTGATCGTTGTAGTATAGTATAGTGACAAGTACTGGGGGATTGATCATTCAACTCAGGAATAGTGTCGCTAGGATTAGAAAGTCTCTCTAACTAAGTCTAACGGTGAGGGATGATTCTTTTTGTATTTTTATGTTTTATAAAAGCAGTAAAATCTCAGTTTTTGGAGTAGTGGGCGGAATTAGTTGCTAGCCAACTAACCCAAATTAACTAAGATGCAATCAAAATAAAATAACAGAAATGAAAATGAAATCTAATTATACTAGTGGTGTAAACAATGATAGGGAAAGTTGTGTTTACTTAGGTTTCATTACTCTCTAGATACCTTTTACAGGTTGATAGCTTGTTACAATTGCATGGATGACGGGTCATATTCCTTAATACTAGTCGTAGGGCCGTGTACAATATTCCCTAACACTATAGGATCCTACTTCACTCCTATGTCGAGCCGTTAGAAGCTCCTAACATGGGATCATTAAAATTCTCCTACGCATTAAATACAACCAAAAATCATAGTACACCTCTGATCATGTTTCTTAAGAGGTTTGATGCGTGGGAATCACAACAGGCTTTACCTCTCGAGGGATCTCGAGAAGCTTACAACCCCCACCAGGCAGTGTACCTGATCGTTGTAGTATAGTATAGTGACAAGTACCGGGGGATTGATCGTTCAGCTTAGGAATAGTGTCGCTAGGATTAGAAAGCCTAAATACTAGTTCTAAAGGTGAGGGATGATTATTTTTGTGTTTTTATATTTTTTAGAAAGCAAATAAAATCTCGGTTTTGAAGGATTTGGGCGGAATTAGTTGCTATTCAACTAACCCAATACTAAGATGCAATCAAAATAAAATAATAAAAATGAAAATAAACTAATTAAACTAAAGTTGTGAGCAGTAATTGAAGAAAATGTGTTTACTTAGATTTCACTACTCCCTAGATATCTTTTACACGTTAATTACTTGTTATAATTGCATGGATGACGGATCGTATTCCTTAATACCATTCATGGGGTGGCACACATAACTCCCCAATTCTATGAGCTCTTATCTCCTCCTACACCATGCCCAGCACAACTATAGGGATTGTAAACAGTGGCTCATGCATTAAATACAACCAATAAAGACCTAGTGCGCCTCGGTTCATGTTTCTTAAGACGTTCAAGCATGTTACCATTTGGAGATCTGCCAGTTTTCTTAAGCCTAACATATAAATCATTCATCCAAGACAAGAATAAACAAGTAATCAACACATAATCAATATCTAGGTTTCATTAGATCTAAGCAAACACAAAAGAGATCTAGCCTAGCATGATAGAATTAAGACAAGAACATGATATAGACAACCAACACATAGACATATTGATTGAATTAGAAGAACACTTATCTTGATTAATCATGCAAGGTATCAAGGGGTTGGAACCCTTGAAAAACCTGTAAAGTTACACCAAAATCGTACTTAGGGTTTCTCCCAAAACATCTCTCCCAATGTGAAAAACTAGAAAACTATATATAGGAAAATAGGGATGACGGCGTCAAGAACAAAGGTGTGACGCCGTCATCTCGCCGCCAAATACTTCCTCGGACGGCCTTGATCTACTTCTGACGCCGTCAAGGCCTAGGCCGTCACACAAATTACTCTTGACGCCCTGTGTGTGACGCCGTCATCAACTACGGATTTTAATTCTTGGGGTTTGACGCCGTCAGGAAAACTCTTGACGCCTTCATGAACTCTCGGATTTTATTATTGAGGTTTGACGCCGTCAGGAAATTACTCTTGACGCCGTCACCTACTGTTCCCAGCATGGAAAATTGAGACATTGCCGTTTTCTTCACTTTTATGCTCCAAAAACGTCCAAAATGGCTTCTTTTCCAGAATTCACTCTCCAAGTACCTAAAATCACAAAAGGAACGATTTAGGGCAATATTTGATCAAATAAATTCGGATTCGGGCTTAAATGACCCCCTAAAAGTGGTTCATTTTTCGCCTTATCAACGTTCAAGCATGTTACCAATGGAAGTCTGACAGTTTTCTTAAGCCTAACATCGAATACAATCATCCTTAACAACTATAAACAAACAATCAACCCATAATTAACATCTAGGTTTCACTACATCTAAGCAAACACAAAAGAGATCTATCCGAGCATGTTAAATTGAAGACAAGTGTAAGATATATTCAAGCAACACATAGACATATTGATTGAATTGAAAGAGTACTTATCTCAAATAGAACATGAAAGATTCAAAGCGTTAAAAACCTTGAAAAAGCTGCGAAAATCGGCCTAGGGTTTTTCCCTCAAAGTTGCACACTAATGAATGAAATTTGAAAAACTATATATAGATAATACAGGGTGATGGCGTCATGTGTAAACTTGTGACGCCGTCAACTCGCCGCCTATAATGAAATCGGATTGCCTAGATCCATTTTTGATGCCATCATCTGTGATTTTCTTCTGGGCCGTCACTAATACTTGGACCATGACGGCCTTGGGTGATGCCGTCATCTCCAATGCACAAAACTCTCTGGATCGTCACGTGTATTTTCCACTTCCACCTCTTGTATTACTCTTGACGCTGTCATTAAGGAACTTGTGACGCCGTCAGGTATTGTTCCTAGCAAGGAAAATTAAGACTGTGCCGTTTTCTTCACTTTTATGCTCCAAAAACGTTCAAAATGCTTCCTTTTCCAGATTTCACTCCAAAAGTACCTAAAATGACAAAAGGAACGATTTAGGGCAATATTTGATCAAATAAATTCGAATTCGGGCTTAAATGACCCCTTAAAAACGGTTCATTTTTCGCCTCATCAGTAAGGGAATATGTAAGGGTGTAAGAGATTGTGTAAGAGAATATTTGATTTTGATATGATTGGTTTTGGTTTTTGTATAAATGGGATTAAGAGAGGATTAAGACATAATCTAATTGTCATTAAGAGGAAAAGGTTTAGACAATTAAGATTATAAGTTGAGAAAATCATAGGTTACTTATAAGTTCAAGTAACACAACGTCGAGAATCCATACTTTCATATCTCGTGCCTTTCCACGACTCGACGTTCTCAACTAACACATTGGTTCAAACAAGTTAAGTGTTTTGCCTTGATGTAAAGCATAACCCAAATGGGAAAGGATGCGTTTACGCAAAGTGACCTTTGACTTAGTGATTGAGGCAAAAGCAGTCAACTAAAGTCAACCACGGATATGGTCAATATAGTCAAACTCCTTAGGCTCAATGCTCCACGGAAGTATAGGGTTTCCCCGGGTCGTTATGTCCCGACGAGGTGTGGATTGTATTAAAACGGGTTTGTGATTGGGTGAATTTGGACAGGAAAGGGTTTGTGATTGATTACACTACTGATTTATACAAGGAAATAGCTTAACTAAGCTATATTAACAAGATTGTAAATTTGGAAAAACCAGAAACGTTCAAAATCTAAAAACGCGTACGTTCAGATTAAAGTTATGTGAACGTGCAAAATAAAACGCGAGTTTTAGTGAAATAAAATACTTACAGATATAAAAATCACATTTTTACAATCCTAAGAATATAAGAAAATTTTTGGAAAATTAAAATTAATTTTTACACTATTATATTAATTATTATTAATTAAATACTATTTTCCTATTTATTTTTAATTATTTAAAGTACCCTAAAATACAAATAATTGGGAAATTAACCTAGAAAAATAAAATTTAAATTTGGAAAAATCTAAAATAATATAAAACTAATTTTAAAACTGAAAATATGTTTTTAAGACTTTTTAAATAATTATTATTAATTATTAACTAATTATTAATTAATAAAAACTAATATTAATTATTAAAAATACTAAATGAAAAGAGAAAAATATGAAAAAATTACTGAAATTATTTTATGGCTACAGGAACCTAGGAAAATTGTAAAAATGAAGATTGCTTATTGAATAAGCTGAAAATAAGCCAAATGGCTTAAATAGAAGCTATCACTATTTGTATTTTTGGCTTTTTTAGAATTTTCTTTTACAAAACTACTTAAATACTAAAAATAACAAACTTTAATGAAGGCATATTGACCGAAAATAAAAAATAAGCATTATGGAGAACAAAAAGCTAAACAGATTGAGGTTTATAGCTTATTAGGACTTTGAGCTTAGAAAAAGCTAACCAAAAAGCTACAAGCTGATGCCATAAGAGTAAATAAGCTACACTAAGATTAAAGGGACTTGAAATGAACAAAATAAAATAAGTAAGCACAGGAAATAAGCCAGAGACTTGGAATAAGCAATCCCCATTCCCACTCAGAACCCAACAAGCCTGCAAGGATTTTGCAAGCTAGATTTAGCTAGGGGCAAAGGATTCTCAGTCCAAAATAAGCTAAGCTCTAATGAGGTGGATAGTTGAGGTACCTAAAAAAAATAAGATTCACATACTGGGACCCACTAATAAGCCCATGAGAAGGCATGGAAGTATGGCAGTCACACTGAGTACCCAGTACATACCATGGATTTGGACAGAATGAGAGCTGATAGAAGCCCTACTAAATAAGCTAAAAATCAAGTAAAAAGCTCTAAATCATAAAGAGTGGCTTATGGGATTTCTAAAAAGCCCAAGCTCACACTGTGGGACCCACAGGTGAGCTTTTGAGAAGCCATTGAAATATGCCCAATACTCTGAGTACTCAGAGCATGCTGAGAAAAGGACAAAAATAAAAGCTAGCTGCAGGCTTATCTAATAAGCTGCACAATGCTAACTAAGCTTTGGATTAAAGAAACTAGTAAACAAGGATCACAGAGAGCTAAATTTCACAAGCTAGGTCCAAAAGATAAGCTTTTTGTGAGGTTATGAAAAGTGACACACCACTGTGCACAGGGCACCAGTTTGAAAAACAGTCTCAAAAATATGCACAAATAAGCAGTTAAACAAAATATAAAAGTTAATCTAAAATTAGTCCATAAAAGATGAGCAACCAAAGTTTAAGAAAACAAAAGCTCAAAAGCTAACATGAAACACAGAGATCATGAAAATTCTTCCAATAATTGGAAAATTGCCAAACATGAACCTTTGACTTATTAATGAAATATAAGAAGCTTGACTTGTACGGATTTCTACTGGCTACAAATGACTTAAATGGATGTTACAAGTTATTTTAAGACTAAATCAAGCAATAACAACAAGGTTTAAAGCTAAAAATGATGATTAGGATTCTTACATTCTAACAGTGAATGAGATAATGATCAAAGAAGCTAACTTTGACTATTTAAAGAAAGAACCTAGTGGTTTATGCTTATACTAATCTAAATACAACTACTGCAGTCTACTTATGCAAAATAAACAGCAAAACAACAATAAGGGCTTATCATATGGACCTGATCCAAACACTCCTATTGGTGTGACTGTTTTTTGAATATCAAGGCCTATGACTGATTTAATGCTTATATAAAGAAACTAATTGCTAAATAAGCTTAACTAAGGACTGTTGATCATAAACTAATTGCATATTAAGTACCTATAATAAGCTAAGAGGATCTAAGCTCAATATTTGAATCTTGGAAACTTGAGAACTAGAGAAATAAACTTGGTGAAAACAGTTTGAGTAAATGACAATACTTACAACTAGCTATCAATTAACTGTTATGAGCTTATGACACACAATGAGAGAACTTTGAAACAGAATACTAACTGAGTGCAAGCATAAAACAATTAGAGTAAACAAGAATTTTAAAGGAAAGCTTAAATTTAATTTCAACTAGGAGTGAATACAATTACTTGAAAACTGAAAGGGAAACTACATTGAACTAAGGCTTCTAAGCTAATATTACATTAAAAGTTACTACTCTACACTACTTTCTTACTAGCCCTCTTTCTCTGCTCTTCCCTCCTTCTTTTATAGGGGACCATTAGGGTTCTTGGGACCGTCTGTGTGAATCCCACATCCATTTTTGACCATTGGATGACTCTCAATCCATCTTGACCTTTAAATTTGATTTTGCCGCCAAATTGGGTATAAGCAAATGGGAAATGGTAACTTGGATGAGAGGTGAGCATTTAATGGATTTTGGTTTTAGTGGTAGGCAGGGGAGACAAGGGATGGGATAAGTGAGCTGGAGGTGAGGAGGGGGTGGAATATTTGGTGAGTTTTGCAGGGTGTTTGCAAGTGGGAGGTGGGAGGAGGTGAAGTCAAACGGGGGAGAAGTTTGACCGGGGTAATATTAAAACAGGTTAGGGGGTTGGGCTGGTATATGGGATTGGGCTTGGGGTGTATTGGACCAGGATTTTTGGTTTTATTTGTTTAGATAATAAAGAGTCCATTTGGTTTTGCAAATTTAACACAAGGACCAATATTGTAAATTTCTAAAACTGAGGGACTGAAAATGTAACACCTTTCAAACTTGTTTCAAGGTCCTTTCCTGCCACATATCAATAGTCCAAGGTCTAAAAATGTAATTTTTTCACTTTTGGTCCTTCAAGGACTAAAATTGCAAATTATTGAAACTTGAGGGGCCAAAATTTACTTATCTCAAACTTTTCATGCAAGGACCATTTCTGCCAACTTTTGATTTTCCAAAGACCTTGGTTGACTTTTCCATCCAAAAATATTCCCCAGGGACCAAATCTGACACAATTGAAACTCCAGGGACTAAACTTGTAAATTTTCAAAACTTTTGAGATTTTTCACCAAAGGACTAAATATGACAACTTATGATTTCAAAAGGACCTTTTGTGATAATTTTCCATATTTTGAATGACCAGGGACTAGTTTTGACATTTTATAAAAGTTGGGGGACTGAAACTGCCAATTTTGCAAACTTTGTACGTTTTTCATCTGTTTTTACTCTTTTTGCATCTAAAACATATAAAACACAATTTTGAAATATTTTTAGTATTTTGATGCATTTCTGAGTGTTTTTGTATGTTTTGCAGTTCAGATTTGACCAAAAATGATGAGTGTTTGAGCACTCATCAATCCCCTACACTAAACTATTGCTAGCCCCTAGCAATAAACTGTTTTGAAAACTTAATGGATTTTAATCTCTTTACCAAAAGCCATTACTTCTGGAGTAGCCAGATGTTTCGGTTCAAGTAAGAACTATGGTCCACCTGATAACCATGTGATTTTGAGCAAACCACCAGCTGTCAACGGATTTGATTTGTCTTTACTAGAAGCCAGTTGCTATGGACTAGCCAACTCTTGATGGACAAAGTCAACATCTTGGTGAGCTGATTACCAATTATGGTTTTTCCACTGCCTTTACCACAAGCCATAATCTTGCGGGCTAGCCAATTCTTTCACTTTTTAGGATATGGCGAGTTGAGATACCATACAATTTTGGGCAAATTGCAAGCCGTCAACGGATTTGGTATATCTTTACCAAGAGCCGTTTGCTACTGGATTAGCCAATCCTTTTGTCGTTTAGACATGGCGGACTGATAACCACAAAAATTTTGAAGCACAAGTGATTTTTTTTTTTTTAATTTTTGAAATTTTGGCCAAAACGGGGGTACTAGATGGTAAAATGTGATAAAATTCGCTAGAATACCCCCACACTTAGAATAAATATTGTCCTCAATATTCAAAGTCCCGGCTATTATGCCGACTCTTTGAACGTAAAAGGGCAACATTACAAGCTAAATGTGGAAACACCATTTTTTTCACTTTGTTCGTAACCACAGTAGGGGTAACTCCCCTACACTTAGAGTGAAAACCCTATATACATGCTACTGTTTTTGTTTACCGAGTCGCTAGCTTGACACGACCCTGAATTCATTGGTTCTTAGGGAAGCATGATGTGGAAGAAGCAATCTCAATCGGACTTTCATTCAAGATGTTTGGACAAACATTTGAAGCACGTGAAAGTTCCACACCGATGAGATATAATCCTGGCTCAAGATAATGGTAAATGAAAATGCCGGGATCAAAGATGGTATCTTCATTCCTGAAGGAGTGAAGAAGAGAGGAAGTCACCAAGAATTTCATGAGAACAATCATGAAAAGATGCTCATCCTCAAGATCAGGTTTAGTTTCCTGAATTTGGATTTTGTCGGTTAAGCTCTTAGGGCCAGAAAACATCCCGGGAGGGAGGGTGGGATAATTTGTCATAGAAATACAAATTCTCATGATTGAGAATCTTTCCCCCCGATCATGATGTTTTTTGCCATCATACTCCGGAGGAGTCATGATAAGGTGATCAATGATGGGCTCAGAAGGTATTTCATCAATATCACTGATGTCTCCATAAGATAAAGAATTTTCATCTGTGTTTGAATCACTAAGCCCGGTGTTGAGATAGGAATTAAGTGATGGATCATCATTCAATAAGCTTTCAAGGAAAAGAATATCCCCCTCAAAATCAAGATAGTTATCATCAACTTCATATAAAGTTGAACTATCTAGGGCAAGGAATGCTTCGACTTCTTCTAGATCATCTTTGAGATCAAAGAGATCATCATCACATCCCGATGGAAGTGGATTGGTGTGAGTGAGTTCATCGGCGAACTCCTCGAGAAGAAATTCAACATTAGAGTGGGGAAGGGATGCATCAACATACTCAATGTCTCCATAAGATAAACAATCATCACTGGAATCAGAGACAGTCTCAATTTGATCATTTGGATTATCAGGGGGAGAAGGAATATCACACACCTGATCAAAAGTTCCCTGTGACTCTCTCGGGATTGGGACAAGGATCTCAACACTTGACTTTATTAATTCGTCTGATTCCTTATTAGGAACAGTGCTAAGATGCTCATCCCCCATGTTTAGAGAGTGAGTGTGAACTTTGAGTGTGATAACAACAGACTGAGGGAGATGAGAGGAGCTAGCATTCATGGATTGTACAAGTTTCATTTGATCTTCTGCTAGTAATTTCCCCGTCTCATTATTTTCTCCCTGATTTTCAATGGAAGGAATCACAAATGATGAATCTGACGAACCCTTATAAAATTGAAGGATATCAACGGTATCTTCATTATCACTATCATCATCACAGTCTAGAAGAGCAGCTTTACGAAATTTGGCACGTGTTATAGCTGCTTGTTCTAAGACTAGCAATTCTTCCATGCTCAATTCGTTTCTAGCATCTCGTTCTTCAGCAAGTAATTCTGCCATAGATTTCTCACGAGAGTCTCAAAACGATGTAGTAACCAACTCCTCCTTAAGTTCATTTAATATCTCAAGAGCCTTTAGTAAAAGGTCTTGCTCAGTATCATGAGGAGTTACTTGGATCATTTGGTACTGTGGAGGTGGGTCTGAAAATGAATAGTCGTAATTGTTACAAGGAATGGATTCCTTGTTTGACAATCCAAGCTAAAGTGTGGGCCTCTACAGTACTCACAACAGTAAAACTGATGTGGTTGTGGGTGGTATGTGCTAGAGTCATAATTGTTATCAGGAAACTGCTCATAGACAAGCGTGTTTCCCGATTGACAATCATAACTATAGTGTGAACCACCACAGTATTCACAACAGTAAAACTACTGAGTCTCATGGTGTGGTAGCTGACAGGATGAATCAGTGGTGTCATGGTAGGAATAGGGATTCTGGTTATAGACAAACCCGTTTCCTGACTCTACCATACCACAACTGGGGCAATTGCCACCATTATAAGGACTACCACACCATTGACAGTTCAGAAGGTGTGGATGAGACATAAAAAAAATCAAAAGGTTTGGGAGGGTAAGGAATGAAGAATCAAAAGGGTATGAGGGTAAAGATGAATATTTTTGGATTTTTGGAAAGACATTTTATATACAAATAAGAAAGAAAATGTTTTTGTGTCTTTGTATTCGTTGAAAACTGATTTAAAATGTTTTCGGGAACAGTTTTGTTTTTATATGAAAATAAGAAGATAATATGAACAATGGTGGTAAATATACAATGGATGTATATCCCGATTCACTAATCTGAAAACCGTTTTAGAATAACGCGCACAACCTCCCCGGCAGCGGTGCCAAATTTTGATTAAGGCAAAAGCAGTCAACTAAAGTCAACCACGGATGTGGTCAATATAGTCAAACTCCTTAGACTCAATGCTCCGCGGAAGTATAGGGTTTCCCCGGGTCGTTATGTCCCGACGAGGTGTGGATTGTATTAAAACGGGTTTGTGATTGGGTGAATTTGGACAGGAAAGGGTTTGTGATTGATTACAATACTGATTTATACAAGGAAATAGCTTAACTAAGCTATATTAACAAGATTGTAAATTTGGAAAAACCAGAAACGTTCAAAATCTAAAAACGCGTACGTTCAGATTAAAGTTATGTGAACGTGCAAAATAAAACGCGAGTTTTAGTGAAATAAAATACTTACAGATATAAAAATCATATTTTTACAATCCTAAGAATATAAGAAAATTTTTGGAAAATTAAAATTAATTTTTACACTACTATATTAATTATTATTAATTAAATACTATTTTCCTATTTACTTTTAATTATTTAAAATACCCTAAAATACAAATAATTGGGAAATTAACCTAGAAAAACAAAATTTAAATTTGGAAAAATCTAAAATAATATAAAACTAATTTTAAAACTGAAAATATATTTTTAAGACTTTTTAAATAATTATTATTAATTATTAACTAATTATTAATTAATAAAAACTAATATTAATTATTAAAAATGCTAAATGAAAAGAGAAAAATATGAAAAAATTATTGAAATTATTTTATGGCTACAGGAACCTAGGAAAATTATAAAAATGAAGATTGCTTATTGAATAAGCTAAAAATAAGCCAAATGGCTTAAATAGAAGCTATCACTATTTGTATTTTTGGCTTTTTTAGAATTTTCTTTTACAAAACTACTTAAATACTAAAAATAACAAACTTTAATGAAGGCATATTGGGTGAAAATAAAAAATAAGCATTATGGAGAACATAAAGCTAAACAGATTGAGGTTTATAGCTTATTAGGACTTTGAGCTTAGAAAAAGCTCACCAAAAAGCTACATGCTGATGCCATAAGAGTAAATAAGCTACTGTGGAGTTTGTTAGACTCCTTGGACCGTTATGAGCACTAGGGTTCAACAATAACATAGACAATATGCAGCGGAATTAAGAGTAAATCAATATGTTATTGACACAAGGTTTTTCCCCAATCACCTCCAATTATATTTGATCAGAATATAACTTGTTACCTAACTGTAACGAGGATCTAAGACACCTCAGACCTTGAAGGATTCGAACAACACAAACTAGTTCTAGTCGTTTACAATGAACCACGACCTAGAACACACACACACACTTTTAGTCGACTACATTGTGAAAGACATAATAAAACATACGACCTGTATCCTCTTTATATAATAGAGGATTAGGTTTACAAAGGATATATTCTAAATAATAAAAAGATCCGTAGTAATCTTTTTCTTGCATTTGAAGTTTCATCCTTTGTCATCTTTAGCCCTTCTTGTTTCATTCTTTTATTTATTTTGTCACATCAAATCAAGAATCCCAACAGCTACACTAAGATTAAAGGGACTTGAAATGAACAAAATGAAATGAGTAACCACAGGAAATAAGCCAGAGACTTGGAATAAGCAATGTCCATTCCCACTCAAAACCCAACAAGCCTGCAAGGATTTTGCAAGCTAGATTTAGCAAGGGTCAAAGGATTCTCAATCCAAAATAAGCTAAGCTCTGATGAGGTGGCTAGTTGAGGCACCTAAAAAAACAAGATTCACATACTGGGACCCAGTAATGAGCCCATGAGAAGGCATGGAAGTATGGCAGTCACACTGAGTACCCAGTACATACCACGGATTTGGACAGAATGAGAGCTGATAACAGCCGTACTAAATAAGGTGAAAATCAAGTAAAAAGCTCTGAATCATAAAGAGTGGCTTATGGGCTTTCTAAAAAGCCCAAGCTCACACTGTGGGACCCACAGGTGAGCTTTTGAGAAACCATTGAAATATGCCCAATACTCTAAGTACTCAGAGCATGCTGAGAAAAGGACAAAAATAAAAGCTAGCTGCAGGCTTATCTAATAAGCTGCACAATGCTAACTAAGCTTTGGATTAAAGAAACTAGTAGACAAGGATCACAGAGAGCTAAATTTCACAAGCTAGGTCCAAAAGATAAGCTTTTTGTGAGCTTATGAAAAGTGACACACCACTATGCACAGGGCACGAGTTTGAAAAACAGTCTAAAAAATAAGCACAAATAAGTAGTTAAACAAAATATAAAAATTAATCTAAAATTAGTCCATAAAAGATGAGCAACCAAAGTTTAAGAAAACAAAAGCTCAAAAGCTAACATGAAACACAGAGATCATGAAAATTCTTCCAATAATTGGAAAACTGCCAAACATGAACCTTTGACTTATTAATGAAATATAAGAAGCTTGACTTGTACGGATTTCTACTGGCTACAAATGACTTAAATGGATGTTATAAGTTATTTTAAGACTAAATTAAGCAATAACAACAAGGTTTAAAGCTAAAAATGATGATTAGGATTCTTGCATTCTAATAGTGAATGAGATAATGATCAAAGAAGCTAACTTTGACTATTTAAAGAAAGAACCTAGTGGTTTATGCTTATACTAATCTAAATACAACTACTGCAATCTACTTATGCAAAATAAACAGCAAAACAACAATAAGGGCTTATCATATGGACCTGATCCAAACACTCCTGTTGGTGTGACTGTTTTTTGAATATCAAGGCCTATGACTGATTTAATGCTTATATAAAGAAACTAATTGCTAAATAAGCTTAACTAAGGATTGTTGATCATAAACTAATTGCATATTAAGTACCTATAATAAGCTAAGAAGATCTAAGCTCAATATTTGATTCTTGGAAACTTGAGAACTAGAGTAAATAGACTTGGTGAAAACAGTTTGAGTAAATGACAATACTTACAACTAGCTATCAATTAACTGCTATGAGCTTATGACACACAATGAGAGTACTTTGAAACAGAATACTAACTGAGTGCAGGCATAAAACAATTAGAGTAAAAAAGAATTTTAAAGGAAAGCTTAAATTTAATTAAAACTAGGAGTGAATACAATTACTTGAAAACTAAAAGGGAAACTACATTGAACTAAGGCTTCTAAGCTAATATTACATTAAAAGTTACTACTCTACACTACTTTCTAACTAGCCCTCTTTCTCTGCTCTTCCCTCCTTCTTTTATAGGGGACCATTAGGGTTCTTGGGACCCTCTGTGTGAATTCCACATCCATTTTTGACCATTGGATTACTCTCAATCCATCTTGACCTTTAAATCTTATTTTGGCGCCAAATTGGGTATAAGCAAATAGGCAATGGTAACTTGGATGAGAGGTGAGCATTTAACGGAGTTTGGTTTTAGTGGTAGGCAGGGGAGACAAAGGATGGGATAAGTGAGCTGGAGGTGAGGAGGGGGGTGGAGTATTTGGTGAGTTTTGCAAGGTGTTTGCAAGTGGGAGGTGGGAGGAGGTGAAGTCAAACGGGGGAGAAGTTTGACTGGGGTAATATTAAAACAGGTTAGGGGGTTGGGCTGGTATATGGGATTGGGCTTGGGGTGTATTGGACCAGGCTTTTTGGTTTTATTTGTTTAGATAATAAAGAGTCCATTTGGTTTTGCAAATTTAACACAAGGACCAATATTGTAAATTTTTGAAACTGAGGGACTGAAAATGTAACACCTTTCAAACTTCTTTCAAGGTCCTTTCCTGCCACATATCAATAGTCCAAGGTCTAAAAATATACTTTTTTCACTTTTGGTCCTTCAAGGACTAAAATTGCAAATTATTGAAACTTGAGGGGCCAAAATGTACTTTTCTCAAACTTTTCATCCAAGGACCATTTCTGCCAACTTTTGATTTTCCAAAGACCTTGGTTGACTTTTCCATCCAAAAATATTCCCCAGGGACCAAATCTGACACAATTGAAACTCCAGGGACTAAACTTGTAAATTTATAAAACTTTTGAGATTTTTCACCAAAGGACTAAATATGACAACTTATGATTTCAAAAGGACCTTTTGTGATAATTTTCCATATTTTGAATGACCAGGGACTAGTTTTGACATTTTATGAAAGTTGGGGGACTGAAACTGCCAATTTTGCAAACTTTGTACGTTTTTCATCTGTTTTTACTCTTTTTGCATCTAAAACATATAAAACACAATTTTGATATATTTTCAGTATTTTGATGCATTTCTGAGTGTTTTTGTATGTTTTGCAGTTCAGATTTGACTAAAAATGATGAGTGTTTGAGCACTCATCACTTAGTTTGACCAATAAAGGAGTAAACCCGTTACATAATTAGAGAAGATGTAAGCACGGGATATGAGCATATGGATGCTTCAACACTATGTTACGTGAAATATATAAATTCCCTAGGTTAAGAAAGGCCTTGGCTAGAGGCGATAGTTAGAAAATATGAGTTGACGTTTTCCCGTAAATGGGTGTTCTAAAAGTGGGATCTCTCAAGTCTCAAAACTCGTTTCGAGTGTTCTCACTTAAGCACATAACATATTCATACCTGAATTGAAAGATCCACATTTGTCGGGTAAGGGGAAAGCCGACTTTCAACATTCGCCCGAAACCATACAGACTCCTGGCGCCTCATCCGCGCGGGCAGCGCCAGGAGCAGACATTGGCTCCGGCGATTTTGAGCTAACGTTAGTTATTTTATGTGTTTCGATGGTTTATTCGTCATCATTAAAACATAAAGAGATCTTGATCATGTTACCTAAACACAAACTTGTAAGCCCTTTCATCAATTTTTGCTTATTTTTATAGTACTACTTGTTATCTACTTATTTCTGCTTATTTGTGCTTATTAGTTGTTATTAAGTCATATTGTAGGATTAAATCAGGTGTAGGTTCATTAGAACTCATTGTATTAAAAAATCTTTATTTTACTGTCAACTTAGCATAAGTTGTGATTCTAGGTATTTGTGGTCTAAACCTGTGTCTTTATGCTTATTCAAGCTCATTAGAACTTAATAAGTCTTTAGAAAGAAAATTTAAAGTCCTAGGTGTCAATTTGCATTAAAAACCTCAAAATCCTTGTTATCACAGGTTGTTTGGATTTTCCTGCAATTCTGTGTTCAGGGTTGTTTTGGTTATTGTATTTGGTTCAAACAAGTCACCCTAAGTCCTAATAGCATAGAACAACCATAAAAACCAGGTCCTCTTTGTCCAAAAGTCAAAATAGTCTTTGATCTCACCATATGTGATCAATGTTAGGAATTAGAGTCTCAAATCACTCATATCAGTGTAATAGTTGTTAGAATAGCTTATTTCAGTCTCCTTATAGCTTAACATCTCAATATCAGTTGATAGGAACAATCAAAATCCATTTCAGTCAACTTAGGTGTTCATATCAAGAAGTCAAATTGCATAACATAGGTAGAAAGTCAAATTTTTAAAGATTTTTACTTATTTTAGTGCTACAAATTAAGCTTTAAGCTTTTTACAAGTTAAAGTCCACCAGCTTAAATTTTGAAATATCATGTTGGCTTATTTTTAAGATTTTTTCTGAGGCTTATCCTAGTGCTTAATTAGACCTGTAGGGAGGGAACCCTCCCCTGCACCAGGGCATTTGTCCAAAGTTCACAAGTCCTCACCTGGCTTATTTGTGGGCCCTAGACCTCACCATTAGCTTTTTAGGTAGCTTATTAGTCCAACTCCACATTCCAAGGCTTATTTTGGATCTCAGTAGTCTAGACCATAGCTTATTCAACCCCCCAAGTTACACTGATAGCACTCAGTATACTGAGTGACTCAGTATAGACACCCATTTTCATAAGCCTCCTATAAGCTCATTAGTAAGCCATAAGCTCTTAACCTTGGCTTATTTAAAAGCTCACCTGACCAACTTTTTAGATCAACTTTTGTTTTGGACCTTTGAACTGTGGACCCCACAGAGGGCTGCAAGTCCCCCATTTTGGACTGTCTAGTACTCAGTTTTTGCATAAGTGCTTATTGGTCATCTGTGGCTTATCCTTTGTGCTTATTCTGTTCTCTTTAGCTTAATTGTATGCTTTTTAGTTGTTTACATCTTGTTTTACCCTTTGTGGCTTATTAGTAGCTTATTGCATTAAAATTCCATGTTTTTAGCTTATTAGGACTTTTGTGTCACTTTTGGATTTGCACACTGCTTATTATTAAGCTTCAAATAAGTTGTCTTTGTAAAAGTTTCATGTTCTTAGTATAAAAACAGTTTTGTAAAAGAAAAACCAGAAAAAAGCCAAATTTAAAAATACTGATAGCTTCTATTTAAGCCATTTGGCTTATTGCTCAGCATTTTCAATAAGCAATTTTCATTTTTTTTAATTTTCCTAAGTTCCTAATATAATACAATAGTTTAAGAA
This sequence comes from Artemisia argyi, assembly GCA_030686995.1. Lineage (NCBI taxonomy): Eukaryota > Viridiplantae > Streptophyta > Magnoliopsida > Asterales > Asteraceae > Artemisia > Artemisia argyi. The sequence goes on along the minus strand of CM060700.1, from coordinate 75,302,186 downwards.
AATTTTTCATAATTTTCTGAGTTAATTAAGTATTTATAATAATTGAATTAAATTTAATTAGTTTTAATTAAAAAATCAAAAAATTAATTTTCTTTCTGCTTATTTATAAGCAAAAGTAGCTTTTTATATTTTTTCTAGGTTTTATAACTAGTAAAGTATTTTTAGAAAAAATTCAGAATTTTCACTGTTCATTTAGTATTTTTCATAATTAAATTAGTTAAAATAGATTTTAATTAATAAATAAGTAAATAATTAGTAAAATAGTTTAAATATAATTTTTTTAAACTTCTTATAATTTTTTAGGGTTCCTGTAATGGTTAATTAGTTTTATAAAAAAATTTCATATTTTTCTGAGTCACTTTAGTATTTTTCTTAAATTTAAATTAGGTTTAACTTAGTTTTAATAAATTATTAAATAGTTTAAATTAGTTTTTAATTAATATTAAATAATAAAATAATCAAAAAAATAATTTCTTTTTAATTAAATTTTCTTTTAATAATAAGTTTGTAAAAATTTCATTTTCACCCCCTCTAGTTTAAATTTGTTCAAATCTCACCTTTTTATCTGTTCGTAGTCGTATTTTGGTTTACGTTTATTTATATATGTAATCTTGTAATTGTTTATACTATTTATTTATCTAAATATCAATCAATTCCAGTAGTGTAATCAAATCCAAATCATTATTTGTTACTCTCCCAAATCACTTAATCTCTCAAAACGTTTCAAAAACACAATTTCAATTTCGCTGGGACATAACAACCCGGGAACACACTGTGCTTACACCGGATCATAAATTGATCACTTCTCACTCAGGTTTGACTTGTTGACCACGCTTGGTTGACTGGTTAATTTGGAGGAGTCACGGCGCATGTCCTTCAGTATCTTGGATCTGGTGAGGTCTGGATAGTGATACGCCGTATGTCAAAAGTAAAATGCAGCGTATCTGGAGTAGAACAAGCTTGATCTTCTTCGTTGACCAAAGTTTCATATGCAACGCATGATAGAATTACATGCGGCACATTTTTCAAAGTCAGGCGATGGCCTTCGAATTCATCTAAGTATGATATTGCGACATATCTGTTGATAGAGATACGATGCATCTTCTTGATTTCATTAGACTTTTGACATCTTGCTAGTTTTGCTCCATCATTCGTCCAAAATCGCCAAGTTTCACCAATTGCTTGTATTATTATGAGAATTACTAAAGTAAACATTAAAGCACCAATTCTCATGTAAAATATAATAAAACAAGTAAAATAAATAGGATAAATGATGATAATAATATGTACTTATTTGATGTTATCAGTATTAAAGCTAAAATGGGTATTTTGCTAAGCTTATAGCCTTATATGATGGTCTTATAAGCTTATTAACTTATATGACATTAATAAGCTCAAACTAAGTGTTTGGCTAAACTTATATGAGTGGCTTATTAGCTTATCTAAGTTGGTTTTAATAAGTCTCAAAATTGTAAGTACCTTTTATAAGGTGTTGGGCTTATATAACATGTTCCTTAACAAATAATTGTTTTATACACAATTATAGTTAATCAAAGGTTAATATATGATTAAACAGCCTTTTTGATTTCATAGAATAAATGAACAAAAAACAAAATTGTATACTCTTTTATTACTTTTAGACTAGTTATAAGTCTCGTGCATACACGGAGGTTAGACGTGAGTCAAATCTACTGTAGATATCACGCATGTATTTTTGATATGTTGTGTACTGATTTTTTTTTATTTATTAATGACGTTTGTTTATCCTCACTTAAACTTTAAAGAGGAGACAATAAATACCTATAATGAGTCTTTCCATTATAACTCTGGATAAATTTTGTTCAAATAAACTTAGAATAAGCATTTGTAAGAATTTTAGCTATTAAATTATTAAATAATATTATAAATAAGTCATAGGTGTATGTAAAATCTCGTATATTTATTTGCATATCATTTTAACTCTTGCTTTCATTTTAATATTTATTTAACACACATGTTCATAGTTTTGGGCATTATGATTATTTTAAAATGATAATACTAAAATGAAATGATATTTTAAAAGTAAAAATAAAAAAAATCAAATTAATAAAGCTTACTTTGCCACTTACAAAATAGGGCAACTCGATTGGTTATTAAAAGTTAAGATTGAAGCTAAATTTGATCAAAATTGATTATATTCAATATCACATGGAATGTTTATAAAAAATTTAGTAGATTTACAAACTGGCAGATCATAGACCCGGTGTTCTCTGATCCGGTTAGAGGTATAATAGGTGACTTTGTTATACATTGGTATGAATAAGCTCAGTGTGATGTGAATAGAGCTTCGATGCTTTTCGCTCCAGAGTGTCTTCCAAGAGGCCGCTAAGAGAAGAGCTAACCATTAGCCTCCCCACAAGATCCCGCCCGTAACTAAGTTCCTGCGTGAGAGTAATTACTGGTCTTGGAGAGAATATTATAGTTCAATAATAAATGATAACATTCAATGCTTACCAAATGAGGTGGTTTAGGCGTATTTATAATACATCAAGATGCATGTCTTTACCTGGTTGATCATGGAGTAAGCTTGGGGAGACCCTTTTCATTTTCTCATTAACCACAACACCACATGCACCACCCACATTCTTGTCACATTCATTTTCCATCACCTTAATTGTCCCGCTCTTGTCCTACTTATCATGGACTCCTCTTTACAAACTCATCGTGCACCACTTAGTCCCGACTAAGTCAGCCCTCCTCAAACGTCCAACTATCTAAGTAACCAAAGAAAGCTCAAGAAAGGAACAAGTGGGATAAGAGAATACTTATATTTATTGAGAGAACTTTACAAGAGAGAATACAAGTGATTTGAGGTATGTTTAGCCCATATGAGAGCACCTTTATTTATATTACTAAATCTAGGGCAAATATGCACAAATGATGATTTCTAAAAAAGTCCAAGATATGCTTTGTAGAATGTCTCTACCACATTCAAAAGAGAAGTCTTATAGAGAGTTTTCAAAACCTTCTCTCACTTTTCAAAGTCTTCTAGAGTCTTCTAGGTTGCTGTAGAATAATCTGGAATCTCGGTTAACTTTATGAACAACCCTATATCAAGTGAGGGTTGTGACATAAGCATGTCTTAAATTTACATACAATGGTGAAACTAGTAACCAATCTGCAACAAATAATTGTTCCCATAATAGAAAGGTCTAGCTTCTTTTGGCATCATATCAGTATTTGACAAGTAAAACTAGTATAAGAGCATAGTAGTTTTTTGTCTCACATATTCACCACAATTCTTGTTAATTCAATCAAACAATCTCTAGCATAGAACTTGATTCATGTAAATAAATAAATATTTACACAATTCTTAGAGTCATTGTGGGTTTTGTTATGGCTACCTCTCTAGCCCATTTTCTACATTCTCCACTCCTGGCCTACTCTTATTTAGATTACACTACAATTTTTTTATTAGTTTATGTTAGGTATTTTCTGTTATTTTAATACGTGTAACTTATTAAATTTTATATTTTTTATTCCGTACTTTCAGTTTTATAAATTTTTAGTATAAACAAAATTATAAAAAAAAAATAAATAAATAAAGATAGAAAGATCGAAAAAACATGAAGGAGGTATTGTTGGTTTTTAAGAGGTGCCAATAACACATCACATACTCTTTTGTGAATCTTCGTAGCACATAAAACGCGTGTGAAACCTACCAACTACAACTTGAGTACATGGTAATTGATAAATTTATAAATAACAAACAAAAGAAATCATCTTAAATATAAAAAATTATTTTTAAATCATTTAACTAATCACAAAAGTTGACACGAATAAGAATCATTATATATTTTATAATCCAAAAATTATCAAAGCTGTTCTTATTTAACGGAACGTTATAAAACCATGCAATTTCAGGAAACTATTATTATTATTATTATTATTATTATTATTATTATTATTATTATTATTATTATAATAGTTGATGAACTTTTCCATTTTATTTCTTTATTTTTAATTTTTATTTATTTATTTTTTGTTTTGTTTGCACCTGAATCAATGGAAATGGATGAGGCCACTAAATTTATCCTTCTGTTACCAAAATTACTTAAGAGCTGAATCACAAATATGCTAATTGTTATTTATTTAAATTTTGTTAATTGCTATACATATAAAGAATGTTGGCGTTAATCAATATCAAAATAATGATTAATTACGGTAATTTTAGAGATTAATAAATGTTCATTAAATACATTTTTTAATTTAAAAAGAAATTTTGCTTTCATTATGCTCTTAATAGTGTTAGTGGTCACACTTTAGCAATAATCTATTTAAAAATCTTATATTTTATATATAAATCAAGAAAATAGCATAAAAGTTTTATTATTATACGCTATAAATAACCTCAAGGGGACATAAGATCACTTTGTGATATTTTATGAAAGTTGTAGTTACAATTTAAGGTTAATAATGAAAGTTCAAAACAAACAACTATGAACATTTTAGCATTTAACCACTTTTTTTAGAACGGCACTTTTTAATATTTCACAACATTTGTTGCGTTACAATTCGTAAATGTACTTTTTTTTAACCAACTAATTTTCATACCTTTTCGGTTACTAAATTTGTAATAGTTTTTTTTTTTTTTTTTTTTTTTTTTTTTTTTTTTTTTTTTAAATCTTAGGATTGCTTAAAACCATTCGAATAAGTTAGTAGGTTACGACTATCATGAAAAGAGCTTTAAAAAATAAATCCTCAAAAAGTTGCAAATTAACCAGTTGGTTTTAGTATTACTAATGAACATTTTTCTTTTTTTGACAGAAAAGATGCTCAAACCTTCATGTATTGCCTGTTTGGTACCTCAACTGACCCTCATCGCTTAGATGACGTTTACACCAAAAACATGTGGGAACCAAATCAACCAATAGACGCTAACATCAACCATCCCACAAAGAATATTGTAGATATGTGACATACACGGGCCACACTAAAATCATTTTCACAAATTTTAAATGTGCGCTGCTTAAAATTCACGAAATAGTTGAGAAATGTCCCAATTATCGTGAATTAAACTGGCAAAAAGATGGAAAATGGTTAAGTTTTAGCATTACTTAGAGCAGAATTGTGAACATTAACACCTTGATCTACACATTTTAATTTGCGCATTTAATTAGGACCTCAACACTCATCATTTGGATGAGAGGCTAGACTCTTGGTATTAATCAACATTACAATATAACTATACCACAATATATGAAAACATACTTCATTGATACAATGAACTTATAAAACACACAGACCACTAGAACCATGTTATTAATAATCAAAGATGAAGATCGAGATGAAATGGTCTTCATATCACATAGTACATAAAAAGGAGATAAAAAGGTGGAGGTCACATGGACTACCTCGATCTGGCTGGCTACTACACTTCCTTAACTTCAAATGTTTTTTCTTCCTCGATTTCAAAGGCCGATGTAGGAAAAGTGCGAAATAGCCCCGTGGGAGACTTAAATGTGATTTTTCCAGTGGGAGGATCATCAACAGTAATCTCACTCAAGTTGATCCACATCATCATTTCCTTGGTCTTCACACCAGTTAGCTTCTTAATCTTGGCCTTTTCAACGTAAGCTGTAACCTCATTGTCATATTTTGCAAGGCGCCCGACTTTTTCAAACTTGTGCTCCCTCTTCTTTTTTTGTTTGAGCCAAACAAAACCCGTGTCTTTGACGTACCCACATTCTTCAATGTCTTCTAATGGCAAGAGACCATTTGGCAAACCAACTTCAGTTAGCAAAACCCTTGTTTTCGCTTTGCAGATTTTGTCACCATGGTAGAGCTCAGTTGCACTAGCCCGTATCTCATCTGTTACAAGAGACATTTTGTGTTTGTGTGTGTGGTAAAGTGGTGAAGGGCAACAATATATACATTCTCCAATGGTTCGAGTTTGCCCATTGGTTTCCTTGCATTTTCAAAATTACCCTTATTAGCTAACCATCTACACCCTTTTTGCAAATTATTGAACACATAATTAAGGGTATAGTTGTGGACTTGTGGTGGGTGAAATACTGAAATGTGAAAACTAAACTTACAACCATTTATTTATTTATTTATTTATTTATTATTATTATTATTATTATTATTATTATTATTATTATTATTATTATTATTATTTATTTTTTCTCTTTTTTACCAATAATTGTAAAACAGTTATATGGAAATATTTGTTTTAAAATTGTATCTGTCTTGAACCAGAACATAAATTGAATTAAAACCATGTCAATGAAATTTAGATAGTACATAAATAGAAGTAAGAAATTATAAAAATTTGTTCGGTCCAGGTTTAGGGCCTTGATACTTTGTATCGACTTTTGCACGTCCCTGTTTCATTGCAAAATATAGCAGAAACATCATATCATAGGTTTAGGATTTTTGAACTTTTAATGAAATCACCTTTTTTTTTTTAAACTGATGATTTTGGATTAAAAGTTAAAACCTATAAGATGTTAAGGTGCTCGAACAACATTCATAACAAGTTTTAAATACATCTTATCTTATATAATAAAAGCTTAAGTAGCCTTATAAATGTAAGTGGTCATAATAAATGGCTCATGAATTGAAAGTGAAATGTGAATGCTTCATGTGTTAGTACATTAATTTAATAGTCATGCATAAGGATAAATACATAGGAGATGAAGTGTTTGGTGCCATGAATGCATAAATTAAACACACAAATTAGTGGTTAGTCTTTTTCCCTTACCGTCCATGAGTTACAAATATTTTATCAACTATATAATGTGTCAAAAATCACACACAACAAACCACAACTTCCTCCACACCGCGTGCACATTAGGCTACAACTTATTATGGTGGTAAAGTAAGCATCATATCGTCTTACTTATTTAGCATATTGATTTATAATGTTTTATGTAAATTTCACGTGTGTTTGTTTGGTAGTAACATCATATTGTCTAATGGTTTAAGAGATTCTACACATCGTTGTCTTATCAATTAAGTGAAACATGCACGAACATTTTTACTTTGATCGAAAATGCAATATATTGATTAACAGTATTTAAGTTACTAAAGTTCAACTATATCTAATTGTTTTTTGTAGTACGTCAAGAATCATTAAAGAAAGAGATCGAGAAGTCATAAAAATTGTATCAAGAACAAAACATGCAAAGGCCAATGAAGGACAACGACAAAGACAACAAAAACAAGAACAACAACAAAAAAATAGAACAACGCCACGGCCATCGGTGGGATGAATACTTAGCATTCATATTAATTGTATGTCACAAATTAAACATGCAATATTTTACTTTATGTAATACCGATAAACAGGCTAATACTATTGATTCGTTAGCAAGTAAGTTTCTTAAAAATAATGTGACGAGCAGTCAATTTTTAATCAATAATTATTACTACACTTTGTTGGTGCATTTTAATAATTTTGCTCTTAATGTTTTTTTGTCTTGCGGTGTGTTAATATCACTATGGAGATTAATTGATTATCTTAATATGATTTTAGTTTCATTTGTAGAATGACAAATGAAACTAAAATTATATGACAAATGAAAATATAACAAGTAGCATGTATCCTAGAATGACAATATGATTTTAGTTTCATTTGTAGAATGACAAATGATTAGATTCATGAATTTTGGTTATGTAGTAAAGCAAGTAGCATGTATCCCCCTCACAGGGTTTGTAAAGCATTTAGAGTTAAAGTTTTAAAAAGAGTATGAGGCTATGAACTCACCTGAGCTTCGAGAAATCTAAGTGATGCAAATAGTGACTCAGGAACTAGACTGCCTTACTCACGTATCCTAGTATGTTGTAGGTTTGGATGTATGTCAAGCTTTAGTCATCTTGTTTAAGTTTCTTAAGTTATTGTTCTTAGGTTCGTTAATGTTTTAGATATAATATAACACCGTTCGGGTTATCATAATCCAGAAGTATATGACTCATCACATGAAGCTCCCTACTATTGTATTATGTTATCAACATAATACCGTTCGGGCCATCATAATTCAAAAGTTAATACTCCTCACATGAAGCTCCCTACTATTGAGCTATTTTGTTATTAGGTTAAGTTATAATCATAACACCGTTCGGGCCATCATATCTCAGAAGTATATGCAATAATCGTTTGAGGAGTCCGAACACTTTAATTCGTAAACCAAACAAACTCGTCAAAAAGAAATATCCACATAATACTCCTCGCATGAAGCTCCCTACTATTGTATTATGCTTCTAAATTTATTTAGGTTTAATATTTATATGATATTTTCACTTTATACCCTTATAGTTTATATATTTACATTTTCTACCCTAAACTTATTATACTTATATTATTTATACTTATAACTATCTATACTTGACACAACTAGTCCCTAGACTTCTATAGTTTTAGAAAATTACATAATTAACCCTTAGACTCATAAGTTTTCTATATTTACCATTTAGACATTTAACTTTATAATATTTGCATAACTAGTCCTTTTTAGTTTATAACTTATTTTAGTTTCTATCCTAAGGTTTTACTACTTTGCAAAACTAGTCCTTATACTTATAAATTCTAGGAAAAGTAAAAAACAGTTCCTAGACTTTATAGTTTCAGGAATTTATGATATATACCCTTATGCATGTAAAGTTTTGCAAAACTAGTCCTAAATGCATGTAACTTATATTTTTATGTAATAACTAAGTTTTCTAGCTTATGTTTAACTAATATTAGCTTATTTAAGTTATCTAAACTAGTTTCGGGCTTATGAAAAGGGCTTATAGCATGTAATTAGGGTTTTATCTATAATTAGGGTTTTAAAATGTAAACTAGCAAATAATTATGACTAAGGCTCATGCAAGGGTTCCTAGGGGATCTAAGGCATCCTAATACTAAACTAAAGCTAATAGAACTAAATGTAAAGCTTACTTGGTTATTTTAGGGTTTAACGAGGGTTTCAGGTTTTCTAGGGCTCTTCTCGACTCAAACCACAACACAACTTTCCTCATCATTATCTATTATCTTTTCTAAAGTGTAAATCCTAAAGCGGGCAAAGGCTATTTTATGGTGGTGTTTCATTTGATTTTTCTGTATTTTAGCTACTTTAAAACGGTTTTCTTGTAAAGTGTTTCTTAAACTACTATAGTCAGGTTGATTATCTAAGTTATTATTATGACCTTTTTCTATCTTCTCAAGAAGATCAATGAAAATCTCATCTAAGTTATTTAAAATTTCATCTAATTGATTTTCCTCTTTTTCTAAAGTTGTCCTAGAGGGTTTTTCTCCAAATTCATCTTTCCAAGATGAAATGGGAGGGTTTACTAAGTAAGGGGTAGGTCCTAATTAAGGTGTAGGGTTGCCTAAGGTCATATCTAAGGGTATAGGTAGGGATAGGGTTTTTAAGTATATACGGTTCTCTAGAGAGAAAGAAACCATGGGGTTCTAATCTAGAGGTGGGGAATGGTGGGTGTATAACAGGTTTAGGGGAGGTATGGGTGATGTCTTAGTATAGAAATCTCTTATGTGTTTCAAATGAGGGTTATCTAAAGAATGGGTATATCCTAAGGGTGAAGGTATATCTAAATTATTCCTATAGTCTTCTAAGTTATTGGGGATATAAGGTTTAGGGGAATAATCTAGTACATTCGGAGAGGGAAGATCATTCTCCGGATGTAAGCTAGATGAGACGGGGGTAGGGTAGTGGGGAGTAGACATAACTATATATAATAGTAAAAATATTGTAAATCATTTCGCAATTAAGCAAGCAATTATTATACTAACCTTAGCACGTATAGTTACGGAGGATGGCAGAGGTACTGAGGAGTTTTCTCGGGTTTAGGAAAAATAGTTGTAGTTTAGGTTTTGACCTTGTTCTCTACAACTGAAGCTCTGACGCATATCTGTAACACCCCCATTTTTCACTGATCGCAGCGGATTAAGTGTTTGGGGTATTACTTCATAGAATCACAGTTACTGTAATAGAAAACTGATGCGTGGAATTGCGCCCTCACAAAAGGTTTTACCTCTCAAGGGATCTTGAGAAGCTTGCAATCCCCACAAGGCAGTGTACCTGTTCGTTGTAGTATAGTATAGTGACAAGTACCGGGGGATTGGTCGTTCAACACAAAGAATAGTGTTCGCTAGAGTTAAAACTCACTAAAACTAGGTCTAGAGGTGAGGGATGATTCTTTTTGTATTTTTATATTTTAAAGAAAGCAAGTAAAAATCTCGGGTTTTGAAAGGAGTGGGCGAAATTAGTTGCTAGTCAACTAACCCAATTATCTAAAGATGCAATCAAAATAAAATAAACTAAACTTAAACTAATTTGTAGTGTAAACAATAATGATAAAATTGTGTTTACTTATATTTCATTACTCCATAGCTATCTTTTATAGGTTGATTAGCTTGTTACAATTGCATGGATGACAAGTTATATTCCTTAATACCATTCGTAGGGCTGTGTATGATCTTCCCTAACTCTATAAGCTTCTACCTCAATCCTATATCGAGCTGACTAAAAGCTCCTAACATAGCATCCTTGGAAGTTACTTATGCATTAAATATAACCAAATAATCGTGGTACACATCCAATCATGTTTCTTAAGACGTTCAAGCAAGGTACCAATTGGAAGTCTGCCAGTTTTCTTAAGCCTGACATCGAATTCATTCATCTACAACAATTATAAACAAACAACCAACCCAGAATCAATATCTAAATTTCATTACATCTAAGCAAACACGAAGAAAACCTAGCCTAGCATGTTAAAGAGAAGACAAGCGTAAGATATAATCAAACAACACATAGACATATTGAATGATTTGGTAAAGTACTTATCTTCAATTAAGCATGGAAGAAACAAGGGGTTGAAACCCTTGAAAAAGCTGTAAAATTCGTCTAGGGTTTATTCCCTCAAAGTTGCACACAATGAATGAAAACTAGAAAATTATATATAGATTTTACATCATGATGGCGTCAAGAGTTAAGTCTGACTCCGTCAACTCGCCGCCAAAATAATACTCGTATTGCCTAGATCCACTTCTAACGCCGTCACTCTATATGGGTTCTGGGTCGTCACTCTTTATGGTTACTCTTGATGGCCTTGGAATTTTGTACGTGACGCCGTCAGACCCCCTTCACAAAACATTCTGGCGCGTCATGTGTAATTGATTTATCCAACCTTTTGTCAACTCATGATGCCGTCATTAACACCTTGTGACGCCGTCAAAGGCAATTTCCAGCATGCTTTTGAGACTTTGTCGTTATTTTCACTTTTTTGCTCCAAAAACGTCCAAAATGCTACCTTTTGTAAAATTCCTCTCAAAAGTACCCAAAATGACAAAAGGAACGATTTAGGGCAATATTTGATCAAATAATCTCGACTTTGGCCTTAAATGACCCCCCAAAAGCGGTACACTTTTCGCTTCATCAAATACCCTTACACTTGAGATTTGCTTGTCCTCAAGCAAATGTGCTTTTATTCTAATCAAAATACAAGTTAGGGGTCATTTAACACTAATATAAAAGTAATTACAATAAATAATCGTTCCACTTCAATAAAAAACAAGCACGGAAATTATATACTAGCACCTCACAAATAGTGTTTAGTTACTCACATCTCTCGGGTGTAATAAAGTATATATCACAATATGGAAATGGAAAACATCTCACACTACCTGTCATAGCAAATAGATTACCATAGGCTTGGGAAAGGATCAAACCTCCACCACTTGGCGTAAGCACTTAGGATAAACTATCAAAGAGGTCTTTTAAACGGTTATAACGTGAGGTGTAGGGATAGGATAAACACGGTTTTGTTGGATAAAGGCAATATTTACTGGTGGCGAGTTAATCATCTTGGTCAATTACATGTACAATGTGGCGTTGCTAAGTTAAGACTCGACTCGACTTAAGCTAATCACAACTAATCAAAAACATAAAACAAACATAAAAGGAAACGGGATGGTAGTCCGTTTTTTTTTTTTTTTTTTTTTTTTTTTTTTTTTTTTGCATACACTCTTGCCCTACCATCCAAAATAATACATCATAGGGAATTTGCATTCCCCTTACACTTGAACTTTTACATACTTTACAATCAACTATTCTAATGACACGAATTAAGATAATCAAAACCCTTGGAGTACTTTTAAGATTACGCACATATGGGGGTAAGATATGATGTTCTTCCCCATTACTCAATAACACTAGTACTTTACCCATGAGTCCCAATCATCCCAAAACGATATGTACAAGATATGACTCGACTTAGCAACCATGTTGTCAATTAGACAACTAACTAACGGTTTAAACATGTAACAATAATGCACAAAAGATGAGTGCATACACGGAAGGCTAAGGCGATTTGGGTGTACATTTGGGGTGGATTGTTAACAAATTCTTTCTTTAAGTAAAATGCTTAAAGTTAGAAATGAAAAAGATAGCCTCGGAGGGGTGTACTAGGGGTATCGTGTACTAAAAATGAGTACAACGCAAAGGTGTGGGAAAATTAATTGACTTTACTAGTCATGGTAATTGACTTAAATGGTCAAGTAATTATGATACGGGTTTAACACAAGGGTGATCCTAATGCCTCTTATCATGTAGTAAATCCTACAACACGAATGTAGTCTCACTAGCGGTCTCGGGATGCATCACTAACGCAAGTTCTAGAATCTAAGTACTACCGGTACACTCATAAGCACTAATAATGAATGCTTTTCCTAACAAATCTAAAGGCGAACTTCACATATTTGGGTGGAAATTTTTTTTGAGTGGTACGGTTTTTGTGCTAGTTATACAACTCCTATCCATGAGACTCTCATTAAGGCTAAAGCTTCACTCCTAAATGTTGTAAAAAAATTTAAATTTGGCGCTAAAATTGCCCTAACAAGTATTTCTCCTAGTTTTATTACACACCTACTATTAAACAAACAAACTCAAGTGCAATTGTATTCTCTATGGTATCATCATTTACCCTCCCCTTACACTTAGGCTGAACATTGTCCCCAATGTTCAATAAAAAGATGTAAAAGTAAATAAGGTAAAAGAATGAAAACAAATACTCCTCTGGTTCGTTCAAATGTGGATAAATCGTTAACATGGTTAAATCCTCCTCCAAGAAAATGAAAGTTGAAAGCTTCCCTTCCGAAATAATAAATCATCTTCCTGTCCAATATAACCTGTTAAACCTGAGAAAACAATCATGGCAACCTCGCGTAAAATCGGTGACGATCTATATATATAAGGATATAATGCTTGTGGAATGAATGTTTGCAGATTTCCTGGAATTTATAAAACTAAAGAATTAACAAAAACTTCAAGACTCCGATAGAAAAACAAAACTTGTAAAATTTCAAGATTTTTACACCTGACGCCGTCATGTGTTAATCCTGACATCGTCAGAGTGTTCTGACAGAAATCTCACGTTAAGTTTCTGAAAAATTTCTGGAAAAAATTATGCCTTAATCCCTGGAATTTCCTGCAAAACATCATTATGACTCGATACAAGCATTTGACTCAAACAAATACTAATATACATGTTCATTTAATATTGTTGTGGGTAATGTCCAATTTCCATTCTTAAAAACAAATTTAGATTTCCCTTACACTTATCTTTTGCGAAATACCTTTTATGAAGTTAAGAAAAACAACAAGGTTAAGCATTTTCACAATTTAGTTTGAAACATGATCCACAAACAATAAAAATAAAGCATGCATATGGAAACAAATAAAATCAATCAAACAAACAAACAAACAAAACAAATAAAACATTGGTTGCCTCCCAAGAAGCGCTTTTCTTTATTTACGAGTCTTGTAGCTAGACTCAAAGTCTTGGGCTATTACGTGACCTCGTCATCAAATGTTATGTCTTCCTCATTGATCATTTCATTACCATTTTCTTGATAATGCTTAACGCGTTGTATGTTCACAGTGAATTCTCTACTCTCATCGTCCATTAACACAACAACTCCGGTTTTAGAGGAACTTTTCATGGTAAAAGGTCCATACCATCTAGATTTAAGTTTCCCTGAAAAGAACCTCAAACGAGAGTTATACAGTAGAACTTTGTCTCCTTCTGAGAACTCCTTAGGTTTCTTAATTCGTTGGTCATGCCATCTTTTTACCGTTTCTTTATATGTGACGGAGGATTCGTATACTTCCAGACTTAATTCATCAAGCTCCTGGAGCTGTAAGAACCTACTCGTTCCTGCAACCGTATAGTCCAGATTACATGTCTTACGTGCCCAATATGCCTTGTGTTCCAGCTCTATTGGAAGGTGACACGCCTTGCCATAAACCATGCGGAACGGGGTTGTCCCAATAGGTGTTTTGTAGGCCGTTCGGAATGCCATAAAGCCTCGTCGAATCGGAATGCCCATAAAGCCTCGTCGAATTTAAATGACCAATCCTTTATGTTCTGATTGATCGTCTTTTCGAGTATTCTCTTAATCGCTCTATTGGTGTTTTCAACTTGACCATTGGTTTGAGGGTGATAAGCGGTGGAGAATCGGTGGGAGACCCCATATCTTTTCATGACTTTCTCCATTTTTGCGTTGCAGAAATGGGTTCCCCTGTCACTAATAAGAGCTTTAGGAATGCTAAACCTAGAAAACAATTTCTTTAAGAAATGAATAACTACCCTTGCATCGTTGGTCCTAAGAGCTTGTGCCTCTACCCATTTTGAAACATAGTCAATGGCCACTAAGATGTATTCATTCCCCCTTGAAGACGGGAATGGGCCCATAAAATCTATTCCCCAAACATAAAAAACCTCACAAACTTGTTTAAAATTCTAAGGGGCTTCATCCATTCTTGATATATTCCCAGCTAGTTGACATGCATCGCACGCTTGTATCATCCCCTTTTCATCCCTTCTTGATATATTCCCTTCTAGATATATGATGAGGCGAAAAGTGAACCGCTTTTAAGGGGTCATTTAAGCCCGGATTCGTGATTATTTGATCAAATATTGCCCTAAATTGTTCCTTTTGTCATTTTAGGTACTTTTGGAGAGAAATCTGGAAAAGGAAGCATTTTGGATGTTTTTGGAGCATAAAAGTGAAGAAAACGGCAAAGTCTCAATTTTCCTTGCTAGAATAGTACCTGACGGCGTCAAGGCTCTCCACATGACGGTGTCAAGAGTTACAAAAAAGGTGGATGTGGAAAATACATGTGACGATCTAGAGAGTTTTTGTGCATAGGAGATGACGGCGTCTCCCAAGGCCGTCATGGTCCAATTATTAGTGACAGCCCAGAAGAAAATCCTACATGACGGCGTCACAAATAAATCTAGGCAATACGATTTCATTATGGCGGCGAGTTGACGGCATCACAACTTAACACATGACGCCGTCACCCTGTAAAATCTATATATAGTTTTCCAAATTTCATTCATTAGTTTGCAACTTTGAGGGAAAAAACCCTAAGCCGAATTTTACAGTTTTTTCAAGGGTTCCAACCCCTTGAATATTTCATGTTAAATTAAAGATAAGTATTCTTCCAAATCATTCAATATGTCTATGTCTTATTTGATTATACCTTACGCTTGTCTTCTATTTAACATGCTAGGCTAGATTTCTTTTGTGTTGCTTAGATGTAGTGAAACCTAGATGTTGATTATGGGTTGATTGTTTGTTTATAATTGTTACGGATGATTGTATTCGATATTAGGCTTAAGAAAAATGGCAGACTTCCATTGGTAACTTGCTTGAACGTCTTAAGAAACATGATCGGAGGTGTACTACGATTTTTGGTTGTATTTAATGCGTAGGAGAATTCTAATGATCCCATGTTAGGAGCTTCTAATGGCTCGACATAGGAGTGAAGTAGGATCCTATAGAGTTAAGGAATATTATACATGGCCCTACGACTAGTATTAAGGAATATGACCCGTCATCCATGCAATTGCAACAAGCTATCAACCTGTAAAAGATATCCAGGGAGTAATGAAACCTAAGTAAACACAACTTTCCTCATCATTGTTTACACCACATTAGTATAATAGTTTCATTTCATTTTTGTCATTTTATTTTGATTGCATTTGTAGTTATTTGGGTTAGTTGGCTAGCAACTAATTCCGCCCACTCCTTCAAAACCCGAGATTTTAATTGCTTTCATAAAAATATAAAAATACAAAAAGAATCATCCCTCACCTCTAGACCTAGTTTAGTAGATTTTCTAATCCTAGCGAAACTATTCCTGAGTTGAACGATCAATATCCCTCACCTCTAGACCTAGTTTTTAGGCTTTCTAATCCTAGCGACACTATTCCTGAGTTGAACGATCAATCCCCCGGTACTTGTCACTATACTATACTACAACGATCAGGTACACTGCCTGGTGGGGGTTGTAAGCTTCTGAAGATCCCTTGAGAGGTAAAACCTGTTGCGAGGGTATGATCCCTTCGTATCAAGTTTTTGGCGCCGCAGCCCGGGGAATAGTTATTGTCTAGGTTAGGATTTCTTTTATTAGGTCTACTTGGTAGATTTCTTTCTAGTAAGATTTTATTTTTATTTTTAGGTTTTCTTTAGTCTATCTCATTTCTTCGTGTCTTTGTTCGTAACCTTTACCATCCGACATAATGGAAGGTGGTAACATCTTTGAACCCATCAACCCACTACAACAAAACCACCCACAAAACCCACCACTACCAAACCCACCTCCTAGGTCCCGAACTTTAGGAGAGTATTCCTGTCCTAGCCACCAAGGCTATCGAAACACTATTGAGATCACTCAAGGAGCCAATGTGTCCCCCTTGCGATCCGACACCATCCGGTTGGTGCAAAGCGGATGTGCATTCCATGGACTTCGTTCCAAAGATCCTAATCAACATCTCAAGGATTTCCTTAAAATTGTAGATTCTATAGACCTTGATGTTACAACTAGAGAGTCGACCCGATTACACCTATTCCAATTCTCTCTTCGTGATCAAGCTAGTCAATGGCTTGAACGTTTACCCGCGGGATCCATCACCTCATGGGATGATCTCACCACTCGTTTCCTTGCTCAATTTTTCCCACCGGGGAGAACTACCAAGCTCAGAAATGATATATTGATGTTCCAACAACATCAAGGTGAAACTCTATATGAAGCATGGACTCGTTTCAAGGACTTACTCTAAAAAGTCCCTCATCATGGCATAGATCTTTGGCTCCAAGTCCAAATCTTCTATGACCATATCGATCTCTCCACAAGGCGAACCACTGACCAATCGGCCGGTGGCAAGCTGCGTGATCTAAGTGCGGAAGAATCATGGGAACTCATAGAAGATCTTGCTCTCTATGACAAGGAAAGTTGGAATGATCCACGTGATTTGAACAAAACGGTCAAGGAAATATCTTTGCCTTCGAACAACTCTAGCACTCCCGACCGTAGAATCATGGAACTTGAGGACCAAGTCAAGTTTCTCATGAAATCTTACGAAACTCCTAAGCCTTCAAGCCAAGTGAACAAAATCCTCGCGTACTGACGAAGTGAGAGATAAGTGGTACACTTTCAAACCTGAGCCAAACCCTTACGGTGATTCCTACAACCCTTCTTGGAAAAATCACCTGAACCTTAGGTGGAAAAAAAACCAAAACATGCCCCAAAACAATTCTTCCAATCCACCTAATCATTACCAACCAAACGGTCCACCCTCTAACCGTACTTTCAACAACAATCCTTCCAATAACTATGGTAGTACCAATAATCTTGAAGGATTGATGTCTAAATTTATGGCATCTCAAGAAGCTCGCATATCTAAGTTTGAAACCGAATTCAATCATCAACAAACGGAGATGACCAATAAGATTGACAACTTGTTGAAAGCCCTCAACAACCAAGTGCTAACTACACCTAGGAGGGACACTAGGGACACTAGTAGCGGAATCCAAATTAAGGACCCCTCATCATCCAAACACTTCCACTTTGTCAATGTCGTCACTATTAAGCCAATAGATAAGAATGTAGAAGAAAGTGACAAGGATGAAGTTGGAATAGAAATCGGGACTAGGGATGAGATTAAGGAAGTTGAGGATAATAAGGGAGAAAAGTTAGAGGAAGTAGAAAACATAGAAGAATACTTTGATAAGTTACCCACCAAGGAAGAACGGGAATATCACAAGGATTTATTCAATGATCCCGAGACACCATACATCCTTGGTTCACCCCTTATTAAAGTAGGTGATCCCTCTAACATCAACATACCATGCAACATTGGGCATATGCATGTGTGGAAAGCTTATATCGATCTTAGGTCTCCTATAAACATCATGACTAGGACCTATTATAATTGGGTAATGAAGAAGCAACTTGGATATAGGACGATGCCCGACACGATTAGGATGAGCAACTTTGTAGGAAGAGTGAAAGGATTGCATGTCTTTGTAGGAAACTTCACTTATGTTACCGACTTTGTGATAGTAGAGGATTCTCGTCCGGTAATAGATGATTGCCTAAGTCAAGTAGTGTTTGGAAAACCGTTTGATGAGGCCTCTAAGATGAGTTATGACCCGTCCCTAGGGATAGTTAGATTCAAGGAAGAGAACGATGAGATTGCTTACCAAATGCCCTATAAGATTGAACAATACCGCCTTCTATCAAACATAGAAAAGGAACACAAGCAAGCGGTTTATTATAGAAATGACGAGGATAAACGTAGGGGAGTGGATTATGTCATGAGTAGAATACTTGGTTTCTACAAGGAATGTTTGCCACTAGGTCCGGAATACAAAACTAAGATTGGAGATGACCTAGAGAATGAGACCAACGATGAGGTCACGTAATAACCCATGACCTTGAGTCTAGCTACAAGACTTGTAAATAAAGAAAAGCGCTTCTTGGGAGGCAACCCATGTTTTGTGTGATTTGTTTGATTGTTATTTGATTCCGTATGCATGCTTTATTTTTATTGTTGGTAGATCATGTTTCAAACTAACATTGTGAAAATGCTTTATTTTGTTGTTTTAACTTCGTCTTAACTTCATATAAAGGTATTTTGTAAAAGCTAAGTGTAAGGGGAAACCCCAAATTTGTTTCTAAGAACGAAAATGATCATGATTCGCCACAATATTAAATGAACATGTGTATTAGTATTTGTTAGAGTCAAATGCTTGTATCGAGTCATAATGATGTTATGCAGGATTTTCCAGGAAGTAGGACATAAGTTTTTCCAGAAACTTAACGTAAAGATTTCCGCAGGTCACTTCTAACGGCGTCAAGAGTTAACTCCTAACGGCGTCATGTGTAAAATTCTGGAAATTTTGTTAGTTTTGTTTTTCTAACGGAGTCTTAAGGTTTTTGTTAATTCTTTAGTTTTATAAACTCCAGGAAATCTGCAAACATTCATTCCACAAGCATTATATCTTACATTGTTTTCTAGGACTTGATAGTATATATAGATTGCCGCCGATTTTACGCGTGGTTGCCTTGATTGTTTTCTCAGGTTTAACAGGTTATATATGACAAGAAGATGATTTATTTTCTGTAAGGGAAGCTTTGAATGTTCATTTTCTTGGAGGAAGATCTAACCTTGTTCACCGAACGAATCAGGGGAGTTTTTGTTTTCATTCTTTTACCTGCTTTACTTTTACATCCTTTAATTGAACATTGGAGACAATGTTCATCCTAAGTGTTAGGGGAGGGTAAATGATGATACCTTATAGGAAACAATTGCACTTTAGTTTGTTTGTTTGATGGTTGGTGTGTAATAAAACTAAGAGGAATACTTGTTAGTGTAATTTTAGCACCAAATTTAAAATTTTTTACAACATTTAGGAGTGAAACCTTAGCCTTAGCAAGTGTCTCATGGATAGGAGTTGTATGACTACCACAAAACCGTACCATTCAGAAAAATTTTCCTCCCAAATATATGAGGTTCGCCTTTAGATTTGATAGGAAAGGCATTCACTATTAGTGCTTATGAGTGTACCAGTAGCATTTAGATTCTAGAACTTGCGTTAGTGATGCATCCCGAGACCGCTAGTGAGACTATATTCGTGTAGTAAGATTTACTACATGATAAGAGGCATTAGGATCACCCTTTTGTTTAAACCCGTATCATAATTACTCGACCGTTTAAGTCATATTACTTGGCTAGTAAAGTCAATTAATTTTTCCCACACCTTAGCGTTGTACTCATTTTTAGTACACGAAACCCCTCAGTACACCCCTCCGAGCCTATCCTTTCGTTTCTAACTTTAAGCATATTACTTAAGGGAAGAATTTGTTACAACCCACCCAAATGTGCAACCAAATCGCCTTAGCCTTCCATGTATGCCCTCATCTTTAGTGCATTATTGTTACATGTTTAAACCCTTAGTTGATTATCTAATTGATTACATGGTTGCTAAGTCGAGTCATATCTTGTACATATTGTTTTGGGACGATTGGGACTCATGAGTAAAGTACTTGTGTTATGGAGTAATGGGGAAGAACATCAAATTATTACCCCCATATGTGCGTTAAACTTAAAAGCACTCCAAGTGTTTTGATTATCTTGATTCGAGTCATTAGATTAGTTTATTGTAAAGTATGTAAAAATTCAAGTGTAAGGGGAATGTACATTCCCTATGATGTATTATTTTGGATGGTAGGGTAAGAGTGTATGCAAAAAAAAAAAAAAAAAAAAAAAAAAAAAAAAAAAAAGAGAAAAAATATACGGACTACGATCCCGTTTCATTCTATGTTTATTTTATGTTTTTTGTTATTTTTGATTCATTAGCTTAAGTCGAGTCTAGTCTTGGCTTAGTAACGCCATATTGTACATGTAATTAACCAAGATGATTAACTCGCCACCAGTAAGTATTGCCTTTATCAAACAAAACCGTGTATTCCATATCCCTACACCTAACGTTATAACCCTTTGAAAGACCTCTTTGATAGTTTATCTTAGGTGCTTACGCCAAGTGGTGGAGGTTTGATCCTTTCCCAAGCCTATGGTAATCTATTTGTTATGACAG
This sequence comes from Artemisia argyi, assembly GCA_030686995.1. Lineage (NCBI taxonomy): Eukaryota > Viridiplantae > Streptophyta > Magnoliopsida > Asterales > Asteraceae > Artemisia > Artemisia argyi. The sequence goes on along the minus strand of CM060700.1, from coordinate 75,281,254 downwards.
GTAGTATGATTGAATCGTTTTATAGTATAGGTTTATTTTTCCGAAGAAATGCTTAGGAAAGTATTTCCCCGGGTCGTGTCCCAATGAAGGTGTGAACGGAATTTCGAATTCCTGATTCGTGAAACGTGTCGTGAAAGTGGAGAAAAGTGATTTTGATGAGATTATACTAATGAAATAACAAATGAAGCACAAATAATCGCTTAAGCACGTATTTCAAATAAGGAAACTAAAAACGTAACGTAGAATAAAAAACGTAAGCTAAAACGCGAAATAAACGTAAACGTACGAAATAAAACGTGAATTTTAAGCTACACTACTTCTACGTACTTGAAAATAATTTTAAAAAGTTAAAAATGATAAAAGAAAATTTTGAGAAAAAGAAAAATATTTTTTTGACTTTTTATTTAATTTTTATGAATTAAAAAACTAATTAACTAATTAAAAATTAAAAGAAAATAGAAATTAAGGTGAGAAAAATGCAAATTAAATTTTGAAAATTATAAAATAACTAAAAAGAAATTTTAAAACTGAAAACTATTTTTTTTGCTTTTTGTTTAATTTTTTGGAATTAAAAACTATTAATTCTAATTAAAAAGTAATGAAAATTCAAATTAAATTCAAAATAAATGGGAAAAATGCAAAATAAATTTCTAAAATTCTAAAATAAATGAAAATAAATTTCTAAAATATTTTTGGATAAGCACTTTGACCCAGAGTTGTCCAAAACTTAACCAAATGTACTTTGGACATAGAAAAGCTTAAATAAGCTAATATAAGATCAAAATGATCACAGGAACACAGATTTGGACTAAACTGATTGGAATAAGCAATATGTGAATAAGCCGATAAGCAAACAGATTAAGCAACAAGCAATATCTCAATGAGAAACTCAACTTAAGTTCTAGAGGAACTTAAATGATCAACAATACTCAGATTTCCAGCACAAATATTCACTAGCAGACCTAAAATGGAAACAGGAACTTGCTCAAACTACACAACTTAATAGGCAAATTAAGCAGTATCAAAAAGCTTAACAATGCAAACTTATGGGGGCAAAAGTTACTTAGTACTACTGAGACACGAAATCCACCAGAAATCACACCACTAAACTAATTTGATCACCTAAAATAGACTGAGACTAGATGTTGTTGAACCTGATAGGCTGCAGGTTTTGACTTTTGAAGTACAATCCTTGGTTTGACTAAATCTAATTTCAACAGCCTAAATCTATTACTTGATGTGTACTAAAGTTGTTTAAACACAGATATTGCGAATACTAACAGAAAATGCAACTAAATAACAAGTAAGCAACATCAGATTTAAGGCTAAGTAGGGGGGAATCAAGTATAAGGCCAATTTTGACTTTTGAACTATGAACCACTAATTTTATGACTTAAACATGCTGAATTGGCCTAATGAAAACTATCTGAGCTATATTTAACACCTGCAAACATCTTAAACATAGAATCAAAGCCTAAGCCAAACACCCTTAAAAACTATCTATTATCAAATTTTGTGAAACAACTAAGCTTATAAGCAATTCCAACTATCAATTCAAGTTTAACAATGATCAAACAATCTTAAATAAACCAGAAAATCAATCCACAAACACAAATAACAAGAAGTCCACAGATCAAGTAATGAAATAGTATTAATCAAATAAAGATGCAAACCACTATCTAATGCTATAAACTATCAAAGTAAAGCTAAATTATGATTATACTACCTAATTGAAACATAAATAAGCAACAATAATAAAGGCTACACTACTGCAACTATATTATGCTATATTAAGAAAATTAAATGAAAAACTTACAAGGCAAAGCCCCCTCAGCATGAACAGAGGGGGTTCACTATGCTAGCCTGTCTCTAGACAGGCCAATGGCTTCCCTTACTCCACTTGAACTGTCAAATATCCCTTCTGAATAAGCACTGCTTATTTGAATAAGCAGGTTTGACTTTGGTTGACTTTTAATGAATTTGAGTAATGAAATAGTATTAACCAACTAACCACTCACAATAAGCTTAAGAGAGCTTGTATGGACTTTTGGAATTGAAAACAAAGCTTATTGAAGCTTATGAAATGAGAACTGTTTTTGGATTTTTAGAATTTTCTGATTTCTTTGTGCTTTTCAATATAACATAAACAAAAATGAAATGAAGACTAAATAAGCAGTAAATGAACTTAAAATAAAGCTAAATAAGACAATAAGCTAAATTGTAATTAAACTAAATTTCATTGATTAAAACTGAGTACAATAATGAAAGGGATTACAAGTAATTTAAAAAGCAGGAAAATAAGCTAACTATTACTAAAACCTACACTAAACTACACACTATGACTGATACAAGAGGGGGGTTTTATACTTGATCTTGAGGCTGGGAATGAAGCTTCTAGCGTGTACAGCTCAGCAATCCACGTCCCTTTGTGTTTGTTTGAGTTATTCTTGTCCCTTGGATCAATCCCATCAATCAGTCACGCTCCTCAACCCTTAGATCATGTGCCCTCACACGGATTGCCAGCGTGACACCGTGTGTTTTTGACCCCTCTGACATGTGACTAGTCTTCTAGAAAGCTTATGATTAGGTAATTATTATTTAGATGGGGTAAAATCGTGGGAGGTGAAACTAGGGTTCATGTGAATAGTATTTTTCTGGGTTAAAAGGTTTTGGGAGATTTATTATTAACTTGGGTATTGACCGGTTATTGGGGTGGGTTTGACCTGGTGAATAAGGTGGATCCGGGTAAAATATTTTGGGTGGTGGGGTGTTATGCATTTTGGGCCTAGGCAGGTTTTGTGGATTTATTTATTTGGTCCATTTGGTTAGTTTTGGTATTAGGATTAACATAAGGACCAAATGTGAGAATTTTGAAAATTGAGGACTGAAACTGACAATCATCAAAAATATTTTCCAAGGGCTATTTTTGTTCATCTTTGATTTCATGAGGACCACTTTTGACTTTTCTTCGAATATTTCTTCAAGGGACTGAAAATGACATTTCATGAAACTTGAGGGACTAATTGTGTAAATTTTTTCAATCTTTGATCAGGGACTTTTCTTGTAACTTTCTTAATCTCTGGGGACTTTCTTTAACATTTTGAGCTATCTTTGATCATTAAGCTTCCTCGGCTTCGGCTTTTGACCTTTTTCCATTCTCGTGCTCGTTTTTGTCGGTTTTGCTTTGTTTTCGTTCATTTTTCACATATCTGTACATGCACATACACAAATACAAAAAAACACATTCTCTTAGCATATTTGGTTAGTATTTGGTGTATTTGGTCTGATTTAAGGCTAAAAAGGATGTGTGAAAAAACACACATCAAAATCCCCCAGACTAAGGTATTGCCGTGTCCTCACGCAATGTCATCACCTCACGCTTAAGAGATAAATAATTTCAAAACCTCTCTTTACTGACGTTGTAAAGTAGAAATGATGTTCAAAAGAGATATCAAAATCATTTATTCTCAAAAATGCTCCGTTTTCCGATTTTCATAAATAACAACTACAACTACTCTTTTTGTTTTTGTTTTTTTTTTCATTTATATATGTGACGGTTTGCTTTGACTTTCATTATCAATTCTTATCTGTTGATAATTTTCAGGGTCAACGAGTAGAAACACTTCTCACAGAGAAGAGACCATACGGATAAAAATCGTCATCTTTGATTTTTCACAAGCTCCCAAACTAAGCGTAAAATCGAGATCATTGTTTATCCACAAGTTAGATGCTAACACTACCCACAAAAGTTACTTGTGTAATTACCTCTTGTTCCCAAGTCCTAAGTTTGGTATCTCAAGATTTTAATTTGTGAGAAATGAATTGCTTCATATTTTCTCGTTTTGATAGTTTTTAGTCCGATAAGAGCACAAAATTTGAACGCTAAGTAGTTTCCAAACTTTCCCTCGAAAACCCCTGCATACAGAAATTGGGTCCACATGAAGGTCTCTGATTTAACACAATTTGCGGGGGCCCCCTTTTTATTTACGATCGAGACATCCCATGTTTGAGACCCGAAATGGAAGCTTTTTATTAGGGAAACCCCCGGAGTCGAAGCTTGGCATTTTTGCATAATTATAAGCACTTTAATAATATTTGGTCCTTAGTCCTTTATTTCTTTTACAACGGTTTAAGAACCGCCAAGATGTAAGAGCTTTATTATGATCTTGGATTTATATCCGCTGCTTTTTTTATAGCTTTGGATTCCTCTACCTTTTTATTGGCTTTGGATTATTATTATTGATATTCATAATCATATGCCAAACACCGAGTCCTACGGCCTTTACTAAGATCACAACATCGGCTGCGAACCGACAAGATGCAATAGTCTATTTCACCGTAACACTGGCAGTACCCCTATGTGTACCAAACCCCCATATGCAGAGATTTTGTTGGGAACGAGAAAAAACTAAGTATTGCCCAAACCCCATACACTTAATTAAACCTAGAGATCTATTTTTATTGGTGTGCAATCTTCTAGGAACAAGGAGGCCACAAATACCTTTCGTGGGCTCTAAAAAGATCCAAATACTCCACGTTTAGCACGAAACTTCTAAATAAACTCTATCATTCCTCGATCTCTGCAAATTTAAAATCCCAAGTAATGAGATCCGCGGATGCTTAGCCATAATCTTTTGATTATATTAGTTAAGGGAGACGAGCTAGGGCTCAACACGCCCGGTCAAGTCGAAATATTTATTTCTACTCTCGCCGATAGGAAAGTCAAAACAAGTGTTAAATTTTATTATTAATTCATATATCATCATCATTTTTTTTTTTTTTTAATAAAGAGGTGACAAAAATTTTAAAATTTTGGTGGAAAAACGGAGTTGTGTAAGTTAACAGCTCAAACGATGGTGCAAGGTCAAATCGAATCAAAGATTTATCCCCCCCAGACTAAAGTGAAACATTGTCCTCAATGTTTTAAGGGTACGGGTAGTCTACGTAATATCTAAGGCCGTTTATTAAGTATGCCAAGAGATAAACGTTAGTCGATAAGATATTTGGATATGGTGAATTTCTGAAAGAGCTGCGAAGAATGAGACTCGAGTGGACAGAACGACAAAGTACGAGCACGAGAGTCCTCAATCTTTGGGGAAATTCCTGAACATTCACAAACAACCACGAAAACACGAGTTTGGAAAGGGTCGCCCCCCTCACGTCACGTAACTTAAGAAAATAGAAATAAAGAAAATAAAATGGATAAGCATGGGGTGCCTCCCATGAAGCGCTTGTTTTTTATTACCGAGTCACATGAACTTGACTCGATCCCCGAATTAAGTCGTCCTTGGGGAGAGCAAATGGAAAATAATCACCATCGGGCTTTCATTCAAAATATTTGGATAAACATATGAATTATGAGAAAGTTCCACCCCGATAAGAGAACCACTGGTAATCTAATATTGAAAACTATTAGAACCGATACCAGGGTCAAAAATAGTGTCCTCACTCCCGATAGAGTGATGGAGAAGAGAAATCACACCAAATGTGATAAATGGAAATAACGTCATGATTACAATCATGAACAATTCATCATCATAAAAAGGAGACTTCATAATAGTTGAATTATGAGTCTCAACATTAAAGCTCATTTGAAAAACTTTCCCGGGTGGGAGGGATGGGATAAAATTTTCATAAAAACTCTCATTTTTAAAAATGCCACCCGGGTCATGATCATATTCAAGATCAAAACAGAAATTTTCATACTCTGGATAAGAAAATTCACCAGAAAACTTTTCAAACTCACAATCAATCTTATAAAAACAAAACGAATCGTATTCTGGAAGAGAGATATAAGCAAGAGAAGTGGTACTGCCACTACTCGTCTCTTTCATATGATCGATATCAAATTGAAAAGCTTCATAAGTCGGATAAGAATGATCAGGACGAAAAGTGGGATTGCCACTAATCTCCTCAGTCGTATCAAATAAAAAACTCTCATAGTCGAGTAAAAATTCCTCGAGCTCGGGCTCCAAAGGATCGTCAATCGTAAGCTCAATTTTCTTCTTAACTTTATCCGGAGGGATTGATGGTTCATCGTTTAACAAATTGTCGAGAAAAAGAGTATCTCCCTCCGAATCAAAGTAAGATTTATCAATCTCGGAAAACAGAATCGTATCAATAGCAAAGAATTCATCGACCTCTTTCCAAAAAGAATCATGTTCCTCAATTGGAGGAAATGACGGGAAAGAGTCGGAGACGAACGTTTTCACAAAATCATCAAATGAATAATCACAAACATCAACGCTTATAACGGAATACTTCTTTGATTTTGAAGCATCGGCACGAAAAATCATTATATCATCATCATGTCGCAAAGTTAGAGTATCCTCAAAATGATCTACTATGGCTTTTGCGGTTCGAAAAAATGGTCTCCCTGGTATAAGAGGAACTCTCGGATCGGCCTCATAATTAACAACAACAAAATCGGCTGGAGAGTACATGAATTTACTTGAACAAATACATCTTCAGAAATTCTGACCGGATGAGTAATCGAACGATTAGTGAGCTCTAAAGTTATACGAGTCGGTTTAAGTTCTCCCATTCTAAGTTGTTTATAGATTGACAAAGGCATAAGGTTAATGCTTGCACCTAAAGTGGCTAGGGCATTGCAAACCTCTTGATCTTTTAACGAACAAGGAATGAGAAACTTTACTGAATCTCCAAGCTTCTCGGGAAGCTTTTTGAGAAGAATAGCGGAACATTGAGCATTTATTGGCGTTTCGGCTAATTCAAGCAATTTCTCTTTATTACTTATGATATTTTTGAACGTTGAAGCACACTTTGGCATGTAGACAAGAGCATCCATGAAACCGATATCGAAATGCAATTTTTGAAAAATATCAAGAAACTTTTCCATTTGTTTTTTAGATTTTGCACGGAGCTCTTTATCATTAAACCTTGACGGATATGGCAGTTTTGATTTGTATTTAACATTCTTCTCAAAAATGACTTTTTCTTTATCTTTAGACGTTTGGACAACCGGAGGTTGGACGTTTTCAGTATCTCCGTTATTAATAGGAGGTACCGGGTCCTTTGTCACCTCGATCTCACGGTCCACTACCTTAGGGGGAGGAGAAGAAGAGGTAGTCAGAACCGTGGGTTCATATAAAGCACCACTACGTGTCATGATTGCCTTAATCTCGCCCCTCGGGTTTGCGATCATGTTGCTTGGAAGAGTACCCGACGTCGACGGTTGATTCATTTGAAGAAAACTACTCATCATTTGCTTAAGCTCAGTCGTTTATCGAGTCATGCTTGTGTCGATCTCTTTCTTAAGTTTAACCCTCATGTTGTTGATTTGATTTTGCATAGGTCGTATGTTAACATCGTTTGTTTTCATATAATTTGCAAGCTCAGGAGAAGGTTGTACTTGTTGATAAACTTGTTGGGGGTGGAGGGACTTGATAATTTTGATTGAAATTGGTTCCACAGTTTTGATGAGTTTGCACGGGTGGAAACCCGGGTGGCTCTATTTGGTTGTTTTGAGTACGAAAATCTTGGTTTTGATTGTAGTTTACGGCTGCTACGTTAGCATTATAAACTTGGCCATCGGTGGCTTGACAATCATAATACGGAAGGGGTCCACCACAAATCACACATTTTTCAGTAACAGCTTTAATGGGCTCGGGTTTCTGGTTTTGAAACATAAACTCTTTCATCATACAACAGATAGCATCGGTAAGTTCGGCCAATTCCGATGATTGGACCGACAAAGAAGAAGAAGGAGTAAAAGAAGTCACTTTCGAAACATTTGGTTTGTTACGAGAAGTCGGAACCTTAGATTTGTTCTCGATGATCGTTAAAATATCCCTTGGCGTACGATTCAAGATATTGCCACCGGTGGCTGCGTTTAAAGAATCTTGATCGTTTTGAGTCAAAGCATTATAAAACGTGTCAATTTGGTGTAATTCGGAGAAACCGTGGTGAGGACATTTTCGAAGTAGATCCTTAAAACGTTCCCATGCCTCACCAAAGTTCTCATCAAAACGTTGTTGAAAATTAGTTATATCATTCTTAAGATTAGTCGTTTTGGACGGAGGAAAGAAATGATTAACAAATTTTGAGACGAGTTCTTCCCATGTATGGATGGAACGAGGGGGTTCTTTTTCAAGCCAAATCCGAGCTGTACCCTCAAGTGAAAATGGGAATAACATCAATTTAATAGCATCGTGAGGGACATCCTTAAATTTCATGGTCGAAGTTAACTTATTGAACCATCGGATATGTGCGTGAGGATCATCCCTTTCAAAACCGTGAAATTGGTTTGATGTGAAAAGTAGAATCAATCCATTTTTAAGTTCAAAATTATCTGAAAGGATAGGTGGTAAAACAATTGCGTCCCCATATCCCTCGGTGGGACATTGGAGCAATTCTTGCATAGTACATTGATCGGCCATCTCGGTGATGGGTGCTTTAACAAAAGTACGTATCTCGGGTACGTAAGCTTAATGATTTGGTATGGTAAGAGATTTATTGATTAATCTCGACCGTGAACGTGTGATCATACACTAAAAAGAACAAAGTAAAAAGAAAAAGAAAAACAAATTTGAAAAGAAAATATTTTTGTATTTTTTTTTTATATTTTTGTAAAGCAAAAACCTTAAACTTTTGTTTTCTTTTTCTAACGTTACGTTAATTGTAAACCGTTTCCTTTAAATCTACTCGCGACGGAACGGGAGAGAAGAGTGTTTCTCTCTTCAGTTTGCAATTTAATGTCAAAGCTTACCGTATTTTCCGCTTTTCGGTTGTAAAATTCAAAGTAATCCGATTAGAAACTAATTTCACGCGTTGTTATATTGGGAAGCTTATTTGGTTTACAACGCCCTCCCTTCCACGGGAGAGTCGAGGCTGTAACTTTCTTTTTGGTATTTTTGAAAACACTTTAGGAAAAGTGTTTTTGATTTTTCAATTTTTTGGTTTTTATAGAAAATATATACAAGGAAGGTTTTTAAAACACAATTTCAAAAAACGAACACGAAAAATTCACTTCAACCTTCCCCGGCAGCGGCGCCAAAATTTTGATTGAATTCTTTTATAGTATAGGTTTATTTTTACGAAGAAATGCTTAGGAAAGTATTTCCCCGGGTCGTGTCCCAACGAAAGTGTGAATGGAATTTTGAATTCTCGATTCGTGAAACATGTCGTGAAAGTGAAGAAAAGTGATTTTGATGAGATTATACTATTGAAATAACAATGAAAATTAAATAAGAAAAATAGCAAATAAAGTCAGAAAAATATGAAAAATTCAGGGAAAATCTAAAATATTATTCTAAAGCTAGGAAAAATTTGAAAAGTTGAAAATAAGTTCAGGAAATGCAAAATGGCTTAAAAACAGCTTATAAGAGTGCTTATTGATAAGCACTTTGACCCAGAGTTGACCAAAACTTAACCAAATGTACTTTGGACTTAGAAAAGCTTAAATAAGCTGATAAAAGATCAAAATGATCACAGGAACACAGATTTGGACTAAACTGATTGGAATAAGCAATATGTGAATAAGCAGATAAGCAAACAGATTAAGCAACAAGCAATATCTCAATGAGAAACTCAACTTAAGGTCTAGAGGAACTTAAATGATCAACAATACTCAGATTTCCAGCACAAATATTCACTACCAGACCTAAAATGGAAACAGGAACTTGCTCAAACTACACAACTTAATAGGCAAATTAAGCAGTATCAAAAAGCTTAACAATGCAAACTTATGGGGGCAAAAGTTACTAAGTACTACTGAGACACGAAATCCACCAGAAAATCACACCACTAAACTAATTTGATCACCTAAAATAGACTGAGACCAGAAGTTGTTGAACCTGATAGGCTGCAGGTTTTGACTTTTGAAGTGCAATCCTTGGTTTGACTAAATCTATTACTAGATGTGTACTAAAGTTGTTTAAACACAGATATTGCCAATACTAACAGAAAATACAACTAAATAACAAGTAAGCAACATCAGATTTAAGGCTAAGTAGGGGGAATCAAGTATAAGGCCAATTTTGACTTTTAAACTATGAACCACTAATTTTATGACTTAAACATGCTAAATTGGCCTAATGAAAACTATCTGAGCTATATTTAACATCTGCAAACATCTTAAACACATAATCAAAGCCTAAGCCAAACACCCTTAATACTATCTGTTATCAAATTTTGTGAAACAACTAAGCTTATAAGCAATTCCAACTATCAATTCAGGTTTAACAATGATCAAACAATCTTAAATGAACCAGAAAATCAATCCACAAAACACAAATAACAAGAAGTACACAGATCAAGTAATGAAATAATATTAATCAAATAAAGATGCAAACCACTATCTAATGCTATAAACTATCAAAGTAAAGCTAAATTATGATTATACTACTTAATTGAAACATAAATAAGCAACAATAATAAAGGCTACCCTACTGCAACTATATTATGCTATATTAAGGAAATTAAATGAAAAACTTACAAGGCAAAGCCCCCTCAGCATGAACAGAGGGGGTTCACTATGCTAGCCTGTCTCTAGACAGGCCAATGGCTTCCCTAACTCCACTTGAACTGTCAAATATCCCTTCTGAATAAGCACTGCTTATTTGAATAAGCAGTTTTGACTTTGGTTGACTTTTAATGAATTTGAGTAATGAAATAGTATTAACCAACTAACCACTCACAATAAGCTTAAGAGAGCTTATATGGACTTTTGGAATTAAAAACAAAGCTTATTGAAGCTTATGAAATGAGAACTGTTTTTGGATTTTTAGAATTTTCCGATTTCTTTGTGCTTTTCAATATAACATAAACAAAAATGAAATGAAGTCTTTGAATAAACTGATAATGATTAATTTGAACTAATAAGCAGTAAATGAACTTAAAATAAAGCTAAATAAGACAATAAGCTAAATTGTAATTAAACTAAATTTCATTGATAAAAAACTGAGTACAATAATGAAAGGGATTACAAGTAATTTAAAAAGCAGGAAAAATAAGCTAACTATTACTAAAACCTACACTAAACTACACACTATGACTGATACAAGAGGGGGGTTTTTATACTTGATCTTGAGGCTGGGAATGAAGCTTCTAGCGTGTACAGCTCAGCAATCCACGTCCCTTTGTGTTTGTTTGAGTTATTCTTGTCCCTTGGATCAATCCCATCAATTAGTCATGCTCCTCAACCCTTGGATCATGTGCCCTCACACGGATTGCCAACGTGGCACCGTGTGTTTCTGACCCCTCTGACATGTGACTAGTCTTCTAGAAAGCTTATGAGTAGGTAATTATTATTTAGATGGGGTAAAATCGTGGGAGGTGAAACTAGGGTTCATGTAAACAATATTTTTTCTGGGTTAAAAGGTTTTGGGGGGCGGGAATAAAAAGTTGGGGGATTTATTATTAACTTGGGTGTTGACCGTTTATTGGGGTGGGTTTGACTGGGTGTATAAGGTGGATCTGGGTAAAATATTTTGGGTGGTGGGGTGTTATGCATTTTGCGCCTAGGCAGGTTTTGTGGATTTATTTATTTGGTCCATTTGGTTAGTTTTTGTATTAGGATTAACATAAGGACCAAATGTGACAATTTTGAAAATTGAGGACTGAAACTGACAATCATCAAAAATATTTTCCAAGGGTTATTTTTGTTCATCTTTGATTTCATGAGGACCTCTTTTGACTTTTCTTCGTATATTTCTTCAAGGGACTGAAAATGACATTTCATGAAACTTGAGGGACTAATTGTGTAAATTTTTTCAATCTTTGATCAGGGACTTTTCTTGCAACTTTCTTAATCTCTGGGGACTTTCTTTAATATTTTGAGCTATCTTTGATCATTAAGCTTCCCCGGCTCCGGCTTTTGACCCTTTTCCATTCTCGTGCTCGTTTTTGTCGGTTTTGCTTTGTTTTTATTCATTTTTCACATATCCGTACCTGCACATACACAAATACAAAAACACACATTCTCTTGGCATATTTGGTTAGTATTTGGTGTATTTGGTCTGATTTAAGGCTAAAAAGGATGTGTGAAAAAACACACATCATAGTGAGAGATGTTTTCCATCTCCTTATTGTGTTATATACTTTATTACACCCGAGAGATGTGAGTATCTAAACACTATTTGTGAGGTGCTAGTATATGACCTCCGTGCTTGTCTTTGGTTTTTAGTGGAACGATTATTTGTTGTAATTACTTTTTTATTAGTGTTAAATGACCCATAACTCGTATTTTGATTAGAATAAAAGCGCATTTGCTTGAGGACAAGCAAATCTCAAGTGTGAGGGTATTTGATGAGGCGAAAAGTGAACCGCTTTTAAGGGGTCACTTAAACCCGGATTCGTGATTATTTGATCAAATATTGCCCTAAATCGTTCCTTTTGTCCTTTTAGGTACTTTTGGAAAGAAATCTGGAAAAGGAAGCATTTTGGATGTTTTTGGAGCATAAAAGTGAAGAAAATGGCAAAGTCTCAATTTTCCTTGCTGGAACAGTATCTGACGGCGTCAAGAGTTACAGAAGAGGTGGATGTGGAAAATACACGTGACGATCCAGAGAGTTTTTGTGCATAGGAGATGACGGCGTCACCCATGGCCGTCATGGTCCAAGTATTAGTGACGACACAGAAGAAAATCCTATATGACGGCGTCACAAATAGATCTAGGCAATACGATTTCATTATGGCGGCGAGTTGATGGCATCACAACTTAACACATGACGCCGTCACCCTGTAAAATCTATATATAGTTTTCCAAATTTCATTCATTAGTGTGCAACTTTGAGGGAAAAAACCTTAAGCCGAATTTTACAGCTTTTTCAAGGGGTCCAACCCCTTGAATCTTTCATGTTCAATTAAAGATAAGTATTCTTCCAAATCATTCAATATGTCTATGTGTTATTTGATTATATCTTACGCTTGTCTTCTATTTAACATGCTAGGCTAGATTTCTTTTGTGTTGCTTAGATGTAGTGAAACCTAGATGTTGATTACGGGTTGATTGTTTGTTTATAATTGTTATGGATGATTGTATTCAATGTTAGGCTTAAGAAAACTGGCAGACTTCCATTGGTAACTTGCTTGAATGTCTTAAGAAACATGATCGGAGGTGTACTACAATTTTTGGTTGTATTTAATGCGTAGGAGAATTCTAATGATCCCATGTTAGGAGCTTCTAACGGCTCGACATAGGAGTGAAGTAGGATCCTATAAAGTTAGGGAATATTGTACACGGCCCTATGACTAGTATTAAGGAATATGACCCGTCATCCATGCAATTGTAACAAGCTATCAACCTGTAAAAGATATCTAGGGAGTAATGAAACCTAAGTAAACACAACTTTCCTCATCATTGTTTACACCACATTAGTATAATAGTTTCATTTCATTTTTGTTATCTTATTTTGATTGCATTTGTAGTTATTTGGGTTAGTTGGCTAGCAACTAATTCCGCCCACTGCTTCAAAACCCGAGTTTTTAATTGCTTTCATAAAAATATAAAAATACAAAAAGAATCATCCCTCACCTCTAGACCTAGTTTAGTAGATTTTCTAATCCTAGCGACACTATTCCTGAGTTGAAAGATCAATCCCCCGGTACTTGTCACTATACTATACTACAACGATCAGGTACACTGCCTGGTGGGGTTGTAAGCTTCTCAAGATCCCTTGAGAGGTAAAACCTGTTGCGAGGGTGCGATCCCTACGTATCAATATAGTCCAAAACATTATTTATTTTTCATTTATAGTCCAAAACTATTTTATATTTACAATTTATACCCGAAACTTTTCTAGATTTACAGTTTTCATCACAAGATGTCAAAATGACAGTTTTTACCTTAAATTCCTATTTTGACAGTTTTAGTCCCTCGACTACAAAACTTTTGCAAATTTAGTCCAAAACTCACCAACTTCAAAACTTGACATTTTTATTTTCAAAATAAGTTTAGAATAGCTTATTTAAGCTGGGAAACAACTTATTTTTGAAAAAGAGCTTATTTGGAGCTTATGGGCCTTTAACGAGCTAAATACTAGGCCCGTTAAGGTTTTTAAAATCTTTGGGCTTGGGAAACTATTGGGCTTAGCATTGGGCTCATATTTAGACACTAAAAAGTTTGAAGGACTGCTTATACCATCAACTTATCTCAATTGCTTATTTTCAGCTTAATGGGCTTTTAGGCCCAAACGTACTTATAAGCTTTATAAAAAACGCGACATGCTTTGTGGTTTAACGAGGGTTCGAATGGGTTTGTAAGAGTGAGTTAGTTACGTGTATTGTTAGTTTACCATGTAGTTTATTAGTTTAAGCCATAAAAATGAGGTGTCGTTTATGTAATTTCGAAAATACTTGGCCAAAGTAAATCGAATTTAATCAAAGCCAAAACAGTTTTGTAACTAAAATTTATTCTAAGTGTTTTACGTATGGGTCATGTAACTTAGGAATGTGTTATATATCATGTATATAAGTGGTTATAAATGAAAAGAGCCTTACTAAACTTGGTTTGTATGGTGATGAACTTATAATTTAACTATTAATATGCATACGCTATATTTTAAAAATAACGAGAAAACAACCAAAGTATATGCGTAGTAAAAAAATAGAACGGTAGGAAATTGAGAAGGGAGGGTTGCTCACCTCACCAAGACTTGGTGGAGTAGCACACGATTGGAGATGAGAACGACCAAGGAATGGCTAGAACTTGACTCCTACGTTCACACAAGCCACCAATTTCTTGATCTAGCTTGGTACGAAACTCCCAAAGCTTTCCAAAGCTATACGTTTCTCCAAAGACTTAGTAGTGAGTTTGTGAGTGTAAGAATGATTAAGGTGATGTGTAGGGCCCGTCACTACTACACAAAAGGCTATAAACACCCCCTCATGGACACCGGTTATAAAAATACCTATCTCTGTAGTATAAAAAGTAGGGGCATGGAAGCAATATAGACCCAATTTGTCGAAAGAACCGGTGTTTGTAATATAAAATACATAGGAATTGGTTTTGTTGGAAAAAAACCAGTCACTATAAACAATCAAAGAGACATGTTTCATTGACCAGACATGTCCTTTTTTTTTCTTTTCTTTTTTTTTCTCATAGACACGGTTTGTTATATTAAACCGGTCTATGTACTCGAACCGCTTGTGATCAACTTATCAGAATTACTCTTCAACTGAATTTCAATTTACCTTTGTGAATGCATTATTCAAGCATAAAAATCCAAATCATTTACATAGATACATAATTCAATCAAAACAATCAACAAATGTTTGGTTCATGTTCTATGTCATTTAACAAGTCATGTAAGCAAATAACGATCATATCAACTTTATTACAAGGGAATTGATTTTCACATTTTCACTTTTGATTAAGGCACTCTAATTATTATATACAGTTGTATCATATTTGTATTATGTTTTGAATACTTGTACAATAAGTGTGCAAATAAAAAATAAAAATGTGTCAATCACCTCCCTTATTACAAAGTTAGCATATATCTATCGTATATATTAAAGGTCAACATTATTAATTTCCAAAACGTAAATTGGTATATAAAGAGAAACAAGACTTTTTTATTCTAACGTTGTAGCGAATAATAATATGAGATTTAAAACTTATACTTTTAGGTTCCTGACATAATTGTCAATTACATAATAATTAATAATAGTGATAGTTACAATAACAATCCACAAAAATATACTATCATGTTAACTACAATGATGACTCTTTGTTACTAGTATTATTTTTAAGGCAAATGAAACAAGTTTGAAATTGGGTCCATCGAATGTAAAATTTAGCAAACACACGCTTTGATGCTTACGAGTAGTGCTTGTGTTAATTACTCAATTTGTCTCACAAAAAATATTCAAATTATTATTTATGTTTGGTAAAACCATAAAACAATGGGCGCCATAGTATAATACGTTCCCTCCATTTTTTTAAAACCATTTCATTATTTAAAACCTACTAACACAAATACATAATGTAGTATTATTGTATTAAACATCATATGATCTTTAAGTAATTGGCGCCATACTATTGGCATTCCCGCCAATTTTTTTCAACTTCATTAATTAGAATTTTGACAATGTCAAAAAACATTGTCTCCACAATTAAGGATGGCAACGGATCACGTTCAGAACAAGTTTTAGTGCAACCGTACCCTCGCCCGTTTAGTTAATAATTACATCCGTACCCACCCCATTATTCGTTGGGTACCCAGTTAGAATTATCCATCGTTTTTTTGAGTTTCCACGCGGATATCGGAGATTCTCTTAAATATTTATGAATAAAATGACGGGTATCAAGATTAACTCAGACTAAACCCCACTTGTTCCTAAGGGACGACGTCAGCCTTTATGACAAGAGGTAAAATTACTTTTACACTTGAAGCGCCAGAAGACTTTTTGGGCATAACACGTGACAGCGTCACTCTTACCTGAAGAAGGCCGTCACATATAACTTTAAAGCGTGACGGCCCAGAACCCATAGAACGAGACGGTGTCAAGAAGTTGGATTGGACACGACAAGAAACCCTAGCCGCAGCGAGATGACGGCGTCAACCACCAAAAGGTGACGCCGTCACCCTTGTAAATCTATATATAGTTTTGGATTTTTCACTCATTAGTGGTGCAACTTTGGAGAGGAACTTTGTCACATAAACCCTAGGCCGAATTTCAGAAGTTTTTAAGGGTTTCATACCCTTGTTTCTTCCATGTTTAATTAAAGATAAGTAATCTATCAATCATTCAATATATGTGTTGTTTGATTTTATCTTACGCTTGTCTTTCTTTTAACATTCTAGGCTAGGTTTATTTGTGTTTGCTTAGATGTAGTGAAACCTAGTTATTGATTATTGATTGATTGTTGGTTATTAATTGTTGTTGGGTGATTGTTAATTGATGTTAGGCTTAAGAAAACTGGCTAATCTCCTATTCGGTAACTTGCTTGAACATCTTCAGAAACATGAATCGGATGTGTACTACGATTTTAATGTTGTATTTAATGCATAAGTGACTATTAAGGAGGCCATGGTATGGATACTTAACGTATCACCATAGGAAGAGATAGAAGCTTATAGAGTTGGGGAAGATCATACACGGCCCCACAATTGGTATTAAGGAATGCAACCCGTCACCCACGCAATTGTAAGAAGCTTATCAATCAATAAAAGATAACTAGGGAGTAATGAAATCTAAGTAAACACGTTTTCTCCATATATAGATTCACATCACATTTTATTTTCTTTTCATTATATTTTTATTTGTATTAGTAGTTATTTGGGTTAGTTGACTAGCAACTAATTCCGCCCACTCTTCCAAAACCCGAGATTTTACTTGCTTTCCATAAAATATAAAAATACAAAAAGAATCATCCATCAGCTCTAGACCTAGTTAGATTAATTTCAATCCTAACGAACACTATTCATTGTGGAGAATGATCAATCCCCCGGTACTTGCCACTTCACTATACTACATCAGTCAAGTACACTACCTAGTGGGGATTGTAAGCTTCTCAAGATCCCTTGAGAAGTAAAACTTTCTTGTAGACCACAATCCGCACATCAGTTATGATAAAAACAAAAGATGACCTAAGCGAGTGAAGACAAAATAGTTACGTATGTTGTCTCTGTTACATTGAGCTATTTTGGGTATAAGATAATACATCTTTCATAGGGGTAGTGATGACACTGTCCTGACATTTTGCCTTTCAGGGAAAGTTTGACTTCAGGTTGATAAGGACACCATTTTTGTAACAACCCACAAAAATACCTATAGTAGGTATTTCACAGGTAAATGTTTTTGTTTTTTATGTGCATTTATTACTTGCATGACTCACAAGACCTGCTCACGTATCTACACATGTCACACCCCCAAAATACCTGAATGGCAGTGGAATGGAATACCTGGGGGTGACGGTCATAGCATCACAGTTACAGTTATATTGAACGACCTAAAGTGTTGTTTAGAAAATACAGCGTTTGATCATTTAAAACATTCAGAATTTACAAAACATAGGTCCCAAAAGGTGTTGCTAATTTAGATAAAACAAATTCAACAAGATCAAACGTATCATAAGTGCAGAAAATATAGTGAGACGCGTCGACTCCGCGACTCCATAAAGGTCCAAATGTATGCAACATGAGCTACCTTAATAACCTGAGAAATACATTGCGAAAACGGTCAACATAAAGTTGGTGAATAATCATAGGTTTATAAGTAAATCGTATGTAGAATAGCTACAAGTATAAAGTAAGGTGACAAAATGTCAAAAATGCTACATTGTCTCTTAAGCTCATGACCCCGAAGCTAGATCGAATTGGCCCCACATGAGTGTTTATCAGGCACTCAAATTGTATAAGACATGAGATGCATCCGCTTAACTCGTCGGTAAAAATTACCACAGATGGAGGCGTCACCCTCAATAGATCTATCCACTCACTCCCGCTCACTTGTGAATTAACGGTCCATGATAATAAAAGGGGACTTAACTTGATAATAAGGTAACTTAAGCAATGTATGGAATTCGTAATACTTGGGCATGTACAAAAATAATTGGTGCAATGTATTCTCCCCCGTTGGATTTAAAATCAAATAAATAATTAAAACGGGGCTATGAGAACTCACCTCGAAATGATGGTACAAACATGATACAATGACGGTAAAGTAGTCGGGACAATGAGGTGCGAACACTAGCCACAACCTAAATGAATAATCGTGATCTAATTTAGATCATGCCGTGATGTAAATGAATGCACATGCACATGATACCTATACCACTCGTAACTTGGAAATACTAGTTATTGTCAAATAAAATACTTTCCATACTTAGGAAAAATAAGTCCAAATAGAGTTATAAAAACTTGTCATAATATATATCGTATACAAATGTTAGTGTTATATTCCTCGTCTTGAAAACCTTAAAATAATGTCTAGTAGTCGCGTAATAAACCTTGAGTCGTACGTACTTCGTTAGTTAAAAATAAACTCCTTGAATAAGAAATCTAGAAAATATATTATTTAGTACGTAGTTATATTATTTTCTAGTAGTGACTAAATATATATATATATATATATATATATATATATAGTTTTGACGATTTTAAAACGTGTATAACTTGGTCGTTTTAAGCTCATTTTCCTCGTTCTTTATATCCACGGATTCGTTTTAGTATGTATTAATATATTTTCGATAACTCGGCTCCTCTAGGTTACGTTTAACGCCTCTATTTGCCCGTCGAAAACTGTCAAACAGCATGCAGTTTTTCAGAAAATAGTTTTCGTCGTTAAATTTACAAAAATCATATCTCCTTCGTTATAAGCTCGTTTTAATCCGTTCTTTCGCCAAAAGTTTCGTTTTTGAAAGTATTTTCTAAATCTTTGGTCAAAAATTATCCATCACCTACTGAGTTTCCCACGTTTTAAAAATAGCAACAGTAGGTAAATATATTGTTTCAAAAACCATTTCTAGGGTTCTAATCTAGTTCCAACTTCAACCAAACCACTTTCAATCACCACAAAACTAGTCTAATCCTACCATACACCTTCTTAGGGTGTCATGGGTTCCTAAACATCATAAACCAAGTGGATCTAACAAGGATCTAACTATAATCACTTTCTAGGGTTTCAAAGTTAAAAGTTTGTAAAATAAAGTGGTATAACTAGCATATGCATGTAATATAGTATAGAAAACCATATGAACATAATAAATACTTGAAGAAATGATAATAATAGATTTTGTAAATGCATGAATTCGCTCCTGAACCAATACGGTTACGCGAATTTGAATACTCGTAAACTAAATTTATGATGACATGAGTAATGCACATGAATAGTGGTTTTCTCTCGGAAATGAATAGTGTCAGGTGAATAGTAAAATTTCTGAACGCTTCTCAGAATATCAAATTGATCTCGAAAATGATGAATAGTAAAATGATGAATAGTAATTGGTGAATAGTAACTGATGAATAGTAGATTGTCAAAGTTTGGAAAATGACCGGAAATTACGAGTTGTGACAGTCTTCCCCTCTAACAGGAACTTCGTCCCGAAGTTCAGTTTGTGTTGATCTCTGGAGTGGTATTGGTGAAAAGATGATAATATTTGAGAATTTCAGCCAACTTTCACTATAGGAATTCGGCTTTGCTGCTACTGTTCGACCTAACAGTCCATGATTTCTAGTGGTTCTCTTACAAGGTTTAGGTTTGTCATTGGGTTGGATTCCTTCTAATGGAATCATAAGTGACTAATCTGAAAGTCATTTCCTGGGATTTGAATAGGTGAAACATAGATGTGTAATCCGGCTGTTCTCTAGCAAGGCTCAAGTCTGACGGCCACTAGGCCTACTCTGTCTGAAATATTAAGTGGTCCAGTGTATATCTGTTTTAACTTTCCAAATTTTTCCGAATAACATCATGCCTTTCCTAGGCAGAACTTTCAACATGATCTGGCTACCAACTTGAAGTTTTAATGGTTTACAACTTATAGAATTTTGATGCGTGGGAATCGCAACAGGCTTTACCTCTCGAGGGATCTCGAGAAGCTTACAACCCCCACCAGGCAGTGTACCTGATCGTTGTAGTATAGTATAGTGACAAGTACCGGGGGATTGATCGTTCAGCTTAGGAATAGTGTCGCTAGGATTAGAAAGCCTAAATACTAGTTCTAAAGGTGAGGGATGATTATTTTTGTATTTTTATATTTTTATGAAAGCAAGTAAATATCTCAGGTTTGAAGGATTTGGGCGGAATTAGTTGCTAATCAACTAACCCAATACTAAGATGCAATCAAAATAAAATACTAGAAATGAAAATAAACTAATTATACTAAGGTTGTGAGCAGTAATTGGAGAAAATGTGTTTACTTATATTTAATTACTCCCTAGACATCTTTTACACGTTAATTACTTGTTATAATTGCATGGATGACGGATCGTATTCCTTAATACCATTCATGGGGTGGCACACATAACTCCCCAATTCTATGAGCTCTTATCTCCTCCTCCACCATGCCCAGCACAACTATAGGGATTGTAAACAGTGGCTCATGCATTAAATACAACCAATAAAGACCTAGTGCGCCTCGGTTCATGTTTCTTAAGACGTTCAAGCATGTTACCAAGTGGAGATCTGCCAGTTTTCTTAAGCCTAACATATAAATCATTCATCCAAGACAAGAATAAACAAGTAATCAACACATAATTAACATCTAGGTTTCATTAGATCTAAGCAAACACAAGATAGATCTAGCCTAGCATAATAGAATTAAGACAAGAACAAGATATAGACAACCAACACATAGACATATTGATTGAATTAGAAGAACACTTATCTTGATTAAACATGCAAGGTATCAAGGGGTTGGAACCCTTGAAAAACCTGTAAAGTTACACCAAAATCGTACTTAGGGTTTCTCCCAAAACTTCTCTCCTAATGTGTGAAAATTAGAAAACTATATATAGAAAAATAGGTCTGACGGCGTCAAGAATAAACTTGTGACGCCGTCACCTCGCCGCCAAAACTCTTCTCGGACTGCCTAGATCTACTTCTGACGCCGTCAAGACTTATACACTTCCAGGCCGTCATGACTCTTTTACTCTTGACGCCCTTCCTACGTGACGCCGTCAAATCTGTTCTGGGTCGTCATGGAAATTCATGAAATTTGCTCTTGACGCCGTCACCTACTGTTCCCAGCATGGAAAATTAAGACTTTGGCGTTTTCTTCACTTTTATGCTCCAAAAACGTCCGAATAGCTTCCTTTTCCAGATTTCACTCCCAAAGTACATAAAATCACAAAAGGAACGATTTAGGGCAATATTTGATCAAATAAATTCGAATTCGGGCTTAAATGACCCCCTAAAAACGGATCATTTTTCGCCTCATCATATACCCTTACACTTGAGATTTGCTTGTCCTCAAGCAAATGCGCTTTTATTCTAGTCAAAATACAAGTTATGGGTCATTTAACACTAATATAAAAGTAATTACAACAAATAATCGTTCCACTAAAGACCAATAGACAAGCACGGAGGTCATACACTAGCACCTCACAAATAGTGTTTAGATACTCACATCTCTCGGGTGTAATAAAGTGTAAATTACAATATAGAAACGGAAGATATCTCTCACTACCTGTCATAGCAAAATAGATTACCATAGGCTTGGGAAAGGATCAAACCTCCACCACATGGCGTAAGCACCTAGGATAAACTATCAAAGAGGTCTTTTAAAGGGTTGTAACGTTAGGTGTAGGGATATGAAATACACGGTTTTGTTGGATAAAGGAAGTTTTACTGGTGGCGAGTTAACAATCTTAGTCAATTACATGTACAATATGGCGTTGCTAAGCCAAGACTAGATTCAACTTAAGTTAATAAATCAAAAAGAACAAAAACTTAAAATAAACACAAGGGTAATCCTAATGCCTCTTATCATGTAGTAAATCCTACCACACGAATGTAGTCTCACTAGCGGTCTCGGGATGCATCACTAACGCAAGTTCTAGAATCTAAATGTTACCGGTACACTCATAAGCACTAATAGTAAATGCTTTTCCTATCAAATCTAAAGGCGAACCTCACATATTTGGGTAGAAAATTTTTCTGAATATACGGTTTTGTGCTAGTCATACAATCTCCTATGCATGAGACGCTTGCTATGGCTAAAGTTTCACTCCTAAATGTTGTAAAAAATTTTAAATTTGGCGCTAAAATTGCACTAACAAGTATTTCTCATAGTTTTATTACACATCTACCATCAAACAAAACAAACTCAAGCGAAAGTGCATATGTAAGGTATCATCTTTTTACCCTCCCCTTACACTTAAGATGAACATTGTCCCCAATGTTCAAGTAAAGAATGTAAAAGTGAAAAAGTAAAGAGAATGAAATCAAATACTCCCCTGATTTGCTCGGTATGGATAATAGGGTGGCCAGGTTAAATCTTCCTCCAAGAAAATGAACAATCAAAGCTTCCCTTCCAAAATATAAATCATCTTCTTGTCATACATAACCTGTAAAACCTGATAAAATAGACAAGACAACCTCGCGTAAAATCGGCGGCATTCTATATAAGTTACTAAATCCTAGAAAACAAGATAAGATATAATGCTTGTGGAATGAAGTTTGTAGATCTCCTGGAGATTATAAAACTTAATAATTCACAAAAACCATAAGACTCCGTTAGAAAAACAAAACCGGTAAAATTTCCAGATTTTAACTCCTGACGCCGTCAAGAGTAAACCCCTGACGCCGTCAGAATTGACCTACAGAAATCCTTATGTTAAGTTTTCGGAAAATTTCTGGAAAAACTTGGTCCTACTTCCTGGAAAATCCTGCAAAACTTCATTATGACTCAATACAAGCATTTGACTCTAACAAATACGAATACACATGTTCATTTAATATTGTGGAGAATCATGATCGGTTTGTTTCTTAAAAACATATTTGGGGTTTCCCCTTACACTTATCTTTTGCAAAAATACCTTTAGGTGGAGTTAAGACTAGGCCAAAACAACAAAGTAAAGTATTTCCACTATTTAGTTTAGAAACATGATCACCAACAATAAAAATTAAGCATGCATACGGAAGCAAATAACAAACAAACAAAAATAAAATCACACAAAACATGGGTTGCCTCCCAAGAAGCGCTTTTCTTTATTTACGAGTCTTGTAGCTAGACTCAAGGTCATGGGTTACTACGTGATTTTATCATTGGTTTCACTCTCTGATTGGAGATATTCCTTGTAGAAACCAATCACTTTTTTCTCAACCGCCCGCATAATCATTTGGGCAAATTCTTTATCGACTTTATACCTTGGTCCAAGAGCCAAACTGTAACAATTCACAATTTCAGGTTAACTTTTATTCCTGAAATTTCACTATTCACTTTTACTATTCATTTTTCCCGAAACTTTCCCGAAAGTTGATTTTTATTTGATATTCTCGAGTGATAAATCATTTCCATGGCAAATTAAATGTTTGACATTCGTCAGATCATTTTCGTGAAAGTTATTAAGGAATTACACGTTTTAGGGTAAAACGTCATTCAGAAATTCTACGCACAATGAAATTCGACCCCGTCAGGTGACCCCACATCAGAAAAATGTTTGACACACTCATGATTTATTTGAGAATAAATCATGACTGAGAAAAACATGACCAAAATAAGCCTCGGCCGTGAAAAACTGGAATTTTCAGTTTTTAAGCGTTTTTACTCAGCCGTAACCTTAGCCTATACCTGCACCGCGTTTCTAATACGATTTGAGTTTTCAACTTATTAGAAAAAGTCAACATATTTTTCCCTCCTCCTTTGACCAAAAATCATTCCTTGATTTTATAAGTTATTCCTTGATTTTTAGGCTTACGGTTTGATGTCTAAAAGACATTTAATACCAACCGACACTAGACTGAGCCCAGTCTAGACATTATAAGTCATTTTAAATCATTTTTATCCTATTAGAAAAGTAACATTTTACTTTTCTTAATTTTACGCAATATTCGTACATTTTACGTATTACGCGTTTTAGACCCGTGTTTCCAGTTTTAGCAGGGTTTTACCACCCAAATGAAACCTACCACTCATTTTATATTTTATTATGGAGTATTTTGACATGTTTAACCATTCTTCCAAGTTTCGTATTTTTACGATACCCGGTTTTACGTTTCGTGGCTTAACCATTTATGGTTAGCATTTTACGGAGCCAAAACTAACTCAATAACTTGGATAATATCATCAAAAGTCCACCCTTGATCCCCAAGCTTGGCAAACCGACTTAGGGGGGGGGGATTCAGCCCCTAGGTGGCTTAATCTCATGCATTGAGCCCTTAGATTTCATCCATGTGTTATACTTGGTGACCAAGTGTTGACAAGTCAACATAACTAACCTCCTCATTTCCTTATAAGATCAAGACTCATTCTCTTCCTTTTTCTCTCAATACCAACGACCCAAAACAACCATAACTTACCATTTTGATCATGATTTAGCTAGTTCATTCCATTAGAGTTGAAGGTTTAAGTTCCTTGCATGATCCTTAACACCTTTCA
The DNA here is from genome assembly GCA_030686995.1 of Artemisia argyi. Taxonomy (NCBI): domain Eukaryota; kingdom Viridiplantae; phylum Streptophyta; class Magnoliopsida; order Asterales; family Asteraceae; genus Artemisia; species Artemisia argyi. The sequence goes on along the minus strand of CM060700.1, from coordinate 75,256,248 downwards.
ACCATAAAATCACCATAAAACACCACAAAAACTCATCAAATTTCCAAGTGTTCTTAGTGAAGATTTTTACTAAGGCTTGTTTTTGTGATAGATTAGTGTTTATCAAGGGATTATAAGATAGGGTTTTTGATATGGAAGCTTGGCTATGGTTGGAAAATATTTGAAAGATTAAGTAGTAATTCTTGGTTTTGATCTTGGTTTTAGTTAATTTCTTCACAAGTTGTAAGCAAACTCTAATACACTTGCTTGCTTAAATATCATATTCATGCTATTTACATATCATTCATGCTATATATTGTCTTGTTGTAATGTCCATGATGTATAAAAATGATTAAAACATGTTGTTGTAATTGATTGTTAAGATAAGTTACTAAAACAAGCAAACTAGTGACTTTCTTGGTGTAACCTGATCAAAATGGTAAAAATTATGATATTGGATCATTACATATTACAGTAGAGGACTTAACAAGGAAACCATAGCAATTTGAACCACCTAAAACGAGTATACGAGTCAAAAGTTACGCCCATTTGAACTTACCAAAGATTTCCGGCAAAACTGCCTAAACCACACTGTTTTGCATTCTGACTTTTTGAAAGTCATACTTCTGGTCCGATTCATCAAAAAGTTAAAACACAAAAGTTGTCCGGAACGACGTTTTCGTTCAGGAACAAAGAAGCTCGAGACCTGAAAACGCTTTTTGAGTGATAATTTCTTCAAATTCTTAACATCCCATCTTTAGACCAAAGTCACTATATTATGGTTATACTTTAAAAGGAACAAGAGGTCTTATGACCTATAATCAAGACCACAACCATGGCTAGAGCCTAGGTTGAGTCTCATGACCTTGGAACAAGGACCAAAGGTCATGGCTAGGACATGACGAGGTGACCAAGTAAGCTTACATAGGCGTAAACATGAAACAAGGAATTGGCGAGAACTTGAACAAGCAATTTGAATCTACTTCACTTAAAAAGGAACCATGAGATATTACAAAGAGAAAATGGTCATACAAGACTTATGAAACTACCCCTAATAACAATCTTCATGTACAAATAAACTTTTCTAAGTTTATTCAAATATCGGACATGTAACTTTTCGGATCAAAACTTATATCTATATATCTTATCAACTACTACAATAGTAGGGAGCCTCATGTGAGGAGTTCATTATGTAAGCCGTCGAGTTGAGTTGTAGATTTACGAGTTAAAGTGTCCTGGCTCCTCGAACGCTTACTAACATGACTTCTGAATTATGTCGGCCCGAACGGTAGTAAACGATATACAAAACATACATATTCATGAATCTTTTCTTTCAAAGACTTACGATATACATCATACCACATCATGGACTAAATGCAAGATATATATATATATATATAGGCACTACTTCATATTCATTACTCAAATCCTAAGTTGCAACATTCTATTATAGGTTGCTCGTAGAAACCTTCACGATTCAACCGTTACATTCATTACTTGCTATCTTACTTAAGGTGAGTTCATAGCCCCACTTTACATTACTTCAATGTTTTACAAACCCTTGGGGGGAATACATGCTATTATTTTTCCACTCGAACACAATGCTTTCTACTGTATGCTATTCGACTATGTTTTATTATCACTAAGTAACATCCTTGCCAAACCAAGATCCCTTATTATGAACCATTTAATCACTTGCGAGGGTTACTTGCGAGTGAGCGCGAATATTGTGAATAGGCCTATTGGGATTGACGAATCCCATTTGTTTTGACTAAGTTCAAACAAATGCATTAATATTTAAGACATTAGGTATGACGGCAAAGTACCTACCGGGATAAATCTGTCGATCGATATTGGTACACGTTAACGCTTTGGTGTCATAAGCTTAGTGAATTAATAACCTTTCCGGGCATATAACAACGTAGCCCATCTTTGTTTTCTAACTATTGGTGTGAGTCTATAGCTCACACTACCAACATATTGTGTTCAAACATTTAACAAACTCTATGAATATCACTCAACCTTTCTGTTGACCTCTCAAGCATGTATTTCAGGTTCATGACAATCAAGGATGGCACGGAAGGACACGGATACTCAAGAGGGCTATAAATTTTATTATCATTCAAAAACTCATTTAATGTATATTGTAAACATGGAACCATTTGGGACCTCATTTTGTAATCTCTGATTTTAATATAATTTGAATGATAAACCTTTTAAAACGACTCAATTGGAGTTCGTTTTCTATTATTGTGACTATTGTACCGTCGAGTAACGCTCAGTTTGAATTCCGCTGCAACCATGAATTGGGGGTGTTACAGATTGGTATCAGAGCCATGGTTATAGAGAAACGGGTCTAATTGAGACCTAAACTATAACTACACTTACAAGCAAAAACATTTTTATAGCCTTCCACTCTCCGTGTCTTCCATCCTCCAGACGATTATGGACTTAGTAAGCATGTTATGATACACAAACATATTAGTATATTCATATATACCCATTTTGAGCATTTCCCCGTAGACATTTTTGTGCTACACAAACATAATTGCATATTGATATATGTACCCTTAACATAATTGAGCATTTCCCCGTAAGCATTTTATACCACATGAACATATAAGTATATTCATATATACACACTAGGCATTCTATACTACATGAACATATTAGTATATTGATATATAAACTCGGTTTATTTTCAATTATTTATCTAAACAATGGACTAAACATATATGTGTATGCCTATTCTAAGGCATTTCGGCACAGCCACACTTTCCCAATCATGTTCCTACTCCAACATTATATGTCCAAGACATTGTGAGATACAATGGTCTCATTCATTTTCCAAGACATTGTGAGATACAATGGTCTCATTCATTTTCCAAGACATTGTGAGCAATGGTCTCATTCATTTTCCAAGACATTGTGAGATACAATGGTCTCATTCACTTTTCAAGACATTGTGAGATACAATGGCCTCATTCATTTTCCAAGACATTGTGAGATACAATGGTCTCATTCATTTTCCAAGACATTGTATGATACAATGGTCTTAATCATTTCTCAAATGTTTTGAGTCACACAATGGCCTAACCTACTTCCCAAACAGTGTGAATTGCACAATGGTCTAACCTACTTCCGAGACATTGTGTTTTGTGCAAATGGTCTCTAGAATTATTCCATCACATCATCAATATCATTTCTTATGATATCAAAAACCCGTCACAATCTATCGATTTCTAAACAAGAAATATGAGATTTCTAAAGGACAAACAAATCCATCACCTACAAAAGCTGAAGTTCAGCTCTACATTCATCAAAGTTTTCTTCCGAAACCTTCATTACTAAAAGTTCGTGATCCTGGCCAAGTATGTTCTATTTTAGAACTACTTAAAACTTCCTTTCCATACGTACCTACCCTTACTATCTTCTATGTAATAGAATATGAAAACATAGGTTACAAGTCTTGTATGGGCGGGACTTGCAACTGAATTGTTTGACATCACCTTTGTTTAGCGGACAGTTTCCCGAAAGCAACGGACATATCACAAGTATACCTAATTTAGGTATTTGGAAATTTTATCGAACCTTGGCTAAATATAGACTAGTCACCTATATTTATCCTAGGGACAATGGAATATAGTCTGACTAACTATATTCGACTTAAAATTTTCAAATACTGAGAGTAGTTGTACTAGGGTTATGTTTAGATTGATTTCCTACATGAACACGATAAACCACCAGAATACATTAAAACAATCTAGAGACACGATAGTGCCTTACCACTCAGCGAAATCTTAACATCTTATTTGTACTACCTAATTTCATTCTTGAAAGTTTTCATTTATGAGATAATCCGAACTACTATCTTGGAATAGTTATCAATTATTCTCTTCATCCTGTAGAAGTACTATCCTGTTTAGTTCCTAAGGATACCATCCCATCATACACCTTTAAAATTTCTTAAAATTTTAAAGCAAACTTGACATCTCTACCAATATTAACATTAAGCATACACTACGCACTTTTGTTCACCAACATATCACATCATTATCATCACAAGTCCAAATACTCCATACATCCAAGATCTGATAAGATGTATCATGATCTTAAACTACTCTATTGGTGGCCAAACATGAAAACCGATATTGCAGCATACGTTAGCAAATGTCTTACATGCTCCAATGTAAAAACCGAACATCAAAAACCATCCGGTCCATTGCAACAACCAGAGATTCCTATGTGGAAATAGGAAAGAGTTACTATGGACTTCATTACCAAACTCCCAAAGACATCAAGCGGTTATGAATCCATTTGGGTCATAGTTAATCATCTCACAAAATCCGCACACTTTATATCAATCAAAGAGACTTACAAAATGGAACAACTTACTCGACTGTACGTCAAAGAAATAGTCTCAAGACATGGTGCACCGATATTCATCATATCGGACCGAGATGGTAGAATTACTTCCAATTTCTGGCAGTCCCTCCAGGACACCTTTGGAACAAATCTAGACATGAGTACAGTGTATCATTCTCAGAACGATGGTCAGAGTAAACGAAACATTCAAACACTTGAAGACATGCTTCGAGCTTGTATAATAGACTTTGGAAAAGGATGGAATACTCATCTACCATTAGTCGAATTTTCCTACAACAACAACTATCATACAAGTATTAAAGCAGCTCCATTTGAGGCATTTTGCGGTCGAAAATGTCGTTCACCTGCTTGTTGAGCTGAAGTGGGGGAAATTCAACTCACTGGTCCAGAACTCATCCGTGAAACAACGGATAAGATTGTACAAATCAGAAGTCGACCACAAGCCGCAAGAGATCGACAAAAAAGTTATGCCAACACACGACGCAGACCCCTAGAATTCCAAGTCGGAGATAGGGTTATGCTAAAAGTATCGCCTTGGAAAGGCTTGATACCTACATTACATTGCTCGGGTATGGCATGATACCTACATTATATTCGCCACAAGAATCCTACATTATATTCGCCACAAGAATCCTACATTATATTCGTCACAAGAAATCCTATCTTTTCACCGACATCGCTTCAACCCATGACATAAACTAAACTTCGGGACGAAGTTCCCGTAAGGGGTAGAGACTGCAACAATTCACAATTTCAGGTTAACTTTTATTCCTGAAATTTCACTATTCACTTTTACTATTCATTTTTCCCGAAAGTTGATTTTTATTTGATATTCTCGAGTGATAAATCATTTCCATGGCAAATTAAATGTTTGACATTCGTCAGATCATTTTCGTGAAAGTTATTAAGGAATTACACGTTTTAGGGTAAATCGTCATTCAGAAATTCTACGCACAACGAAATTCGACCCCGTCAGGTGACCCCACATCAGAAAAATGTTTGACACACTCATGATTTATTTGAGAATAAATCATGACTGAGAAAAACATGACCAAAATAAGCCTCAGCCGTGAAAAACTGGAATTTTCAGTTTTTAAGCGTTTTTACTCAGCCGTAACCTTAGCCTATACCTGCACCGCGTTTCTAATACGATTTGAGTTTTCAACTTATTAGAAAAAATCAACATATTTTTCCCTCCTCCTTTGACCAAAAATCATTCCTTGATTTTATAAGTCATTCCTTGATTTTTAGGCTTACGGTTTGATGTCTAAAAGACATTTAATACCAACCGACACTAGACTGAGCCCAGTCTAGACATTATAAGTCATTTTAAATCATTTTTATCCTATTAGAAAAGTAACATTTTACTTTTCTCAATTTTACGCAATATTCGTACATTTTACGTATTACGCGTTTTAGACCCGTGTTTCCAGTTTTAGCAGGGTTTTACCACCCAAATGAAACCTACCACTCATTTTATATTTTATTATGGAGTATTTTGACATGTTTAACCATTCTTCCAAGTTTCGTATTTTTACGATACCCGGTTTTACGTTTCGTGGCTTAACCATTTATGGTTAGCATTTTACGGAGCCAAAACTAACTCAATAACTTGGATAATATCATCAAAAGTGCACCCTTGCTCCCCAAGCTTGGCAAACCGACTTAGGGGGGGGGGGATTCAGCCCCTAGGTGGCTTAATCTCATGCATTGAGCCCTTAGATTTCATCCATGTGTTATACTTGGTGACCAAGTGTTGACAAGTCAACATAACTAACCTCCTCATTTCCTTATAAGATCAAGACTCATTCTCTTCCTTTTTCTCTCAATACCAACGACCCAAAACAACCATAACTTACCATTTTGATCATGATTTAGCTAGTTCATTCCATTAGAGTTGAAGGTTTAAGTTCCTTGCATGATCCTTAACACCTTTCAACCATAAAATCACCATAAAACACCACAAAAACTCATCAAATTTTCTAAGTGTTCTTAGTGAAGATTTTTACTAAGGCTTGTTTTTGTGATAGATTAGTGTTTATCAAAGGATTATAAGATAGGGTTTTTGATATGGAAGCTTGGCTATGGTTGGAAAATATTTGAAATATTAAGTAGTAATTCTTGGTTTCGATCTTGGTTCTAGTTAATTTCTTCACAAGTTGTAAGCAAACTCTAATACACTTCCTTGCTTAAATATCATACTCATTCTATTTACATATCATTCATGCTATATATTGTCTTGTTGTAATGTCCATGATGTATAAAAATGATTAAAACATGTTGTTGTAATAGATTGTTAAGATAAGTTACTAAAACAAGCAAACTAGTGACTTTCTTGGTGTAACCTGATCAAAATGGTAAAAATTATGATATTGGATCATTACATATTACAGTAGAGGACTTAACAAGGAAACCATAGCAATTTGAACCACCTAAAACGAGTATACGAGTCAAAAGTTACGCCCATTTGAACTTACCAAAGATTTCCGGCAAAACTGCCTAAACCACACTGTTTTGCATTCTGACTTTTTGAAAGTCATACTTCTGGTCCGATTCATCAAAAAGTTAAAACACAAAAGTTGTCCGGAACGACGTTTTCGTTCAGGACCAAAGAAGCTCGAGACCTGAAAACGCTTTTTGAGTGATAATTTCTTCAAATTCTTAACATCCCATCTTTAGACCAAAGTCACTATATTATGGTTATACTTTAAAAGGAACAAGAGGTCTTATGACCTATAATCAAGACCACAACCATGGCTAGAGCCTAGGTTGAGTCTCATGACCTTGGAACAAGGACCAAAGGTCATGGCTAGGACATGACGAGGTGACCAAGTAAGCTTACATAGGCGTAAACATGAAACAAGGAATTGGTGAGAACTTGAACAAGCAATTTGAATCTACTTCACTTAAAAAGGAACCATGAGATATTACAAAGAGAAAATGGTCATACAAGACTTATGAAACTACCCCTAATAACAATCTTCATGTACAAATAAACTTTTCTAAGTTTATTCAAATATCGGACATGTAACTTTTCGGATCAAAACTTATATCTATATATCTTATCAACTACTACAATAGTAGGGAGCCTCATGTGAGGAGTTCATTATGTAAGCCGTCGAGTTGAGTTGTGGATTTACGAGTTAAAGTGTCCTGACTCCTCGAACGCTTACTAACATGACTTCTGAATTATGTCGGCCCGAACGGTAGTAAATGATATACAAAACATACATATTCATGAATCTTTTCTTTCAAAGACTTACGATATACATCATACCACATCATGGACTAAATGCAAGATATATATATATATAGGCACTACTTCATATTCATTACTCAAATCCTAAGTTGCAACATTCTATTATAGGTTGCTCGTAGAAACCTTCACGATTCAACCGTTACATTCATTACTTGCTATCTTACTTAAGGTGAGTTCATAGCCCCACTTTACATTACTTCAATGTTTTACAAACCCTTGGGGGGAATACATGATTTTATTTTTCTACTCGAACACAACGCTTTCTACTGTATGCTATTCGACTATGTTTTATTATCACTAAGTAACATCCTTGCCAAACCAAGATCCCTTATTATGAACCATTTAATCACTTGCGAGTGAGCGCGAATATTGTGAATAGGCCTATTGGGATTGACGAATCCCATTTGTCTTGACTAAGTTCAAACAAATGCATTAATATTTGAGACATTAGGTATGACGGCAAAGTACCTACCGGGATAAATCTGCCGATCGATATTGGTACACGTTAACGCTTTGGTGTCATAAGCTTAGTGAATTAATAACCTTTCCGGGCATATAACAACGTAGCCCGTCTTTGTTTTCTAACTATTGGTGTGAGTCTATAGCTCACACTACCAACATATTGTGTTCAAACATTTAACAAACTCTATGAATATCACTCAACCTTTGTGTTGACCTCTCAAGCATGTATTTCAGGTTCATGACAATCAAGGATGGCACGGAAGGACACGGATACTCAAGAGGGCTATAAATTTTATTATCATTCAAAAACTCATTTAATGTATATTGTAAACATGGAACCATTTGGGACCTCATTTTGTAATCTCTGATTTTAATATAATTTGAATGATAAACCTTTTAAAACGACTCAATTGGAGTTTGTTTTCTATTATTGTGACTATTGTGCCGTCGAGTAACACCCAGTTTGAATTCCGCTGCAACCATGAATTGGGGGTGTTACACAAACAATCTTTGTAATAAAGACTCCTCTTTTCCCATTCATAATCCATGCCCTTTTTCTTATCCTCCTCATTAGTATCCTCAAAAGCACCAACGTTGTCCTTATCAAAACGAGATATAAATCGAAATTCTTTCATCCTATTAGGCATCCTATAAGTGATACTATCGGTGTTACTTGCAAATCGAATCGTTCCCTCTATCTCATCATATTCCAACTTAGACTCCTCAACAAATGGTTTGCCAAACACAACATTAGCCAATCGACAATCAATAACATTAGCAAGATCCTCCACAATCATAAAGTCGGTGACAAAAGTGAAATTACCAACAAAGACATGTAAACCTTTAACTCTCCCGACAAAGTTACAAACTCCACCGGGGTATTTGGGATCCCTTCTAGGTTCAAGTCTTGTTTTCACTATATCATTATAAACAGTTGAAGACATAATGTTGATTGGAGATTTAAAGTCAATGTAAGCATTGCTAATGTGCCTATATCCAATCATACATGGTATCTTAGCATTCTTAGGATCGCCTCTCTTTATCTTAGGTTCAATTATAGTGCAAGGAGATGGCGGGTTATCGATAAGATTATTATAATATGCAATCTCCTCCTTAGTGGGGTATAGATTAAAATAGTCATTAAGCTTCGGATCTATTTCCCCCTCTTCAAGTCCCTCAATAACATTCACAAAATCATTAGGCCCTAGGTCCTCATTTGAATACAAGGCGGTCGCTAGGTCACTAAATGCATGTTCGAGCTCGATCTTGATCAAACTATTAAGCTCCCTAAGTTCCCTAATCTCACTCTCAATTTGTTCACGTAACAAAGCCACTTCTCTAGAGGAAAGGGGTGGATTCGCGTTTTCCATAATGGTCAATGGAATAGTCAATGAATTTGATTTACTAACAAAGGCACAAAGAAAAAGATAGACTAAAGAAACCTAAAAATAAAAATAAAATCTTACTAGAAAGGAATCTAGCAAGTAGACCTAATAAAAAGAAATTCTAACCTAGACAATAACTATTTCCCCGGCAACGGCGCCAAAAACTTGATGCGTGGGAATCACAACAGGCTTTACCTCTCGAGGGATCTCGAGAAGCTTACAACCCCCACCAGGCAGTGTACCTGATCGTTGTAGTATAGTATAGTGACAAGTACCGGGGGATTGATCGTTCAGCTTAGGAATAGTGTCGCTAGGATTAGAAAGCCTAAATACTAGTTCTAAAGGTGAGGGATGATTATTTTTGTATTTTTATATTTTTATGAAAGCAAGTAAATATCTCGGGTTTGAAGGATTTGGGCGGAATTAGTTGCTAATCAACTAACCCAATACTAAGATGCAATCAAAATAAAATACTAGAAATGAAAATAAACTAATTATACTAAGGTTGTGAGTAGTAATTAGAGAAAATGTGTTTACTTAGATTTCATTACTCCCTAGACATCTTTTACACGTTAATTACTTGTTATAATTGCATGGATGACGGATCGTATTCCTTAATACCATTCATGGGGTGGCACACATAACTCCCCAATTCTATGAGCTCTTATCTCCTCCTCCACCATGCCCAGCACAACTATAGGGATTGTAAACAGTGGCTCATGCATTAAATACAACCAATAAAAACCTAGTGCGCCTCGGTTCATGTTTCTTAAGACGTTCAAGCATGTTACCAAGTGGAGATCTGCCAGTTTTCTTAAGCCTAACATATAAATCATTCATCCAAGACAAGAATAAACAAGTAATCAACACATAATTAACATCTAGGTTTCATTAGATCTAAGCAAACACAAGATAGATCTAGCCTAGCATAATGGAATTAAGACAAGAACAAGATATAGACAACCAACACATAGAGATATTGATTGAATTAGAAGAACACTTATCTTGATTAAACATGCAAGGTATCAAGGGGTTAGAACCCTTGAAAAACCTGTAAAGTTACACCAAAATTGTACTTAGGGTTTCTCCCAAAACTTCTCTCCTAATGTGTGAAAATTAGAAAACTATATATAGAAAAATAGGTCTGACGGCGTCAAGAATAAACTTGTGACGCCGTCACCTCGCTGCCAAAACTCTTCTCGGATTGCCTAGATCTACTTCTGACGCCGTCAAGACTTATACACTTCCAGGCCGTCATGACTCTTTTACTCTTGATGCCCTTCCTACGTGACGCCGTCAAATCTGTTCTGGGTCGTCATGGAAATTCATGAAATTTGCTCTTGACACCGTCAAGATTTTGCTCTTGACGCCGTCACCAACTGTTCCCAGCATGGAAAATTAAGACTTTGGCGTTTTCTTCACTTTTATGCTCCAAAAACGTCCGAATAGCTTCCTTTTCCAGATTTCACTCCCAAAGTACCTAAAATCACAAAAGGAACGATTTAGGGCAATATTTGATCAAATAAATTCGAATTCGGGCTTAAATGACCCCCTAAAAGCGGATCATTTTTCGCCTCATCAAATTTGTAATTGATTCTTGACTTGTAGGAAATTTCTGGTTATTTCATGAATGCCTACAGGAATAGTGAGTTTGGCTTTTTCCGAGTTTGGTTCGTCAATAGATGATCAGTGCTTCTTCAGGTTTATAATGTAATATGGGTAATATATGTTGCTGAACTATGTCAGAACTCAAATCTTATATGTCAGTTGGTCGATTCTAAAATGAATCTTAAATGGTCCAATATACTAAAGGTTTAATCTCTCGTGTTACCAAAATCGTATCATGCCTCTCCAAGGCAAAGCTTTCAACTTAGTTCGTTCTCTCACGTGAATCTAGTTGGTTTGCTGTTCAAGGATACCCAATCCGCATGATGTGCGTCATGTACCAACCTAACCTCTATCAGTTTCTCGTTTCTTGTAACGGGTTCTTGACTTGTGAAATTTCCTTTGTTGTTCCATAGTTTAGTCCTAGACCGGTGAATTTAACTTTCCGATTTCGGTCTGTAAATGGGTAATTGGTACTTCGACCATAAAGTGCCTCAAATGGTGTAGTCTCTATGCTCGCGCGATAACTATGGTTGTAAAAGAATCTGATTTATGGTGAATGGTTAGTCCAACCATTTCTAGAGTCAATCACTCATACTCTGAGTATAACTTTCCTATGTTTGTATCGTTCTCTCGTTCTGACCATCAGTCTGAGGATGATAGGTGGTGTTTACATCTTAATGAGGTTCCGAAGGAAATCTTAGAATGATTGTTAGAAGTCTAAGGTAATTCGATTTCCTTTACCAGGAACAATTGAAATGGGTACAATAAATCTTGTGACTAATTCTACAACGTTATACTTTTCGAAAAGGGCGTTATACGAAGAAGATAGAATATGGTTAACACTTTGATTCCTTGTGTTTTGGTCTAAGGGATGCTAAGACATATGTCTTTCTTTGCCTACTGTGCTTGGTCTCCATTACTGACGTTTGTAATCGTTCTATGGTGTTCCTCCTAATTTCCTTCATCACATATTCCAATATTCCTTATTGTCAAGTCACAAAGCCCTAAATGCATAAGCGATGTAGCATGGTGATTGGTTTTCAAAATTGATCTCGCGATTTTTGAGTTTTTGGTCGAAATCTTTTTCTGAATAAACGAATTTCGAAAATGGAGCAAATGGTTTACTAAATAATATCTTTCTTGATGATTCAAAATTCAATAGTTAGGAAATGTGACGCGGTTTTCAAATAGGTTGTGAATAGGACTGTTTACCAAAGTTTGGTGTTTATATATTTCCCATTGTACAATGGTTTAGCTAAATATTGATTAAAAAGGATCGTATTTATTCAAAATAGGCAATTCAAAAATTATTTTCTACAAGATATGTGATTTGTATAAACACAAATTTTAAATCAACTTTATTTAAAAGTGAAAACACTAACAAGGATAAAATGGTAGGCTAGGAAATGTTCGCATAATGCATAGATGTCTAATGTTCGGTTCTTGATATTGGATGATGCCTATTGGTGGTTATCTGGCAAAACTACAAGCCTAGGTATTCAATCAACTTAAGTCTTGAGATGGTTATTGTTGAAATTGTCATCATGTTGGCAAAATGTATATTCGGGTCTGATTCCTTCCTTGGTATGGAAATGAGGTTATCTGAAATATCTAGAGAACACAACTCCTTAAGAAATCCTCTATCGATATCCTTAATTCGAATCAATAATCCTCGGTGAAAACTCATTACAGGGAAGTTTGCGTATGGATGAGACCATGTTAACTCAAAACACTCTACAGTATCGGTTAGGAGGCTTTGTTTATTTCTATAGTGTTGCTTAGCGTACCTTCACAATGTGTTCGATCCTGTAGCTCAGTCTAGCTAGTACCTTTGAATAATATAATCAGACAACTAGGTCAGAGATGGTGAGTCGGATGTTCGCTTGGTATCTTAGGATTGTTGTTGAGTTATAAATTTTCTTAGTCTAGGTTTAATAGTTCCGTAATCCTTTTATTGTTTTTCTTGTATCGAGGAATTCTCCTAGTACTTGATACGGAAGGTCTCTCCTAAAGAAGTTAATGGAAAGTCCAACTTAATGGCTAAGTGGGTGACAGGTGGGGTAAGTATCCAGGGAGAGTTTGTCAGGAAAAGACATTTATAAAAGAGTTTACTTGTTTAAAACGCTTTTAAATGAAGATTGTTATTAGCAATACTTTTAAAAAGGTAACTATTTCCTTCATGGCATAATCCTTCTTGAAGTATACATAGGTGATCAGGCTATGTATAGTTGAGGACTAATGCTGCGATGCTTGATTTAGTCAAAATAGTATTACTTTTTCTCAAAAGTTTTAGATGGTGTTCAACGCATTGTTATTAAAAATGGTATTCTAGATATTTCTTTTCAAAGTAACATAAAAATTGTTTTGCGTAATAATATTAAATACTTGGCGTAATGACGGAAAAATCAATTTATAGTATGGTAACAAAATAGCTCATTTTAAAAATTCGGTAAAACAATTTCCCCATAGGGTAGTAAAATAGTTTGAAACTAAATTCGTTAAATAGTTTATTGGATACATAGGTAAATCCTACGGAATGGAAATAATCTACTAATCCGTCAAATACGAAATCGGCCTATTCCCTAAATAAGACAATTGTATAATGTTGCGAAACGATTAAAGATTGAACGATTGGGATAGAAAATGGAGTAAACGAAAGTTATGGTTATCATAGAAGGTAACAAAAGATAGTCATTACATTAGATATGTAACACCTAAAATCCGAGAACATGTGAAATGACCAAAATGCCCCTACATATTTAAAATTTAATTAAAAGCTTAATAAGTCTCCAAATAAATCCCAAACTTCAAACAATGCACAAGTTATGTATCCAAATAATTTTAACAACTTCATTTAACATTTGTACAAGTGGTAAAATTACCAAAATACCCCTAAAAGGGCCGAATGGAATAAAATGACTTTTAAAGAGATTTATTTTGATTTAAATTGTGTAAATATGGAAGTTAATCACCAAGATTATTATGCCAACTAAAATTCCGAAATTCTGGTCCTTTTCCTCCCCCTCCTCACACTGTTTTCTTATTTTATAAGTCAATCCATAATTTCTCCCACAAAACCCTAATTGCCGCCCCAAAAACAAACACACACAAAATCTCTTTGGCCTCCATTCGACAACCCCATCACTCCTAGGCATTTTTCTGTGATCAAACAACATCCAAGAAGCCCTAGAAAAATACCCATTCGAATTGTTGAAGCTTGGATTGATCGTGGCTTTGGTTTCCTTTTGTCGAGCCCTATTAATAAGGTAATTCATTTATGATCTGTTCGACCTCTCTAAAATTCGTTTATAATTTTTCTCATAATCCTCATATCATGTATACTCTGGGAAAAATGATATAAAGGTCGTGGAGAAGCTTTTGGAGTCGTGTGGATTTTTGGTTCGTTTTTGTCCAATCGCATATACAACAATTCGTACAGCCTCTCTACACGTTCAATCCTTGGTTTGGTATTTTTCTCAGGTCCCTTACATCATATAAACATCAAATAAAATGGTTGATTCGATCCATGCATGCTCTACATCATTTTCGTGATTTAAAACCCTAAAAATATGTTTAATTGTGAAATATATGATCCGATCCAAAATAATTATTAATAAAATTTTTATAAGCTTATTATGATGTAATATGATCTGGAAAAATGTTGGAAAGAATTGTCATGGCCTAAATCATGTATTTCGAATTTATTTTGATTTATTGGATTTTGATTAAAATGTATAAAAGAAAAAGAAAATAAAATCGTGTGAACTAGGGTTTTTGATCTAGGGTTTGTTTTGTGATATTAAATGACAATTAATGATGAGGTGATGATTAAAAATTGATTAGAAGGATTAGGGTTTCTAATTCTTTTGTTTTTGGTTTATACGATTTGTGATAAAAAGTTTTGGGTGAGTTTTGTAACTTTTAAAACTAAAGGGTTATTTTTGAAACTTATTCTGGGCTGTATACTGTTCGAATAAAATATATAAAGAGGGTGCTAAGTGTAAGTTTTGCAATTAAATGGATTAAAATGTATTTTTAACCTAATTAGGGTTTGTTTTGAAAATAATTAAAAGAGAGGGACTAAACATGTAATTTTCAGAAACTTGGAGCTGTTTTGAGTAATTTAATATATTCAGGGGGTTATGTGTCATTTTGATAACTTAAGGGCATAATATGTAATTATTGATAATTAAAAGTTGAAATTGTAAATGAAAGGGTTAAATATGTAACTTTTATAACTTGAGGGACTTAAGGTGTAAATTATGAAAGTTTGAGTATCCATTCGTATAACATCTTAAAATAAGTGCTCATTATGTAAAATGGATAAGTTAAGGGTTTAATGTGTAACTTTGAATACTAAAAGGTTTAAAGTGTAATTTTGGAAAGTAAAGGGTATAAAATACAAAGTTATGAAACCTTAAGGACCAAATGAGTAAAAAGGTTAAAAGATACTTTATTTCCATAAATAATGATGTTTAATTCAACTTTCTAAATATGGAAACTTTCTAAAAGTGGAAACTTACTATTTATGGAAACCTGCTAAAAAGGGAAAGTTACTTAAAATGGAAAGGCATGAATTTGAGAATGAATTATGATTTCCCCTTTTCTCCTCTAGGTGTGAAGAAGAAAAGATCTTGAGCTATTCCTTATTCTGTGCTTGTTTCTATTTGTGCTTTCGTAATAAGGTACAGATATTCTAACCTTTTAGTAAGGTTTCTCATGATTCGTGATCCGTTTCTTTTGCCACTACGATGACTTCTGACCTTTGAATATCTGATATCTCTGGTTCATCTTTTATGATAATTTGATATGAAAACCTTTGAAAATATAACTTGATGTTATGGAAGGAAACTGTTTTGAAATGACACTCTATGATTTTGAAATGAAACCATTTTTAAATGAAGGATTAATTGGCTTGTATGAAGAATGTTTAAAAAGGGAGATCTTTGAGATGAAATGGGTAAATGATTATTAAAGTTTTTAAATCTGTTTTCTCTTAACTCTTTCACATTTTATTTGAACTTATGAAACTTAATAATAAATCTTTTGTAATGAACCTTTGGAAATGAACCTTGGATATTCTGAACCATTGATATGATTTCTGATATTTTGATTTTGAGATATGATACGATTATGTTTTTCCCAAGCCATTGCTATGTTCCCTTTTAATTGAACCTTTGATATGATTTTGAGCTGACTTTGAGATGAAACTTTACCTTATGACCTTTTGTTGATTTTGAGACCTGACTCTTAGTTTGATACCCGAGCCATTTATGTTTTTTCTACCTATGGAGGTACCATAGGCATGTCTGTGATGCACCACTGGCATGACTCATGCGTGGGTGAGTGATTTCTCACGTCGTCCCTTTTATGATATTATTATGGCCATTATGACTTTGAGTATATGACTTTGAGATTGACTTTGAGTAAGGGGCGTATGGATTGCAATCCTAGATATGTATGTTTAGGGGATTTAACTATGACTTTGAGTTGACTTTGAGGTGACTGGTGCTGTGTGCAATACACGCCTTTCACAACCTTCTGGGAGCTAGCTACTCCACACTTATGATACATGAGGACACCCCTCATATTATCTGGTTGCCTGAGAGGTATCCCCTCTGATTGTGAGATTATGAATTGACGGCTTATGACTTTGAGATTATGAGGTTGAGTTATGACTTTGAGTTTTGGGCTCGTGGTGGATGACTATCCTATTCTTTTCATTTCTATTACTCTTATTGCTTATTCCTTATGATATTTCCCCAATGCACTATACTTCTGTTCTGTTTCATTATCATTACTTTGTTTATATATCTGTTCACTAAGCTTTTTAAGCTCAGCCGCATTTCCTTTTCCTGCGGCAGGTTTTAGTAGGAAGCTGGGTTATGGGAAGAGAGTGTGACTGGACTTAGAAGGCTATGCTTTGATAGTTACGCTGGACTAGAGATGATTAGAAGAAGTTCACCTCATTAGACTTAGTATTTATTTTGTAACCTTGTAGTATCAGATTTTCCATTTGTAAACCCTGAATTTCTTTGTATGTATGAATCATATGCTTGTGTTTGTTCTGATATGTCACTGTAATGTAATACTTCTACCCTTATCGGGTTGGGGTGTTACAAGATAGGAAAGTGCTTAATACTACTAGGTTACACCAACATATTTATGGAAAGTACCAAAAGAAAGTACAACCCTAGAGGGCTCAAACTATGGTTTACATAATTAAAACCTAAACTTCTTCTTCCAATTCTGGCTTCCCAACTCTGGGCATTCACTCTTGAAGTGTCCCACTACACCACAGCCAAAACATGTTATTGATGGTTTCTGATTATCACCCACAATTGGAAACCTGCAATCCCTGGTTTTGTGGGTAACCTTCTTATAGTTGCCACATGGTTCCGGGCAACGACCTGGGTTATGATGATGTTGACACTCTTCACACTTAGGTAAAATACCGAGGTAATCATTCCTTTCATTTAGACCTGCAGCATAGGGTTTAGCAACTCCCTGTCTCTTGCGTGGTCCTTGTGTGGCATTCTCACCTCGATTGTTGTTCCACTTCCTTTTATTGTCACTATTGTTTCCTGATGTCTTGGTGCGGGCTATATGTTCCTTTGCTTCGATCGCCATTCTGATAGCTTTAGGCATGGTATCGGGTTCCAATGAGTTGACCAACATATGAATTTCAGTAGAAAGTCCTCCGATGTACCTTTCAAGTTTCTTGCTTTCCGGTTCATCCATTGCAGAGCCTAGTCGAGCAAAATCATAAAAATAGGCAGTATACTTGACAACATCATTTCCGACCATGGTAAGGTTTAGTGTTTCCTGTTCAATTGCTTGTAATTCGCTTTTCACACAGAACTTCAAACTGATCATCCTTTTTAGTTTCTCCCAAGAGTGTGAGTAAGCAGCATCCACTCCTACTACCTGAACATACTTAGTCCACCATTTCTGGGTATGCTCCTGAAAAGTGCAAGTGGCGAACTTAACTTTGTCTTCCTTACGGCAGTCGCCACATTGAAATATTGTTTCTAATTCTTTGAACCATTTGAGAAATTCCTTTGTGTCCATATTTCCGCTAAAGGAGGAGGGATTACAACCCATAAATTCCACATGAGTAAGTTCCTTGGTGAGGGCGGTAGTTACGTTCCTAGCAATGGATTGTCCAACAGCAGCTTGCGTCATGCTTGGAGTTGTTTGCTTAAATCTATTTCCATCAAATCATAAGAGTCCATGAGAATCTATAGGTAATAAAAATCATCATATTCATAACACATGAATATAATACATGAAAATTTTGGTCTATATGGACCAATATAATAGATAGCACAACCATTCCCCTATAGTAGAGTCAATACTTGGTGATTCGGTTTGTACAACTGTCACACCCCCAATTTACCTGACTTGCAGCGGAATGGAATACCTGGGGGTGTCTGTCATAGCACCACAGTTACAGTTACATTGAACGACCTAAAGTGTCGTTTGGAAAATACTGCATTTGATCATTGAAATAATTCAGAGTTTACAAAATGAGGTCCCCAAAATGTGTTACATGTTCATGAAAAACAAGCCATACTAGATCAAATGTTTACATAAGTGCATGAAATAATGATGTGACGCGTCGACTCCGCGACTCCATGAAGGTCCAAATGCATGTCACATGAGCTACCTTAATAACCTGAAATACATTGCTAAAACGTCAACACGAATGTTGGTGAATTCCATAGGTTTGTAAAATGTACTGATGTACGGCCACCACAAGTAAAAATGCAAGATAAAAATCTCGTGAAAATTGTACAATAGCCTTAAGCTCATGACACCGAAGCTATGACTGATGTTTCTGTAAGCCCCTCCCGAATGTTCTGCCGAAACATTCAAATGTAAAAGACATGAAATGCATCCGCTTACTGTTGGTATCCACTACCACGGATGGAGGCGTCACCCTCGATAGATCTATCCACTCACTCTCGCTTAGTACTTGAAATTAACGGTTCATGATGTACAGGGGACTTTTCACATGGCAAGGTAACTTAAGCTATGTACATGTTTGAATACTTGGGCTCGTACTGAAATAATTGATGCAATGTATTCCCCCCGTGGGATTTGAAAACAATCAAAAATGTTGAATTGAAAACGGGGCTATGAAAACTCACCTTAACTGATGAAACCGTGATGAAATGAAATGAACACCAATGAACAATTTGCTGTCGTAACCCAATATGATGGTACCATGAACATGTACTGAGCTGAAAACAAGGCGCGCATACTAGCCGCAACCTAATATGAATGATGCATGATCTCGTTAAGATCACCAAATGATGTTATGAATGTCCATGCACATGTTTACTATACCACTCTAGTCTTTGTAAAAACACTTGTGTTGTCAAAAATATATAATCCAAAACTTTGGAAAATATTGCTATTAGAAAATATAAATGGCTTGTTATAATATATATACTTATATATATATAACGTAAGTTCTCATGTAAGCGTTGAAATACTCGGGTTGTAAACTTTGAAATGATGAAAACATACTCATAATAACTAATACTACGTTAGTTTAAAAGCTCGGTACTTGAAATTACTTCTAACTTGAAAATGCACTTCGTAGTTTTTGCGCCAAAATATATAAAAGCTGTCAATTAATAAAGGATTTTAGCCGATATTCAAACGAGTATATCTTTGTCGTTACTTGTCCGTTTTACTTGTTCTTTATGTCCACGGTTTCGTCTTAGTATGTAGTAATATATTTTGGAAAGCTCGGCTCCTCCGGGTTACGTTTAAAGTCTCTTTTTGTACCATGAAAAACGTCCAACAGCAACTAAATTTCCAGAAAATACTTTTCGTCAACAATCTTGCAAAAATCATAACTCCTTCGTTATAGACTCTTTTTAATCCGTTCTTTCGCCTACGGATTCGTTTTTGAAAGTATTTTCTAAAAATTTTGCCAAAGTTTCCTTGGTGTTTACTGATTTTCCAGATTTTTACAAAATGGGACAGCATGTCCTAAACATGTTCCAAATCAAGTTTCCAAGGTTAAAAACCATTTTCTACCATCACCAATCCTCTTGTAATCACCACATGACTAATCTAATCTTACCATACACCTTCTTAGGGTGTCATGGACTCCTAACCAAGTTATTAGAGCTAGGGGATTCATAACAAGAAAGTTAGGGTTTGTATGTTTCAATTTAGCAAAAATAAAGTATAGTATAGCTACTTATACATGGTTTTTAGCATGATTCTTATGTAATACATGTAATAATAGGATGATTCATGAAAAAATAAAGATGAAAACTTACTTGACCAAAAGAGATGATTATTGGATGATTATGCTTGAAGTTCTTGTGTTTTTGTTACTAGTATCTTGATTAGAATCATAAAATGAACAACTTTAGTGTTTTACTTCAAGAAAAATGATCACTTGATCATGGAGTTTGGTATGAAGTCGTGGGTTTGGGGAAGAGGGCAAGAAAATGATGAACTTGATCTATGTTGAAAAGATGAGATTATGATTTCCAAATTAGTAAAGTTAAGTGTTTATTAGGTTTATTAGTATAATAAGGTTAAAATTAATGCCAAGGGTTAAAAGATATGGGCACATGGCCGGTTTTACATGGGGTGATGGGGGGGGTTAGGGTACTTAGGAATTATTTAGAAACCTTGAATAAAATTTACACTAGAAAGCGTTTTACGTTACGATCGGGTATCGGTTTTATTAGAAATAAATGTTCACGAAGTATACCGGGATGAAATTAGTTATAATAATGTTAAAAACATATTAAAAATATGTTGGGTACATTTACTGAGTGATCGGGTGATTAATGTTTAGTTTTAACGAAAACCGACGTTAAATTCAAACGCGTACGTTAAAAATAAAATAAATTTCCAAAATACTGGGTAATTGAATGTTATAACTTTTATGATGTTAAAATGGATATAAAAATATGTCGGGACCATTGTGGGAATATTTAGATATATTCGTCGTGTATAAACCGGGTGTTAACGTTTACTATAATTACTTATACGTAAAAACGTTAAATGTACTGAATATAGTAATTTGAAAATCCTGAGAGTGGTATAACATGAAAATGCTGTTATGATGATATGCAGACTATCTCCAGTCCGTATGCAGTGTTCTCAACACTAATGAAATGAATTCGCACCTAACCCAATATGGTTACGCGAATTTGAATATCCGTAAACTAAATTTACGATGAAATGTGTAATGCACGTGAATGATGAAATCTTTTCCCGCAATGAATAGTGTTCCGTGAATAGTAAATTTCCCAAAAGTTTCTCAGAATATCAAATTGACCTCGAAAACGATGAATAGTAAACTGATGAATAGTGTTTTGATGAATAGTGTTTGATGAATAGTGTTTTTCCAAAGTTCGGGAAATGACCTGAAATGACCTGAAATGGTGAATTGTGACAGTCTTCCCCCCTAAAAGGAACTTCGTCCCGAAGTTCAGTTTATGTTGGTACCTGAGAATGTATTGGTGAAAAGGTGATGATATTCGAGAATTCCAGCGAACTCTAACGATAGGAATTCAACTCTGATTCAACTGTTTGACCACACGGTCCATGGTTTCTGTTGGTTCTCTTTCAAGGTCTGAGATTGTCATTTGGGATGGATCCCTTCCAATGGAATCATGAGTGACTCATCTGAAAGTCATTTCTGGGGATCTGAAAATGTGAAATATGTTCGTGTAATCCTGTTGTTCTCTGGCAATGTTCAAATCTAACAGCCACTAGGCCTACCCTGTCTGAAATATAAATGGTCCAGTGTATATTGGGTTTAACTTTCTAATTTTTCTGAATGATAACATGCCTTTCCCAGGCAGAACTTTCTGCATAACTCTGCAGAACTTGAAGTTTTAATGGTTTATGACTTATTGAACTTGTAACTGATTCTTGACTTGTAGAAAATTTCTGGTTATCTCATGAATGCCTACTGAACTAGTGAGTTGAGCTTTTTCTGAGTTTGGCCCATCAATCGATGGTCTGCGCTTCTTGATGTTTTAAATGTGGTACTGGTAATATATACTGCTGAATTCTGCCAGAACTCAAGTTTGTATGCTAGTTGGTCGATTCTAAAATGAATCTTAAATAGTCCAATATGCTAAAGGTTCAACCTTTCTTGTTATCCAATTTGTATCGTGCCAATCCAAGGCATTGCTTTTAACTTAGTTTGTTCTCCTACCTGAATCTGGTTGGTTTGTTGTTCAGGATATCCAATCCAAATGATGGGTGTTATGTACCAACCTAACTTCTGCCAGTTTCTCGCTGTTGGTGTGATAACTATTGTTGTAGATGAATTTGATTTATGTTGAGTGATTAGTCCAACCATTTACAGGGTCAATCACTCATGCTCTGAGCATACCTTCCTATGTTTAAATTGTTCTCTCGCTTTGACAATCGGTCTGAGGGTGATAGGTGATGTTCACATCTAAATGGGTTTCTGAAGGAAATCCTGAAATGTTTACATGAAGTCCAAGGTGAATCGGTTTCCTTAACAGGAAAATAACTGAAATGGGTACAATAAACCTTTGTGACTAATTCCACAACGTTCGGTCCTTCGAACTTGGCGTTATCTGAAGGGATAGAATATAGGTAACAATTTGATTCCTTGTGTTTTGTTCCAACGGATGATAAGACATATGTTCTTCTTTGTCTATTGGGTTTGGTCTCCACTACTGAAGTTCGTGATTAATTTGTGATGTCCTTCCTAATTCCTTCATCACCTATTCCAAATATTCTTTATTGTCAAGTCACAAATCCTAAATGCATAAGCGATGTTGTAGGGACATTCGTTCTGGAAATTTGTCTCGCGATTATGAGTTTTAGTTGAAATCCTTTTCTGAATAAACGAATTTAGAAAATGGAGCAAATGATTTACTGGGTAATATTTTTCCTGATGATTCAAAATCCAGTAGTTATGAAATAGGAACTGTTTTCAAACATGTTGCGATTAAGACTGCTTACCAAAGTTTGATGTTTCTGTATATTTCTCATTGTACCATAGTGTTGCTAAAGATTGACCAAAAAGGATCGTACTTGTTCAAAATAGGAATTTCATAAATCATTTTTCCACAAGGTATGTGATTTATGTAAACGCATCAACTTTATTTAAAAGTGAAAACACTGAAAAGGATAAAATGGTGGAATAGGAAATGTTCGCTTAAATGCATAGATGTCTAACACTTAGTTCCTGAGATTGGATAATATCTATTGATGGTTATCTGGCATAACTACAAGCATGGGTATTTAGACTAACTTAAGTCCTGAAATAGTTTATCGTTGTAATTGGCAAGACGAATGTATCACTTGATGTTGTGTCGATGAATATCTATTCTGTTTTCCCATGTAGATGAGGAGATATGTTCTGGTTTGATCCCTTGCTTGGTATGAAGGTGAGGTTATCTGAAATTTTCTAGTGACATAAGGCCTTAGAGGAAATTACATCGATATTCTTGTTTCAAACAATTGTACTTTGTGAAAACTTACTGCAGGGAAGTTCATGTATGGATGAGGCCATGTTTGAATGAAATGCTCTACAGTCTCAATTAGAAGCTTGGTTTATTTCTATTGTGTTGTCCAGCGGACATTTATATTGAGTTCAATCCTGTAGCTCAGTCTAGCTTGTACCCTTAAATGATAAAATTTGACAACTAAGTCAAGGATGGTGATTAGGATGGTCTCGCAGTATCTGAGGATTGTTGTTGAGTTATGAATTCTCTCACTATATGCTTCTAGTCCTGGTTAGTAGTTCTGTAATCCTTTCATTGCTTTTATTGTATAAAGGAATCCTGCATGTAATTGATATGGAAAGTCTCTTCTAGGAAAGTCAATGGAAAAATCCAACTTAATGGCTAAGTGAGTGACAGGTAGGGTAAGTATCCAAGGATAGTTCGGCAAAATGGATGTTTATGGATGAGTTCCTTTGTTTACAAAACTTTTGGATGAAGATTGTTATTAACAATCCTTTGAAAAGGTAATTATTTCCTTCATGGCATAATCCTTCCTGAATTTTACATAGGTGATCAGGCTATGTATAATTGAGGACTAATGATGCGATGTTGGATTTTGTCAAAATATCATAACTTTTCTCAAAAGTTTTAGATGGTGTTCAACGCATTGTTATTAAAATGGTATCCTGATGTTTTCTTTCAAGTAACATGAAAATTGCTTCGCGTAATAATAGTAAATACTTGGTGTAATGACAGAAAAATCAATGTATAGGATGGTAATAAAATAGCTCACTTCAGAAAATTTTTCTGTAAAACGGTTTCCCCATATGATAGTAAAATAGCTTGAATGGTGTATTGGATACGTGGGTGAATCTTGTCAAATGGTAATAGTCTACTAATTCATCAAAAACGAAATCAACCTAATTCCTGAAGAATCTGCGGATGTTTCTGTTGAGTCCATGTTATTGGTATTATCTACTAGGTGTCATCTAGTTCATGTCAAGTGGGAATGGAAAAGGGAAATGACAATGATGGTACTAGTGAATGGAATACTACCCTCTTTCGTGCTACCTTGCGACATCCAAAAGGTAAAACTAAAGTACACACTGTGGGAAGACCAATAGTGTAATAAGTAACTGATGGTGGTAATAGTACCTGAGTAGTATGTGCCCTACTAGTGATGGAAAGAAAACACACTATCTTCCTTGCAATAAGCATCCTAATAAGTCCATTAAGATTAATTCTGAATACACTACCAAAAGGCATTCTATGTACGGGCTGAATGATAGGAAGACTCTGTTCCTATGGCAAATCAATAGTACTAATAGTGGTGTAAGTGCAACTGATGGTATAATGGTAGTGGAAGATGACAAGGCATCTTCAATGTCGGTATCCGATAAAAGGATGTCAGGGTGAGTATCTGAAGACATGTCATTTGTGAACCAGGTCAATAAAATGATATACATATACGGATATGAGTATAAATAACTTGCACTGGGGATGTATGAAACAACATGTATCATGATTATGCACTTATGATGAAATGATGAGATGCTATGATGATGTGGTTATAGTCTAGGGTCCAAGATACATCCTAGTTCGCTATAACCTTAGCTCTGATACCAATCTGTCACACCCCCAATTTACCTGACTTGCAGCGGAATGGAATACCTGGGGGTGTCTGTCATAGCACCACAGTTACAGTTACATTGAACGACCTAAAGTGTCGTTTGGAAAATACTGCATTTGATCATTGAAATAATTCAGAGTTTACAAAATGAGGTCCCCAAAATGTGTTACATGTTCATGAAAAACAAGCCATACTAGATCAAATGTTTACATAAGTGCATGAAATAATGATGTGACGCGTCGACTCCGCGACTCCATGAAGGTCCAAATGCATGTCACATGAGCTACCTTAATAACCTGAAATACATTGCTAAAACGTCAACACGAATGTTGGTGAATTCCATAGGTTTGTAAAATGTACTGATGTACGGCCACCACAAGTAAAAATGCAAGATAAAAATCTCGTGAAAATTGTACAATAGCCTTAAGCTCATGACACCGAAGCTATGACTGATGTTTCTGTAAGCCCCTCCCGAATGTTCTGCCGAAACATTCAAATGTAAAAGACATGAAATGCATCCGCTTACTGTTGGTATCCACTACCACGGATGGAGGCGTCACCCTCGATAGATCTATCCACTCACTCTCGCTTAGTACTTGAAATTAACGGTTCATGATGTACAGGGGACTTTTCACATGGCAAGGTAACTTAAGCTATGTACATGTTTGAATACTTGGGCTCGTACTGAAATAATTGATGCAATGTATTCCCCCCGTGGGATTTGAAAACAATCAAAAATGTTGAATTGAAAACGGGGCTATGAAAACTCACCTTAACTGATGAAACCGTGATGAAATGAAATGAACACCAATGAACAATTTGCTGTCGTAACCCAATATGATGGTACCATGAACATGTACTGAGCTGAAAACAAGGCGCGCATACTAGCCGCAACCTAATATGAATGATGCATGATCTCGTTAAGATCACCAAATGATGTTATGAATGTCCATGCACATGTTTACTATACCACTCTAGTCTTTGTAAAAACACTTGTGTTGTCAAAAATATATAATCCAAAACTTTGGAAAATATTGCTATTAGAAAATATAAATGGCTTGTTATAATATATATACTTATATATATATAACGTAAGTTCTCATGTAAGCGTTGAAATACTCGGGTTGTAAACTTTGAAATGATGAAAACATACTCATAATAACTAATACTACGTTAGTTTAAAAGCTCGGTACTTGAAATTACTTCTAACTTGAAAATGCACTTCGTAGTTTTTGCGCCAAAATATATAAAAGCTGTCAATTAATAAAGGATTTTAGCCGATATTCAAACGAGTATATCTTTGTCGTTACTTGTCCGTTTTACTTGTTCTTTATGTCCACGGTTTCGTCTTAGTATGTAGTAATATATTTTGGAAAGCTCGGCTCCTCCGGGTTACGTTTAAAGTCTCTTTTTGTACCATGAAAAACGTCCAACAGCAACTAAATTTCCAGAAAATACTTTTCGTCAACAATCTTGCAAAAATCATAACTCCTTCGTTATAGACTCTTTTTAATCCGTTCTTTCGCCTACGGATTCGTTTTTGAAAGTATTTTCTAAAAATTTTGCCAAAGTTTCCTTGGTGTTTACTGATTTTCCAGATTTTTACAAAATGGGACAGCATGTCCTAAACATGTTCCAAATCAAGTTTCCAAGGTTAAAAACCATTTTCTACCATCACCAATCCTCTTGTAATCACCACATGACTAATCTAATCTTACCATACACCTTCTTAGGGTGTCATGGACTCCTAACCAAGTTATTAGAGCTAGGGGATTCATAACAAGAAAGTTAGGGTTTGTATGTTTCAATTTAGCAAAAATAAAGTATAGTATAGCTACTTATACATGGTTTTTAGCATGATTCTTATGTAATACATGTAATAATAGGATGATTCATGAAAAAATAAAGATGAAAACTTACTTGACCAAAAGAGATGATTATTGGATGATTATGCTTGAAGTTCTTGTGTTTTTGTTACTAGTATCTTGATTAGAATCATAAAATGAACAACTTTAGTGTTTTACTTCAAGAAAAATGATCACTTGATCATGGAGTTTGGTATGAAGTCGTGGGTTTGGGGAAGAGGGCAAGAAAATGATGAACTTGATCTATGTTGAAAAGATGAGATTATGATTTCCAAATTAGTAAAGTTAAGTGTTTATTAGGTTTATTAGTATAATAAGGTTAAAATTAATGCCAAGGGTTAAAAGATATGGGCACATGGCCGGTTTTACATGGGGTGATGGGGGGGGTTAGGGTACTTAGGAATTATTTAGAAACCTTGAATAAAATTTACACTAGAAAGCGTTTTACGTTACGATCGGGTATCGGTTTTATTAGAAATAAATGTTCACGAAGTATACCGGGATGAAATTAGTTATAATAATGTTAAAAACATATTAAAAATATGTTGGGTACATTTACTGAGTGATCGGGTGATTAATGTTTAGTTTTAACGAAAACCGACGTTAAATTCAAACGCGTACGTTAAAAATAAAATAAATTTCCAAAATACTGGGTAATTGAATGTTATAACTTTTATGATGTTAAAATGGATATAAAAATATGTCGGGACCATTGTGGGAATATTTAGATATATTCGTCGTGTATAAACCGGGTGTTAACGTTTACTATAATTACTTATACGTAAAAACGTTAAATGTACTGAATATAGTAATTTGAAAATCCTGAGAGTGGTATAACATGAAAATGCTGTTATGATGATATGCAGACTATCTCCAGTCCGTATGCAGTGTTCTCAACACTAATGAAATGAATTCGCACCTAACCCAATATGGTTACGCGAATTTGAATATCCGTAAACTAAATTTACGATGAAATGTGTAATGCACGTGAATGATGAAATCTTTTCCCGCAATGAATAGTGTTCCGTGAATAGTAAATTTCCCAAAAGTTTCTCAGAATATCAAATTGACCTCGAAAACGATGAATAGTAAACTGATGAATAGTGTTTTGATGAATAGTGTTTGATGAATAGTGTTTTTCCAAAGTTCGGGAAATGACCTGAAATGACCTGAAATGGTGAATTGTGACAACAACAATCAAAATACTACAAGTTTCTTTAACTATGCCACACTTCTCGTGGCTAGGATAATAGTAAAAGCTAGTAAAGATATAAGTCTAGTCTAGAGACTTCCTGGTGTTATGGAGGTTCCTGTTGAGTCCGTGGTCTTGGTAGTATCCACAAGGTGTTATCTAATTCGTGGCAAGTGGAAATGGAAAAGGGAAATAACAATAGTGGTATTCTAAAGGATGAGAATAACATTGGTGACGATGAAATCCTAGTGATGGGTTAGGAGATAATGATGATAATAGTGAATGGAATACTACCCTCTTTCGCGCTATCTCGCGACATCTAAGAGGTAAAGTTGAAGTACGCACTATGGGACGACCAAATAATGTAATAAGCGGCTGATGGTGGCGGTAGTACCTGAGTAGTAAGCGCCCTACTAGTGAAGGAAAGAAAACACACTATCTCCCTTGCAATAATCATCCTAGTAAGTCTATTAAAAATTAAGTCTGAATATTCTACCAAAAGGCATTCTATGTATAGGCTGAATGATAGGAAAACCTTATTCCTTTAACAATTCAATGGTGCTAATGGCGGCATAAGTGCAACTGGTGGTATAATGGTAGTGGAAGATAACAGGGTATCTTAAACGTCGGAATCCGATAAAAGGATAATAGGGTGAGTATTTGAAGACATGTCACATGTGGACCAGGTCAATATAATCATATATATATATATATATATATATATATATATATATATATATATATATATATATATATATATATATATATATATATATATATATATATATATGAGTATGGGTATAAATAACTCGCACAGTGTGTGCATGAAACAACATGTATAATGAATATGCACCTATGATGAAATGATGAGATGCTATGATGGTGTGGTTATAGTCTAGGGTCCAAGATACATCCTAGTTCGCTATAACCTTAGCTCTGATACCAATCTGTCACACCCCCAAAATACCTGAATGGCAGCGGAATGGAATACCTGGGGGTGACGATCATAGCATCACAGTTACAGTTATATTGAACGACCTAAAGTGTCGTTTAGAAAATACAGCGTTTGATCATTTAAAACATTCAGAATTTACAAAACATAGGTCCCAAAAGGTGTTGCTAATTTAGATAAAACAAATTCAACAAGATCAAACGTATCATAAGTGCAGAAAATATAGTGAGACGCGTCGACTCCGCGACTCCATAAAGGTCCAAATGTATGCAACATGAGCTACCTTAATAACCTGAGAAATACATTGCGAAAACGGTCAACATAAAGTTGGTGAATAATCATAGGTTTATAAGTAAATCGTATGTACAATAGCCACAAGTATAAAGTAAGGTGACAAAATGTCAAAAATGCTACATTGTCTCTTAAGCTCATGACCCCGAAGCTAGATCGAATTGGCCCCACATGAGTGTTTATCAGGCACTCAAATTGTATAAGACATGAGATGCATCCGCTTGACTCGTCGGTAAAAATTACCACGGATGGAGGCGTCACCCTCAATAGATCTATCCACTCACTCCTGCTCACTTGTGAATTAACAGTCCATGATAATAAAAGGGGACTTAACTTGATAATAAGGTAACTTAAGCAATATATGGAATTCGTAATACTTGGGCATGTACAAAAATAATTGGTGCAATGTATTCTCCCCCGTGGGATTTAAAATCAAATAAATAATTAAAACGGGGCTATGAGAACTCACCTCGAAATGATGGTACAAAGATGATACAATGACGGTAAAGTAGTCGGGACAATGAGGTGCGAACACTAGCCGCAACCTAAATGAATAATCGTGATCTAATTTAGATCATGCCGTGATGTAAATGAATGCACATGCACATGATACCTATACCACTCGTAACTTGGAAATACTAGTTATTGTCAAATAAAATACTTTCCATACTTAGGAAAAATATGTCCAAATAGAGTTATAAAAACTTGTCGTAATATATATCGTATAAAAATGTTAGTGTTATATTCCTCGTCTTGAGAACCTTAAAATAATGTCTAGTAGTCGTGTAATAAACCTTGAGTCGTACGTACTTCGTTAGTTAAAAATAAACTCCTTGAATAAGAAATCTAGAAAATATATTCTTTAGTACGTAGTTATATTATTTTCTAGTAGTGACTAAATATATATATATATATATATATATATATATATATATATATATATATATATATATATATATATATATATATATATATAGTTTTGACGATTTTAAAACGTGTATAACTTGGTCGTTTTAAGCTCATTTTCCTCGTTCTTTATATCCACGGATTCGTTTTAGTATGTATTAATATATTTTCGATAACTCGGCTCCTCTAGGTTACGTTTAACGCCTCTATTTGCCCGTCGAAAACTGTCAAACAGCATTTTAGTTATCAGAAAATAGTTTTCGTCGTTAAATTTACAAAAATCATATCTCCTTCGTTATAAGCTCGTTTTAATCCGTTCTTTCGCCAAAAGTTTCATTTTTGAAAGTATTTTCTAAATATTTGGTAAAAAATTATCCATCACCTACTGAGTTTCCCACGTTTTAAAAATAGCAACAGTAGGTAAATATATTGTTTCGAAAACCATTTCTAGGGTTCTAATCTAGTTCCAACTTCAACCAAACCACTTTCAATCACCACAAAACTAGTCTAATCCTACCATATACCTTCTTAGGGTGTCATGGGTTCCTAAACATCATAAACCAAGTGGATCTAACAAGGATCTAACTATAATCACTTTCTAGGGTTTCAAAGTTAAAAGTTTGTAAAATAAAGTGGTATAACTAGTATATGCATGTAATATATTATAGAAAACCATATGAACATAATAAATACTTGAAGAAATGATAATAATAAATTTTGTAAACTTACTTGAATGAAATAGGTGTTTAGATGATGAAAACCTAATGATCCTTGAGTTTATATTCCAAAACTCTAACAAGGATAACTATATGAACAAGATTACACTTTGATCTTGGAAAAATATTTTGGTCTTGCCTCCTCTTTGTTGTTGCCGTGTATATGCTAGAGAGAAAAAGGAGAAAAGTTGCTAGTTCCTTTTAAGGAAATGAGATGAAATGGATAGGTATAAGATATATGTATTATTGACTTGTAGACAAGATCTATTTTGCATTAATTGGAAGTAGTAGAATTTCAAAGGATGTAAGAAAAGGGTAAGGAGGGGGGGGGGGGGGGCAATTAGGAGGGGGTTGGGGTGTGTAAGAGTTTTGGTGGGATTTTGTATTTATTTGATACTATTATGTATATATTAGTAGTTTTAGGGAATAACGGGTACCGAGTTAACTAAAAATAAATTTTAACGGAGTTAACCGAGACATAATAAAGTCGTAAAAATTGTAAAAATATGTTGGGTATAAATATTGAGTGTTTGGTTAATCATCGTTTAATTTCTATGAAAACCGTAGTAATTAAATTAGGCATACGATACGAAATAAATAAATTTCCAAAATACCGGGTAATTTAATATTATAATTTTTATATTATTAAAATGAATATAAAAATATATTAGGATCATAGTCGGGAGTGTCGGACGTGTTAGTCACATTATTAATCGTTTGTTAACGTTTATATAGAAATAATTATACGTAAAAGTTAATTATACCAAAAGTATTAGTTTAATTATCCTACGAGTGGAATAGTATGCAAATGCTATTATGATGATATGTAGACTATTTCTAGTCCGTATGAAGTGTCCCAATGATAATGCATGAATTCGCTCCTGAACCAATACGGTTACGCGAATTTGAATACTCGTAAACTAAATTTACGATGACATGAGTAATGCACATGAATAGTGGTTTTCTCTCGGAAATGAATAGTGTCAGGTGAATAGTAAAATTTCTGAACGCTTCTCAGAATATCAAATTGACCTCAAAAACGATGAATAGTAAAATGATGAATAGTAATCGGTGAATAGTAACTAATGAATAGTAGATTGTCAAAGTTTGGAAAATGACCAGAAATTACAAGTTATGACAACACAAGCCAAATAACTCAACACTTACATCCTATAAACCCCTGATATGTCAAGCATAAGATCACCACAACACCATAATAAGTAATCTATAACACCCCAACCCGATAAGGGTAGAAGTGCCACATTATGGTGACATATCAAAGCAAGCACAAGCATACATCTCAAGTAATACAAATGAGTATCAAGGTTACAAGGGAAACTGAAGTACAAGTACAAAAGAAAGTAGTACAAATACTAAGTCTGGAAATATACATCTCTTCTAGTCATCTCTAATCCAAAATAGCTATCAAAGTGTAGTCTTCTAAGTCCAATGTACTCTCCACTCAAAACCCAGCTTCCTACTAAAAACCTGCCGCAGGAAAGAAATGTGGCTGAGCTACGAGAGCCCAGTGAACAGATATGAAAGTAACAAGCAATACAGAATGATATAGATAAGACAATCGAAAGGTAAAGTAAAGCATAAAGGAAGTACAACCGAAGTAAGAAGAACCTGTATTAAAGTTGTAAAGGTGTAAGGTATAAACGGTATAATGGTCAGGTCAGTTATCCACCACGGGCCCAAATCCAATCAAGTATCAAGTCAAGTAAAGTAATCAAGTAACCATGCATCCGGAGGGGAGACCTCGGGATATCAAGTATAATGTGAGGGTATACCTCCAAGGGCTGTAATAGCTAACTCCCAAGATGTGAGGGGTTGCAATGCACGCAAGCCTGGTCACCAAGTAAATATATAATGTAGTCCAAGTCATAATCATAATTGTCGTAGCCCAAGTAAGTATCAAGTCAAGACAAATCTCGGATGCATCCATACGCCCCTGCAGGCCAATAACAATCATAGCCGTAGTCGATAACAATATCAGGGACGGTGGGGGACATCTCTCCGGGCCTACTAGAGTACATAACATTGTTGCATCAATGTTATGGTTGTGGCTACTCCACAACAAGTAGTACCAAGTATAACAAGTGGTGGCTCGTAGTCTCAAACTGTGGGTCAAGGGTCAAGTCAAATATCAAGTGTACAAGTACAAGGTTCATAGCAAGTGGTTCAAGTCAAGAGTCCATATCAAGTGGTTCAAATCAAGTTTCATATCAAAGGTTCAAGTCAAGATTCAAATCAACGTGTTTATCAAGGCCCATAGTAAAAAGGTTCAAGATAGAAAGGTTTATACAATGGTTCATATTGAGAAGGTTCATGTGGATTTCATGTTTAAGGTTCAAGGTAAAGGTTCAATAGTGAGAGAGTACGTAGAGTTTAGTGTAAAGGTTCATGTCATAAGTTCAATGTAGAGGTTCATATTAGGTTCCAAATAAAAGTTTATGGCAAGGGTTCAATTCAAATGTTTATGTCATGTTCATTTAAAATAAATCTTTTAATAATGGTTCTCATGAAATAAAGGTTTTCAATAAGGTAGTCCTTAAAATAAATATTCATAAAATTAGTGAAACTTCATATAAATGTGGTGTTACATTATGTTCATAACCCTTATTTATAAATAGTTTTTCCTCAAAACATTTTCATAATATAATTACTAAAAGTTTTCACATCCGGTTATAATATTAAAAGTACTTTCAAAATATCAAGGGTTATATCAAGTTCAAGTCAAGGTTTAAATCGAGTATCATAGTATAGGTTTTCAAGACAAGGTATAAGTCAAAGATCGAAGTAAGTGATTTTAACATAGGCTTCAAATCAAGGTTCAAGTTAATGTTACCATATCAAGTTTATTATATCAAGTGTATCATAACAAAGTTATTTCAAGGTTCAAGAATCATAGTGTAAGTTTCAAGCAAGGTTCAGTTTTAAAAGGATCATAGCAAGGTTCAATAATCAAGGGAACATAGTAGGGTTCAATAATCAAGGGAATATAACAAGGTTTAATAATCAAGGGAACATAACAAGGTTTAAGATATCAAGGGAACATAACAAGGTTCTAGAGATCAAAGGAATAGGAAAGACAAGAGTGCATGAGAAACCTGTAGATAGGTTAGACTATCTGTACCTTATTCAAATGACAAAGCAGACAAACGGGAAAAGAGTCACACAAGACGGATCACTCCCGCTTCACGGAACCTATACGAATAAATAAACATGTATTACTAATAAAATCATTTTAATTTGATTTCCCTTTTTAGGTTTCTTTTTATTTTTAATAACTTTCTAGCAAGTTCCCAAATTATCAATTTAATACTTTAAAGGTATAATTGGAAGTTAATAATATTTAAGGGTTAAAATAACAATTACAATAGTTTAGAGTTAAATATGTCAATTTAGTAATGTTTAGGGTCAAAATTTAAATTGACAAAATTAAATATTAAAAATGTCAAATAAATTACTTTAGGATTCATAAAATAATTTTATATTAAGATATAAATTTTAGACCCGTCGTTTATAATTATATTAACGCACTCTCGACACTAAATTAGACCGTGGCAACCCCGAGAGCCCATTTAAACACTCACACGCATCGAGCCGCAATAGATTTCATTAATCCACATGAACACGCATCTACACTCATACCCATTACTCCAGTTTTCATTATTTACTAACATGCATGCAATCTACTAGTAGTTTTTTTTATATATCCCATGCTTAAATCGACACACACATAAACCATATAAATGCACTCACTTGCAAGCCTCATACTTACACACATGCTCCATTTGGTTTAACAACACGTATGCCATGACATCAAAGAAATATCCCATATGATCGACCCAATATAATTCATAACACACATGCACCTGTTGAATTTCTGCTTATAATTCTTCATTACAAACATGGATGCACACGTACCCCTCATGACATGATGAAACCCCATTTGGAATATTCGGATACCAGATTTTTATTTACATGCACCGACCCAAAAAAAATAGTCTACTCGTTAGCCCCAAACTCATTCGAAAGACAAGTTAAGTCGAAACACCTTTAGCTTATCAAACCCTTCGACACAACCCTTATGATATCACACGACAACAATGTTTCATGCATAACCATTTAGAACTGATTCTTACTAGTTATAAGGCACGTTATATACATGATCAAAACAGGTTCTAAAAGATTGAAAACATTAGATTAGACCATCATTTATCATGCGTTAAGACACAATATACACAGGTGGATCATAACAGTTTTCCAAACATGATTTTATGTGACGACTTGTA
The DNA here is from genome assembly GCA_030686995.1 of Artemisia argyi. NCBI lineage: Eukaryota > Viridiplantae > Streptophyta > Magnoliopsida > Asterales > Asteraceae > Artemisia > Artemisia argyi. The sequence goes on along the minus strand of CM060700.1, from coordinate 75,220,843 downwards.
TGATTTTATGTGAGTTTCTTTTACGTATAATATGTACATCTTTTAGCCGATTCACAAGGCCATCAAATATGAATATATACGAGTATATAGAGGTCAAATGAGGAGGAAAAGAACAAAGTGCTACGATGTTACCCTTGTAACCGATTGAAAGAAAAGATGAAGAACAAGTACACAACCAGCAACGAAACCGACGCAAACCAAAACCCTTGAACCTGCTATATACCATGACCAAACCACCCCTCCTCAACCAGAATGAAACACGACCAAAGACCCCTCGAATCCGAAGCTATCGCAACCAATTCACCACCCTTCCTAGCCTCCTTGTACACATTTCCCTCAGCCTCGTGTGTACCTCTTTATAGGTCGAATAGAAGAGGAATAATAAGAGCTGTCACTTTTATGTTTAGGGTTAAAAGGAAAAAAAAAAATAACGTGTATGTGTTTAGAGGGAGAATAATATGGAGATATGTGTGTGTATTCTTGTGTGAAAATAGAGCTGTATAATGAGATGAAAAAGGAGAATGTAGTATATTAGGAAGGGTAATATTCGGTTTTAATCACATACTGTCACAACCCACAATTTCAGGTCATTTTTTCAAACTTCGACATTCTACTATTCACAAATTACTATTCATTGATCACTATTCATCGTTTTACTATTGATCGTTTTTGAGGTCAAATTGACATTCCGAGACACATTCATAAATTTTACTATTCACTTGACACTATTTATTTCCGAGAGAAAATCACTATTCACGTGCATTACTCATGTCATCGTAAATTTAGTTTACGAGTGTTCAAATTCGCGTAACCGTATTGGTTCAGGAGCGAATTCATGCATTATTATCAGGGACATTTCATACGGACTAGAAATAGTCAGCATATCATCATTAGGGCACTTGCATACTATTCCACTCGTAGGATAAATAAATTAATACTTTTGGTACAATTAACGATTTACGTATGTTTATTTTAAATAAACACTAATACGCGAACTATAAATGTGACTAACACGTCCAACACTCCCGACTATGATCCCAATATATTTTTATATTCATTTTTATATTATTAAAATTATAATATTAATTTACCCGGTATTTTGGATATTTATTTTAATTATTAACTTAAGTTTACTAAAACTTCGACGGTTTTCGTAGAAATTAAACTATAATTATCTAAACACCCAATAATTTTACCCAACCTATTTTTATAATTTTTATAACTTTATTATGACCCGGTTAACTCCGTTGAAATTTATTTTTAGTTAACCCGGTACCCGGTACATTTTAAAACTACAAATAACACTTAATAATACATTTTACCACCAAAGTCTTACACACATCCCCCCCCCCCCCCCCTTTACTTTGCCACCCCCCCCCCCCTTGCCAATCATCTTACAAATCTACTAACTCACTCTTTCTCAATTAATACCTATTACTAACTTTTCATATAATAATAAAAATAACAATAATACATAAAACCACACTTTACCTTTTCATCTCATTTTCACAACTAGCTCAAGAAATTTTCTTCTCTCTTTTTCTCTCAAGGGTGTTCGGCATAGGGTAATCAAGAAGGAAGAAAACATAAATTTTCAAAGATCATATTGTAATCTTGTTATTATAGTAGTCCTTGTTAGAGTTTTGAGATATAAACTCAAGGATTGTTAGGTTTTTATCATCTAATCACACCACATCTCAAAGTAAGTTTACAAAACTCATTTCATAATTTTTACAAAGTTATTACCATGATTATATATTTTTCTTGCAAGATCTCATACATGCATTAACTTATACCACTCCATTTTTGTATATATTTAACTTTCAAGCCCTAGAAGTGATTTTTGGTTAGATCCTTGTTAGATCTACTTGGTTGTGATGTTTAGGAACCCATGACACCCTAAGAAGGTGTATGGTAGGATTAGATTAGTTTTGTGGTGATTGAAAGTGGTTTGAATGAAGATGGAACTAGCTTAGAACCCTAGAAACGATTTTTTGAAACCTTTGAAATACCTACTGTCCCTATTTTCATTTCGTGGGAAAATCAGTGGTTGATGGCTAATTTTTGACCAAAGATTTAGAAAATACTTTCAAAAACGAAACTTTAGGCGAAAGAACGGATTAAAACGAGCTTATAACGAAGGAGATATAATTTTTGCAAATTTAACGACGAAAACTATTTTTGTAAAAACTGCTTGCTGTTTGGCAGATTTCAATGGGTAAAAAGAGGTATTTAACGTAACCTAGAGGAGCCGAGTTATCAAAAATATACTAGTATATACAAAAACGAATCCGTGGACATAAAGAACGAAGGAAATGAGCCAATAACGACCAAGTTATACCCGTTTTAACATCGTCAAAACTATATATATATATATATATATATATATATATAGTCACAAATAAAAATAATAACGTACGTACTAAATGGTATATTTTCTAGAAACGTTACTAAGGACTATATTCTTAACAAACGAATACGTACGACCCGAGAGAATAATTATACGACTTAACGACGTCATTCTAAGGTTTTGATACAAAGGATTTAACGCTAACATTTTCGTACGAGTTATATGACAAGTTATATACTTCTCTAAATGGACCTATTTTTCCTAAGTATGGAAACTATTTTACCATGACGATAACTAGTATTTCCAAATTACGAGTGGTATGAGTATCATGTGCATGTGCATTCATTTCATTACGGCTTGATCTAAGTTAGATCATGATTATTCATTTAGGTTGCGGCTAGTACTCGCGCCTCATTGTCCTGACTACTTTTACCTCATTGCACCATCTTTGTACCATCATTTTGAGGTGAGTTTTCATAGCCCTGTTTTAATTCTATATTTTGATTTCAAATCCCACGGGGGAGAATACATTGCACTACTTATTTTTGTGTACATGCCTAAGTATAAAATTTCATACATTGCTTAAGTTGCCTTATTTACCACGTCTTGATAAGTCCCCTTTATTATTTCATGAACCGTTAATTAAGTTCCAAGCGAGAGTGAGTGAATAGATCTATTGAGGGTGACTCCTCCATCTGTGTTTGGGTTGCTCCAACAGAATTACAGATGCATTTCATGTCTTTATTATTAGAGTGTCTGGTAAACACTCATTGGGGCCAAGTAACGTCTAGCTTCGGGGTCATGAGCTTAAGAGCCAATGTATATATTTTTCCGGACATCCTATTTATTGACTTTACTTATGGCATATGTACACTAGATTTTAGTTATAAACCTATGATTATTCACCAACTTTATGTTGACCGTTTTTCGCAATGTATTTCTCAGGTAACTAAGGCATATTCTCATGGCATTGCATGGAGTCACTTTGTGTATCAAGGATGACGCGTCTCTTTTGGATTTCATGCACTTATGAACTATCATTTGATTGTACTAAATTATTTCCTTAAACTTTTTCTAACTTTTGGGACCTATGTTTTATAACTCTGAATATTTTTGAATGAATCAAACGATGTATTTTCTAAACGACACTTTAGGTCGTTCAATATATCCTTGCTTGTGTGCTATGATCCGTTACACCCTCAGGTATTCCATTCCGCTGCCATTCAGGTATTTTGGGGGTGTGACACATACCAATCAAGTGGATATTGTTTTTACTTTGTGCTTATCCCTTCCAGTTTACTTGACCGAAATTTCTAGTACAAATGATACATATATTTTCGGTTTTATAACCTTAGTTTTAGGGGTCTCATAATATGTAAAGTTTACTTAGTTTTAGGTAATTTATATAACATAAGTTTATTTAACATGTCTACTTTAGTTTAGGATTAAAACGACATACATAACATGTTTTCTTATACTTATAAAGTTTTAATTTAGAGGGGCAATTTAGTCTTTTCTGACCATGATATTTTTAGGGTTTTACATAATCTACCAATCTAACACACTAAACATATCACAAAACCCTAATAAACCTTAACTAAACCCTAATTAGGTATATGTGCTTATTTAAACCTATATGCTTAACTTAACTAATATGAAAGTGTCCAAGGCTTAAGTATGAGTTACATTAGGATTATTAGGATACCTTAGGACCATTAGGAATTAGTACAATCCTTTAGAACTTAGGTACAAGTCCCTTAAGCACAAAACCATAACTAAGTCATAACTTCCTAGAATTAGGTCTAGACTATCCCAAAACTTCCCCATAGATCACCACCACTTAGTATAAGCCTCTTAGGACTTAGGATTAGTTATTAGACACTCATAGGACACTAATCTAGGCACAAAACCCTAGGATAAACCCTAATCTCCCACTAAACACAAATAGGTCATTTAGGTCACAAAACTAGGGCAAACCTTCCCAAATCTTTCCCATAAGTTACCATCAATTAGTATAAACCCTTTAGGACTTAGGATTATTCACTAAATACTCTTAGGAACCTAACATAGGCACTAAACCTTAGGTAAAACCTTAAACTCTCACTAAGTAAAAACTAGGTCCAAACTTAACCTAAACTAATAAAACGTAAACTAATAAAACCTAAACATAAGCACCTCAAACGCCTCAACCAAGCACCCTAGCACCTCTACCTAGTTAAGATAGTACCCTAACACCTTACAAGCACACACATAAGTAGGTGCATCACCTACTTGTCACCTCTTTAACTAAACCACCACTAATCACCACTAAACCACCACTCATCCACCACTAAATACCCTAAACCGTCACTAAACATCCCTAGTAGCTTACAAGCACCTCTAAGCTACCAAGCTAGGAGGTGCATCACCTCCTTGTCACCATCTTGCCCAAACTGCCTCCATCGGCCTCTCACCACCACAAACGGCCTATCTTAGCCCCTTAGCTATCTCCTAGCTCCTCCTTGTCACCTCCTAGACCTGCCACACCACCCCATAGCCTTGCTTTCTTGACCTCCACCCCTCGACACATGGCAGCCCCTTTGCTTGGCCGCTTCAGGTATAAATACCCCCTCCTACCTCCATTCTTCCTCACACCTCTTCTCTTCTTTACCTTACACACATTCATTAGCACTAAGTCCCTAGGAGTCGAGTTTAGAAGCTTGGGTAGTGTTTAGTTGTGGTTTTGGCCGAGAGACACCCTAGAAAACCCTAAACCCTCGTTAAACCCTAAACTAATCAAGTAAGCTTTACATTTAGTTCTATTAGGTTTAGTATAGTCTTAGGATAGTATTAGGATACCTTATATCCCTTATGAACCCTTGCATGAGCCTTGAACCATTTCATTTACTAGTTTACATTTTAAAACCCTAAAATGAGTTTAATACATGTTTGCATGTTATGCACCCTTTATATGACCTATAATCTGATTTAGATAACTTAGATAGGCTAATATTATTTAAAAATAAGCTAGAAAACTTAGTTGTTACATAAAAATATAAGTTACATGCATTTAGGACTAGTTTTGCAAAACTTTACATGCATAAGGGTATATCTCATAAATTCCTGAAATTATAAAGTCTAGGGACTGTTTTTGACATTTACTAGTAGTTATAAGTGTAAGGACTAGTTTTGAAAAGTATTAAAACCCTAAAATAGATATTAAAATAAGTTATAAACTAAAAAGGACTAGTTATGCAAATATTGTAAAGTTAAAGGTCAAAATGGTAAATATAGAAAACTTATAAGTTAAAGGGTTAAATATGTCATTTTCTAAAACTATAAAAGTCTAGGAACTAGTTGTGTTAAGTATAGATAGTTATAATTATAAATAATATAAGTATTATAAGTTTAGGGTAGAAAATGTAAATATATAAACTATAAGGGTATAAAGTGAAAATATCATATAAGTATAAAACCTAAATAAAGTTAGAAGCATAATACAATAGTATGTTGGGTTTACGAATTAAAGTGCCCTGACTCCTCGAACGATTATTGCATATACTTTTGAGATATGATGGCCCGAACGGTGTTATGATTATAACTTAACTTAATAACAATATAGCTCAAGAGTAGGGAGCTTCATGTGAGGAGTATTAACTTCTGAATTATGATGGCCCGAACGGTATTATGTTGATAACATAATACAATAGTAGGGAGCTTCATGTGAGGAGTCATGTACTTCTGGATTATGATGGCCCGAATGGTGTTATATTATATCTAAAACACTAACGAACTTAAACAAGATGACTAAAGCTAGACATACATCCAAACCTACAACACACTAGGATACGTGAGTAAGGCAGTCTAGTTCTCGAGTCACTATTTGCATCACTTAGATTATGCTAAGCCCAGGTGAGTTCATAGCCTCATACTCTTTTAAAATGCTTTCACTCTAAATGCTTTGTATACCCTGTGAGGGGGATACATGCTACTTGCTTTACTTAAAACCGAATACAAGTCTTTTTCTTTAGTTGTTGTACGAGTAAACTAACTGCCACCACTACATAACCAAAATTCGTGAATCTAATCGTTTGGGATATTTTACACACGTGAACGCGAATATAGTTGATAGATCTATTGGAGTTTGACAACTCCCGTTGGTATTAACACCTCACTGGGTGGTACCAATAAGTATTGTATTTGAACCCACTAAAGGGTTAACTTTGGCAAGTTATCCTTCCCATCCCCTCATGGTTGGGTCTGCAGCCCCCATGACCTGGATTGTTAACGTGTGGTTCATGAGCTTAGTGCAACATACCCACTCATGATAATTTTGTATGCATCAAAATTATCACACACCTTACATTTTCCCAGATGGGTGTCACAACTGAACCCAAGGAACTTGTATACACTAACCCTTAAACCTATGACTCTCACTCAACACCTAGTGTTGACTTTTTAAGCATGTATTCTAGGTATATCCCTTCTATGGAGTTATGCCAAAAGGAGGCACTGAACTCGGAGGACTTTTCAACATGGTTATCATTCAAAGATAACCTAACACCTAGATTTTTGGGACCTCATCAAAAATAAAAGTATATCTTTTACAATTAAAACTCTGATAATAAAGAATGATAACTAAATTTCTAAAACGTCTCTTTTTGAGTCATTTTCTATCACTGTAACTATGATTCTATAAAGTAATACCCCAAACACTTAATCCGCTGCGATCAGTGAAAAATGGGGGTGTTACAGATTGGCATCAGAGCTTCAATTGTATAGAACAAGGTCAAAACCTAAACTACAACTCTTTTTCCTAAACCCGAGAAAAGTCCTCAGTACCTCTGCCATCCTCCGTAACTATACGTGCTAAGGTTAGTATAATAATTGTTTGCTTAATTGCTTAATGATTTACAATATTTTTACTATTATATATATGTCTACTCCCCACTACCCTACCCCCCGTCTCATCTAGCTTACATCCGAAGAATGAGCTTTCCTCTCCGAATGTACTAGATTATTCCCCTAAACCCTATATCTCTAATAACTTAGAAGACTCTAGGAATAGTTTAGATATTGATGAGGCAAAAAGTGAACCACTTTTAAGGGGTCATTTAAGCCCCGGATTCGTGATTATTTGATCAAATATTTCCCTAAATCGTTCCTTTTGTCATTTTAGGTACTTTTGGAGAAAAATCTGGAAAAAGAAGCATTTTGAACGTTTTTGAATCATAAAAGTGAAGAAAACGGCAAACTCTCAATTTTCCTTGCTGGGAACAGTACCTGACGGTGTCAAGGCTCTCCACATGACGGCGTCAAGAGTGTTTTTGGGCATAGGAGATGACGGCGTCACCCAAGGCCGTCATGGTCCAAGTATTAGTGACGGCCCAGAAGAAAATCACACATGACGACGTCACAAGCAGATATAGGCAATATGATTTCATTATGGCGGCGAGTTGACAGCGTCACAACTCAATACATGACGCCGTCACCCTGTAAAATCTATATATAGTTTTCCAAATTTCATTCATTAGTGTGTGCAACTTTGAGGGAAAAACCCTAGGTCGAATTTTCCAGCTTTTTCAAGGGTTTCAACCCTTTGAATCATTCATGTTCAATTGAAGATAATTACTCTTTCAGATCAATCGATATGTCTATGTGTTGTTTGATTATATCTTACACTTGTCTTCTATTTAACATGCTAGGCTAGATATCCTTTGTGTTTGCTTAGATATAGTGAAACCTAGATGTTGATTATAGGTTGATTGTTTGTTTATAGTTGTTACGGATGATTGTATTCGATGTTAGGCTTAAGAAAACTTGCAGACCTCCATTGGTTGTATTTAATGCGTAGGAGAATTCTGATGATCCCATGTGAGGAGCTTCTAATTGCTCGACGTAGGAGTGAAGTAGGATCCTATAGAGTTAGGGAATATTGTACACGGCCCTACGACTAGTATTAAGGAATATGACCCGTCATCCATGCAATTGTAACAAGCTATCAACATGTAAAAGATATCTAGGGAGTAATGAAACCTAAGTAAACACAACTTTCCTCATCATTGTTTACACCACATTAGTATAATTAGCTTTACTTTCATTTATGTTATTTTATTTTGATTGCATCTTAGTTTATTGGGTAAGTTGGCTAGCAACTAATTCCGCCCACTCGTTCAAAACGCAAGATTTTAATTGCTTTTATAAAAATATAAAAATACAAAAAGAATCATCCCTCACCTCTAGACCTAGTTTAGGAGCCTTTCTAATCCTAGCGACACTATTCCTGAGTTGAATGATCAATCCCCCGGTACTTGTCACTATACTATACTACAACGATCAGGTACACTGCCTGGTGGGGGTTATAAGCTTCTCAAGATCCCTTGAGAGGTAAAACCTGGTGCGATCCCCACGTATCAAGTTTTTGGCGCCGTTGCCGGGGAATAGTTATTGTCTAGGTTAGGATATCTTTTTATTAGGTCTACTTGCTAGATTCCTTTCTAGTAAGATTTTGTTTTTATTTTTAGGTTTTCTTTAGTCTATCTTATTTCTTCGTGTCTTTGATCATAACCTTTACCATCTGACATCATGGAAGGTGGTAACATCTTTGAACCCATCAACCCACTACAACAAAACCACCCACAAAACCGACCACTACCAAACCCACCTCCTAGGCCCCGAACTTTAGGAGAGTATTCCCATCCTAGCCACCAAGGCTATCGAAACACTATTGAGCTCACTCAAGGAGCCAATGTGTCCCCCTTCCGAAGATCCTAATCAACATCTCAAGGATTTCCTTAAAATCGTAGATTCTATAGACCTTGATGTTATAACTAGAGAGTCGACCCGCTTACGCCTATTCCAATTCTCTCTACGTGATCAAGCTAGTCAATGGCTTGAATGTTTACCCGTGGGATCCATCACCTCATGGGACGATTTCACCACTCGTTTCCTTGCTCGATTTTTCCCACCGGGGAGAACTACCAAGCTTAGAAATGATATCTTGATGTTCCAACAACGTCAAGGTGAAACTTTATATGAAGCATGGACTCATTTCAAGGACTTACTCCAAAAAGTCCCTCATCATGGCATAGATCTTTGGCTCCAAGTCCAAATCTTCTATGACCATATCGATCTCTCGACAAGGCGAACCATTGACTAATCGGCCGGTGGCAAGCTACGTGATCTAAGTGCGGAACAATCATGGGAACTCATAGAAGATCTTGCTCTCTATGACAACGAAAGTTGGAATGATCCCCGTGATTTGAACAAAACGGTCAAGGCAATATCTTTGCCTTCGAACAATTCTAGCACTCCCGACCGTAGGATCATGGAACTTGAGGACCAAGTCAAGTTTCTCATGAAATCTTACGAAGCTCCCAAGCCTTCATGCCAAGTGAACAAAATCACTTCTTCATACGAATTATGTAGTGGTCCCCATGACACTCGTGATTTCCTGGAACTCTCCGGACAAGCTTTTGCGGATTACGCGTTCTCGCGTACCGACGATGCGGGAGACAAGTGGTACACTTTCAAACTGGAGCCAAACCCATACGGTGATTCCTACAACCCTTCTTGGAAAAAATCACACGAACCTTAGGTGGAAACAAAACCAAAACATGCCCCAAAACAATTCTTCCAATCCACTTAATCGTTACCAACCAAACGGTACACCCTCTAACCGTACTTTCAACAACAATCCTTCCAATAACTATGGTAGTACCAATAATCTTGAAGGGTTGATGTCCAAGTTTATGGCATCTCAAGAAGCTGACATAGCTAAGTTTGAAACCGAATTCAATCAACAAAAACGGAGATGACCAATAAGATTGACAACTTGTTGAAAGCCCTCAACAACCAAGTGCTAACTACACCTAGGAAAGACACTAGGGACACTAATAGCAGAATCCAAATTAAGGACCCCTCATCATCCAAACACGTCCACTTTGTCAGTGTTGTCACCATTAAGCCGATAGATAAGAATATGGAAGAAAGTGACAAGGATGAAGTTGGAATAGAAACCGGGCCAAGGGATGAGATTAAGGAAGTTGAGGATACCAAGGAAGAAAAGTTAGAGGAAGTAGAAAACATAGAATAATACGTGATAAGTTGCCCACCAAGGAAGAACGAGAATATCACAAGGATTTATTTGATGATCCTGAGACACCTTATGTCCTTGGTTCACCCATTATTAAAGTAGGTGATCCCTCTAACATTAACTTACCATGCAACATTGGGAATATGCATGTGTGGAAAGCTTATATCGATCCTAGGTCTCCTATAAACATCATGACTAGGACCTATTATAATTGGGTAATGAAGAAGCAACTTGGGTATAGGATGATGCCCGACACAATTAGGATGAGCAACTTTGTAGGAAGAGTGAAAGGATTGCATGTCTTTGTAGGAAACTTCACTTATGTTACCGACTTTGTGATAGTAGAGGATACTCGTCCGGTAATAGATGATTGCCTAAGTCAAGTAGTGTTCGGAAAACCATTTGTTGAGGCCTCTAAGATGAGTTATGACCCGTCCCTAGGTATAGTTAGATTCAAGGAAGAGAACGATGAGATTGCTTACCAAATGCCCTATAAAATTGAACAATACCGCCTTCTATCAAACATAGAAAAGGAACACAAGCAAGCGGTTTACTATAGGAATGATGAGGATACACATAGAGGGGTAGATTATGTCATGAATAGAATACTTGGTTTCTACAAGGAATGTTTGCTACTAGGTCTGGAATACAAAACTAAGATTGGAGATGACCTAGAGAATGAGACCAACGATGAGGTCACGTAATAGCCCATGACCTTAAGTCTAGCTACAAGACTCGTAAATAAAGAAAAGCGCTTCTTGGGAGGCAACCCATGTTTTGTGTGATTTTTATTTGTTTGATTGTTATTTGCTTTCGTATGCATGCTTAATTTTTATTGTTGGTAGATCATCACTGGTACAAAAATGGCCTTTCGTCACACATGGTCGATTTCAAACGGTCACACTGTAACATATTTACGTGACTAAATGTATGAAAATAAAATAAACAGCCACACTCGATCTGACTTGTGTGACCATTTCGGAAGATATATGTCACACATTTGTGTATTTATGTGATTAGAGGGTAGCTGGTAAATATTTTTGGATCATTTAGTCACGTTTAATTTGGGATGTGTGACCGATACAAATCAGCTTTAAGCATTAGTCACACTACAGATATACATATGTGACAAATATATGTCACACAATTAAAGAGTGTGACCAAACTAGATATATGGTCACATGAAGTAATTGTGTATGTGACTAAATTATATAGTCAAGTTTGTCACACATTATTTAAACGTGACTGCTATTCTTTGCTGAATATTTAGCCACATAGCGTTTGAAATGTGTGACAACTGAAAAGTAAGTTTGAAACGTTAGTCATGATATGCATTTAATAGTGACAAATATATATGTCACACACTTGACGAGTGTGACCAAATGTCATATATGGTCACACTAAACCATGATTAAGTGTAACAAAAATTCGATACATATGGTCACGTAAGTTAATATGTGTGTCTAAAGTTTAGTGTGTGTTCGCTTGCCAAATCCTAATGTGTATAGTCACACTTAATTGAAGCACGATCATGTGACTATAGGCTTTACAAAAAAACATAAAAATAAATAAATAAATAAATAAATAAATAAATAAATAAATAGTCACATTGTAAATATAGGCTTTACAATAGTCACACCATATCAGAAATGTGTATCTAAATGATGTTTATGGCCACATTATAAGGGTATTATATGTGACCAATACATTCAAGATAGTCACATTGTGAAATATTCATGTGACTATTATTTATAGCAAAATGTGAAGTCAGTTATCATTAACATTGATATATATTAGTTACATTGAGTTTTTGGCTCTTTCGTACATTTTGTAGATCTCGTCATCTGAGTATCGCTTTAATTGAACAAGCTTCCAACCCTTCATATTGTTTAGATAGTACTCATAGTACTTCCTCTTTTGCTTAACTATTGGACGACTGAGCACTTTTCTCTTCTTTCTTTGATTGAGATAAAATTTCTTCCTCTTAGCTTCATAATTCCTCTTCCATTCATCTTTTTGTTCTTGAGTGTACTCTTGCATTTCTTATTTTATTTGTTTCATCAGTGCAATATCAGCATCACCTTTAATCCTTTCTTCATCCCAAGAATCCAAGAGTGCTTTTGTTTTGGCCTCAGCTTTAGCGTGTTTCCTTCTTTGTTCAAGTACCATCTGATTCTCCTCTGCAAACAAAGCAGCCAATTTTCTTGCAGCAGCTCCATCTACTTCAAGTTGCTTGTGTTTGGGCCAGTACACAAAAGGAAGATCCTTTAAAGGATCATGCTTAGGCTCTTCAACCATAATACCTTTGACTTTTCCCTTATAACTTTGCTCTTGTACACTCTTCTTGATTTGTTAAGTTGGTTCTCTAATCACCACACCTTTGACAGGTACTCTTGGTTGTTGTGGTGGTGGTTGTGATTGTTCTGTTGGTAGTGGTGATTGTGGCACTGCTTGTTTAAATCGTGTCTTCAATAGAATCATTGCTTTGGCCAAAGTTTCATCATCATCACTAGCAATAGGAACATTTTCCTCAGCAGTAGTATCCTCCTTGGCCATTTCTGCACTTGCACCAGCAGTAGAATCTCCCATGCCTTTGATTGCTGCTTCCATAACAACCTCATTACCTTGATTATCAACAACTATATACTCATCATCATTCTCACCAGCATCCACATCCATATCCACATCAATGTCATCACCAGCAACAGCACTATCAAAATTTTCCATAGCTTCCCCTGAATCCTTGGTTTCATTCCTCCCCTGTTTGGGATCATCCTCCCCCAAACTTATGCTTTCAGATGAACTAATCCTTTGTCTTGTGCCCACTTTTTTCAGTCTTTTGAATGACCTGGTTCTTGACCCCTTCTGACCTCCCAATTGCTTAACCCTCAGCTTCAAACCTGTAATTACATCCCCCTGAGTATCTGTGATTTGTTGTAGGCCAAGAACCTCTTCTTTAAGTTTGGTATATTTAACCATCAATTCTTTAACAAGTTCCATCTCTTCCTCACCACTTTTATCCTCATCACTTGCATTGTCCCCCTTGGTTTCTTGGCACCTGCGGTTTCCTTCACCTGAATCAGATCCATTGGAACTTGATTCATTATAAGTTCTTGAACCTTCACCCTTCTTATGTTGACCTAGTTCCAACATTGCTTGAAAAAATGGTTTAACTATGACAGGAAAGTCCTTACCCTTTCTCTTCATGTTAGAAAAGACCTTTTTAATATGAGAGTGAACATGATAAACCTTGTCGTGAACTTTCTTATTTGTAAACTGTTTGTCCATAAGAAGTTGCAAAAATCTTGGATATATGTAATGTTGGTTTGAAGAATTATCCAAGGCTTTAACCACATGATAAAAAATTAATTTTGAAAAATTGAATTTTTCTTTATTTTTGGCCAAACATATAAGGGCAGAAGCCATGTTACTACTAAACTCATTCCAACCAGTAGTCTTTGGGCTAAGAAACTGTAACAAAGTGTGAATTAAGAATTTCCACTGTGGGGGAAAGCCACCTTTATTAAATTTCAAAGAATCATTTTTTCTTACATACCCCATCTGTTGAAGGTTTTCAAAAATTGTGGAGTCAGGAAGATTCTCAATTCCATTAACATCTCCTAGATGAATAACTTCTCTAACAGATGCCTCTGTAACAATAATCTTCTGCCCATCCACACGGGCATGAATATGTACTTCCTCATCAATAGTTTTCACCTTTGCAGTAGCCCAAAACTGTTTGATGTTGGAAACATATATAGTAGGGTTAAATGCTAATGCATACCTAATATGAGTAGCATTGAGAAAATCAACAACTTCAGGGAACTCTTCATTCTCCTTGGTGGGCTTTTGCAAGAACACAATCATGTTATGCTTGTTGGAAAAAGACAGAGTCGACATTGTGAAATTTGAAAATTTGTGTAGGGTTTTGCTGGGAATTGCAATTAATTGATAAAATCAAGCAGTGGTTTTATGTTTGATAGAGTTTTGATCGGATAAAAACATTTGTGTGAAACTGTGAATGATTGAAGTGTACAAACCCTTAACTGTTCATATTTCTAAAACAGTACCCTGCACTCTCAAAAATAGCAGAACAACCCTTAACCGGACTAAGTTAGGCTTAGCAGCACCAAAATATGCCTAGCAACACTAAGTCAGTTTCCACTCGAAACGGCTTATTTTTCAGGACTCCAGCACTTTTCTCAGCTTATCCTGCAAAATATTAGTCCCAAAAACACAAAACCTAACTCATTACCCGAATCACAATAATCACATCATCAATTACACTTAGCAATACTATTTATAACTAGCAACACTAACACATCATTTCTGGATTTTAACAATTTGACATACTGCTTTTATCCAAGAAACCAAACACACCTTTGACAGTTTCACATCACAAGCAACCATACAAGGTCTCAAAATTTTCATTGATATTTTTTAAAAGATACAACCATTCATAAAAGCTGCAAACATAAATATAATTAATTATCCTACCTAAATACTAAAGATACTAGCAATATAAAAACATCATCATTAAAAACTACTTCACTCCATTTCACACCAACTTGTTAAAACCAGAGCGCTCTACTCCCTGTGTTGCATCCTTTTCCTTTCCAGGAGATATTGAAACTTAATTTCAAGATCGGTAATCCTGTTTTACAGATTTAACGGGTCTGCAAATGCAAACCCATCTTGTTGACCCCCTTGGTTTTGATGCTCCACCACATTTTGCTGCTGATCCTCTTCATTTTGCTACTCCACCACATTTTGCTACACATCCTCTTCATTTTGCTGCTCCACCACATTTTGCTGCGCATCCTGTTGATCCTCCTCATCCTCTTCATCTTCTTCCTCCACCTCCATATCATTCAGTCCCCAACGCTCATCCCAGTAAAAGTCTTGTCTATGCAGCCATTTCAAAATTATTGACCTCATCCACGTATCTACCTGCCTATACGACCCATATTCGTAAACGGGATCATACCCGAAATGATTAAACACTGCGTCCCATAGCAAACTGTTGTTTAATACCCACTCGTACTCTTCTGCATCATTTTGAAAGTTACCATTTGCTGCCATTGTTGAAGTTTTCTTTGAAAGTGAACATGTGTTTGTGTGTGTTATTTGGTATATATACAATAGAGAGGTATAATAGGCTGGAGAGGTATATGAACGGTTCCCAAGAATTTTGGCGGGAAAAGGGATCGACCAAAGGCGCCTAAATCATACTGTGAATTGAAGATATTTTAAAACTGTTCTTAAAGATAAGGAATTGAGTGTGGTACGCAAAAGTTTCCACTTTCCATTTACCAATTCTTGACTTACCAAGTACAATGAGTTGATACAATAACTACTTGTATCTCATGCTTTATGAATAATAAACTTCCAAACTCAATATTTCCAACAATGATTTGAGATCGGGTTTTGACACGAGGGAAAAATGTTTGACCGTGACTCAAAGAAAACTTATGTTATGTTTCTTTGAAGTTTAATATTTTTGTGTTCAAAGAAAACTTATGTTATGTTTCTTTGTTAATCAAGTTATCGATTACTATATTATGATGCTTTGTTAAAAGTCAAACAAAGATTGTCAAACTTGATTGTCATTTGCAAAAGTCAAAGAGACTCCAAGTGAATTTTGGCAATTCCGGGTAATTACTATCAAAAGATAACTAATAGCCAATCATGATTGTCACTTTGGGTACTTTTTGGTAGTTTTGTGCCTGTACATTCATTTGCATAAGGTCAAACAGGATAGTCAAATTGTGCCATTTTGGGTAATTAGTGCCAAAAGATATCGAGTAGCCAAAAGATCAAGATCAGTTAAATTTACAAGCAAACACTTATCCATTCACCATAAAGATGGGGTACATGAGCCACTACAAACCACACAATCTAGCCATAAACACTATATGGTGAGTGCTTATTCACTCACCTTTTCTAAGCTAAAATAGGACCAAATAAACCAAAAACTAACCAAAACTGCCAAAGAATGTGTGTTTTTGTGTTTGTGAATGTGCAGGAACAGATATTTAAGAAAAGGACGAAAAATCACGAGAAAATGACAAAACGAGCACGAGATTTGGAAAAGTGTCAATAGCCGGAGCCGGGGAAGCTTAGTGGTCAAAGTCAAAGCTCATATAGTCATAAGGAATCCTCAAAGTTTCAGAAATTACAAGAATAGTCCTTGGACATAAGTTTGAAGAAATTACACATATGGTCCTTCGACTTCCATGATTGTCATTTTTGGTCCTTATGAAGATAATTTGGAGATATGGAAAAGGAAGCCCCTCATCATTCAAGAAATATCACAAATAGTCCTTGGATACTATTATTGAAGATTGGCAGCTATGGTCCTCACATTTTCAGAAAATACACATTAGGTCCCTTGGTTGATACTACTAATGCAACCGGATCCACACTACTAATATATCCTAAACCAAACACCATTCCTGGCCCAATCCAATAAAGCCCACTCCCCTTTACTTAAACCCGGTCAATACAATACTCGACCCACAAGTCAAACCCCCAATATCAAAAGTCAAAATAAAAATAAAAAAATAACCAAGGGCGCCTTTTACTGTGCTTCTTCCCTACCAAAACTTACCTTGCTCCCATCATTTTCACCAAAGATTCTAGTACGAGGTTTATGCTTCTAGAAACCATCTGACACGTTGTCAGATGTTGTCATATCTTACCCAACGTGGCTAATTGAAGCTCCCTGATTGGCTTAAGCGATGTGGAATGAAGATAAGGATTCATCAAACGGCTATGAGTGAGGTGGGATGTCAACATTTGGATAAGGTTTGAAGATTTGTGGCCACAATGGAGCTTCTAGCATCTTCTGAAACCCTAGGCTCCTCACCCCTGCTCTCCTATATAAACCCCCCTAGATATGTTTTGAGAGTGTAGTTTTTAAGTAATGTTATGCTGTCTATTTAATTTCAAAATGTATTCTTAGCTTAATTCTTATGTAATCTCAGTTTTCTTAATAAGAAATCTTGGTTTCATGTTTTAATTTCCTGTTTTAGCATAGCTATTTAAACTCCTTTCTAGCTTAAAGTTTCTTATTCCAGCTTTCTACTTGTTTAATAATATCTTTTATTAAATTTCATAAGCTTTTATAAGTTATTTCTTTGTCATATTTAAATCTTCAGAAAAACTCAAAAAAAAAAAAAAAAAAAAAAAAATCTGAAAAATACAAAAAGATGTTTACTTTTCTTAATTGCAGTTTCATATAGCTTCTCAGAAGCTTGTTTTAGTTTCATAATAATTACTACTCAATTCTGTTCTCAAAGTTATAAAACCCAAAATAAATAAAAAAATAAATAAAATAAAAATAAAAAATATGTTTACTTATATAAAAATCCGGCTTCAATAAGCTTTTTAGTCTTCTATATAAGTTTGTTCAAGCTGTTATAGCTTGTGGTAAGCTTATTTGTTCATTATCTCCAATTTGCACAAAAGTCAACAAAAGTCAATTGACTCAGCTTATTCAAATAAGCTGAGCTTATTGGTGGTAAAAGGCAACCATAAGGTGTCCCATGGTCTGTCTTAAAGGCAGGCTAGCTTAGTGATACCCCTCTGTTCATGCTGAGGGGTTTTGAGCTTGTAAGTCTCATTCCTTTTTACTGTTTCATCAATATTGCTTAATAATAGTGATGCGTGGGAATCGCAACAGGCTTTACCTCTCGAGGGATCTCGAGAAGCTTACAACCCCCACCAGGCTGTGTACCTGATCGTTGTAGTATAGTATAGTGACAAGTACCGGGGGATTGATCGTTCAGCTTAGGAATAGTGTCGCTAGGATTAGAAAGCCTAAATACTAGTTCTAAAGGTGAGGGATGATTATTTTTGTGTTTTTATACTTTTATGAAAGCAAGTAAAATCTCGGGTTTTGGAAGAGTGGGCGGAATTTGTTGCTATTCAACTAACCCAATACTAAGATGCAATCAAAATAAAATAATAAAAATGAAAATAAACTAATTAAACTAAAGTTGTGAGTAGTAATTGGAGAAAATGTGTTTACTTATATTTCACTACTCCCTAGATATCTTTTACACGTTAATTACTTGTTATAATTGCATGGATGACGGATCGTATTCCTGAATACCATTCATGGGGTGGCACACATAACTCCCCAATTCTATGAGCTAGTACGCCTCGGTTCATGTTTCTTAAGATGTTCAAGCATGTTACCATTTGGAGATCTGCCAGTTTTCTTAAGCCTAACATATAAATCATTCATCCAAGACAAGAATAAACAAGTAATCAACACATAATCAATATCTAGGTTTCATTAGATCTAAGCAAACACAAAAGAGATCTAGCCTAGCATGATAGAATTAAGACAAGAACATGATATAGACAACCAACACATAGACATATTGATTGAATTAGAAGAACACTTATCTTGATTAATCATGCAAGGTATCAAGGGGTTGGAACCCTTGAAAAACCTGTAAAGTTACACCAAAATCGTACTTAGGGTTTCTCCCAAAACTTCTCTCTTTAAATGTGAAAAACTAGAAAACTATATATAGGAAAATAGGGATGACGGCGTCAAGAACAAAGGTGTGACGCCGTCATCTCGCCGCCAAATACTTCCTCGGACGGCCTTGATCTACTTCTGACGCCGTCAAGGCCTAGGTCGTCACACAAATTACTCTTGACGCCCTGTGTGTGACGCCGTCATATACTACGGATTTTAATTCTTGGGGTTTGACGCCGTCAGGAAAACTCTTGACGCCTTCATGAACTCTCGGATTTTATTATTGAGGTTTGACGCCGTTAGGAAATTACTCTTGACGCCGTCACCTACTGTTCTCAGCATGGAAAATTGTGACTTTGCCGTTTTCTTCACTTTTATGCTCCAAAAACGTCCAAAATGGCTTCTTTTCCAGAATTCACTCTCCAAGTACCTAAAATCAGAAAAGGAACGATTTAGGGCAATATTTGATCAAATAAATTCGGATACCCTTACACTTGAGTGGTTCATTTAAATGACCCCCTAAAAGTGGTTCATTTTTCGCCTTATCATATACCCTTACACTTCAGATTTGCTTGTCCTCAAGCAAATGCGCTTTTATTCTAGTCAAAAGGCAAGTTAGGGGTCATTTAACACTAATATAAAAGTAATTACAACAAATAATCGTTCCACTAAAGACCAATAGACAAGCTCGGAGGTCATACACTAGCACCTCACAAATAGTGTTTAGATACTCACATCTCTCGGGTGTAATAAAGTAATATAACATTATGGAAATGGAAGATATCTCTCACTACCTGTCATAGCAAAATAGATTACCATAGGCTTGGGAAAGGATCAAACCTCCACCACATGGCGTAAGCACCTAGGATAAACTATCAAAGAGGTCTTTTAAAGGGTTGTAACGTTAGGTATAGGGATATGAATTACACGGTTTTGTTGGATAAAGGAAGTTTTACTGGTGGCGAGTTAACAATCTTGGTTAATTACATGTACAATATGGCGTTGCTAAGCCAAGACTAGACTCGACTTAAGCTAATAAATGAAAAAAAAAAAAAAAACAAAAACATAAAATGAACATAGAATAAAAAGGGATGGTAGTCCGTATGTTTTTTTCTTTTTTTCTTTTTCTATTTTTTTTTCTTTTTTTCTTGATTTTTTCGATTTTTTTTTTCTTTTTTTTTTTCTTTTTTTTTTTTTTTTTTTGCATACACTCTTGCCCTACCATCCAAAATAATACATCATAGGGAATGAATATTCCCCTTACACTTGAATCTTTACATACTTTACATTAAACTAATCTAATGACTCGAATTAAGAAAATCAAAACACTTGGAGCACTTTTAAGATTAACGTACATATGGGGGTAATAAATGATGTTCTTCCCCATTACTCCATAAAATAAGTACTTACCCATGAGTCCCAATCGTCCCAAAACAATATGTATAAGGATATGACTCAACTTAGCAACCATGTAATCAATTAGAAAGTTAACTTAGGGTTTAACAAATAACAATAATGCACTAAAGATGAGCGCATACACGGAAGGCTAAGGCGATTTGGGTGTACATTTAAGTGGGGTGTAACAAATTCTTCCGTTAAGTAAAAATGCTTAAAGTTAGAAACGAAAGATAGGCTCGGAGGGGCGTACTAGGGGTTTCGTGTACTAAAAATGAGTACAACGCTAAGGGTGTGGGAAAAATTAGTTGACTTAACTAGCCAAGTAATATGACTTAAATGGTCAAGTAATTATAATACGGGTTTAACACAAGGGTGATCCTAATGCCTCTTATCATGTAGTAAATCCTACCACACGAATGTAGTCTCACTAGCGGTCTCGGGATGCATCACTAACGCAAGTTCTAGAATCTAAATGCTACCGGTACACTCATAAGCACTAATAATGAATGCTTTTCCTATCAATTCTGAAGGCGAACCTCACATATTTGGGTGGAAAATTTTTCTGAATATACGGTTATGTGCTAGTCATACAATCTCCTATCCATGAGACGCTTGCTATGGCTAAAGTTTCACTCCTAAATGTTGTAAAAAAATTTAAATTTGGCGCTAAAATTGCACTAACAAGTATTTCTCATAGTTTTATTACACATCTACCATTAAACAAAACAAACTCAAGCGAAAGTGCATATGTAAGGTATCATCTTTTTACCCTCCCCTTACACTTAAGATGAACATTGTCCCCAATGTTCAAGTAAAGAATGTAAAAGTGAAAAAAAAAAAAGTAAAAAGAATGAAATCAAATACTCCCCTGATTCGCTCGGTATGGATTATAGGTTGGCCAGATTAGATCTTCCTCCAAGAAAATGAACAATCAAAGCTTCCCTTCCAGAATATAAATCATCTCCTTGTCGAACATAACCTGTAAATCCTGACAAAAATAGACAAGACAACCTCGTGTAAAATCGGCGGCATCCTATATAAGTTACTAAATCCTAGAAAACAAAGTAAGATATAATGCTTGTGAAATGAAGTTTGCAGATTTCCTGGAGATTATAAAACTTAATAATTCACAAAAACCATAAGACTCCATTAGAAAAACAAAACCGGTAAAATTTCCAGATTTTTACTCCTGACGCCGTCAAGAGTAAAACCCTGACGCCGTCAGAATGGACCTGCAGAAATTCTTATGTTAAGTTTCCGGAAAATTTCTGGAAAAACCTGGTCCTACTTCCTGGAAAATCCTGCAAAACTTCATTATGACTCAATACAAGCATTTGACTCAGACGAATACGAATATACATGTTCACTTAAAATTGTGGAGAATCATGATCGTGTGTTTCTTGAAAACATATTTGGGGTTTCCCCTTACACTTGTCTTTTGCAAAAATACTTTTAGGTTGGAGTTAAGACTAGGCCAAACAACATAGTAAAGTATTTCCACTTTTTAATTGAGAAACATGATCTACCAACAATAAAAATAAAGCATGCATACGGAAGCAAATAACAATCAAACAAAATAAAATCACACAAAGCATGGGTTGCCTCCCAGGAAGCGCTTTTCTTTATTTACAAGTCTTGTAGCTAGACTCAAGGTCATGGGTTACTATGTGATTTCATCATTGGTTCCACTCTCTAGGTCGTCTTCTAAACCAGTTTTGTATTCCGGACCTAGTTGCAAGCATTCTTTGTAGAAACCAAGCATCCTATTTCTAACATACTCTACTCCTCTACGTCTATCCTCCTCGTTCCTATAATAAGCCGCTTGCTTGTGTTCCTTTTCGAAATTAGAGAGAAGGCGGTATTGCTCAATCTTGTAGGGCATTTGATAAGCAACCTCATCATTCTCTTTCTTGAATCTAACTATCCCTAAAGTCGGATCATAACTCATCCTAATGGCCTCAACAAATGGTTTTCCGAATATTACTTGGCTTAGGCAAGCATCTATCACCGGACGAGTGTCCTCAACTATCATAAAATCGATCTCATAGGTGAGATTCCCTATAATCACATGCAATCCTTTCACTCTTCCCGCAAAATTACTTATCAGCTTCCTATTAGGCATCATCCTAAAATTAAGTTGCTTCTTCATCACCCAATTGTAATAAGTCCTAGTCATGATGTTCACGGGGGATCTAGGGTCGATGTAAGCTTTCCATATATGCATGTGCCCGATATTGCATGGGATGTTAATGTTAGAGGGGTCTCCCATTTTGATAAGGGGGTCGCCAAAGATATATGTTCTCTTGGGACTATCGAATAAATCTTTATGGTATTCCCGTTCTTCCTTGGTTGGCAACTTATCAAAGTATTCTTCTATAGGCTCTACCTCCTCTAATTCCTCTCTACTATCAACCTCAACTTCCTTATTCTCATCCTTAGTCTCGGCTTCTATCCTAACTTCATTCTTGTCACTCTCTTCTATCTCCTTATCTATCGGCTTAATAGTGACAACATTATCAAAGTGCACCTGTTTAGATGATGAGGGATCCTTAATTTGGTTTCCGTTATTGGTGTCCCTAGTGTCCTTCCTAGGTGTGACTAATGCTTGGTTGTTGAGGGCTTTCAACAAGTTGTCAATCTTGTTGGTCATCTCCGTTTGTTGTTGGTTGAATTCGGTTTCAAACCTAGCTATGCGAGCCTCTTGAGATGCCATAAACTTTGACATCAATCCTTCAAGATTGTTGGTACTACCATAGTTGTTAGAAGGATTGTTGTTGAAAGTACGGTTGGATGGTGGACCGGTTGGTTGGTAACGGTTAGGCGGACTGGAGGAATTGGGTTGATTTTATTTCCACCTAAGGTTTGGGTGATTTTTCCATGAGGGGTTGTATGAATAACCGTTTGTGTTTGGCTCGGGCTTAAAAGTGTACCACTTATCTCCCGCTTCGTCGGTACGCGTGGATGCGTAGTCCGCAAAAGCTGTTCCGGGGAGTTCCACACAATCACGAGTGTCATGGGGACCACTACATAATTCGCATGAAGAAGTGATTTTGTTCACTTGGCTTGAAGGCTTAGGAGCTTCGTAAGATTTCATGAGAAACTTGACTTGGTCCTCAAGTTCCATGATCCTACGGTCGGGAGTGCTAGAATTGTTCGAAGGCAAAGATATTGCCTTGAACGTTTTGTTCAAATCACGGGGATCATTCCAACTTTCGTTGTCATAGAGAGCAAGATCTTCTATGAGTTCCCATGATTGTTCCGCACTAAGATCACGTAGCTTACCACCGGCCAATTGGTCAATAGCTCGCCTCGTGGAGATGTCGATATGGTCATAAAAGATTTGGACTTGGAGCCAAAGATCTATGCCATGATAAGGAACTTTTTGGAGTAAGTCCTTGAAACGAGTCCATGCTTCATAAAGAGATTCATTTTGACGTTGTTGGAACATCAAGATGTCATTCCTAAGCTTAGTAGTTCTCCCCGGTGGGAAAAATTGAGCAAGGAAACGAGTGGTGAGATCATCCCATGTGGTGATGGATCCCGCGGGTAAACGCTCAAGCCATTGACTAGCTTGATCCCGTAGAGAGAATTGGAATAGGCGTAAACGGGTTGTCTCTCTAGTTGCAACATCTAGGTCTATGGAATCTACGATTTTGAGGAAGTCCTTAAGATGTTGATTTGGATCTTCGGAACGAAGTCCATGGAATGCACATCTGCTTTGCACCAACCGGATGGTGTCGGATCGCAAGGGGGTCACATTGGCTCCGGTGAGCTCAATGGTGTTTCGGTAGCCTTGGTGGCTAGGTCGGGAATACTTTCCTAAGGTTCGGGGCCTAAGGGGTTCTAGTGGTGGGTTTTGTTGTGGTGGGATGACGGGTTCAAAGATGTTACCACCTTCCATGATGTCGGATGGTAAAGATTACGAACAAAGACACGAAGAAATAAGATAGACTAAAGAAAACCTAAAAATAAAAATAAAATCTTACTAGAAAGGAATCTAGCAAGTAGACCTAATAAAAAGAAATTCTAACCTAGACAATAACTATTCCCCGGGCTGCGGCGCCAAAAACTTGATGCGTGGGAATCGCAACAGGCTTTACCTCTCGAGGGATCTCGAGAAGCTTACAACCCCCACCAGGCAGTGTACCTGATCGTTGTAGTATAGTATAGTGACAAGTACCGGGGGATTGATCGTTCAGCTTAGGAATAGTATCGCTAGGATTAGAAAGCCTAAATACTAGTTCTAAAGGTGAGGGATGATTATTTTTGTGTTTTTATATTTTTATGAAAGCAAGTAAAATCTCGGGTTTTGGAAGAGTGGGCGGAATTAGTTGCTATTCAACTAACCCAATACTAAGATGCAATCAAAATAAAATAATAAAAATGAAAATAAACTAATTAAACTAAAGTTGTGAGCAGTAATTGGAGAAAAATGTGTTTACTTAGATTTCACTACTCCCTAGATATCTTTTACACGGATCGTATTCCTTAATACCATTCATGGGGTGGCACACATAACTCCCCAATTCTATGAGCTCTTATCTCCTCCTACACCATGCCCAGCACAACTATAGGGATTGTAAACAGTGGCTCATGCATTAAATACAACCAATAAAGACCTAGTGGGCCTCGGTTCATGTTTCTTAAGATGTTCAAGCATGTTACCATTTGGAGATCTGCCAGTTTTCTTAAGCCTAACATATAACTCATTCATCGAAGACAAGAATAAACAAGTAATCAACACATAATCAATATCTATGTTTCATTAGATATAAGCAAACACAAAAGAGATCTAGCCTAGCATGATAGAATTAAGACAAGAACATGATATAGACAACCAACACATAGACATATTGATTGAATTAGAAGAACACTTATCTTGATTAATCATGCAAGGTATCAAGGGGTTGGAACCCTTGAAAAACCTGTAAAGTTACACCAAAATCGTACTTAGGGTTTCTCCCAAAACTTCTCTCTTTAAATGTGAAAAACTAGAAAACTATATATAGGAAAATAGGGATGACGGTGTCAAGAACAAAGGTGTGACGCCATCATCTCGCCGCTAAATACTTCCTCGGACGGCCTTGATCTACTTCTGACACCGTCAAGGCCTAGGCCATCACACAAATTACTCTTGACGCCCTGTGTGTGACGCCGTCATATACTACGGATTTTAATTCTTGGGGTTTGACGTCGTCAGGAAAACTCTTGACGCCTTCATGAACTCTCGGATTTTATTATTGAGGTTTGACGCCGTTAGGAAATTACTCTTGACGCCGTCACCTACTGTTCCCAGCATAGAAAATTGAGACTTTGCCGTTTTCTTCACTTTTATGCTCCAAAAACGTCCAAAATGGCTTCTTTTCCAGAATTCACTCTCCAAGTACCTAAAATCACAAAAGAAACGATTTAGGGAAATATTTGATCAAATAAATTCGGATTCGCGCTTAAATGACCCCCTAAAAGTGGTTCATTTTTCGCCTTATCAAATAGTATAGATCTGTTATTAGTGGCTTGTATACTGCTTATATATTATTATTGTTGCTTATTAGTGGATAATACTAGTTGCTTGATCATATTTGAGTAGGGGTTGGTGTTTACTGTTTCATCTCATCATCATATGCGTCATCATCTGTGGATCATTGTTTTAGAATAATATTGCTTATAGATCTGTGTTCTGAGTTCATTTGTAGTATTTGGAATATATTGAGTTGATTAGTATTGGTTTGGATAGTTCTGTGGTGTTTCTTAGTTATGACAGAACTTAAGGTGGTGTTTGGTTTATTGAGGTTTGCTGTCTAAATCATTGGTTCAGAGGTTATAAGTAGTTTAGGTATTTCACTTAGGCTATATTAAAGATAGTTAAAGCATAAAAACTAGTAGTTAAAACATTAAAAGTCAAAATCATCTTTAAAAATTCACCACAGTTAGTATTTAAGGAATTTAGGTTTCATAATCTCAATAGTAGTTGTAATAGAGTAATTTGTAGCTTATTTCAATCACAACTTAGCTTATTATCATCTCAGTAATCATTTTAGTGTAATCATAATCAAAATAAGTCAACTTGCTGTTTCAATAAAAAAGTCAATCTTAGTTTCATATTCAGATTTTGGTTCAAATTCTTCAAGTTTGTGTAGCCTTCATTATTAATTGGAAATCATTTTGGAAAGTTGTTTTGGAAAGCCTAGCACTCAGAGAATACATTTCAAAAAGAAAATCTCATTTTGGAACTCATTTGCTTATCTGAAAAGCTGTTTGAAATTGACTGAGTGAGGCTAAAAGTGCCCTGCACCTCTGTCCTTAATCACACTTCTAGGCTATCTTTAGGCTAGTATATTGGACCTAGGATCTTTATTCTTGGTGTTTTTGTTATATCAGGCTGCTAGTGAGAGTTTTGCCCCCATAAGTTTCTATTTCTGAGCTTATTTGCTCAGCTTATTTGGTCAATCTATTTGAGTGGTTCTTGCTTATTTCTGTTTTCATAGAGGGCTGCAAGTGCTTATTGTTGATCACACTCTGAGTTTATTGGTTCATTTGTGCTTAATATAGCTTAAAGTATATGATTCAATTGATACTTGGCCATTTGCTTATTCTGTGTGGCTTTTGCTTATTCTAAGTGCTTATTGGGTTGTTTTGGATGCTTATCTGTGTTTTTGTGCATCTATTGGTCTGAGTTCTATTCTTATAAGCTTATTAGAGTTTGAAAATACATTTGGAAAAGTTTTGGTCAATTTGGTCAACTGTGCTTAATAATAAGCACTTCTTAATAAGCAGTTTTAAGCTAATCAGCACTTCCAGTGCTTATTTTTCAATTTTTATATTTTTTCCAGTTTCAAAATATTATTTTAGATTTTCCCTGAAATTTTCATATTTTTCTGAGTTGATTTGCTATTTTTCTTATTTTATTTTCATTTTTAATCATTTTTAATTACTTTTTAGTTATTGAAAAATCCAAAAAAATCAGAAAAAGCCAAGAAAAATCCAAAAATATTTTAGAAAATTATTTTTAGTTATTTTACAATTTTAGAAATTTATTTTGCATTTTTCTCACTTAATTTCCATTTTCCTTTAATTTTTAATTAGTTAAATTAGTTTTTAATTCATAAAAAATAAATAAAAAGTCAAAAAAATATTCTTCTTTTTCTCAAAATTTTCTTTTATCATTTTTAACTTTTTAAAATTATTTTCAAGTACGTAGGAGTCGTGTAGCTTAAAAGTCGCGTTTTATTTCGTACATTAACGTTTATTTAACGTTTTAGCGTACGGTTTCGATTTTACGTTTCGTTACTAGTTGCCTTATTTGAAATACGTGCTTAAGTGATTATTTGTGCTTAATTTGCTATTTCATTAGTATAATCTCATTTAAATCACTTTTACCACTTTTCAATTCACGATTTACACGAATCGATATTCTTGATTCCATTCACCTTCACTTGGAAACGACTCGGGTGATCCGTATTTTACGCGGATCACTTCGATACTATACTACTATATTATATAATTGGTTTTCACACGAATCAATTTTTGGCGCCGCTGTCGGGGAAGGCTTGAAGTGAATTTTTGAATATTGTTTTGAAAAATCGTGTTTTGTTAAGCCTTCCTCTATTTTGTATATATATTTCTATAAAAATTGAAAAATTCAAAGCACTTTTCCTAAAGTGTTTACATGTCACACCCCAGAAATCGGGTCCAGCGGAAGCTTACATGTCACTGGGGTGCAACTCAATTGGTATCATAACATATGGTACAAAGAATGGTTTCATTTCATTTATTTAGAATGAAAATTTTTATCAAAGCATTTATTTTTCATATTATAAAAGAAGTGTGGAAATAGGCCCATAATTTAGTTAAAGCGGTCCCAATTAGTTATCAGAGTCTTCTATGACCATGCCATGCCAAAAGCCACCAAAGGTAAGATAGCGCCTTAAGAACCTGAAAATACATGCTAAAACGTCAGCATAAAGCTGGTGAGTTCATAGATTTTAGTAAACGAGTATTTTCCGTAAACAAGTATTTCCAGTAAACAAGTGTTTCCAGTAAACGAGCATTTTCGGTAAACAAGTATTTTAGGTAAACAAGTAATTTCGGTAAACAAGTATTTTCGGTAAACAAGTATTTTTGGTAAACAAGTATTTCCAGTAAACAAGTATTTTGCGGAAGGCAAGACAATATAACAAATACAATGTCACAGCCAAAAATAAGGTATACAGTGCCTAAAGCTCATGACCCCGAAGCTCGACGTAATCGTATGCAATCAAGCATAAAATGCCCCAAGTAAGTGTTTGCCAGACACTCGGAAGTAATCCGAATGATATGCGTCCGTTTGACAGGTTGGCGCGACCAACTCGGACGGGGTGTCAACCCAAATAGATCTATCCACAGCATTCGCGCTCACACGCATGTAATTAACGGTTCATGATAAAGGGGACTTCAGTGGCAGTAATAGGTAACTCAGGCAAAGTAACAGTTTTGTATTTATGTCCGCAAAAGCAAGAACTTGTATCCATAAGAAAGTAATCAAGGATGGAATAAGAAATTCATAAGGTATTCAAGAAATCAATCAAGTATTTCAACCATCCAGTAATGTTTGAGAAAGTGAATTGCGTTCAAGTAAAACAAGCATTGAACTTAAATAGTAATGAGCATGTATCTTCCCCCAAAACAGTTGTAAAACAAGTAAAAGTAGGGGTTATGAACTCACCTTAACAATAGCAATCCAAATAGAGTAATGAAAACGGAAGAATAGGTCCAACAATCACTAGTCGCGACCTAATTATGCATATGTCTTAGTTACCGAAATCAAGTCAAGCATGCAAGTCATACACTACATTATCACTTGTACATGTCGTCGTAGTATTCGTCGTCAAAAATGTAGGTAATCAAGGTGATCTCGTGTTTAAGCCATCCACCATTTTAGAAAACGTAGCTTGTAAATCTCACGACCAAATATTTGTCGTCTTGTAAATATATATTTTGAAAAACTCTAACGCACCTAATAAGTATACACAATGTTCTACCATTTTTATATACGTCATTTTAGCCAAATTATACTCTAAAATGTCCAAAAGTCAATTTTTAAATATTCCATCAGCTTTTATTATTTGAACCAAAGCTGTCAAAAAGTATATGTTTCGTCGCAACTTTTCTAGGCCATAACTTTTGCGTCGTAACTCCGTTTTTCAAGTTCTATATATTCCCGCGAAGGTATTCAAGTATACTTTAGGTTTTTCAAGGTCTCGGCTAGCCTAAATGTCATTTAACCTCAGTTTTCCTAGCTCAAAAATCGGGACAGAATCCATTTTTCAGAAAATATAGTTTTAGTCGTCAATCTTGGAAATAGCATATCTTTTTCGTTATAAGTCCGTTTTAACTCGTTCAAGCGGCTATGTTTTTGTTATTAAGTCTATTTTCTGTATTTCTAGCCTAATGTGGCCACCAAGGTACTGATTTATCTATAGGAGGTCGAATGGGACAGATTTGACATCAAAAGTGTCAAACTATTTTTTACAAACCTTTTTGTCATCCTACTTATTCAACAATAACTCCAAAAATAATACTAGTTCATCCATCATCATCTCAACTAGAAAATAATGATCTAAACCTAAACTTATCAATATTCAAGAGTCCAAGTAAAAGATCATCAAGGATGTTTAAAACTACTAGTTTACTAACATATATATATATATATAATGTTTTCATCTTCAACTTCTTGTAGAGATTTTTACTAACAAATTTTCTTATAATTAAAACTTGTAAAAATATATTTTCTTGGCAAGAGATCAAAGTGGATGTAAGATGTTTCAACATGTACCAAGTGATAACTAAGTATACACACTAGACAAGCATAAAAATCATGAAGATCATGAAGTATTAGTAGTATAAAAATTACTTACAAAGAGGTTAGTGAGATGAGATTAGTAAAACACTTGTGTAACCCCAAGATTAGTGTCAATCCTTGTTAATCTACCCTAAGTACTCTTGTAATTACCTACAAGCTCACTTTTCCTTCCTTGCTCTTTTGATATGTCGAAATATTGTATATAGTGGGAGATGATTAAAATTTTCTTGTAACAAAAATATGTAACTAGGTTGAGTGTATTTATAGCCAAATGAGATCAAGTAGTAAAAAAAATATCTTGGACCTTTGGTCCTTATGGTTGGCCGGTTTTCATGGAAAGAGGAGAGGGGAGTATGGCCTTGCCATGCTCTCATTAATTGATCTTGTCATAAGGTTTGAATTTTAGTGCATGTTTTGGTAAGTTTTTGTGTGTAAAAATGGATAACACAAGAGGGGGGCGGCATTTCATGGTTTTTTGGGAGTAAAAATGTGTAAAATGTATTTATTAAATGTATTGAGTAGTAAAAATATGTATTGGGTATTAGTTTAGTAGTTAACGAAAGTTATACGTAATTAAACGTAAGGTGTAAAGAATTTATCTTGGCCATTGGAAAATATTTGTGGGACTTTTGTAATAATTTTGGGAGTATAAAAATACCTTAAAAATAATTGTTGAGAAAGTCGGGTGTGCCGAGTATCACATTCTTGAATAAAAATTAATGTTCGTTGAGTTTAAAAATCGTAAGTATTTTAAAGAATAGAAATTTATTTCATAGTAATAAATTGTGAACTGGGGAAAGAGCAAGGTACCGGAGCGTTGTGGACCAAAATTAGCCTAAGTCCTAGTGTACTTAGAATTTAATTAGAAATTCGCGTCGATTCAAGTAAAAGGGCTCACGTAAAATGTTTCAAATTAAAAGTCAAGAATTTAAATTCGAGTTTAGAAATTAGTATTGACCTGGGAAATAGCGGGTTGTGACATTCTACCCCCCTAAAAAGGGAATCTCGTCCGCGAGATTCAGTCAGCGTTGGTCGTTGGAGTGGTATTAGCGAAGAAATGGGGGTACTTCTGACGAATCCGGTCTTCTCGCTCCCAAGTGAATTCGAGACCTCGTTGAGAATTTCAGCGAACCTTAACGATAGGAATTCGACTATGTTTCAACTACTGGACATCACGATCCATAATCTCGACCGGTTCTTCGATAAAGTTAAGCTTGTCATCAAGCTGAATCTCTTCTAATGGAATGATAAGGGATTCATCGGCTAAGCATTTCTTGAGATTGGAAACATGAAACGAATTGTGCACACTGCTGAGCTCCGGCGGAAGCTCAAGTCTGTAGGCCACTGGACCGACTCTAGCCAATATCTTAAATGGACCAACGTATCTCGACTTTAACTTCTTGCATTTTTCGAACCATATCACATCTTTCCAAGGCAAGACCTTCAACATAACTTGGTCGCCAATCTTGAAATTCTAATGGTTTGCGTCGCACATCGTATAGCTTCTTATGTCGATCATGTGCAGCCTGTTGACTTGGAGCGTTGTTCCAAGCCCTGATGGGTTCTAACGATGAAATGACCAAGGAAGCGTACTAATAGCCAAAAGAAGTAGATGTCAATGCTATTGAAGGAGTGAGAAGTACATTACACTACACATGAAAGAACTAATGAATCATAAGAATAAAAAGGGAATCATGTCAAGTACCATGTTTTAAGAACAGATAATGTCAAAATGAAAGGTTGCGAACGAAAAGATCAACAATTGAAAGAACATTCGTACTAGTATGAGCCAATAATGCTTGAAAGAAAGATTAAATATCCGTACGAATAAAGAAGCAAACTGTTATCAATTAACGAAAAAGAATTAATGAATCACAACAATAGCAAATAGAATTAGATGTCAAAACAAAGAATGATTGAAAGGAGATTAGATGTACGAATGGAGAAGGAAAACGCGATTGATTTATGCAAACGAAAGAGTCAATAAATCATAACAATAGTAAATAGGTTTAGATGTTAAGAACAAAGAATACTTAAAAGGTATGTTTGAAATCAGGATGAACAAAGAAACAAACGAAATGATGGGTAAAAGAAAGACCAATAATGATGCAATTAAACGCAAATAAAGGAATCATAAATCATTACGATAGCAAAGAGGATGGATAGAGAATATCAACACAATAATAAGTTAACCGAGAGAACCAAAGTGTTCAAATAATAATCAAGAGGGGTAAATACTGAAAGACAGAGTGTCAAATGAGGACAATCAAGAAATGAGACCGACAATAAGCATTCCATATGAGAATAAATGAGGACAAGCAATAAATGAGAAAAGCATTACGCAAATCGAATGCTAAGTAAGAACAACAATAAATACAAAAGACATTAAATTTTTCGAATGTTGATTGAAGGTAATTGGGAGCGAACAATAAATGAGAAATAAATGTCATAACTATGAACAAGTAATCAGCGAGAAGTCAATTAGTATTACGAATTTTGATTAAGATTGAATGTGAACAACAAATAACCGGTTAGACAATAAATGTCACGAATGAGAGCAAACAGTAAATGAAAAGTCGAATATTGATTGAGTGAGGATGAAGACAGTAATAAATGGGAAAGACAATAAGTGTCACGAACGAGAATGAGTCAATAAATGCAAAGTCAAATAAGTATCAAGGATGTTGATTGATTATGAATGAGAACAACAATAAATGTGATGATCAATAAGTATGGCGAATGTTGATTGAGAAGGACAGAATATTCGTACTCAACCTCTCAAGCTTTATTCTGGTCTAACGAGACCGTAAGTAGGTCGTCAAGCAGTTTCTACTGGTGCGTGATGTTCCTTACGAGGCGCCATGCGTGTCACCGGTAATAGGGTAGAGTGGTGAATGGATTTTCTGGTGATAAACTCTAGTCGGGTGGGAGGAGTAAGATTATTAGTGGCTCTCCTATTCATCTTTCGAGAGGTCTCATTATTGACTTCGAATGGCTCTGTCTCATTGTCGGGCATTAGTAAGTAGGTCAGTGATATGGGTGTTGGGAGAGTGGCCGACAAGTTTTCCAACTTGTCCTCGGAATCGAAAAATACATTAAGTAGGGGTAAACATTTCTGTCGATTTCCGTCGTTACATTCCTGGTGACGTGATTCTTCAAAACCACAAGAAGTGAGGAAGAGTGAGGTGTTATAAAGTCGTGTCCCGAAAGTAGATGTTCCAAAAGTATAGTGTTACAAAAGCATAGGACGAGTGTTGAAACTAGTCTTCAGAAACGGCTAGTAAGGTAATGAGTTTTAATGTCACATAAAACGATGTCACATATGATTTTTAAAATTTTTAGAGACTATTTGTATTAATTATGATATGTCGGAAGGTTTAGAGGACCTTCAAAAGTACGAGTGTGTGTGTTAGTTCAGTTACGCTAGTAATATGTCTCTAGCTTTTAAAAGTTGTTTTGAAAGACCAAAATGAGTGTCCCAACTTGAAGTCAAATGGTAAGATTACGTAGGGGAAAAGGCGTAACGGTGTGACAGGTACGGTATGTATGTATAAGTGTATAGAAAATACTTATAGTGAATAGCGTAAATCATGTAAAGTATAGGTTATCAAGTAGCAAGGTATAACACATAGTTACGTCACATAGATCATTAAGTAAAATATCAAGTAAGGCAGTGGCTTGGCAGGCAGGCATGTGGCGGTCATAGGGTTAAGTTTTTGTAAAGGTAGTTATAGTCTGGGTTTTGGAAATACCCAATTCTCTATAACCGAGGCTCTGATACCAATCTGTCACACCCCAGAAATCGGGTCCAGCGGAAGCTTACATGTCACTGGGGTGCAACTCAATTGGTATCATAACATATGGTACAAAGAATGGTTTCATTTCATTTATTTAGAATGAAAATTTTTATCAAAGCATTTATTTTTCATATTATAAAAGAAGTGTGGAAATAGGCCCATAATTTAGTTAAAGCGGTCCCAATTAGTTATCAGAGTCTTCTATGACCATGCCATGCCAAAAGCCACCAAAGGTAAGATAACGCCTTAAGAACCTGAAAATACATGCTAAAACGTCAGCATAAAGCTGGTGAGTTCATAGATTTTAGTAAACGAGTATTTTCCGTAAACAAGTATTTCCAGTAAACAAGTGTTTCCAGTAAACGAGCATTTTCGGTAAACAAGTATTTTAGGTAAACAAGTAATTTCGGTAAACAAGTATTTTCGGTAAACAAGTATTTTTGGTAAACAAGTATTTTTGGTAAATGTAACAACCCGCATTTTCGGGACTTTGCTCACATTCACTATTCATCGGTTACTATTCATCATTTACTATTTACCGGTCACTATTCATCATTTTACTATTCATCATTTTCGGAGTCAGTTTGTGATTCCAAGAAGTGTTCAGAAATTTTACTATTCATGTGACACTATTCATTCCCGAAGGGAAATCACTATTCATGATCAACGTTCGTCTTTTCGTAAACTGAGTTTACGAGTCTTTAAATTCGCGTAACCAGTTAGGTTTAGCTGCGAATTCATGCATCATTCATTAATGACACTTGATATAGACTGGAATAGTCTACACATTATCGTCATCACTTGAGAACCTACACGGATATGCATTATTTTAATTTACGTATGCTTAATTTGTAATTAACGATACCACTCAGTTTTACTACTAATGTATACCCAATACTCCCGACTATGATCCTAACATATTTACATACTCATAATAATAATATAAAAATTATATTATTAATTTACCCGGTGTTTTAAAATCAATGGCTATACTTTACGGTCGGAGCTTATAACTCCGTCGGTTTGCGTTATTTCAATACGATAATTATTTCAACACCCGATTTTTACAAGGAATAATATTTTACAACTTTTACAACTTCGTCGTATTTTATTTTAACTCGTTATGATTTATTTTTAGTTAACTCGGTACCCGATAACACCTAATGTATACACAAATCTAACCAATACTTAAAAGTGGAGACAAGCTCATTTAATGAGCCACCAAGCCCCCCTTTTTTTCTCTCCTTGTTTTCCTCCCCTATGTCCCCCCCTTGGACCACTTTTTGACCAAGACTTAGACCTAGCTCATATATATATCATCATACTCCACCATTTACACCATTTTCACTCTAATATATCAACACCTAGCCAAAAATTTCTCTCATCTTTTCTCTCCTCTCTAAAATTTCGGCCAAGATCAAGAAACAAAGAAGAATCCATAAAATTTTCAAGATCAAGTGTTGAATCAAGTCCTAATCAAGATCTAGTTGGGGTTTTGTGGTAAAAACCCAAGATTATTAATCAATTTCTCATCAAATCACCTCAAATCTTCAAGTAAGCTTCAAAAACACTTTTGATCTTTTCATACTTTCATTACTTTATATTTTTATGTATTTTCAAGAAATATTGGTAAAACATGCAAGTATGTAAGATCCATACCACTTATTACTCATTTTGTTTTTATAAACATAGATCTATAAGTTTTATTAACAATCTCATGAGATCCACCATTTTTGGTGAAGACTAGGAACCCATGACACCCTAAGAAGGTGTATGGTAGGATTGGGTACTTGTGGAGTTGATTTGAGATAGTTTGGTTAAGCTTTGAACAACCCTTGAACTAGAAAAGTTGATTTTGACAAACTTTCAAAGCTGCTGTCCATTTCTGTAAAACGTGGGAAACTCAGGGTCTAGGGTGTAACT
Organism: Artemisia argyi; assembly: GCA_030686995.1. Taxonomy (NCBI): domain Eukaryota; kingdom Viridiplantae; phylum Streptophyta; class Magnoliopsida; order Asterales; family Asteraceae; genus Artemisia; species Artemisia argyi. Next base: position 75,184,969 of record CM060700.1, on the reverse strand, counting down.
TTGGACCAAAGATTTAGAAAATACATTCCGAGACGAAACTATGGCCGAAAACGGGGATAAAATCCGAGTTACGACGAAAAAGATATGCTATTTTCAAGATTTACGACGAAAACTATATTTTCTGAAATATTGAATCTGTCCCGATTTTTCTAGCTAGGAAAACTGAGATTTAATGATATCTTGACTAGCCGAGACCTTGAGAAACCTAAAGTATACTTGATTACCTTCGCGGGGATATAAAGAACATAGAAAACGGGCTTATAACGAAAAAGATACGAGTATTTGAAATCCGACGATATATATATATTTCCATCAGCTTTTTACATTAATAGAGTTTTGACGTAAACTGTCTTTGGAAGACACCACTTTCACGGCTGTTTTTCTTTATGATCGGATCAGTTTGAGTCCGAGCCGTAGTTTTATGAAATCAAGATCTCCCAGCAAGCTTTTCAAATCAATTGGCCGTTTGATCATTGGACTCGTAACGAATAAACTACGACCTCATCTATATAACCGATAAACTATATATATTTTGACAGCTTTTGCTATAATGAAATTTTCTAAGAGTTGAACATAATATTTTCAAATAGCAACAATAAGAGTCGATTCTCTCATTGATCAAGACCCGTATAGCCAAAAGTTAAATAACACGACTTCAAGATATTGTCACAAGGTTTTCAAAAACGCCGAGCTTGACCATTAACACTTAACGTACAATATTTCGTGACTAGTTTTGCGAGGCCATTTTGGTCATATTTTCAAGTAATGAAAATGTTATTTTTGCGGCGAAAACCTTACATTTACCGATAAAACACCAAACGAGGATCGTGGAGTACCTTTTCAACACAACTACATGAAAAGGGGTTATTAACTTAACGAGACGTCAAAAATGTATTTTTGACGATAAACACTATTTTCAAAACTAACGAGTGGTATCGATAACATACGTACTTGCATGTGTAGCATCATTTCATTTCTTACATTAGAAACTATCATTCATATTAGGTTGCGATTAGAGATCGTGCCTCATTTCAGTGTATCCACTTTTGTCATCATAGCTATCGCACCAGGTGAGTTCATACCCCCTACTTTTACTTGTTTTTATAACTGTTTTGGGGGAGAATACATGCTCGTTTTTGACTAAACTCAATGCTTGAATGCGCAATCGTTTACTTAAACACTACTGTTTCTTTGAAGGCTTGATTGATTATTCAAATGCACCTATGTGTATATCGGTTGCATACTTGATTATTTTCTCGCATACACAAGCGTTTTATATACATGCAACACACTTTATGAACTCTTGCTTTTATGCAACACACTTTATGAACTATTGCTTTTATGCAACACACTTTATGAACTCTTGCTTTTATGCAACACACTTTATGAACTATTGCTTTTATGCAACACACTTTATGAACTGTTGCTTTTATGCAAACACTTTTATGGACCATACTGAAACTTATGTTTTATCTAAACTATTACGCGGATTAGCCTAAGCCCTTGAATCCCACTATGCCCAAACTCATGAACCGTCAATTCCTGCTGGGAAGCGCGAATGTTATAAATAGATCTATTGGTGGTGACTCCCCCGTTCGGTTTGACCGGATAGGCAAACGCGAGCGTATAACATGTCGAATTACAAGTGTAACGGGATAAACACTTGCCGGGCCTTTATGTTTAACATGCTTCTAGAGCATGCACACTGTTATAGCTTCGGTTGCATGAACTTAGCGCTAGCGTAATAGACTATTTTTCTATGTGATATTATATTTGTTGTAATGATCACACACTCTACTCATGGTCCACAATCCTGATTTTACTGTAAGGTAAACTTTATTTTTTATGACATTGTGAGTTACACAATGGTCACAAAACTTTATTTTTATGACATTGTGAGTCACACAATGGTCACAGAACTCTCTATTGAACTCACAACATTATTGTTTTAATACAAACTTATGAACTCACCAACCTCGTGTTGACACTCTTTAGCATGTATTTTCAGGTTTTAAGCAATGGCACGCTACTGGAGGTTTTGGCAGGGCATGGCATGGTCATAGAAGACTCTGATATTCACTTGGGGACCATTTTAAACTATTTTACGGGCCTACTTCCGCACTATATTTTAATGATGTAAATTCAATACTTTTGATTAAATGATTTTATTCTAAATGATTGAAGTGAAAACCAGTTTTGAACTTGTGTTGTAATACCAATTGAGTTACACCCCAGCTACATGTATGCTTCCGCTGGACCCGATCAGGGGGGTGTGACAGATTGGTATCAGAGCTTTGGCTATAGCGAACTAAGTGTTTTTAAAACCTTGACTATAGCTACTTTCACGAAAACATAACCCTATGACCGTCACGTGCCTGCCTGCCAAGCTGAAGCCTCATTTGTGGTTAGTTGCTGACTTAGGTGATGAGATTTGGGTCTCATTATCTGATATACTATATTCACTTATTATAGTTGATTACTATAATTGTCTTTCATATAAGCATGCTCATGTATCGTATATGTCACCACGTTATGCTTTTCCTTGCATAGCTTCATAATCTGACCTCGAGTTTGGTCACTTGCTTATGTCGTTCAGAACGTCTTGGTATTTGGGAAGGACATAGTCTTAGTATAACTGAGCTGAGTATTTCAAAATTCATGGAACCTCGGTGGAATATAGACTGGTCATCTATATTCAACCCGGGATAGTGAGATATAGGCTGACCACCTATGTCTGACTCAGAAATGAATTTTGCAATACTGAGAATGGTTATAATAAAATTCTGTCTGGATTGAATTCTCTACTCAATTCCCAAATGTTTCATTTACGTGTGTGTAAACACTCGTTGGCAGAACATCGACACTTTTCACCATCTCGTTAACCACCGATTGGAAGCACGCAACTGGTCATTTCATCTCATGGACATTTACGTCTATGAACGATACACTTATATCACAGTATTTTCTTTTATCACAATCTCATTTTGTCGCAGTTGTCACAATCTTTCCCCTTCTCACCCTCATTATCATTTCCTTTCCCCATCCCCATATATAAGGAATTAGCTAACACTCTATAGACTCCGATGTCACTCATTCCTCACTACTCCCTATATTGATAAGTGGATATTATCAATGACCTCCCTAGGAAAGACTTTCCATACCATCTAAAAGGAGGATCCCTCGGTACATTGAATCCATTCAAAACTCAACAGAAATCTCAGGATACCACAAAACCATTCGAACCACTATCACTGGCCTGATTGCAACAATTCCACCATATGGAAAGTATTGGCTTGACTGAATTACAAGATTAGTTTCGATGCGAATGCTCACAAAGCAACACTATAGAGATACATCCAACCTCTTAACCAAGACTATAGATTGAACATGACCTCACCAATAGACATTATTCAAACATGTTACACACCTGCGCATTTGTGCAGACATACATACCTGGCAATTTTATCCTCTTAATACTTTTACTTTTAAGTGGATTTTTCTCCAAACTACCATTATACAAAACATATATCTTGAAAGAAATACTTTCTGAGGCACTTATTTTGACAAGCAAATTCCTTTTGGTTAATCTTTCACAAAATTATTGAATGATTAGGAAATTTTAAACATCAATCTTTGGTCAACCATATTATCCACCTTATGTTGAAAATTGTCCTATCTTGCATAACTATTAAATTTTGAAACATCAAGAAATACGTTACTTTAAAAAGCCGTTTGCTTAAAGTTGTAAAGGGAAGGTTTATGAATAAAACACACAATCCCAAAACAAACTTTGAAAATCAATCACTATATTACATCTCTTATACCTTTAGGAGTTTGTGATTCGATGACATATAACTTGGGGAAAATCTTAGTAATGGAGACTAAGCATTGTAGGTGGAGAAAGATTCAATCCATGACATCCTACGGAGGATCACAACCTTATCCTAGTCTATTATTTTCAACAACACCCTTTGACGAACTTAACCTTGTAAGTCTTTCCAAAACAAGATTCATGATATCCATTTCAATTATTTCTAATAAAGGAATTCGATTCACCTCAACTCCTAATGATTTCATTAAGATCTCTTTGGAACCACACCACCTATCATCTGTAGACCAATGGTCAGAATTTGAGAATGATTCAAACATAGGGAGATATGCCCAAATCGGGTGTGATTGACATTAGAAATGGTTGGACTAACCATTTGCCATAAATCAAATTCAGTTGCAACCTTGGTTACCACACGAGTGTAGAGACTACACCATTTGAAGCACTTTATGGCCGAAGTGCCAACATCCATTGACGGATTGAAATTTGGAAAAGCCTAACTCTCTAGTCCAGTAAGAATTCATGAACCCGATATACACTGGACCATTCAACATTTCTGACAGAGTAGGCCAGGTGGCCGTCAGACTTGAACCTTGTTAGAGCTCAATAGCTTACACGATAAGAATCATCATCTTTTCACCAATACAACTTCAGAGACCAACACAAACTGAACTTCGGGACGAAGTTCCTTTTAAGGGGGTGAGACTGTAACAACCCGCATTTTTGGGACTTTGCTCACATTCACTATTCATCGGTTACTATTCATCATTTACTATTTACCGGTCACTATTCATCATTTTACTATTCATCATTTTCGGAGTCAGTTTGTGATTCCAAGAAGTGTTCAGAAATTTTACTATTCATGTGACACTATTCATTCCCGAAGGGAAATCACTATTCATGATCAACGTTCGTCTTTTCGTAAACTGAGTTTACGAGTCTTTAAATTCGCGTAACCAGTTAGGTTTAGCTGCGAATTCATGCATCATTCATTAATGACACTTGATATAGACTGGAATAGTCTACACATTATCGTCATCACTTGAGAACCTACACGGATATGCATTATTTTAATTTACGTATGCTTAATTTGTAATTAACGATACCACTCAGTTTTACTACTAATGTATACCCAATACTCCCGACTATGATCCTAACATATTTACATACTCATAATAATAATATAAAAATTATATTATTAATTTACCCGGTGTTTTAAAATCAATGGCTATACTTTACGGTCGGAGCTTATAACTCCGTCGGTTTGCGTTATTTCAATACGATAATTATTTCAACACCCGATTTTTACAAGGAATAATATTTTACAACTTTTACAACTTCGTCGTATTTTATTTTAACTCGTTATGATTTATTTTTAGTTAACTCGGTACCCGATAACACCTAATGTATACACAAATCTAACCAATACTTAAAAGTGGAGACAAGCTCATTTAATGAGCCACCAAGCCCCCCTTTTTTTCTCTCCTTGTTTTCCTCCCCTATGTCCCCCCCTTGGACCACTTTTTGACCAAGACTTAGACCTAGCTCATATATATATCATCATACTCCACCATTTACACCATTTTCACTCTAATATATCAACACCTAGCCAAAAATTTCTCTCATCTTTTCTCTCCTCTCTAAAATTTCGGCCAAGATCAAGAAACAAAGAAGAATCCATAAAATTTTCAAGATCAAGTGTTGAATCAAGTCCTAATCAAGATCTAGTTGGGGTTTTGTGGTAAAAACCCAAGATTATTAATCAATTTCTCATCAAATCACCTCAAATCTTCAAGTAAGCTTCAAAAACACTTTTGATCTTTTCATACTTTCATTACTTTATATTTTTATGTATTTTCAAGAAATATTGGTAAAACATGCAAGTATGTAAGATCCATACCACTTATTACTCATTTTGTTTTTATAAACATAGATCTATAAGTTTTATTAACAATCTCATGAGATCCACCATTTTTGGTGAAGACTAGGAACCCATGACACCCTAAGAAGGTGTATGGTAGGATTGGGTACTTGTGGAGTTGATTTGAGATAGTTTGGTTAAGCTTTGAACAACCCTTGAACTAGAAAAGTTGATTTTGACAAACTTTCAAAGCTGCTGTCCATTTCTGTAAAACGTGGGAAACTCAGGGTCTAGGGTGTAACTTTGGACCAAAGATTTAGAAAATACATTCCGAGACGAAACTATGGCCGAAAACGGGGATAAAATCCGAGTTACGACGAAAAAGATATGCTATTTTCAAGATTTACGACGAAAACTATATTTTCTGAAATATTGAATCTGTCCCGATTTTTCTAGCTAGGAAAACTGAGATTTAATGATATCTTGACTAGCCGAGACCTTGAGAAACCTAAAGTATACTTGATTACCTTCGCGGGGATATAAAGAACATAGAAAACGGGCTTATAACGAAAAAGATACGAGTATTTGAAATCCGACGATATATATATATTTCCATCAGCTTTTTACATTAATAGAGTTTTGACGTAAACTGTCTTTGGAAGACACCACTTTCACGGCTGTTTTTCTTTATGATCGGATCAGTTTGAGTCCGAGCCGTAGTTTTATGAAATCAAGATCTCCCAGCAAGCTTTTCAAATCAATTGGCCGTTTGATCATTGGACTCGTAACGAATAAACTACGACCTCATCTATATAACCGATAAACTATATATATTTTGACAGCTTTTGCTATAATGAAATTTTCTAAGAGTTGAACATAATATTTTCAAATAGCAACAATAAGAGTCGATTCTCTCATTGATCAAGACCCGTATAGCCAAAAGTTAAATAACACGACTTCAAGATATTGTCACAAGGTTTTCAAAAACGCCGAGCTTGACCATTAACACTTAACGTACAATATTTCGCGACTAGTTTTGCGAGGCCATTTTGGTCATATTTTCAAGTAATGAAAATGTTATTTTTGCGGCGAAAACCTTACATTTACCGATAAAACACCAAACGAGGATCATGGAGTACCTTTTCAACACAACTACATGAAAAGGGGTTATTAACTTAACGAGACGTCAAAAATGTATTTTTGACGATAAACACTATTTTCAAAACTAACGAGTGGTATCGATAACATACGTACTTGCATGTGTAGCATCATTTCATTTCTTACATTAGAAACTATCATTCATATTAGGTTGCGATTAGAGATCGTGCCTCATTTCAGTGTATCCACTTTTGTCATCATAACTATCGCACCAGGTGAGTTCATACCCCCTACTTTTACTTGTTTTTATAACTGTTTTGGGGGAGAATACATGCTCGTTTTTGACTAAACTCAATGCTTGAATGCGCAATCGTTTACTTAAACACTACTGTTTCTTTGAAGGCTTGATTGATTATTCAAATGCACCTATGTGTATATCGGTTGCATACTTGATTATTTTCTCGCATACACAAGCGTTTTATATACATGCAACACACTTTATGAACTCTTGCTTTTATGCAACACACTTTATGAACTATTGCTTTTATGCAACACACTTTATGAACTCTTGCTTTTATGCAACACACTTTATGAACTATTGCTTTTATGCAACACACTTTATGAACTGTTGCTTTTATGCAAACACTTTTATGGACCATACTGAAACTTATGTTTTATCTAAACTATTACGCGGATTAGCCTAAGCCCTTGAATCCCACTATGCCCAAACTCATGAACCGTCAATTCCTGCTGGGAAGCGCGAATGTTATAAATAGATCTATTGGTGGTGACTCCCCCGTTCGGTTTGACCGGATAGGCAAACGCGAGCGTATAACATGTCGAATTACAAGTGTAACGGGATAAACACTTGCCGGGCCTTTATGTTTAACATGCTTCTAGAGCATGCACACTGTTATAGCTTCGGTTGCATGAACTTAGCGCTAGCGTAATAGACTATTTTTCTATGTGATATTATATTTGTTGTAATGATCACACACTCTACTCATGGTCCACAATCCTGATTTTACTGTAAGGTAAACTTTATTTTTTATGACATTGTGAGTTACACAATGGTCACAAAACTTTATTTTTATGACATTGTGAGTCACACAATGGTCACAGAACTCTCTATTGAACTCACAACATTATTGTTTTAATACAAACTTATGAACTCACCAACCTCGTGTTGACACTCTTTAGCATGTATTTTCAGGTTTTAAGCAATGGCACGCTACTGGAGGTTTTGGCAGGGCATGGCATGGTCATAGAAGACTCTGATATTCACTTGGGGACCATTTTAAACTATTTTACGGGCCTACTTCCGCACTATATTTTAATGATGTAAATTCAATACTTTTGATTAAATGATTTTATTCTAAATGATTGAAGTGAAAACCAGTTTTGAACTTGTGTTGTAATACCAATTGAGTTACACCCCAGCTACATGTATGCTTCCGCTGGACCCGATCAGGGGGGTGTGACAGTAAACAAGTATTTCCAGTAAACAAGTATTTTGCGGAAGGCAAGACAATATAACAAATACAATGTCACAGCCAAAAATAAGGTATAAAGTGCCTAAAGCTCATGACCCCGAAGCTCGACGTAATCGTATGCAATCAAGCATAAAATGCCCCAAGTAAGTGTTTGCCAGACACTCGGAAGTAATCCGAATGATATGCGTCCGTTTGACAGGTTGGCGCGACCAACTCGGACGGGGTGTCAACCCAAATAGATCTATCCACAGCATTCGCGCTCACACGCATGTAATTAACGGTTCATGATAAAGGGGACTTCAGTGGCAGTAATAGGTAACTCAGGCAAAGTAACAGTTTTGTATTTATGTCCGCAAAAGCAAGAACTTGTATCCATAAGAAAGTAATCAAGGATGGAATAAGAAATTCATAAGGTATTCAAGAAATCAATCAAGTATTTCAACCATCCAGTAATGTTTGAGAAAGTGAATTGCGTTCAAGTAAAACAAGCATTGAACTTAAATAGTAATGAGCATGTATCTTCCCCCAAAACAGTTGTAAAACAAGTAAAAGTAGGGGTTATGAACTCACCTTAACAATAGCAATCCAAATAGAGTAATGAAAACGGAAGAATAGGTCCAACAATCACTAGTCGCGACCTAATTATGCATATGTCTTAGTTACCGAAATCAAGTCAAGCATGCAAGTCATACACTACATTATCACTTGTACATGTCGTCGTAGTATTCGTCGTCAAAAATGTAGGTAATCAAGGTGATCTCGTGTTTAAGCCATCCACCATTTTAGAAAACGTAGCTTGTAAATCTCACGACCAAATATTTGTCGTCTTGTAAATATATATTTTGAAAAACTCTAACGCACCTAATAAGTATACACAATGTTCTACCATTTTTATATACGTCATTTTAGCCAAATTATACTCTAAAATGTCCAAAAGTCAATTTTTAAATATTCCATCAGCTTTTATTATTTGAACCAAAGCTGTCAAAAAGTATATGTTTCGTCGCAACTTTTCTAGGCCATAACTTTTGCGTCGTAACTCCGTTTTTCAAGTTCTATATATTCCCGCGAAGGTATTCAAGTATACTTTAGGTTTTTCAAGGTCTCGGCTAGCCTAAATGTCATTTAACCTCAGTTTTCCTAGCTCAAAAATCGGGACAGAATCCATTTTTCAGAAAATATAGTTTTAGTCGTCAATCTTGGAAATAGCATATCTTTTTCGTTATAAGTCCGTTTTAACTCGTTCAAGCGGCTATGTTTTTGTTATTAAGTCTATTTTCTGTATTTCTAGCCTAATGTGGCCACCAAGGTACTGATTTATCTATAGGAGGTCGAATGGGACAGATTTGACATCAAAAGTGTCAAACTATTTTTTACAAACCTTTTTGTCATCCTACTTATTCAACAATAACTCCAAAAATAATACTAGTTCATCCATCATCATCTCAACTAGAAAATAATGATCTAAACCTAAACTTATCAATATTCAAGAGTCCAAGTAAAAGATCATCAAGGATGTTTAAAACTACTAGTTTACTAACATATATATATATATAATGTTTTCATCTTCAACTTCTTGTAGAGATTTTTACTAACAAATTTTCTTATAATTAAAACTTGTAAAAATATATTTTCTTGGCAAGAGATCAAAGTGGATGTAAGATGTTTCAACATGTACCAAGTGATAACTAAGTATACACACTAGACAAGCATAAAAATCATGAAGATCATGAAGTATTAGTAGTATAAAAATTACTTACAAAGAGGTTAGTGAGATGAGATTAGTAAAACACTTGTGTAACCCCAAGATTAGTGTCAATCCTTGTTAATCTACCCTAAGTACTCTTGTAATTACCCACAAGCTCACTTTTCCTTCCTTGCTCTTTTGATATGTCGAAATATTGTATATAGTGGGAGATGATTAAAATTTTCTTGTAACAAAAATATGTAACTAGGTTGAGTGTATTTATAGCCAAATGAGATCAAGTAGTAAAAAAAATATCTTGGACCTTTGGTCCTTATGGTTGGCCGGTTTTCATGGAAAGAGGAGAGGGGAGTATGGCCTTGCCATGCTCTCATTAATTGATCTTGTCATAAGGTTTGAATTTTAGTGCATGTTTTGGTAAGTTTTTGTGTGTAAAAATGGATAACACAAGAGGGGGGCGGCATTTCATGGTTTTTTGGGAGTAAAAATGTGTAAAATGTATTTATTAAATGTATTGAGTAGTAAAAATATGTATTGGGTATTAGTTTAGTAGTTAACGAAAGTTATACGTAATTAAACGTAAGGTGTAAAGAATTTATCTTGGCCATTGGAAAATATTTGTGGGACTTTTGTAATAATTTTGGGAGTATAAAAATACCTTAAAAATAATTGTTGAGAAAGTCGGGTGTGCCGAGTATCACATTCTTGAATAAAAATTAATGTTCGTTGAGTTTAAAAATCGTAAGTATTTTAAAGAATAGAAATTTATTTCATAGTAATAAATTGTGAACTGGGGAAAGAGCAAGGTACCGGAGCGTTGTGGACCAAAATTAGCCTAAGTCCTAGTGTACTTAGAATTTAATTAGAAATTCGCGTCGATTCAAGTAAAAGGGCTCACGTAAAATGTTTCAAATTAAAAGTCAAGAATTTAAATTCGAGTTTAGAAATTAGTATTGACCTGGGAAATAGCGGGTTGTGACATTACAAAATACCAAAAAAATAATAAAACTTACAGCCTCGACTCGACCGAAAGGAAGGGCTTTGTAAACCAAAAAAGTCTCACAATATAACAAAAACGTAATTTAGTTGTTTATCGTATTATTTCAATTACTACAACCGAATAAGCGGGAAATACGGATAGCTAAGACATTAAATTGCTAGCTGAAGAGAGATCCATTCTTCTCTCCCGTCCCGTCGCGAGTGGTTTGAAAGAAACGGTTTTCAATTAACGTTACGTTTTATAAAAAAAAAAACAAAAAAAAAAAGTTTTTGAGAAAAAATAAAAAAAAAAAATTTGAAAAATAAATAAAAACAAAAAGATTTTCTTTTCTCTTTTCTTTTTCTTTTTGAATTTGCTTGTGGTGTATGCACACCCGTTCCACTTCTGAGAATCTTACTTCTCCGCTCTCAAACCCCGAGCGGGTTTTACGACATACGAGTCAGGTTCATTTTCTTGACGACGAGGGGATGAACCATAACGAACAACACAACGGGCCCCCGCCGATGGGTGGTCCGCAGCACAATGTTATCCTGCCGATGGGACAACAACCGGCATTTGATCCGCGTTCGATGGAAGAACAACTCCAATCACCATTTAACGGTGTGAGGAGAGCTATTGTGATTCCGGACATCAATGCCAACTTTGAAATCAATCACGGATTACTCAATTTAATCACGGGTATATCCTTTCACGGGTTTGATAACGAAGCCCCCTATGCTCACATTAGAAATTTCACCGACATCGCTGAGACCATTAGAATGAACCAAGTTCCTCACGATGTGCTGAAATTGAAGTTATTTCCTTTCTCCTTAAAAGGAGCAGCCCGGACTTGGCTGGAAAAGGAACCGCCCAATTCGATTCACACTTGGAATGATCTTGCTTCCAAGTTTGTGAATTATTTCTATCCTCCTTCTAAAACTTCTAATCTACGTTCCCAAATCTTTCGGTTCCAACAAGCTTCTGATGAGTCGTTTAGTGAAGCTTGGGACCGATTCAAAGATTTGATGGAAAAATGTCCGAACCATGGGTTCACACCCCTTCAGCAGATTGACACTTTCTATAATGGGTTAAGTCATGTTAACCAAGACTCACTCAACTCTGCTGCGGGTGGGAACTTGTTGGCTAGAAATACGAATGATGCTTTCATGATAATTGAGAATAAAGATCGTGTGAGAATGTCTAGAAATAAACCTCAAGCGTCTAATTCTGGTAAAAATAATGATGAAGTGATGAGTATGCTAGTGGCTTTAAATAAGAAAGTTGATGCTATGTCTATTGAAAAACCAAGTCATCAAGTCAATGTCGTGAATCAAGGTTGTGTTACTTGTGGTGGTCCACATCCGTATAACGAGTGTCCGTCAACCGGAGCTTATGCTCAAGAGAACGTGTATGCTGCAAACATGGGTGGCAACGGTTACTCACCTCTTCAAGGAGATCGAAATCTCCTCAGCTACCGTTCAAGCCATTATCTCGGACCTCCCGGTTTTCAAAATCAGAGTCATAATAACAATGTGCAAAACCGTACACATCAAGTTAATCAAAATCAAAATCGGCAAAATCAAGGTTTTCAAAACCAAGGTGTAAACCACAATCGGAATTTTCAGGGAAATCAAAACCAAGCCCCGCCTCAAGGGAACAATTTTCAAAATAATGGGAATTTTCAGAATAATAATCAAGGGAATTTTAATAACGCAAATCTGAATCATGGCAATTTTCAAAACAGTGGGAAAAATTTCAATAATCAAAATCAAGCTGTTATTCCAAATCCGTCGCCCACGGAAGAGTTGATTAAGCAATTGCTTCAAAACCATCAAGCTTTTATGACAAAACAAGAAGAAACAACAAGGTTATTAGCTACTCAAATCAATGATCTTAACAAGCGTTTAAATGATCGACCCTCGGGCTCTGGAACTTTGCCTAGCAACACGATCGCTAACCCGAGGGGCGATGCTAAAGCGATCACGACAAGGAGTGGTGTTTCTTATGATGGACCAACGGCTCCGACTACCTCTTCTTCTCTACCTCCCAAGGTAGTCGCCCGTGAACCCGAGGCGACAATGGATACGGAAATTCCTATTAATAATGGAAGGACCGAAGACATCCAACCTACGGTGGTCCCGACGTCCAAAGGAAAGGAGAAAGTTGTTTATGAAAAAGATATTCCCGTTAAAACAAATTTGCCTTATCCGTCACGTTTAAACGAACAAAAGCACCACGAGAAAGATAAAAACCAAATGGAAAAATTTAATCATATTTTTCAAGAATTGCACTTTGATATAAGTCTCGCGGATGCTATACTTTTGATGCCCAAATTTGCTTCGATGCTAAAACGTCTTTTAAATAATAAGGAAAAGCTTTTTGAAATGTCAAGAACCCAAATGAACGAGAATTGCTCAGCGGTTCTTCTTAAAAAGCTACCCGAAAAGCTTGAAGACCCTGGCAAGTTTCTTATACCGTGCAATTTTCCGGGTATGGTTCAATGCTTCGCCTTGGCCGATCTTGGTGCTAGCATTAACCTAATGCCATTGTCGATTTGGAGAAAGTTGTCTCTCCCTAACTTGACACCGACGCTTATGACCCTCGAGCTTGCCGACCGATCTACGTCTCGTCCAATTGGCATAGCCGAGGATATTTTTGTCAATGTTGGGAAATTCCATTTCCCTGTGGATTTTGTGGTTGTTGATTTCGATGCCGATCCACGGGTTCCTCTCATTCTCGGGAGAGGATTCCTACGGACCGGTCGTGCATTAATTGATGTATACGACGAGGAGATTACCTTACGAGTTGGAAATGATGTCGTCACTTTTAACCTTGATCAAACCGCGAGATACTCCTCCGACTACAATGTTGCTTCCGTCAACCGAATCGATGTTATTGACGAAGCTACGGAGGAGTATTCTCAAGAACTTCTTGGTTTTACCGAAAATGCTTCGAGTGGCAATCCCACTCCTTCTTTTGAACCAATCGTCTCCGATTCTTCCCCTTCCCTCTCTCCGTTTGAGGGAAGTGATCTCGCTTGGGAAGAAATTAATGCTTGTCTTTCAAATAAATCATTTTCACCGGAAATTGATAATAATAATTTTGATCTGGAGGGGGACATTTTATTGATTGAAAAATTGTTAAATGAAAACCCGATTGTTTCTCCCCCTCCGATGGACTTAAAAATGGCAGACGTAAAAGAAGTAAAGCCGTCTATTGAGAATCCTCCGGAGCTCGAGCTCAAGGATTTGCCTCCTCATCTCGAATACGCATACTTGGAAAAAAATGATAAATTACCGGTTATAATATCAAAAGGCCTTAAAGATGAGGAGAAGACACGACTCTTAGATGTGCTTCGGAAGCATAAAAGTGCTATTGCTTGGCAAATATCCGACATTAAGGGAATCGACCCTCGATTTTGTACTCATAAGATTCTGCTTGACGATAATCACAAAGCTTCCGTCTAACAACAACGACGGGTTAACCCACTAATCCACGAAGTGATCAAAAAGGAAGTTATTAAACTCCTTGACGCTGGAATGATTTATCCGATCTCGGATAGTTCATGGGTTAGTGTTGGGTCACTGAATTCCCCAATCTTTTTCTAACAAGGAATTAAACGTAAAATCCCCTAAGTGTAAACAAGTCACTGAGTGAACAGTAACTCAGTGAGTCACCTTATGGATGCTAAGACCGAGCCTAAGAAGAAAGGTTCTCCACTCAGTGAGGCGGTACTCAGTGAGTGTGATCTTAGCCAAGAAGAAGGTGATGGGTTCAGTGAGGATGACAATAACTCACTGAACCCCATGACTCCTCAACAACTTCATAGTACTGAAGACTGATGACAAGAAGACTGAAGTTTTGGCGGGACTGGGCGGGAAAGTTTGAGCTGCATTATTAAAGTGCTTTATCACTTTAATGTCAAACTTTCCCAAAATGGTTAAAACCAGTCTGTCATCAGAAAGTGCCTTTTGGACTTAACTCAATGAAGGTTCCTTGCCAGAAGAATAATATCTTTCAAGATATTGTTAGGGAAGATTTATGTCCAATGTATAACTAGTTGTTCTATACTTGTGGATAAATAGGAAGCATATGTGAGGAGTAAAAGTTGACAAGTTTGTGCAATTAATGCAAAGCATTCACAAACCACTTTTACTTCTCCAAAGAACAACACAACCCATGAGATAGCTCGATGGGTCTTGAAAGTTGTCACTCAACATAGATTGAGTTTAGTGAGGAGTCCATACAATACTTGGGTACGATTCTTTTTGATTAACTTCTAATAAAGAATTAAACGTTGAAAAATATTGTCTCTTATATTTACGTTACTTTATTGTTAATCATTTTATACATCTTTGTTTAAAGTCATACAACTTCGTTACTTTAGCTTTTTAGTTACTGATAACCAAGTAAAAGGGACCAACAAGTGCTATCAGAGCCTCTGATTTGTAAAACTTAAACCTGTTTTCAAAACTTAAGGGTGCTCAAGTTTTTTAAATCAAGATCCCACAATGACTGACATAGATGTTCCCCAGCTTGTCGACAAAAAGGGTGGAAGTTATTCAGCAACTGCCCCTCGACTAGAAGCTGGAAAATTTAATAAGTGGAAAAAGCAAATGCTTTGCTACTTAACTGGGATGGAACCATATTACATTAAGTTGATTAATGATGGTCCATATGTCCCAACAACTGCCCAAGGTTTAATTAAACCTGAAGCTCAGTGGACCCCAGATGAAAGGAGGGTGGTCAATCAAGACCAACGCCTGAAAAGCATCATTATATCATGCCTTCCTGATGATATAATGGAATCAGTGATCAACTGTCCCACTGCCCAACAGACATGGACTGACCTGGTTCATAGCTATGAAAGGCCTTCTGATACCAAAGAGGATAGAATCATGGACCTGAAGCTTGAATTCAATACCTTCAGGGCCAAGGATTCTGAAAGTCTCTCTGAGACTTATACTCGGTATAAGACCCTCCTGAATGAGCTGACCAATGATGGTGTTATACTGTCAAAACATGAGATCAATGTTGGTTTTGTCAACAGTCTCCCTGAGAAGTGGTTAAACTTCTCTCAGGGATTGAGAAATGCAAACCACATTCAGAACCTTGAGCTCCCTGCCATCTATGGGAAGTTTGTCTATAAAGATAATCTTATCACCAGGAGATACCCTGGTAAAGCTCAGGAGACCAAAAAGGCCTTGACAATTTCACCCATATCAAGTGCTTTCTATTCAAAAGGTGTTGTGCAGGATTTTCAGGATGGATCTGATGATGAGGTTGACCAAAGAACCAGTGAGGAGTATCTTAATGATCTTCAAATTGAATTTCATGAAAGAGCACTCCTTGCTAATTCTAAAAGGTTTTTTAAGAAAAAAAATTTCCTTCTAAAGCAAATGACAACACTGAATGCTTTAAATGAGGCAAAATGGGGCATTTTGCTAAAGATTGTTTTTCAAAAACAACCTCAGAACCATCTTTCAAGTTTTGAGGAAATAACTCTTTTTCAGGCCCCACAAATTTCAACCAAAAATGCTTCAGTCTAGTAAAAGATTTGAAAAAGTCCCTCAAATTGACTTTGAAGCCAAGTACAGAAAGGCAAAAGCTAAACTTCCCCTTCTTGAATCATCCTCAACAGTCTCTCAGCCTCCTCAGGCTCCAAAGCCTACTCAAGCCAAGAACAAAGGGCTTGTAGCTGAAACATATGACTAGGATGAGGTTGAAGTGTCCTCTATTGATGATGAAGTTCACATCAGTGCCCTGATGGCTCTGTCAGAAGACAACAAACTTGCTGTGGGGAAGAGTCATGCAAGAAATGGTGAATGGGTCAACATCACTATGAGAAAGGTAAATCTTTTACTTTCTATGGATGATAATGATGATTGGAAATCTTACTTGGATTATATTAATGTTGATCTTAAGTATGTTGAAGAGCAAAGACTTAATTTGTTTTCAAAATTTAACAAACTTAGTTTTGAATTAAATCATTGTAGAGATGAATTACTTGCCTAAAAACAAGCCAAGCTTGAAAGTGTTACACTTCAAATTCAAAACTCTGAACTTGTAAAACAAAATCAAGCTCTTCAGGATGAACTTAAGAAAGAAAAGGAAATTATTTGGAAGTGGACTCAGAAAAACCCCATACTTTATGAAACACTGAGTCTCTCACCCAGCCCCAAAAAGGCTGGTCTGGGTGATGATCAACTCACAGAAGTTTCTGGGGAGAGTAGCCATTCTACAACTTTTCTATTAACCAACATACTCTCTAGCAAAGAACTAGCTCCCAAACCCAGTGATTGGATTGAAAGAAACAATCCTGATAGTAAATTGCCAAATTTTAACACTGGAAGAATCCTAGTGCCTGAAAGTCAGGCTATCAAGGAGCTGCTAGGAGTCACTGATGAACTCAGTCCTACTGAGTCCATCACTGAGTCTAAGTTTGATTCACCTCTCCCTCCACTGAAACAACTTCAGGGAGCAGAACCCAATTCTGACCTTGCACCATTAGTCTTTCAACCACATTCTCCTAAAGAGAAATCAGGATTAGGAAGGACTATTCTGAAAAGACCTACTCCTGCACCCACTGAACACCAAAAACCTTCAGTAAAAACTGAAGTGAAGTCTAAAAGCACTGATTCAAAGGTTGATCAGCTTGCTGAACTTGTCAGGATGCTGAGTGAGAAAATTGAGTCTACTGAGAAAAACTCTGACTCAAAATCAACAAAGCCATTAGTATCCTCAGGTTCCTCCAAACCAAAAACCACACCCAGACCCTCAGGGAGATGTGAGCTGTGCAATTATCCCAATCACAACACTGATAAATGCTACAGAGTCCTTTTTTGTATGATATGCAAACAAGATGACCACAGAACTTGTGATCACATCCCCCACACTGCTTCTTTAAAAGCAAGGGGTCTATACAAAACCCAAGGCTATCAGTATGCCACTCCTTCCAAACAAAGACTGAAGGCTAAGCCTTTCTCACCATGTCCTCACTGTGGTTTCAATGATCATCTTCCTGATGATTGTATGATGAAAGATTGTTGTGACATCTGTGGAGATCCCTCCCATGAAACCAGGGGACATGACAAAGTGATTCAGTCCAGAAGGAAAAACCAAACCAACACTTCTCAGTCACCTGAGGCATCAACCTCCACAAAATGTAAAACATGTGGAAGCTCAGGTCACACAACTTCAGACCATGATTCACTAACTGAGTTCAAAAAGTCCCTGAGGACTAAGCCCACTAGAAAGTGGGTCAACAAGAAAAACTAACCCAGTTTATTGTTTGTGTAGAAACACATCAAGGATCCTACTTGGCATCTAGACAGTGGGTGTTCCAGAAGTATGACTGGTGTGAAAAGTTTTCTGCACAAATATGTGGAAGAACCAGGACCAAAAGTAGTATTTGGTGATAACTCATCAGCTCCCACTGAAGGTTATGGTTCAGTAAACTGCAATGGTATAGTTTTTACAAGAATAGCTTATGTTAATGGTCTCAAGTACAACCTGATAAGTGTTTTCCAACTATGTGATGCCAAATACATAGTTCAGTTTGATGACAAGAGAGAGAGACCATCTTTAATGCCAATAAGGAAGTTGTGTTGATTGCCCCTTGGAGGGATGATGTATATGTCCTTGACACGTCATCCCTGACTCAGAATGGGACTTGTCTATTCTCAAAGGCAAGTGAAACAATCAACTGGCTATGGCATAGGAGACTCTCTCATCTCAACTTCAAAAACATCAACAACCTGGCCAAACAGAACAAAGTTCTAGGCCTTCAATCCCTGGTGTATACCAAAGACAAGCCTTGTTCTGCTTGTGAAAAAGGAAAACACCACAGGGCATCATTCAAAACCAAACAAACCTTTTCCATCAAAAGCTGCCTACATCTTCTTCATATGGACCTTTTTGGACCTGTCAGTCCAATGTCCATTCACCATGAGAAGTATACTCTGGTCATAGTGGATGAATACTTAAGATATACTTTGGTTTACTTCCTGACTAAAAAGAGTCAGGCAGCTGAAACAATCATGTCATTTGTCAGGAACATTGAAAATCAAAATGATGTCAAAGTTAAACAGATCAGGACTGACAATGGCACTGAATTCAAAAACCATGATCTTGAGTGTTTTTGTGATGAGAAAGGAATTTCTCAAAATTTCACTTCTCCCTATACTCCTGAACAAAATGGAGTAGCTGAAAGGAGAAATAGAACACTCATTGAGGCAGCAAGAACAATGCTGAATGGCTCAGTCCTCTCAAAACTTTTTTGGACTGAGGCAGTCAAAACAGCCTGTTACACTCAAAATAGGTCAATCATTGTGAAAAAGGCATAACAAGACTCCTTATGAAATATTCAAAGGAAGGATTCCTGACATCAGCTACTTTCATGTATTTGGGTATCCTGTTTTTATACATAATCACAAGGATCACTTGGGTAAATTTGATGCCAAAGCTGATGATGGATACTTCCTGGGATATTCCCTGGTCTCTAAAGCCTTCAGGGTGTTCAACACAAGGAGACAACAAACTGAGGAAACTTATCACATTACTGTTGATGAGAGCTGTGAATCCATCAGGTTCTCAAATTTCTCAGTAGAAGAAATTGGTATTGATGACTCATCAAGATATCCTCCTGATGAGTATCATCCTGAGAACAATCCCTCAACCCAATACCAAGCTGATGGTGATGTCTCCTATTACATCATCCCTCACAACCTACCCCAACCACCTATCAGTGAGTTCATAGAAACTTAGCCTGTCTCAAATGAGACTGACTCCACTGTACAAATTGTTCAGGAACCCTCAGAACAAATTGTTCCTACAGTAGTCACTGAAGCACATATTGATGAGTTACATCATGTTCCTGAGTCTGAACCTAATCAGGCTCCTACAAGCTCAAATTCCTATCCCAAACCCTAGGATAGCTGGACTAGATCCAAAATCATTGAGCTTGTGAACATCATTGGTGAACCCACTGAAGGCATGCTCACAAGAAGCAAGGCTGCTAAACTCAAGGCTGCCACTGCCAATATATGTCTTTATGCTGACTATCTCTCAGAGATTGAACCTAAAAATGTCAAAGAAGCCCTGACTTATGAAAGTTGGGTTCAGGCCATGAGAGATGAATTGGAACAATTTGACAGAAATGATGTCATGACCCTTGTTGAATGCCCCCAGGGTGTTTTGATCATTGGTATGAAGTGGGTCTTTAAAAACAAGACCGATGAGAATGGCACAGTCATCAAAAACAAAGCAAGACTAGTTGCCAAAGGATATAATCAACATGAAGGTATAGAATATGAGGAAACCTTTGCACCAGTTGCTAGAATGGAAGCCATCAGGATCTTCCTTGCTTATGCAACTTACATGAACTTTAAAGTCTACCAAATGGATGTTAAAAGTGCATTCCTGAATGGTAACATCAAAGAAGATGTTTATGTGCAACAGCCTCCTGGTTTCGAAAGTAGTGAATACCCTAACCATGTCTACAAGCTTAACAAAGCCCTTTATGGACTGAAACAAGCACCCAGGGCATGGTATGAAACTCTTTCAGCCTTCCTGATCCAAAACAAGTTTGTCAGAGGAAGAATTGACAACACATTGTTCATCTACAGAACAAAGGATGATGTCATTCTTGTCCAAGTATATGTTGATGACATCATCTTTAGCTCAACAAGTTACAAACTTTGCAAACAGTTTGAGAAACTGATGACCACAAAGTTTGAAATGAGCATGATGGGTGAACTCACATACTTCCTTGGACTCCAAATTAAACAAACTGAAAAGAGAATATCCATTTGCCAAGAAAAATACCTCAGGAACCTACTGAAGAAGTATGAGCTCACTGACTGCTCTTCAGTAAAGACTCCTATGGTTCCTCCAAACAACCTTGGCCCTGATCTCACTGGAAAATCAGTGAATCAAACCCAATATAGAGGAATGATTGGCTCCCTGATGTACTTACTTGCCTCAAGGCCTGATATCCAATTCTCAGTCTGCCTGTGTGCCAGATACCAGGCTGACCCTAAAGAATCACATCTCACTGCTGTCAAGAGAATCATCAGTTACCTAAAAGGTACTTTAAACCTTGGTTTGTATTACCCAAAATGTTCAGGATTTGATCTCAAAGGGTACACTGACTCTGACTATGCAGGATGTAACATGGATAGGAAAAGTACTTCAGGATCCTGCCAATTTCTTGGTGGTAAACTTGTGTGTTGGAGTACTAAGAAACAACAGTCAGTGGCCATGTCCTCAGCTGAAGCTGAATATATGGCTGCTGCAGGATGTTGTGCAAATGTACTATGGATGAAGAGCCAACTGAGTGACTATGGCATTCAGTATAAGATGGTACCTATCTTTTGTGATAATACAAGTGCCATAGCCATCTCAAATAATCCAGTACTTCATCAAAGAACCAAACACATTGACATCAGATACCACTTCATTAGGGACCATATCTCTAATGGAGAAATTGAACTACATTTCATCCCCACTGAGTATTAGCTAGCTGATATCTTCACTAAACCTTTGGATAAACCCACTTTCACAAGATTGAAAGCTGAACTGGGCATGTTGGACATAGAATTAGGGAACTGATCAAAAGTATTCCAACATGATGTAAATTCTCTAGGTCCCTGATCACATCCCTTCCTGAAATTTTTTTTGAATGATAATTCATTCAGGGGGCTCAGGATGAAAAATGGCATTGAATACCCTAACTAAATGCTCCAAGTATTTAGTTAGTTAATGTCCCAGGTAGGTAACTGAACCCTATTAAATATAGGAATATATGTCACTTACACAACTGGCATCCACTCCTTGGGCCCCCACATCTCTCTCACCAAACACCATTGAGCATTAAAGGCTCCCTCACACACCAAATTTGTGATGATTTCCACTCTGCAAAAGTGCATTATTTGCAGAGCCGCACAACTGTTCATCCACGATGTGAGAGAAAATAGGGTAATGGGAACCGTGATATTTAATGCGGATATCAAACCAACTTTATTATGCCGTTTCGGTTAAATAAATTAAACCTTTGGTATCCGCAACATCACTACCCTAAATCTCACCCTATAAATACTCCCACAAAAAGGGAACACACACACACGCTTTTAAAATCATAACAAAACTCTTGCAAATCATTTTCAAAACAACGTGTGTTTCCCTCACTGATACCCATTTTTTCAAAAACCAGGATTTTATCTAAACCAAATGGCTTCTTCTAAGGTCGTAAAATACGCACCCAATGTGGATTTCCAAATGGAAAGCATAGACCTTACCAAGAACAATGTGGTGGGGAACTTTGCCTACCCTGAAGGGTACCCTGAATACAGGGATGTGGTAAAGTTCCTTCAGAACTGCTTCCTGACCACCTCATTCACAAAAACCCCCTCAGTCATCTATCATGACTATTTGAGGGAATTTTGGTGCACAACGGTGGTTGAAAACCCTGATGTGCCAAAAGAGGCCAAAATAAAGTTTACAGTCAAGAATGGAACCAAGTCCCTAACTCTTGACTATAAAACTTTTGTCAAAGCCACAGGCCTTGACTACACCACGACCTTCACTGCCCGACCCTCTGAGAAATAGGTAAAGGATGTCTTACTGGAACTGGGACCCTATGACAAAAATCACCCTGAGGTGACACCAGGGTCCCTATTATCCAAAGCCCCTATAATAAAGACCTGGTTCCCAGCTCCCTGGAGGATTCTAATGACTTTTGTCATTCAGGTTCTCTGGGGAAATAAATCCTCTACTGAGCAATTGAACACTACTTAGGCAATGATAGTGTTCTGTCTCATTGAGGGTAAAATGATTGACCTTGGAGAAATCATCTTCAGGGACCTCATAGCAAAGTTAGGGGGGAAGTCTAGGCAAAAACACATGTCATATCCTAGATTTGTTTCCTGTGCCCTACAAGACTTGCTTGGGTCCGAGTATGTTAAGCCTGACATAGCAGGTTTGAGCCTGATGTCCTACACAAGGCAAATTACTCACGTGACCCTCTTGAGGTTACACCTGTCACCCTGACAATGTATATGTGTTCTGCTATCTAGGGTGACAATAAAGTTTCACCAGTCCCCTCTCCCACCAAGAAGGTAAAGAGGAAGAAGGGACAAGGGTCCAGGAAGGTGGCTCAACCCAAGCCACTCGACACTGAGATCTCTGATCCCAAGCCTACCATAACGAGGCAACCACAACAGACCTTGACTGCTGACACCATGAGAATAATAACCCAGTCACTAGGCCTGCAACAAAAGCCAACGGAGGGCACTGATAAATCACACTCAGTGTCCTCGGGCAATCCCGTTCCTAATGACTCTGCTGCCATAAACAAGACAGTGGAGTCAGAACCAACCAAACCTTCACATCTTGCTAAAGGCTCTGGCAAATCACAACCAGGGTCTCAGGGCGGAAGGGATCCTAAATCCTCGGTGGAGCAGCACTACTCCACTGAGACGAGGGTCCACAAACAATCACATCCTGCTAAAGGCTCAGGTAAATCACTACCCAAGCATCAGGGAGTTCACGTTCCTAAATCTTCGACAGGCCAGAACAAGCCTGTTGGAAAGGGGGACATAACCACTCAGGTGCCTGATGAGGACATTCGCAAAACAACGCTTTTGTCTGAGGGCACAAAAACTCATCCCAAAGACTCAGAGGGAAACAAACAACCCGCTGATAGGGACACAACATTCACGACTCCTCAGGATGACATTGAAAAATACCCATCAGTGTCTAAAGGGGTCACGGAGGACAAAGATTCAGAGGGATATACACCACCCGCTGATATGGAACCCATAACCACTCCCGGAGGTGTACATTACTTGGGAACTGGCCTTAAAGACCAGGTAGGTAAAACCCAACCTACCGGATTTGAGGGGTCAGGACCTGGCCAAAACGAAGGCAAATCTTCTTATGAAGAGGAGCCGGATAACCTCCACTTGTTGCAGATTACCTCCCTGGCAGATGCTCAGGCTGTCTTATTTTCTGATGATGAATTTAACAGTGACGAGGAAGTCTTCAGAAGACGCTGAACCTGTTACTCAGTCTCCTTAAACCTCTAACCATGATGAAGATGAAACACATTCCGAGCCGGAAACCTCAGAAGACGCTCAAACTCCTCTCACTGAAAAAACCTTCAAAAGATTCATCAAGAAAATGACTAATGTTTTGTACAGGGGGGTCACTGAAGAGGTGTTTGACATGCATACTGAGCAAGCAGTCCACTATCACCTCCTCAAAGATGCTGTTGAAGAATACAATGATGATGTCAGGGAGCAAAATTCCACTCTCTCTCACTCCCTGACACAAATGGCTTCTCGCATCAATCAATTTTTGGAATCCCTAAAAGAGCTGGCTACAGGGGTTAAGTCAGTTCAAGAATCAGTCAAAGATGATCCTTAGCTCACCAAGAAAATACTTCAGACATCTGAGACATACCAAGTCTACACGGCAGCTCTTACTGAGTTACTTGGTTTGATAAAGGGTTCCAATGTTCAGAATCTCAGCTCCACGGTGGAATTTCTCAAGTCTTCCTTCACTCAGTTGGAAGCATTAGTGACAGCTCACTCCATGAAGTCCACTTCTCTGGCATGGACAATGGGATCCAGAATGACTGCCCTTGAAAACTCTCAGGCTGCACTTGACTCCAAGGTATCTATCATCCATCAGGATACTGCGGAGATCAAGTCAATGATGATGGAGATGTTTCAAGTCTTCAAAGGTACCTCTACTTCATCTTCAGTAACTCCAACACTTGCCATCACTGCAGCTCCGGCAAGTGTTGAGGGGGAGAATGTTCCTGAAACCCATATTACTGATGAACAAGAAGCTGGATAGCCCTCTCACACTGAGGGGGAGTATGTCACTGAAGCCACACCAATCACTGAAGTTCAACCTCAAGAGGAACCAGTCTCCTCCACTCTCATTCAGGACAGAGGAAAAAGTATTGCCACCACCTCAGAACCTAAAATTATACTCCAGCCTGCCTCCACAATCGTCAGAGTTGACCCTGATGAACCTATCAGGGTCCCGTATGAAATCAATGGAAAAGTTTATCAACTCACCCATGACCAAATTCAAGACTATATGGAAAGAGTTAAGAAAGTGGCAAAGGTAGCTGAAGAAGAGAGATTGAGGAAGCCTGAATTGATACATGTTGTTCATGAGGAAGCTGAAAAGATTAGTCTGGATACTGAGGCACTAGCAACTGAGCAAGCTGGTGTAGCCTTTAAAAAGGCTCAGGAAGAAGAGATGAATGCTCTTAAAAGGGAAAGGGAAGCAAAGCTGAAAAGGGATGCTCAAATCAGAAAGACCAGGGTTGAAAGATATCATTGGGTGATGAAGGAAAGGTTGAAGCCTGAAACCATCACTGACATCAAAATCCACAAGAACACCAAACCCGCAATGGTCACGGTCTTCAAGGGGGCTGATAAAAGAGTTATTGACATCCATAACCCATTCAAATTTGCTTACTTTGGGATTACTGAACTTGATGAACTCCGTCCCATCATTGCCAAGAAAAACAATGTTGTCGTACACGACCTTCTCAAGTCACTGAAGGAAAGGTATGACAGACTGAGCGCAATGCCTGAAGCCCTCAATATTCCCTCCCTTCTTCCTGCTCCAACAACAGGAACTGCTCCATCAAAAGTCACCAGGAGAAAAAGGAAGCACATTGAATCCGAGCCTGAGATCAAGGTCCCAGGATTGGATTGTGATAGGTCCGTTCCTGAAGGAATCACCTTTGTGAGAAACGTTGTGCTTGAACACCCTGAAAGAGGTCTATGCTTTATGGATGAATATGGAAACCTTGCTTTCCAAAGATGGTCCGATATGGACAGGGCAGGGGTCAAGGCAATGTTAATGTACCTGATGTTAGCTTCTCCTGTAAGATGTGCTGAAAAACAAAGGTTCTGTCAGGACCTTAGGGCTATGATTGAGAAGCATCCTGAGAAACACCTGCTGAGATAAAAGAAAGCTAAGATTGAAGGACTTGGCTATCGTCTGAACATCTGATCTGCAACAACTATCTTAATTTTGTTTGTAATTTGTAGGAAAATGTAATAGCTATGAATAAACTGATGTTTTTGTTTAAAAGTTATGTCCTACTTACAATTACAACAAACATTCAGCAAGAGAAGAAGTACCCTGACAACTCATGCTGAATCAAGAAACACTTAAGCTATTTGTATGTTCAAATAGGGGGAGATTGTTGGGTCACTGAATTCCCCAATCTTTTTCTAACAAGGATTTGAACTTAAAATCCCCTAAGTGTAAACAAGTCACTGAGTGAATAGTAACTCAGTGAGTCACCTTCAGGATGCTAAGACCGAGCCTAAGAAGAAAGGTTCTCCATTCAGTGAGGCGGTACTCAGTGAGTGTGATCATAGCCAAGAAGAAGGTGATGGGTTCAGTGAGGATGACAATAAATCACTGAACCCCATGACTCCTCAACAACTTCATAGTACCGAAGACTGATGACAAGAAGACTGAAGTTTTGGCGGGACTGGGCGGGAAAGTTTGAGCTGCATTATTAAAGTGCTTTATCACTTTAATGTCAAACTTTCCCAAAATGGTTAAAACCAGTCTGTCATCAGAAAGTGCCTTTTGGACTTAACTCAATGAAGGTTCCTTGCCAGAAGAATAATATCTTTCAAGATATTGTTAGGGAAGATTTATGTCCAATGTATAACTAGTTGTTCTATACTTGTTTATAAATAGGAAGCATATGTGAGGAGTAAAAGTTGACAAGTTTGTGCAATTAATGCAAAGCATTAACAAACCACTTTTACTCCTCCAAAGAACAACACAACCCTTGAGATAGCTCAGTGGGTCTTGAAAGTTGTCACTCAACATAGATTCAGTTTAGTGAGGAGTCCATACAATACTTGTCGTTTTCAATCCCAAGTGTTATTCCGCAAACACTTGGGTACGATTCTTTTTTATTAACTTCTAATAAATGATTAAACGTTGAAAAATATTGTCTCTTATATTTACGTTACTTTATTGTTAATCATTTTATACATCTTTGTTTAAAGTCATACAACTTGGTTACTTTAGCTTTTTAGTTACTGATAACCAAGTAAAAGGGACCAACAGTTAACCCGATTCATTGTGTTCCAAAGAAGGGCGGAATCACTGTTGTGAAAAATGAAGATAATGAGCTTATACCGACTAGACTTGTGCCCGGATGGAGAGTTTGTATCGACTACCGCAAGTTGAATGATGCGACATGTAAAGACCATTTCCCGCTCCCTTTTATGGACCAAATGCTTGAACGGATAGTGGGAAATGAGTTCTATTGTTTCTTGGATGGCTTTTCTGGGTACTTTCAAATCCCTATTGATCCCCAGGATCAAGAAAAGACCACTTTTACTTGCCCGTATGGAACGTTTGCCTATCGGAGAATGCCCTTTGGCCTATGTAACGCTCCAGGCACGTTTCAACGGTGCATGATGGCTATTTTCTCGGATATGATCGAAAAAACCATGGAAGTGTTCATGGACGACTTCTTCGTCTACGGAAATTCTTTCGACTCTTGCCTCTCCCATTTAGAGAAAATACTGATATGGTGTGAAAACACCAATTTGGTTCTAAATTGGGAGAAGAGCCACTTCATGGTTAAAGAGGGCATAGTCCTCGGCCATAAGATATCCAAATCTAGGATTGAGGTAGATCGTGCAAAAGTCGATGTCATTGCTAAGCTACCTCATCCTACGACCGTCAAAGGAATCCAAAGTTTCCTTGGTCATGCTGGCTTTTACCGACATTTTATACAAGACTTCTCCAAAATAGCCCGGCCTCTGACCCACCTTTTAGAAAAGGATGCTCCGTTTAACTTCACAAATGAATGCGTTGACGCATTTAATGTTTTAAAGAAGAAGTTAACGGAGGAACCAATCTTAGTTGCCCCCGAGTGGAGCTTACCATTTGAGCTAATGTGTGATGCACGTGATTATGCCATTGGTGCAGTTCTGGGGCAACATAAGAATAAGTATTTTCAATCGATACACTATGCAAGCAAGACCATGAATGACACCCAACATCACTACACAACTACCAAAAAAGAAATGTTAGCGGTTGTCTATGCTTTTGAAAAATTTAGGTCTTATTTGCTCCTTAAAAAGTACATAGTGTATACGGATCATTCGGCCTTAAAGTACTTAATGGCAAAGCAAGATGCTAAGCCACGCTTAATGCGGTGGGTTCTTTTGCTCCAAGAATTTAATGTCGAAATACAAGACAAAAAAGGAGCTGAGAACCTTGCTGCTGATCACCTTTCACGACTTAAGAACCCCCATCAAAGTGCTCTTAAGAAAAAGGAAATTAACGATGCATTTCTTCTCGAGACACTTGGGAGTGTGTCTAATATTGACCAAAGTACCCCATGGTTCGCTGATTTTGCGAATTACCATGCGGGGAATTTTATAAGGAAAGGGTTGTCGTCTCAACAAAAGAAGAAATTCTTTAAAGATGTCCAACATTATTTTTGGGACGACCCCTATTTGTTCAAAGTCTGTGCGGATCAAGTGATCCGGCAGTGTGTTCACGGTACGGAAGCCGTTGAAATACTTATTGCATGCCATAGTGGACCCACGGGGGGACATCATGGTGCTAACTTCACCGCAAAGAAAGTGTTCAATTCCGGCTTCTATTGGCCTACGATTTATCGGGATGCCCATGAATTGGTGAAATCATGCGATTCTTGCCAACGTCAAGGGAAAATTTCTCAAAAAGATGAAATGCCACAAAATGCTATTCAAGTTTGTGAAATTTTTGACGTTTGGGGCATCGATTTCATGGGTCCATTCCCGTCATCAAGAGGAAATAAGTATATTCTCGTGGCCGTCGATTATTTGTCCAAATGGGTTGAAGCGAAGGCGCTCCCCACCAATGACGCCCGAGTAGTTGTGAAATTCTTAAAAAGTCTCTTTGCCTGATTTGGTGCACCTCGAGCCATCATAAGTGATCGTGGGACCCATTTTTGCAATGACCAATTCGCTAAAGTTATGCTTAAATATGGTGTCACACATCGTCTTTCCACGGCTTATCATCCACAAACGAGTGGTCAAGTGGAGGTGTCTAATCGTGGCTTAAAAAGGATATTAGAAAGGACCGTACGAGAACACCGTGCCTCATGGGCCGATAAGCTAGAGGATGCTTTATGGGCTTTTCGGACCGCTTACAAAACACCCATTGGGTGCACTCCATATAAGCTGGTTTACGGGAAAGCTTGTCATTTGCCCAGCGAACTTGAGCATAAGGCCTACTGGGCCTTAAAACATGCAAATTTTGACTTAAAAACCGCGGGTGATCACCGAAAAGTTCAATTGAACGAATTAGTCGAACTTCGTGATCAAGCTTACGAGAATTCTTTAATTTATAAAGAGAAAACAAAAAGACTTCATGATGCCAAGATCAAAGACCGCGTTTTCAACGTTGGTGATCAAGTGCTTCTTTTTAACTCTCGTTTGAAGATTTTCTCGGGTAAGCTTAAAACCCGTTGGTCTGGACAATTCACCATAACACAAGTGTTCCCTTATGGTACCATTGAGTTGGCTCAACCCGATGGTCCCAACTTTAAGGTGAATGGTCACCGTTTGAAACACTATTTCGGAGGGGACGTACCAACCATGGTAGTCCCGGATCTCCAAACTTTCCCCAACGACGAATGAATTCGGGGATCGAGTCAAGCTACGTGACTCGGTAATAAAAAACAAAGCGCTTCGTGGGAGGCAACCCATGCTTATCCAATTTCATCTTCTTAATTTTCTTATTTCTAATAAATAACGTGAGGAGGGGGTACCTCTTCCAATCTTGTGTTTCGTGGTTGTTTGTGTATGATTGTCCAAGATTGTCCCCGATTTATGATGACTCTCGTGCTCGTGGTTTTGTCTTTCTCTCCACTCGAGTCTCATTCATCGATGCTTTTGGAAATCCAATATCCGTAAATCTTATCGACTAACGTTTTATTTGGCATAATTAATAAACGGCCTAGATTTATGTTAGGATTACCTTTACCCATTAAAACATTGAGGACAATGTTCAATTCTAGTCCGGGGGAGGGTGAATCTTTGATTCGATTTGACCTTGCATTTTTCACCATGTCGTGTACTCTTGCAACTCCGTTTTTCCACAAAAAATGAAAAAAAATTGAAAAAATTGAAAAATTTCAAAAATTTTGAAGAAAAGTGAATGAAAAAGTCATGAAAAAGCACAAAAAAAATGAGAAAAAGTTGAAAAAGTTGTGCAAAAATATAATAAAAGTTTGAATAAGTGATTTGACACCTTGTTGACTTTCTTGCTGGCGAGAGTAGGAATAAATATTTTGACTTGACCGGGCGTGTTGAGCCCTAGCTTGTTCCCTTAACCAATGATAATCATAAAAGTTTGTGCTAGCCTTGTACACAAGGAGCTACTCTTTTTTTGGCTCCCGTACTTGACTTTATACATGCACGGCTTGAAAAGCTTTCGCTAGTCACTTACACTAGGAGCTACAAAACGCGAATTCTTTCAAAGAGTTTGCAAGCTCCCGTATTTGACTTTATTTATGTGTGGCTGATTATCGGCTAAGCATCTGCTAATCTCATTATTTGAGGTCTTAAATTTGCAGAGAACAAGAAATGATAGAGTTTATTTACAAGTTTAATGCTAAACGTGGAGTAGTGGTTCTCTTTAGAGCTAATAAGAGGTACTCGTGGCTTTTTACTCCCATCAGATACGTCACCAATATATAATAGATGTTCTAGGTTAACTAGTGGTATTTCGGTTTGAATAATATTTAGTTATTTGTTTTTTTAAGAGAATTTTTGCTTTAGAAGTTGGGTACATATCAAGGAACATAAAAAATAAGAGCAAAAAGTGAAGAAAAAAAATCAAAAGTCAAAAGTTGATTATCTATGTGGTTTTGGAGCTACCCGATAAGCTTCCATTGATGTATTGAGAAAAGTCGAAGAAAGAAAAAAGAGAAAAGTATGAAAAAAAAAAAAATATGAGAAAAGTGAAAAAAGTGAAAAATGAAAAAAAAATGAAAGTTGAAAGTTATGTTGAATAAGAGTTTGGATGTAAATAAGTTGTTGGCGCGTGAGGTGCATGTGAATAATTATAAATTGGACACATGAGGTGCACGTGTAGTGCTCCGCAACTTATATTTATGATGTTGTATGTACCAAAATTCTTTGATGTGGACCGAATTTCTATTTCAGTGGTTCTTAAGAGAAAATGAATAACTATTTATCGTTTTAACTTAGGTGTCACTATCGGACTAAAAATTATTGAAACGAGAAAATATGAAGCGATTCATTTCTCAACAAAGTAAAATATTGAGATACAAAAACTTAGGACATGAGAGTAAGAAGTTTCCACAAGTAGTGTTAGCATTAAATTTGTAGATAAGCTGTGATCTCGTTTTTACGCTTAGTTTGGGAGCTCGTGAAAAATCAAGGATGATGATTTTTATCCGTATGGTCACTTTTTCATGAGAAATGTTTCTACTCGTAGACCCTAAAAATTATTGCAAAAATAATGAAATTTCAACAAACTGTCACATGTATGAAGTGCGAAAAGTCCAAAAATAGTAATGAAAGTAGAATAAAGGAAAATATTTGGAAAATGGAGCGTTTGCGGGATTAAATGATTTTATAACTTCTTTTGAACCTCCTTGCTACTTTACAAAGTTAGTAGAAAGAGTTATAAAATTATTTATCTCGTGAGCGTGAATTGATCACATTGCGTGAGGACACGGCAATACTTTAGTCCGGGGGATTTTGGTGAGTGCTTATTCACTCACCTTTTCTAAGCTAAAATAAGACCAAATAAACAAAAAACTAACCAAAACTGCCAAAGAATGTGTGTTTTTGTGTTTGTGAATGTGCAGGAACGAATATTTAAGAAAAGGACAAAAAATCATGAGAAAATGACAAAACGAGCACGAGATTTGGAAAAGTGTCAATAGCTGGAGCCGGGGAAGCTTAGTGGTCAAAGTCAAAGCTCATATAGTCATAAGGAATCCTCAAAGTTTTAGAAATTACAAGAATGGTCCTTGGACATAAGTTTGAAGAAATTACACATATGGTCCTTCGACTTCCATGATTGTCATTTTTGGTCCTTATGAAGATAATTTGGAGATATGGAAAAGGAAGCCCCTCATCATTTAAGAAATATCAAAAATAGTCCTTAGATACTATTATTGAAGATTGACAGCTATGGTCCTCACATTTTCAGAAAATATACATTAGGTCCCTTGGTTGATAATACTAATGCAACCGGATCCACACTACTAATATATCCTAAACCCAACACCATTCCTGGCCCAATCCAATAAAGCCCACTCCCCTTTACTTAAACCCGGTCAATACAATACCCGACCCACAAGTCAAACCCCCAATATCAAAAGTCAAAAGAACAATAAAAAAATAACCAAGGGCGCCTTTTACTGTGCTTCTTCCCCACCAAAACTTACCCTGCTCCCATCATTTTCACCAAAGATTCTAGTACGAGGTTTATGCTTCTAGAAACCATCTGACACGTTGTCAGATGTTGTCATATCTTACCCAACGTGGCTAATTGAAGCTCCCTGATTGGCTTAAGCGATGTGGAATGAAGATAAGGATTCATCAAACGGCTATGAGTGAGGTGGGATGTCAACATTTGGATAAGGTTTGAAGATTTGTGGCCACAATGGAGCTTCTAGCATCTTCTGAATCCCTAGGCTCCTCACCCCTGCTCTCCTATATAAACCCCCCTAGATATGTTTTGAGAGTGTAGTTTTTAAGTAATGTTATGCTGTCTATTTAATTTCAAAATGTATTCTTAGCTTAATTCTTATGTAATCTCAGTTTTCTTAATAAGAAATCTTGGTTTCATGTTTTAATTTCCTGTTTTAGCATAGCTATTTAAACTCCTTTCTAGCTTAAAGTTTCTTATTCCAGCTTTCTACTTGTTTAATAATATCTTTTATTAAATTTCATAAGCTTTTATAAGTTATTTCTTTGTCATATTTAAATCTTCAGAAAAACTCAAAAAAAAAAAAAAAAAAAAAAAAAAAAAAAAAAAAAAAAAAATCTGAAAAATACAAAAAGATGTTTACTTTTCTTAATTTCAGTTTCATATAGCTTCTCAGAAGCTTGTTTTAGTTTCATAATAATTACTACTCAATTCTGTTCTCAAAGTTATAAAAACCAAAAAAAGTAAAAAATAAAATAAAATAAAAATAAAAAATATCTTTACATATATAAAAATCCGGCTTCAATAAGCTTTTTTGTCTTCTATATAAGTTTGTTCAAGCTGTTATAGCTTGTGGTAAGCTTATTTGTTCATTATCTCCAATTTCCACAAAAGTCAACTGACTCCGCTTATTCAAATAAGTTGAGCTTATTGGTGGTAAAAGGCAACCATAAGGCATCCCATGGTCTGTCTTAAAGGCAGGCTAGCTTAGTGATACCCCTCTGTTCATGCTAAGGGGTTTTGAGCTTGTAAGTCTTATTCCTTTTTACTGTTTCATCAATATTGCTTAATAATAGTATAGATCTGTTTTTAGTGGCTTGTATACTGCTTATATATTATTATTATTGCTTATTAGTGGATAATACTAGTTGCTTGATCATACTTGAGTAGGGGTTGGTGTTTACTGTTTCATTTCATCATCATCTGCGTCATCATCTGTGGATCTTTGTTTTAGAATAATATTGCTTATAGATCTGTGTTCTGAGTTCATTTGTAGTATTTGGAATATATTGAGTTGATTAGTATTGGTTTGGATTTGGTTTGGATAGTTCTGCGGTGTTTCTTAGTTATGACAGAACTTAAGGTGGTGTTTGGTTTATTGAGGTTTGTTGTCAAAATCATTGTGTTAGGAATACAAATATTCCTATAAAAGTCTCGGTCACCTAATGATTGTAATAGCATTAAGTTAGCTCGTAGTTAGTTTGTTTATTAGTTAATTAGTATTAGATTAAGTAACACCGTGGAAGAAGGAACGGGTCTTTACCCACTGTATGCCTGATCCACAGCCCGGGTGTGGGCGTTTGTAGGTAACTATATATACCCCTCTCCACATGTGGAGAGGGTTGGTGCTTTTCTTTCAATCTAACATTTTTCTATTTTCTCTCAACTCTCTCTCTCTCTAGAAATCACCCAACTCTTTCTCTCTCTAATCTCTTCTATTATTCTTCTTCTTCTTCTATAATTCTATCACAAAACCATGCATGCTATGATTATTGATATTCTACAATTGGTATCAGAGCCATGGTTTCATCCTTGGGGCTTGGAATAATCGCATTTTAGTGTGGTTTTTGTGACTTCTTGTTTGGTTCGAATAGTATCCATTGATTATACCTTTCTGTGACTTTGGTTGTGGGTTTATTTGTAAGCCTCTTGTACTTTCATGATTAAAGCTGCTATATGAGATTAGTTTAGTCAAGTCGTGGGTATTTTTTCTTTGGTATCTTCCTGGTAGTTTGTAGTTTGAGTGGGTATTTGTCAAATTTTCTTATTTGCGATTAGTTTCTTTTCACATTTGCGTCTAGTTCCTTTTCTGCTTGTTTATTATTGTTTGCGTGGTCCAGCAAAGGGTGTTTTGTCCATTTCGGGTACAAGACGAAAATAGATGAAAGTGACTGTTTTTTTGTTGCGTTTAACTCAAAAAAAAATTGCGGTTCTCTTCTATTTTCTATTTGCGGTTGGATACTTTTGGTGGGTATTAGAAGACAAGCTTTGTGTTTTAGCACTTTTGGGATAATAACAAAATTAAAAGAAAGTGACAGGTTTGGCTGGTTTGGACTGCGGTCACTTTTGATTTTGTCCAGCGATTGGATTTAAGCAGGGTTATCCTTTTATTCTTGCGGTTAATTTTTTCCTGCGGCTAGTGCTTGGGAGCGGGTTCCTTCTTTGCGATTACATCGTTTTTTAGTTTACCTGTTACCAGATTCTTAACCATAAACAAACACAACATCAACTAATCCTATTACCATCTTCAACTGTTACAGTTACATACATTAAGAAAATCTTACAAGATCTCAGTTTTTTTTCTTGTTTCAAACATTACCTCAAGGGTACAATCATTCGTATAACAATAAATATCATTGATCCAAACTAGTTAATTTACGAATTGCAAAAGAAAGAACAAGAACATAAACAACAATGATACAAAGATCTCAGAGTGGTTTTCTTTAACATCCCTTCAGAGATTTCAAGATCTTTTAGGACCTCTACATAAGAATACCAATTCATCATAGATCTTTTGAAGCACACCTCTTGCTAATCGATATTTCATTCAGTCAAGTATAACAACAACGAAAAGAGAAACAATACTTAAAATGATCTCAGATTTGGCTCACACTTCCGCATCAATCTCTTAAGACCTTCTTGTGTGACCTTTAAAACCATCACTGATCTATTTCGATTTGATATTGTTCGAGTCTTATTAAGAAAGAGCAAAACCACAAGATTAATCAAGAACGAGTGCTCGTAATTATATCATCACAGGGACGATATTTTTTTTTCCCTGGTTGAGGTGTTTTGTGACTGCGTAAGATTATCAGAGGATTTGGTTAAAGTGTGCTGAATTAGGGTGAGTTATATAACACAATATTTGGGTTTGTGTTATTAATGTAACTGGGCCTGTTAAACGGATTGGCAACAGATTTTCATTGGACCTTACTTTGAATTTTTTTTGTGTGGCTCGTAGGCTGGTTTTTTGCACAAGGGACGATTTTTTAGTTTGGACTTATTTCTTCTTTAATTTGTTGGAACCAAGTGACGATATTTTGTTTACCATTATTTTTCGGGTTTTATTCTTGGTGCTATAGTGTTGTGATATATCTTGGCCAACGGTTTTTGACTGAGCCGTAAGAATCCGTGATTGGGACTTCTTTGTTGGTTGAGAAATTCTCGAGTTTATTGAATATCTACGGAGTTTCTTCGGATCTCAATCATACAACCATCAAGTTCATCAAACAATCATCTAGTCATTTACCGATCCAACAGTTTCTCACTGTCTCATGGTTTTTTCTTGATTTTGTAAAATCCCGCGAAAGAATCTATTTCTCGGTTTAAATCATAGAATTGTAAAATCCCGTGCACATTCACAATCGTGTCTACCAATTCAGATTCTGTCATCTCGGAGATACTCAAGTTGTACGACATGGACAATGAACTTAAGATTCACAACAAAGTACAACTGACAAACGCTTCTGATCAGACAACCGTTTTCGAGTCAGATTATACTGAGATGGAATTGTCATGCTCGAATTCTCCAGAGAAAGAGTTTCTTCAGCCACAAAAATTGTTCAATAACGCAGAGAAAAGCTGCATAGACTGTTTTCGGCAACTTCATTCACACCTCTCGGTACTTTTAGAGGGAACTGGATTCAAGATGGGATTCGAACGCGCATTTGTAACACTCTTTGGTCAAGATGTTCAAACTTTCACATGCATAATGATTCTTAACTTAGATCAACTACAACAACAAATTGACCAAGGAGAATTTTCCAAGATGAGATCCATGGCTGCCCTTTGTGTGATCAACAAACAACTCCAAGTGTTCTTTGATTCGAAATTCACTCTGGAGTATGACCATTATAGTGAGATGACGATAAAGTGCTTTGCTGATCACACGGGAATTGAGGTTGACACGTTCAGAGATACACTTGTCCAGCTTATGGATAAAGTGAAAAGATTCATTAACGAAAAGGCACAGCATATACCTGCATATGATGACAAGGTGAAGGTATGTAGGGTACAATCATGTGATGGTGTTGGTGACTCGGGTATAGCATCGGATGTTGGGTCAGGTATCACGATATACAAAGAATCAGAGACTGATAAGCTTGACACACCCTGCGACTCAGTGACTAGAGATACTCCAGACATGGGCACGGAATTAAAACCAGTTAATGAGCAAGTGTCTTGTGCTGAGGTACCCCTAACTGAACATCATAATGTGCTTTCTGATGAACGACTGCATACTGATCAAGTTATGCCCAGTTATGACACATATTTGTTGAAAAAGATTGATAGCAATACCATTGCTGATTTAACAAATATGAATCATAAAGGGGGAGAAAGTGATCAGGATGCTGAACGTGATGATGTGTCAAGTTCTTTGTTTATGGCTGAGTCTTTTAAATCACATGATGTGGTTGATAAAGAAGTTTGTAATGAACCTTCAAACAAATTTGCACAACTTGAAAAACATTGTGTTAATCCTTTGTTTGTTGCTCAAGATGTGGTTGATAAAGAAGTTTTTAATGAACTTTCAAACAAATTTGCACACCTTGAACAACATTGTATTTCACTTGAAATTGCAATGCAACAAAAGGAAGAAAGTTTCCAAAATAATCAACCGTGTAAAAATCCGGAACTTCCTGATTTCCATGAATTCTTTATGATAAATGATTTGAAAGCTCAGCTGGAAGCCAAAAACTTGACAATCAACAACCTGAAAAAACGTATTTCTGAGATGTGTGATGTGTGTAATGAAGTTGAGGATAATCATGTCAGTAAGACTTTTGCAACAAGAAATTTTGAATTGGAACAAGATGTGGCTGAATTACTTAAGGAAAATGAGACTTTGAAAATTCATTGTAAAAACTTGAATGAATCAATCAAAGAAATGAAAGCTAAGTCGATAGAACAAACAATCTCTTTGACTGCCAAAAATGATGAATTCAAAGCTCAACTTCAAGAAAAGGGTTTCACAATAACAGCATTAAAGAATGAGCTAAGAAAAGCAACAGGGAATAGTGTGAACACTAAGTTTGCAAAACCATCAATCTTGGGGAAACCAGTTTCTCAATCAATTAGAAACCAATCCGTTGTTAGGCAACCGACTGCGTTTAGATCTGAACGACCAAAACTTTCAAAAATACGGTTTGCCTCCCAAGTTGATGCGGAACAAGTTTTGACAAAACCAGTCACTACACATTATTTGCCTAAGATTATTGCTTCTAGTTCTGCTAAGCCTCAACAAGTAGTTACTCCTACTCCCAGCTCCTCTAGGATTAGTTCTAAAACAATGTCGAAACCTAACATTAAGGTTCAAAACACATATGATATAAATGACTTGTACAAGAACTATGATCTAGAAAATGCTAGGATAAGGGCACTACTTCATAAGGATGGAATCTTAGGTTCTCAATCTTGTATGATCCCTCCAAGGATATTGAGGAACAATGCTAAGGTTCAACCTGTAAAGTCTAGGATTTACAGAAAGTCATCTACAATGCATAAGAAGCAAAACAAACCTAAAACTTCTCCTAGGTGGACTCAAACTGCTAAATCTTTGGAGACTAGGAATATCGATATGCCTTCCACTATGCATAAGAAGCTCAGTAATCCTAGACCTTGCCATAAGTGGATTCCAACTGGTAGAATTTTTAAGGATGTTGGACTTAAGTGGATACCTACCGGAAAGATACTTACCAATGGCAATACCACGGTTGACTGTGAAAACCCCAAGGGTTTGGATACTTTTGTCACTAACCCATGTATATACAATCAAGCTTGTAATGTTAGTGCAGGTATTCCTTACTCAGTTGCAGGTACCTCGATCATTCACTACATCAGGAGACTCAAAGTCTGGAGGCCTAAAGCAAACTTATCTCCTGCTTTAGGATGTCTGGAATGTCAATGTTGATGTATGTCTGCAATGACATCTGAATGCTTCAGTTCAGACCTCGTACTTCAACGACAATGACGGCTGAATACTTCAGTTCAGCCCTCGTTCTTCAAAGACGATGACGTCTGTTCACATCAGTTCAGGCCTCGCTCTTCATCATTATGATGTTTGAACAACTCAGTTCAAGCCTCATTCCTCAATGTCATCATTATGGCGTCTGCTGACATCACTTCAGGCCCCGTTCATCAAAGAAAAGAAAAGTGTACGCTTGAGTGCACTTTATCTTTTGAAGTAGTGAAATGTTCTTGCTTCTGACCATTCTCATCAACAAACCTCATATTTGTTCCACGCTTGTTCAGTCATCATGTGGATTACCTTCATCAGATTGTATTCGCTATTATTCACTCGTTCAAAAATGGCATCTTCTAATGCAATTTTTGAGGGGGAGAAGTGTGGACAGTGGATCAACCTCTTATGCAATTTTTGAGGGGGAGAAGTGTGAATAAACAACATGTATTTTATTCACTTGTTCAATCTAAAATCGCATCCTCATATGCTATATTTGAGGGGGAGAAGTGTGAATAAAATACATGTTGATTGATGCGTGAAATGACTCTGCTCTCCTCCAACACCTAATGTTCCACTAAGTAAGGATGACTAAATGTGACTGCGGAGTTGATTGGGTATCGCGTATTTGAGATTGAAGTTGACTCTTACAAAGGTGTGATCTTAGTTTATCTTGAAGTCGGGGTTGGATGGATGAATGACTTTCAACGATAACTTGCTCGTGCTTAAGATCTTAGTTGAAGACTTGGTTTATCTAGTTACCAGCAGTCGTGGTGGATGGTTGAAGAGCTGGTTAACTATCACTTTAATGAGTTATGTTGTATTACTCAGTGTCACACGCCGATGTCGTTGTGGATAATCGCAAGAGGTGGTAATGTCTCATGCTTTGGTTGGGTAGTGAGTACTTAGAGATTTGCTCGGAGCATAAATTCTCTACACCGTTCTTCCAACATTAGTGCAAGCTTAAGACACAAGAGCGGGGGACTCTACTTCAGTTTCAAGTGTGGTATATCGGGTTCTCTCCATACGTGGTCATTTACTATTAGCCAGTGGAAGTGAAAAGAGGTTTAATTAGGGGTTGATCTGCAGAGAATTGTTGAAGAGAATTGTTATCGACATCTACTCATGGGGTAGTGATTTGTATGTTGCTTCCAGTTGATATGTTTATGTACACATAGTTATGATGATTCCGAGTGATCGTCATCATCATGGAGGGAGAAGAATGTGTACATCGGGGTTTTTAACGAAGAACTGGAAGCATTCTATGTGAGTTGAAAATGTCGAAATAATGTTCCCCAAACAAACCCGTGAAGAAGCTACAGTTTATCAGTCTATGATCCACTTTACGTTGTGGATGACATGTTAAGAGACTGAAGACATTTTGGGTAGAAATGAGAGATACTTCTTCAACATGCATCAATGTTATTTCAAACGGGTTATCAGTTTGGGAGGGAGCAAGTACACTTATGAGCTTACTAATTGGGAGGGAGGATTAACCCTATTAGTGAGCGTTTCTATAGCAGTTGATTCTCACTAGATACATTTTAGCTTATTAGGTTCTTCTCAATATTTCAAGTAGATGTGCGTAAAAGTTGTTGTTGATTCTGATGTATCAAAACCAGCAAGGGGGAAGGAGACATACATCCGAATGCATAACGAGTAAACGTGATGAACATAATACTTCTTCTTAATTGAAGTTATGCCGGGAAGACATATGTCATAACCGTAGAGAAACTCAGTGTCTTAACTCGCAGCGTTTGGTGTATTATTCCAACTACGTGGGGGAAGTGGTCTTCTGACACTTGTGGTATGTATTACTTCAGCTTTCAGTGAGAAGAAATATGAGAAGAACAACTGGAGAGTGAGATGATATTGCTTATCGACATCTTCATATGAGCTGATATAATTTTTGGTAAAGTGCTTCTGGTTAATGCTTCATGTACACAATGTTATGTTGATTCCGATGAGATCGCAACCATCAGGGGAGAGATTTGTGTACATCAAGGACGCGCAACAGGTTCACGTGATCGGGCTTAATCATATATTCCGGAGGTGATATCCGTAGAGATGATCAGTGCTTCAACCTGTTACTTTGGTGTCATCGTTTCTTCTTGTGTTGGATACATGCGTACAATATGGATTGAGTTGGCATGTGTAAGATAACTGGAAAGCACTCAGTGAAATGAAGATGTTGATCTCTTATTCCCCCTAATAGACAACTGCTCCAAACCGCAAAGTAATGTTTACATTGGGGACGCACAACAGGGTCATGTGATCGGGCTTCATCATACATTCCGGGATTGATAACCGCAGAGATGATCCGTGGTTCACCCTGTTACTTCGGTGTTATCGTTTTCTTCGGGTTTCTGAGCTTCATCCAATGAGACTTTTTGCGTCACTTCAACGTCTTGGGGGAAGTGGTCTCATGTAGGTGATTGTCGGTTAGGGGGGAAGCTACCAAAGCTTCACATTGAGGAGGCTATAATTTGACAATTTGGTGGTGCCTAGCGATTGACTCAGTTGTGAGATTCTAGTGATTTGTTAACAACTTGTGTTTGGTGAATTGTTGTGACTTAAGTCGTTTCGATTAATTTGATTGTAATTTGACGTTGTGAGTTAATCCTTACGACTTGACTTATTACAATCGGATCTATTGTAACTTGACTTGTCGCGACTTGACACTTAATGCTAATTGTCACTTATCCAAGATCTCTCTCTAAGTCTAACTCGTATATTACATCTTTCGGTTTCTTTTGTTGACTTTAGTAAAATCCCGGGAGAGAATCGATCTCTCGGTTTAAGTCACAAGAGTTGTAAAATCCCGTTTAAGATTATATCATGGCTACCACAAGTTCAGACGATAATTCGTGAGCCTCGAAAGCTTTAGTGGTGAAAGTTTAATGGATGTTGACTACCGACTTCTACAACGAGCTGAACGATACTCTCATTTCGGTACTCATGTCAACATCCTCTTAAACTAATTTGTATCCTTGTATATAGATTATAAAATCAAAAAGAAAAATAGAGAAATATAAAACTTATAAAATCCATAAAAATCTGAAAACTCGCAAAAATCCAAAAATATTCTTCTCTCGACATGTCTCTTGTGTAATCAATATTATGTACGTTTCTAGAAATGTCATTCAATAATGACACGGAATCATACATATGCTTGAGCAAGAGTTTTTCGGTTTCAAATAAAGTTTTTTCTAAAACATGTCGTTTCTCAAAACATTCTTAAAATTATGGCTTACAGTCACTTCAGGCTGTAACCCGAACTTCAAACTATGGCTTGTAGTCATTTCAGGCTACAACCCGGACTTCAAAAATTTGGTTTGCTATTACTTCAGATAGCAACCCGGTTTTCAAAATTAAGGAAAACACGTCGCCAAAAAGATGGTTGTTCCTAACAAAGGGTGCCGTTCATCCGAGCGTGAATTACTTCATATTCATGCACCCTCGATCTAATGTACGCTTCAGTGCATTATTTCTTGATAAAGAAGAGAAATCTTCTTTTTGTCGCCAAATACTTTCCCTTCTATGATTTTTCCGGGAAGTATTTGTGCAAAACTTGGTGGTACCATGAGATTTTGATTGAAAATCAATTTGAACTCAAAGTTTGATAAAATTTTCACTCAATCAATGACGTTATTAGTTTATGAAAATATTTATGCTTTAACATCCGTCATTGATTGAGGGGGAGAGTGATTTCTCAAAATTTTATGTATCAACAAAACTCCCTACACTTTGTACAAAACAAAAACAACAATCCGATTTGTGATGGTTATGTGTCAGAATGAGTAAATTTTTCAAAGAGTTTTCATTAAAACTTCGAATCTTTTGCAAACTCTTCAAATCTGACACATAACAATCTCCCTCACAGTTTGAGGGGGAGCAAGAAAAAGTTCCTTTTATCAGAAAATATTAAACTTGACCGCATTTCTCTCCCAAAAACGCTTTCTAAATTATTTAAATCAATTGAGATCAAAAATCTCGAAAGATTTGAAATTTTTGATCGGGGGAGAGAATGTGATTTAAATATGAAATCTGATAATCAAAAGTGATCTTTTGTACTCAATAATAGGCTCCCACATATGTGCTAAACACTTTCGAATATCGATGCACATATTAAGGGGGAGCAAAAGGCGTTTGTGGAAGTTATACCAAAGACCGACCATTTATCTTTATGCATGGAGTTATAAGGTTGGTTAAGGTTAGGTATAAGTTCCCATGATCCACCAGAACCGGAAGGATCTTCCCAGGGACAATCCATAGATAGATTAGAAGTCCTTAGGAATGATTGAAAAAAGGAGTAAAGTGAGAAAGGGAAGAGTGCGGACTGAGACAGAGCTAGGACTGGAACAAACCCAACAAGGTTTTAGTGATGAAGTCTCGGTAAGCACTGAAGGGGTTGAAGAATGAAAAAGAAATGAAATGAGAAAGGGTGAAAAGAAATAGCCCTCCACATATTCAACCTTAGGGCAGAAACCGGGTTCAATTCATAATCTACTGGCGGTTACTAAGGTAACACCGGTATTGAAGACAAGACGTCATGGACCCAGTGACGCACTCCACTAAAACTTCCCAACCACTCAAGTTCTCTTAAAAGAGCTTGTTTCATTCTCACGGGGAACCCTGTGCAAAGTATCGACCGCTCATTGCGAGCTATGTTGATACCTAAAACAGGAGACGCCTCCCCAGTCTCCAGGAGCGGATCAAAACGCACTATCGAGTCTAGAGCCAAAGAGATCATCCATAAATCTCGTTAGGACACACTTCCAAATATGCTTATTGTTTCACACAATGTGGAAAATAAGGTAAAATATTTAGAGTCCTACGCATTATCCTTGTGGTATTGCCAGAACATCCGAGTGATATGTAAATATTCACAATGACGATGGAAATCCTTCTAGAGTGAACATCACTCAAGCTCTTGGTAGGTGACATGTGAGATCCATCTTGGATCAATGATCAAGTGACAACTGGAAAGCAACAATGGTGCGATTCAATTTTGAATCAAACTTGTTCCAGGATATGGATTGACGGATACTTTTGCCAAAACCTCTCAATGTGCTCACCAACTTATCTTTTGAGCACATTGATTGTGTAATATCTTTCAAACAAAAGTATTTTTGATGGAGATGTGATTCAAAGTATAAAACTCTCGTCGTGTCTCAAAAATGGTTATCATATGACACGCGAGTGATTTCTATAAATCAATTTCTCATCAATCCGTGAATATCTATTCACCGATTCACTCTATCGTGCTGTCTGCTTTGAGACGTTCCGGTATGAGAACATGCTAAGTATGAAGATTCCGAAGTGGACTCTTTGGAAAATTCATTACTACAAGCTGGAAATTCCTGTCAAGGAGAGTCCTCTTTAAAAGAGACTCTACCTGATCACAGGTCGGTTTTCACAAAACCGGAGGGTAGTCTGTCCTCGCAGAACGAATGACAAAGCCATATTCGTTCTCTATCTTTATTGCTAACTGTTTTATTTCAGGGACACATATAAAGATGGCGTTGATGGCTCCAGTTTCCAGCTGAATCGGGTCAATCCATACCTCATGCTCACACATCCTCCACACTATCAATGAAGATGAGAGACTTGCTACAACAAATGTTGAGAGACTACTAACAACGTTTCTACAACTCTGAAGAAAAGGTCTCCTAATCCACAAACTCCAATGCAACGTCTCCAGATACAGAAGGGTGTGAGCATGATGGTCCTTAGTCACTACATCACATGAAGGCAATACAACTATGGATGAGCTTGGAGATTTACTTTGGCTGATGATCTCAAAGAAGCT
The DNA here is from genome assembly GCA_030686995.1 of Artemisia argyi. NCBI lineage: Eukaryota > Viridiplantae > Streptophyta > Magnoliopsida > Asterales > Asteraceae > Artemisia > Artemisia argyi. The sequence goes on along the minus strand of CM060700.1, from coordinate 75,140,486 downwards.
CAAAGATCACACATCACAAAGGAACTCTAACCACAAGTTCGCTTGCTTGAAGTACGAAGTGTGCTAAAAGGAGAAGAATCAGATCCTACGAGCTACAAAGACTAAAGAATGCTTAAAGACCAAAGAGCTTAATTTCAAAGGTGACCTCGCTTAGGGGGAGATTGTTAGGAATACAAATATTCCTGTAAAAGTCTCGGTCACCTAATGATTGTAATAGCATTAAGTTAGCTCGTAGTTAGTTTGTTTATTAGTTAATTAGTATTAGATTAAGTAATACCGTGGAAGAAGGAACGGGTCTTTACCCACTGTATGCCTGATCCACAGCCCGGGTGTGGGCGTTTGTAGGTAACTATATATACCCCTCTCCACATGTGGAGAGGGTTGGTGCTTTTCTTTCAATCTAACATTTTTCTATTTTCTCTCAACTCTCTCTCTCTCTAGAAATCACCCAACTCTTTCTCTCTCTAATCTCTTCTATTATTCTTCTTCTTCTTCTATAATTCTATCACAAAACCATGCATGCTATGATTATTGATATTCTACACATTGGTTCAAAGGTTATAAGTAGTTTAGGTATTTCATTTAGGCTATATTAAAGATAGTTAAAGCATAAAAACTAGTAGTTATAACATTAAAAGTCAAAATCATCTTTAAAAATTCATCACAATTAGTATTTAAGGAATTTAGGTTGCATAATCTCAATAGTAGTTGTAATAGAGTAATTAGTAGCGTATTTCAATCACAACTTAGCTTATTATCTTCTCAGTAATCATTTTAGTGTAATCATAATCAAAATAAGTCAACTTTCTGTTTCAATAAAAAAAGTCAATCTTAGTTTCATATTCAGATTTTGGTTCAAATTCTGCAAGTTTGTGTAGCCTTCATTATTAATTGGAAATCATTTTGGAAAGTTGTTTTGGAAAGCCTAGCACTCAGAGAATACATTTCAAAAAGAAAATCTCATTTTGGAACTCATTTGCTTATCTGAAAAGCTGTTTGAAATTGACTGAGTGAGGCTAAAAGTGCCCTGCACCTCTGTCCTTAATCACACTTCTAGGCTATCTTTAGGCTAGTATATTGGACCTAGGATCTTTATTCTTGGTGTTTTTGTTATATCAGGTTGCTAGTGAGAGTTTTGCCCCCATAAGTTTCTATTTCTGAGCTTATTTGCTCAGCTTATTTGGTCAATCTATTTGAGTGGTTCTTGCTTATTTCTGTTTTCATAGAGGGCTGCAAGTGCTTATTGTTGATCACACTCTGAGTTTATTGGTTCATTTGAGCTTAATATAGCTTAAAGTATATGATTCAATTGATACTTGGCCATTTGCTTATTCTGTGTGGCTTTTGCTTATTCTAAGTGCTTATTGGGTTGTTTTGGATGCTTATCTGTGTTTTTGTGCATCTATTGGTCTGAGTTCTGTTCTTATAAGCTTATTAGAGTTTGAAAATACATTTGGAAAAGTTTTGGTCAATTTGGTCAACTGTGCTTAATAATAAGCACTTCTTAATAAGCAGTTTTAAGCTAATCAGCACTTCCAATGCTTACTTTTCAATTTTTCAATTTTTTCTAGTTTCAAAATATTATTTTAGATTTTCCCTGAAATTTTCATATTTTTCTGAGTTGATTTGCTATTTTTATTATTTTATTTTCATTTTTAATCATTTTTAATTACTTTTTAGTTATTGAAAAATCCAAAAAAATCAGAAAAAGCCAAGAAAAATCCAAAAATATTTTAGAAAATTATTTTTAGTTATTTTAGAATTTTAGAAATTTATTTTGCATTTTTCTCACTTAATTTCCATTTTCTTTTAATTTTGAATTAGTTAAATTAGTTTTTAATTCATAAAAAATAAATAAAAATTCAAAAAAATATTCTTCTTTTTCTCAAAATTTTCTTTTATCATTTTTAACTTTTCAAAATTATTTTCAAGTACGTAGGAGTCGTGTAGCTTAAAAGTCGCGTTTTATTTCGTACGTTAACGTTTCTTTAACGTTTTAGCGTACGGTTTCGATTTTACGTTTCGTTACTAGTTGCCTTATTTGAAATACGTGCTTAAGTGATTATTTGAGCTTAATTTGCTATTTCATTAGTATAATCTCATTTAAATCACTTTTACCACTTTTCAATTCACGATTTACACGAATCGATATTCTTGATTCCATTCACCTTCACTTGGAAACGACTCGGGTGATCCGTATTTCACGTGGATCACTTCGATACTATACTACTATATTATATAATTGGTTTTCACACGAATCACTATACTACTTCAGTTCAAGTACCAAAGAAACCACAACTGCAAAAACACAAAGTGTTGACTTCCAAAAACTGACTTTCTTTAAGGCATTTGTCAACTCTGCCTCCAATTCTTCAATCCTTCTTTGACGATTAACTTTAATTTGAACATCACGCCTTTGTTTAGGATTCAGTTTGCAATACATCTCAAACAAATGCATTTTGTACCAATCACATTCCTCCTCTGGATCATACCAATCAAATTGTTCACATTTCTTCGTACCCGATTTCTAAAATCAAAAAAACATAGTATATTAAACATTAAACTTAATAATATTTAAACTAAACGTATTTGATAACTTACCCATCGATTTTGGCAGCAAATGAAACGTCAAGCTGGGTTGGATGGTGTCCAAGATGTTACCACCATTGCTGGCCTGACACATTTGCAGTTATCTTCAAAAAGATAAGACGACATGAGTTAGTTTGATTTTGATTTGGGATTTGTTATGATTTTTTAGAGTGTGTTAAATTAGGGTTTATGTGAAAGGGAATTGATTTGCACACTTTATAAATTGATTGGGACACTCCATCTGTGCATTAAATACTTGTACGGTATTAAACACTCTGCTTCAACCGCTTGTACATTGAGTGTGCAAATAACTTTTTTGAGTGTGCAAATCATTAGCCGTATGTATAACAGAAGATCAAAAATTGACGGCCATTAATCCTTATTCGGGTCAATCGGGCCGACCCCATACCTGAGTTAGCCAAATATTTTCAACCCCATACGGGACCCTATTTAGTATTTGGGTTACTCGGGTTGACCCGAATCACCCGAATAAAAAGGAGAAGGACGTATGGAAATGAAAAAATCCTACAAAAATGTACGAAAACATATTAAACGTTTCATAACGTTTTAATACAGACGAAAACATTCAGAAAAGCTTTAAACATATGAAAACGAGCGAAAAGCCGAAAACATTCAAAATAGATGAAATCGGTCAAAAAGGGTCGCAATCGGTCGTAGTCGGACTAAAACTACTTGTATCCGTCGAAATCTGTCAAAAATTGTCAACGTCTGTCGAAAACTAGCGACATCGATCAAAATCGATTGAAAATGGTAAAAAAGGGACGAAAAACGTTACAAACGGATTAAAACGTAAAAAAAATACAAAACGTATAAAATGTTGTATAGTATTTGTCTTATTTAACAAAATCCAATGCACATGACCCATGACCCATGTTAATTACCCATTGTCGATCACCAATCATGTATTGGTCGATAACATATATGACATGTCACTACAACCCAATATTAACGCACATGACCCGTTACCCATGTTAATTACCCAATGATCAACAGTTATGGATGTGACCAGTGATAACCTAATGCATATGACCCATATGATGTCAAATACCCATTATTGAATGTGACCAGTGATAATCTAATGCATATGACCCATGACCCATGTGAATTAGCCATTATTACCGGTCATGCATGGGTTGCACCGACTTGGTAGGTGTATAGTAGTTATATATAGTGTGAATTGAATGTTATATGACATGTATTTGAAGTTATTAAAGGCGGTCATGCATGGGTTACATCGGCTTGGTAGGTGTATACCATTTGTCACAGACACTAATAAGAAACAAGTATGCAAGGACCTCCCGATCATGTTATCCGGGATCGAGAAAGTAATTGAGCTTGATCACTCAAAAAGCTCGGTTTATTTGTAAAGGTGTGTGTCTTATACAAATTAAAATTGAAATATAATCTAATAATCGAATTCGGTTCACCTTCGGCTCGAAAATCTCGATACCAAGGTTTTTAAGATCGGGATCATATCCTACTTAGGATGGATTTTGTCTTTGCAAGATCGAGATCGTAAGATCGGATCGGGATCTTAAGATCCTACCATAATGCATTTTTTAAGTATCCTTTGTAATATTATACAAATTTATAAATTATTATATACATAAACACAAAATTATTTAAATGTTTCATAGAAATGTTGTCCTAAATTATGGTTATGAAATGTATAAGAAGATTATAACATGTTGTTTTTTCAATTTAACAAAACACAATTCGTAAATTTGTAGTTTTTTAGTTTGCTAGTTCGAGAAAAGTAAGATCGGATCGGATTAGATCCTAAGATCCTATAGTTAGGATCGGGTTCCTATACGACCTTAAGCTTTTAAAGATCCTACATAAGATCCGGATCGTTTTTGCTTTGCAGTATCGTAATATCGTAAGATCCTAAGATCAGGATCGGGATCCTGACAACCATGCTCGATACATTTATCATTAACTATTTACACTTAGTACGCTTACATACAATATATATATATATATATATATATATATATATATATATATATATATATATATATATATATATATATATATATATATATTAAAAAATCAAAAACATATGCTATATCACTTACAAGCTCGAAAACTCAACAATAACTCGAGTCGAACTTTTATAACGTTGAGCTCAAATCATTAAATATTTAACTTCATTTTATAGGCTTGAGCTTGAATACTCCATCCCAAATTTTAACTTTTCCCTAACCCGCTTAAAATTTTTCCCAAATTTAAATTGCCCTCCACCCAAATATTTCATTAACCCGCCCATGTTTTTCAATACTCGTTCCCAATTAATATCCACAAAATCTAGATCTGGTTTTCTTCTATCTCCTCAACACTCTCCCCACAAACGCCACCGCTCGCACCAACACCACACTCGCACCAAGATCACCGCTAAGGCCCGATCCAATGACATGTTTGGCGGTCCAGTCTGGCTCGGTATTCAGCTCACTATGTTTGGCGGTCCAATCCGGCTCGGTATTCAGCTTGGTATTCAGCTCACCGGTTTGGTTGATCCTAATTATTGGCGAGGAACACTCCAACTTTGCCCTGTTCTTGATTGGTACTTTGCTTTTACATGGTTATTGAGCTACGTTGTTTAAGCTCCTTGATTTTGATTTCACTAAAGCTATATGTAATGTGTGCAGATATTAAATCGGATTGATGATGCTGTCAATGAAGCTTTGAAACAATCTCAAGGTTCATATACCGCCTTGCTATCTTATAATGACAAGATTTTTTGTGAATACTTGATTACACACTTCTGATGCATTCAGGCATCTTTATATGGTGCATATCCTAGTCCTTAATTTATTAATACATCATCAGGTTGCAAAACAACTCGAAATGTCTTTCATGACATGTTACCCAGCCCGCCATTTGTAGGTGGTATTATCTTTTATTATTTTTGAAAGTGCATTCACATCTGAAATGGTTTTTTATCCTTGAATTAAATTTTTAGATGTTTTTAAGCACCCATTATGCGGGGACTGATTTAAAAACTAGATTGACCATAACCAAACTGGCCAAAAGCAAATGCTACCTTGGAATCTTTACTTTTTTCTAGTTTGAAAAAAATAATCTTAAACGTATATTGCTTTGGAAGGTTGAATAAAAGTTAAAATAAAAGATGCAGAATCGATTGTAAGAAAGCCTAAAATCGGAAATAGACCAAGATCTGATTATCAAAAAATATAGCTGTTTCTAATCAAGTAGTCGCATTGGTCTATTTGATTTTTTTAGCTTATCTTTTCCATTTTTAATTGGGTGGTTGGGAAAAAGTTACTTGTACCTTTTTAAACCATTCCTAGAGTTTAATCTATACCTTATTTTTAATTGGGTGGTTGGGACAAAGTTACAAGATCTGATATGCATTTTATTCCTATCGTGTTTGCGCAGATAGTTGAACCAGTGGCGCATCAAGCGCCTCAAAACCACCAAAGCAGATAGTTGAATCAGTGGCGAATCAAGCGACTCAAAACCACAAAAACAGCAGATATTTGAACTAGTGGCACCTAACAAACTAGATGCACCAGAAAAAAGACAAGGCAATAGTGTGTCTGTCAAATGTCAAGAAATAGATGCACTCGTCAACAATATATATAACCACATACTTTTTACAGATGAAGGTTTTCTAGCATCTAATCAAGAACTTTATTCCGGTATGCTCATCTAGTTCTGTTATGTTGTGAGCTTTGACATGTTCTAGTTCTGGTCTAATCCTGATGTGGTTATTGTTGATATGTAGCAGCCTATGTTTTCAAGGCTTTTATATCCAGATGATGAGATTAGATCAATGGGAGAAAAACTTGTAAGTTTAACTACAAATTTTATTATTATGTTCATTGTTTTGGATTAAAAGTCTTCATGATGTTGTTTGAATTACTTCTGATCATGTTTGTGTTAATATTGCTTAGATGGATTTAGTTTTGCTCATGAACTTCAAAGAAGATGTGCAAAAGTAATTACTACTGCTAGTACAAAAGTTACTACTGCTAGTGAAAGTTGGTACTGCTCAGAGATTAAGACCGCTCGAAGTTGCTAGTTGCTTATGGAGAAGATTATAGATACTTAGGAAACTATTGTAAGCCGACTAGGACTCCTTGGTGTATAAAAGGATGTCCAATTTTATATTTGGTTCAGTTATATACATACCAATTTTATTGTTTTTGAATTTGTTTTGATATATATTATTTTTTAAATGTGACTAAAAGATGCATATAGTCACACTTATTAACACTTTGGTCACTGTTTGCTTAGTTCATTGTGTGAATAAATATTATAAAAGGCCACACAAACAAAAATTCATATGGCTGTTGGATGATCAATAGTCACACAAAATACACATTTTTTCATTTTAAACAGTATATGGTCACATTTATTATCACTTTTGGCCACTTGATGCTTAATTGTATGTGACTAAATACCCAAAAGAAACATGCTTTGTGTGACTAAATATTACAAAAGGCCACGCAAACATAAACTTCATGTGGCCATTGGATAGCATATGGTCGCACTTATTCACACTTTTGGCCACTGTTTGCATAATGGTATGTGACTAAACACCCAAAACAAACATGCTTTGTGTGACTAAATATTACAAAAGGCCACGCAAACCTAAACTTTATGTGGCCATTGGATGATCAATAGTCACACCAAATACAAATTTCTTCACTTTAAGCAGCATATGGTCACACTTATTCACGATTTTGGCCACTTTGTGTTAAATTGTATGTGACTAACTCCAAAAAAATAACACCCATTGTGTGACTAAATCCTCACAAACGTCACATTTATTGTATATTCATATGACCATTAGATTATCAATAGTCACACAAATACACATTTACTTGAATATATCATCTCAAATGTCACATATATTATATATTTATGTGGCCAAAGGACGAACAATAGTCACTCTAAAAAACATTCGTGTGACTATAAGGTGTTTACGGTCACTGATAATGACTTATCCAACAAAACTTGTGCCTAATTTTTCACACATATTCGGGGTTTTGGTCATTCTTTTTTGATGGAAAAGGCCACGAACTCAACAATGTGACCATATGCCACCTACGGTGGCGGGACCTATGGTGACACACAACGAAAAAAACGTGTGTGACTATATGCATATCGTCACACATTTTTGGCGTGACCAATACAACTTTTTATACCAGTGCATGTTTCAAAATAAAATTGTGAAAATGCTTTATTTTGTTGTTTAACTTCGTCTTAACTTCATGTAAAGGTATTTTTCAAAAGCTAAGTGTAAGGGGAAACCCTAAATTTGTTTCTAAGAACAAAATTGATCTTGATTCGCTACAATATTAAATGAATATGCGTATTAGTATTTGTTAGAGTCAAATGCTTATATCGAGCCATAATGATGTTTTGCAGGATTTTCCAGGAAGTAGGACATAAGTTTTTCCAGAAATTTTCCAAAAACTTAACGTAAAGATTTCTGCAGGTCACTTCTGACGGCGTCAGGAATTAACTACTGACGGCGTCATGTGTAAAATTCTGGAAATTTTGCGAGTTTTGTTTTTCCAACGGAGTCTTAAAGTTTTTGTTAATTCTTTAGCTTTATAAACTCCAAGAAATCTGCAAACATTCATTCCACAAGCATTATATCTTAAATTGCTTTCTAGGATTTATTAGTATATATAGATTGCTGCCGATTTTATGCGAGGTTGCCTTGTTTGTTTTCTCAGGTTTAACAGGTTATATATGACAAGAAGATGACTTATATTTTTGCAAGGGAAGCTTTGAATGTTCATTTTCTTGAAGGAAGATCTAACCTTGTTAATACATTATCAACACCGAACGAATCAGGGGAGTATTTGTTTTCATTCTTTTACCTGTTTTACTTTTACATCCTTTAATTGAACATTGGGGACAATGTTTATCTTAAGTGTAATGGGACGGTAAATGATGATACCTTATAGGATACAATTGCACTAAAGTTTGTTTGTTCGATGGTAGGTGTGTAATAAAACTAAGAGAAATACTTGTTAGTATAATTTTAGCGCCAAATTTAAAACTTTTTACAACATTTAGGAGTGAAACTTTAGCCTTAGCAAGCGTCTCATGGATAGGAGTTTTATGACTAGCACAAAACCGTACCATTCAGAAAAATTTTCCACCCAAATATGTGAGGTTCGCCTTTAGATTTGATAGGAAAAGCATTCATTATTAGTGCTTATGAGTGTACCGGTAGCATTTAGATTCTAGAACTTGTGTTAGTGATGCATCCCGAGACCGCTAGTGAGACTACATTCATGTAGTAGGATTTACTACATGATAAGAGGCATTGGGATCACCCTTGGGTTTAAACCCGTATCATAATTACTTGACCATTTAAGTCATATTACTTGGCTAGTAAAGTCAATTAATTTTTCCCACACCTTAGCGTTGTACTCATTTTTAGTACGCGAAACCCCTAGTACACCCCTCCGAGCCTATCTTTTCATTTCTAACTTTAAGCATTTTACTTAAAGGAAGAATTTGTTACAACCCACCCAAATGTGCAACCAAATCGCCTTAGCCTTCCGTGTATGAACTCATCTTTAGTGCATTATTGTTATATGTTTTAACCCTTAGTTAATTATCTAATTGATTACATGGTTGCTAAGTCGAGTCATATCTTATACATATTGTTTTGGGACGATTGGGACTCATGGGTAAAGTACTAGTGTTTTGGAGTAATGGGGAAGAACATCATATATTACCCCCATATGTGCATTAATCTTAAAAAGTACTCCAAGTGTTTTGATTATCTTTATTCGAGTCATTAGATTAGTTTATTGTAAAGTATGTAAAAATTCAAGTGTAAGGGGAATGTACATTCCCTATGATGTATTATTTTGGATGGTAGGGTAAGAGTGTATGCAAATAAAAAAAATAGAAAAAAAAATAGAAAAAGAAAAGAGAAAAAACACACGGACTACCATCCCGTTTCATTCTATGTTTATTTTATGTTTTTGTTATTTTTGATTCATTAGCTTAAGTCGAGTCTAGTCTTGGCTTAGCAACGCCATATTGTACATGTAATTAACCAAGATGATTAACTCGCCACCAATAAATATTGCCTTTATCCAATAAAACCGTGTATTCCATATCCCTACACCTAACGTTATAACCCTTTGAAAGACCTCTTTGATAGTTTATCCTAGATGCTTAAGCCAAGTGGTGGAGGTTTGATCCTTTCCCAAGCCTATGGTAATATATTTTGTTATGACAGGTGGTGAGAGATGTTTTCCATTTCCATATTGTGACATATACTTTATTACACCCGAGAGATGTGAGTATCTAAACACTATTTGTGAGGTGCTAGTGTATGACCTCCGTGCTTGTCTTTGGTCTTTAGTGGAACGATTATTTGTTGTAATTACTTTTATATTAGTGTTAAATGACCCCTAACTTGTATTTTGATTAGAATAAAAGCGAATTTGCTTGAGGACAAGCAAATCTCAAGTGTAAGGGTATTTGATGAGGCGAAAAGTGAACCACTTTTAAGGGGTCATTTAAACCCAGATTCGTGATTATTTGATCAAATATTGCCCTAAATCGTTCCTTTTGTCATTTTAGGTACTTTTGGAGAGAAGTCTCAATTTTCCTTGCTGGGAATAGTACCTGTCGGCGTCAAGGCTCTCCACATGACGGCATCAAGAGTTACAAAAGAGGTGGATATGGGAAATACACGTGACGATCCAGAGAGTTTTTGTGCATAGGAGATGACGGCGTCACCCAAGGCCGTCATGTTCCAAGTATTAGTGACGGCCCAGAAGAAAATCACAAATGACGGCGTCACAAGCAAATCTAGGAAATACGATTTCATTATGGCGGCGAGTTGACGGCGTCACAACTCAATACATGATGTCGTCACCATGTAAAATCTATATATAGTTTTCCAAATTTTAGTCACTAGTGTGTGCAACTTTGAGGGAAAAACCCTAGGTCGAATTTTCCAGCTTTTTCAAGGGTTTCAACCCTTTGAATCTTTCATGTTCAATTGAAGATAAGTACTCTTTCAAATCAATCAATATGTCTATGTGTTGTTTGATTATATCTTACACTTGTCTTCTATTTAACATGCTAGACTAGATTTCCTTTGTGTTTGCTTAGATGTAGTGAAACCTAGATGCTGATTATGGGTTGATTGTTTGTTTATAGCTGTTACGGATGATTGTATTCGATGTTAGGCTTAAGAAAACTGGAAGACCTCCATTGGTAACTTGCTTGAACGTCTTAAGAAATATGATCAGAGGTGTACTACGATTTTTGGTTGTATTTAATGCGTAGGAGAATTCAAATGATCCCATGTTAGGAGCTTCTAACGGCTCGACATAGGAGTGAAGTAGGATCCTATAGAGTTAAGAAATATTGTACTCGACCCTACAACTAGTATTAAGGAATATGACCCGTCATCCATGCAATTATAACAAGCTATCAACCTGTAAAAGATATCTAGGGAGTAATGAAACCTAAGTAAACACAACTTTCCTCATCTTTGTTTACACCATAATAGTATAATTAGCTTTACTTTCATTTCAGTTATTTTATTTTGATTGCATCTTAGTTTATTGGGTTAGTTGGCTAGCAACTAATTCCGCCCACTCCTTCAAAACCCGAGATTTTATTTGCTTTTATAAAAATATAAAAATACAAAAAGAATCATCCCTCACCTCTAGACCTAGTTTAGGAGTCTTTCTAATCCTAGCGACACTATTCCTGAGTTGAACGATCAATCCCCCGGTACTTGTCACTATACTATACTACAACGATCAGGTACACTGCCTGGTGGGGGTTGTAAGCTTCTCAAGATCCCTTGAGAGGTAAAACCTGGTGCGATCCCCACGTATCAGATATACCTTCACCTTTAGGATATACCCCTTCCTTAGATAACCCTCATTTAAAACACATAAGAGATTTCTATGCTAAGACATCACCCATACCTCCCCTAAACCCTGTTATTCACCCACCTTTACCCACATCTAGATTAGAACCCCATGGTTTCTTTCTCCTGAGAGAACCATATATACCTAAAAACCCTATCCCTACCTATACAAGATGAATTTGGAGAAAAACCCTCTAAGACAACTTTAGAAAATGAGGAAAATCGATTAGATGAAATTTTAAATAACTTAGATGATATTTTCCTTGACCTTCTTGAGAAGATAGAAAAAGGTCATTAAAAGTATATATTAAAACAGGAGCCAAACGGCGCCGTTTCACCTTGGGCTTTTCCCGCCATTTTTTTGGGCCACTACTGATCTGCCATTATTGATCCATGTTTGTTTCTTGATCCATGTCCACTAGGTTATATTTGATCCGTTCTTTTTTTTATCCAATTTTATACACATACATCGCCGTTATTTGTTCCGTGACCCTAGCCTAGAAGCTGCTGCAGCTTCAAAACCTTTTATGATTTTGGACGTATGATTAGAAATTGTCAAATCGACGCTAACAAATCGATTTACCTCGATTCGTACGGTTACGATCTATCTTTGCTGTTGCGTGATAGGGGTGTTACGATTGTTAGGGTTTTTCTTCGGTTGAAGTTTCTGTTGTTGAATGGTCTTAATTAGGGTTACCTGATTTTGTGCTTTCTGCTAATTATATGAATTGGTGTGTTAAAGTTTGTGGATTTTGTTTGTTTTTATGTTACTTGACTATCTTTGTGTTTCTATGTACCATGAAAATTGTGTTTTTTGTCTACTTTGTTGCTTCTGAGGGTTAGTTGAGTTGTTTGTTATTAAAATGGCTGCCAATATTCTTACCGTTTCTGTATATTAGTATTCGGGAATTGTCAGTTTTTGTGATTAGCTGAAATAAAAGCCGTTTTAGCTGTCGTAATGGATTGTGTATAAGTTGTGGTGGTGGTCGTAAGATGTGTGCACAAGCAGAATTTGCCAAACAAATGTATGCATTTGAGATTATTTGCGGGTTGGTGGGGGAAGTTGCTAACTTTGCAGCTAAGGTAGACTTGATAGATTGAAAATGGTGTCATTTTCTTTGTGGGGAAAACGGCGTCGTGATGATTAGTTGGGTGTTCTGGCAACTATTATTTATCAATTTTTAAAAATATAATGTAGTAGTCGTCTCTTTGTGTTGTGGTTACAGCCGCTGCCGGTACTTCACCGTCACGGCGAGGCAGCTGCTCATCTGTGGTTTTCCACCCGTATCTTGGCTAGGCAGTCAAACCGAGGATGTGGTTTCAGCCATGGCGGGTGATAAATGAGGATGATAAATTGCTTTCTGCGTTTCCATATATAAGAAAAATGGCTATGACGATGGATGATTGCAGTTGTATAACTGAAACATGTTCCTTCCAAAAGTCGGTACCTTGGCGAGGCGACCTGTGGGTTGCAGCCAATGTAGTTTGCCGGCTACGGGTACATGTGTGTATTCCGATCTGAACCCATACCTGATGCAAAAGTATCAACCAACGGTTAGCTTCCCATTTTGCTTTATTGCCGTTCTTTATTTCTTTATATTGGTTACGTGTTGTTCATTGATTTCAGTTTCACCATTTCTATATGCAGGTTATTATTAAGAAGGGGAACGGCGCTGTTTCACCTTGGGCTTTTCCCGCCATTACGCGTGTGTGCTTCTACCATTATCAACAACGATGGTTGCCATACCTGTTGCGGAAGTATCAACCAACAGTTTCTATATGTAGGTTATTATTAAGGCTAGGGATTCTGCAAGTCACGACACTTTTATGCCCGTGAGTTACTTTCATTCATAATTTTCATTGTATGTTAGTATAATCGATACAACGGAGAAATTATTGTGCTATTTTATTAGGTTTCACCTTTTTAAAATAACTGCTTATTTGTTATTCCACGCTTCTAGGTTACGGAAAATGGCTTGCTTATCGGTTCAGCAGGTCACACCACCAGATGGTCAACGGCAAAACCCTCAGCCACCGAGCAGGCTCACGAGACTTCATTCTTACAGGTACCATAGGTCACGCTTTGGTTTTATGCTTTAAAATAGATGCAAATTAACTTCGTCAATGTTTGATAACTGTGTTTTATTTATTTATTTATTTAATTTTGCAGTTAATGGCTCTTCTACTACTACGCCATGCATCAACTGTACCAGTAACATAAGGAATTGGAGATGAAGGTGCATGCTTTCTTGACTATAAGTCGTTAATTTTTATATACATTTGTATATCTTTTTTCTTGCTGAGGTATTATATATTTATTTACGAAACATTTTTTGTCTGGCAGCTTTTCTTTCTTCGAGCATCTGTGTTCCTTCTTCCATATTACATCATGGCCCGATCCATCAGCATTCTGCAACGCCGTAGGCAAACATAGGTGTCTACGTCTTTACTTATTTTTTTTCGTACTGTTTTGGACTTTTTCATCGACACAACTTGGTATGAGTTATAACCGATACCAACTGTGCTTATTTGCTAATTTGTGTTCACATGTTCATATAACAGGAGGCTGCAGCATCGGCGGCATCACAGATTGCTTTAGTATTGCAAGCGGAGCAAATCCGAACCATACAGTTTGCAATAGTAGCTGCTACCCCAGCACATCAACAGGACTGGCACAAGTTCCAGTAACCGCAACGACTCCCTAAGAGGGTGGCAAAGGCAAGATGGGAGGGATTGGAATTTGAAAATGCCAAGCCATTTGCAATGACAAGGTAAAATACTGCCTATGATTCGTATGCCTTTGTTCAAGTATCTTCGTTTTATCACCTGTAGAACATCTCAACAGTCTCATTATTGCTTCTTTATAGCAAATAATAATTCAATACACTAAATAAACGGTAGAATTATGGGTCGTTTAGTTGAAAAAATATACGTCGATGTACCTTGCTTCAAGTTCTGTTTCTTTTAAATCACGATGGGATGCTGTAGTTTGTACACAAGCTAAAATTAGGGTAATTGTTTAAGAGAGTGCTTTAGTTTTATGTTCAATTAATGTAAATGGTAAGATGGCCAGGTTGGGTAGTGGGTCAAAAGGGATCAATATAAAATCAGTGCTTTGGTTCGTGTTGTTGACGACTCCCGCCCTTATTTGAAGGTTTAAGAAAAAGATGTATGTAGATCATACAGGATATATAGCTTTTGCATTAGGACTTAGCAAAGCTAGAAGTGAGCTGCTAATTTAGAGAACGTTGGAGTGAAATTATGGAACTCATTAGTGTTGATTTGACTTTTTGCAGCAGCAGCTAATGTTCGCGAACACCTGATACAAGTAAGATTTACACTAGCTTCATTCGATCGAATCTGACATTTATTTCAATAGTTCTAAATTACTTATAGCTGTTACCTCCTGCAAATAGGTCTATGCAATTTGAAGAAGTAAGAGATATAGCGATTGGCAGTTCTTAGGTTGCTATTGTTACAACTTACAAAGAAGATGGTCGTTACACAATTCAGCACAACCAGGGAGTTTTGCTATTTCTAATGGTACATTTGCCAAAAACATGAGTTCTTTCTCATTTCAACAGAATGAGTCACCTTTTCAGAAGCATTGTCGACAAAAAGGTACAACCTTTGTGGATGTTTATGAAACTGTTGCGGTGTTGTATATTGGTGCTTGAACAGGTTCTAGGAGGTCTCTTTTTGCAGCAACTGGGCTTTATATAATGATTTGTTGATTCGGTTGTTTGTTAGTTAAGATTTATTTGTTACTTAGGATTTATGAACTTGAACAGTAAAAGCAAAAATGATGAATCGCAGGCTGATGATGAATGGATTCACAAAGAGATGGTGTTTAGATGTTATAGCTATACAATATGCTTTTTTTGTTTAGGTACCAAAAATATGTAATTACTTATATTCTATTTGAGGTTTCACATGGTTATATATATTGTAAGAAAACAAAACCTGTGAATTTATACGATATAGTTAACGAGTCAAAATAGGTCATTTTTAAGCCTGCGTCAGCAGGTTCATGGGTCGGGTCGAAACGGGCGAAATAGTCGAACGCCATTATTGTGTATACATTACTCTTATTGCTACTATGTATCGAGTTTAAAAGCAATACTGTTATTACTACTATGTTATGATTTGTTTTATAAAAATCAAATAAACCAAATAGGCAGCCGTGCGACCCCTGAAAAACAATTGATGAAATAAACAGGCGCGCCGGCAACGAGGCGATCGTCGCCAATCTCGTAATAATAATAACTTAGATAATCATCATGACTATAGTAATTTATGAAACACTTTACAAGAAAACTGTTTTAAAGTAGCTAAAATACAGAAAAACCAAATGAAACACCACCATAAAATAGCCTTTACCCGCTTTAGGATTTGCACTTTAGAAAAGATAATAGATAATGGTGAGGAAAATTATTAATCAAACCTAGAAAACACAAACTCTTGGAATTAGGAAATTAGGAAAACCTTAGAAACCCCTAGGAAATATGCCTTATATACCCTAGAATAGTTAGTGCATATAGGATATGTAAAATAGAAAATCAAAAAAATAAGTTAGGTTATAAAAACTACCTAGTACCCCCTCAATTAGGATAAAATTAGATAAACCCCTTAGGAAAATACCTCTCCCACACTACCTTAGGTCACTATAACCCAATAGTAACCCTTTAGGAAAATTAGGTATAACCCGTAGAACATAACAAGTTAGGTACTTGTTATAACCTACCCTAAACCCTTACCCTTAGGAATTCAGGAAAACTACCCCGATGTCTTAGATACATAGAATCTCTAAACTATTTTAAACTCCCCACATACTTCCTACTTCCCTAAAACCCAATCACTCCCAAACACTTTCCCTTATCAATGGTGAGAATACTTATTCTACACCACAGAGATCTGAATTCTTTCTTCTCCGATCTCTAAACCATTACTACTTCCTTATCTTTCTTAAGCTATTTCCTTCCTAGTTAGAGATTCTACCCCTAACTATCCCATATGCAAAGATATGATAATTCATATACAAACATATTCCTATCCTTTTTCCTCTCATTTCCTTAGATTACTATGATTTTTTCAAATTAGTTTTCCCCATTCCCTTAGTAAAAACCATATTTAGGATTCCCATACTTGAGGTTAGAAATAACATTAGGATATCCCTAGAAAACATAGAATACCTTAGGTCACTAAGATAGGCTATTTAAGAAACCCTTGAGGAATTAGAAAATATAGGATTAGAAATCTTTAAGGTTTTATAGGTTAGAAACCAAAATCCCTTCCACAATAGAAAATTTTAGGAAAACATCCCTATAAGATAGGACTTAGCTTAGAAAATTCCTTAGGATTAGAACCTAGAAATATTAGGAAAAATATAGGATTAAATAGTAAAACCTCTACCACAAACCATTAAACCTCTAGTTTAGGATAGACACCTAGCAAGCTTCTACCATATAGGAATAAGTAGTTTGAGGATAAAAAATTGCCCTACCTAGTCTCTTAGGATACCCACATATATATTTGAGGATTATAGATTACACCTTAGGATTTGACATCTCTTAGAAGATACATTAGGAAATTTCACTTAGGAGACACAATGGATACAACTTTAGCTGGTTTCAAATTCCTAGGGATAGTAATAGTCATAATAATAGTAATAATGGTAATAAAAGAGAAAACCCGAAACTACACCTGAAAATAAGGACACTCCTAGTAAACCCTTAGGAAAGAAAACATATAAACCTACACCCTCTTTAGAACCCTCTACATCAATAGAACCAAACACCTCACCCCTAGAAATTAGGATTAGTTAGGAAAGGACTAGAAGAACCTTAGGGGGAAAACAAACTTTGGAAAGGCATCTAGTTAATCTAAAACTCTATTAGGATAATATCTTTCAGGTATCCTATACTCTTACTCTTCCGTTTAATCTTATCCTTCTGTTTTCTCTCCTTCTACCATTTAAATCCCGTTTAAATCTCCTTCTCCCACCTTTTTCCTACTTTTCCATTCAAAATCCCATTTTCCCGCCTTTTACCCCACTCCCCTACTAAAATCCTACTCTTCCGTTTTCCCTACTCTACCGTTTAATCTTAAACCCCCATACTTTTCCACCTCACCTAACCTACCCCTCCATCCTTCCATTATCTTCTATTCTTTCATACCCTCCTATTTCTTCCTTTTCCTTCTTTTATCTTCCTCACTCTTTCCTACTAAAATCCCTCATTCCATTTCCTTCCTTTTTACTCTTCCATTATTCTACACTCTATTTTCTTCTCTCTATACTCTCTCTACCTCATCCTATAACATTCTAGAAAGTAGAACTTGTATTTCTCGTCATACCGCAAGTTTCTATTACTTAGAACTTGTAAGTATATCTACATCGAACTGTAATCCTCATTATGTTCGATTATGATATTAAAATCTCGCTTTGCAAGAGTTGCAAAAAAAAAAAAAAAAAAAAAAGAGATCTTCAACGCCGGACATTCTAGTCATAACATGGGTATTTACCATGTGGCAAGTTGCTAAACAGAAAGACTGTAGAACTTGTCTCTATCATGACTAGAACTTGTATCTATCATGACTAGAACTTGTCTCTATCGTTACTAGAATTTACCTCTACCGTAGTTAGAACTTTTCTTCACCATGGCTAGAACTAGTCTTCATAATGTTAGGAACTTGTCTCTAAAATATTCCCATACCATACCTCCTTAAGTGTGATAAACTCTATTCGTTTTCCGCTGATACTACTTAAGGATGATTTATAATGACTCTCCTATTAAAATGAATTTGGTCGCCCCTTCATTTTAATGAGAAAGTTATAAGTCAAATGGGTTATGAATTTATACGCTCTTGTTTACAAATATTGGGACGCCTTTAATTGTAAGTAATGAGATATAAATGAATAAGCCTAAGTATCTGGCAACTGTACAAGCATTTCCTACTCCGCTTGTGCAAACCTTCCTTTCTTTTCATACCATTCTTCTTCGGTATCAGAATAATCCTTCTTTATAAACACTCTTCTTCCTCTTATCTTTATCGATTTATTCTTTCCCTTACTCCTACGATTATCTAAATCTCGGAACTAAATTTATTCTAAGGGGGTAAGACTGTAACAACCCACAAAACTTCATTTCTATCATTCCCATTACAAATACCTATAGTAGGTATTTCAGAGGTAAATTTTTTTGCTTTTTATGTGCATTTATTACTTACATGACTCACTAGACCTGGTCACGTATCTACACAAGCCAAATACCTCAACACTCACATCCTATAAACCCCTGGTATGTCAAGCACAAGATCATCACAACACCATAATAAGTAATCTACCAATCTAACACACTAAACATATCACAAAACCCAAATAAACCTTAACTAAACCCTAATTAGGTCTACGTGCTTATTTAAACCAATACGCTTAACTTAACTAATATGAAAGTGTCCAAGGCTTAAGTATGATTTACCTTAGGAATATTAGGATACCTTATGACCATTAGGCATTAGTACAACCCTTTAAAACTTAGGTACAAGTCCCTTAAGCACAAAACCATAACTAAGTCATAACTTCCTAGAATTAGGTCTAGACTATCCCAAAACTTCCCCATCGATCACCACCACTTAGTATAAGCCTCTTAGGACTTAGGATTAGTTATTAGATACTCATAGGACACTAATATAGGCACAAAACCCTAGGATAAACCTTAATCTCCCACTAACCACAAATAGGTCATTTAGGTCACAAAACTAGGTCAAACCTTCTCAAATCTTTCCCATAAGTTACCATCACTTAGTATAAACCCTTTAGGACTTAGGATTAGTCACTAAACACTCTTAGGAACCTAACCTAGGCACTAAACCTTAGGTAAAACCTTAAAATCTCACTAAGTAAAAACTAGGCCTAAACTTAACCTAAACTAATAAAACCTAAACATAAGCACCTCAAACTCCTCAACCAAACACCCTAGCACCTCTCCCTAGTTAAGCTAGCACCATAACACCTTACAAGCACACACAAAAGTAGGTGAAATCAAAGTATATATATAGTATAGTATTACTCAAAGAAATCCGCAAGAAATACGCATAACCCGAGGTCGTAGTCCGTGTGAAGGGTGAATCGAATTTGAAATTCCCGGTTCGTGAAACGTGTCGTGAAAGTAGGAAAAAGTGATTTTAATGAGATTAAACTAATGAATATGAAAATGAAGCACAATCAATCACTTAAGCACGTAATTCAAATAAGGTAACCTAAAACGTAACGTAGAATTAAAAACCGTAAGCTTAAACTTAAAATAAACGTAAACGCGCGAAATAAAAAGTGAATTTTAAGCTATACTAATCCTATGTACTTGAAAATAATTTTCCTAATTTAAAAATGATAAAAGAGAATTTTGAGAAAAAGAAAAATATATTTTTGACTTTTTATTTAATTTTTATGAATTAAAAACTAATTTATCTAATTAAAAATTAAAAGAAAGTGGAAATTAAGTGAGAAGAATGCGAAATAAATTTTGAAAATTCTAAAATAACTAAAAACTATTTTTAAAACTGAAAATATATTTTTTTTGGATTTTTGTGATATTTTTATGAATTAAAAACTATTTGAACTAATTAAAACTAAAAATCTAAAATAATTGAAAACTAATTTCTAAAATATTTTTGGATTTTTTAGGCTTTTTCTGATTTTTTTTTGGGATTTATGGTAATTAAAAAGTATTAAAAATTGATTAAAAACTAAAATTAAATAAGAAAAATAGCAAATGAATTCAGAAAAATAAGAAAAATTCAGAAAATTCTAAAATATTAACCTAAACCTAAGAAAATTTAAAAAGTGGAAAATAAGCTCAATAACTGCTTAATGGCTTAAAACAACTTATATTGAGTGCTTATTTATAAGCAAACTTGACCCAAAATTGACCAAACTTAAAACAGATGTATTATGGACTCAAAAAAGTTTAATGATCAATTGGAACTCAGAAACACAGATTTGGACTAAAACAGTTGAAATAAGCAATTTTGAATAAGCAATAAGCCAAACAGAATAAGCTACAGGAAAAAGCTCAATGAGAAACACAACTTAAGGCACAAAGGAAATTATATGAGCAACAAATCTCATAATTGCACCACTTAATCCAACTTGCAGGCCACAAAATGAAATCAGAAACTTGGTTCAATCCACACAACTTGACAAGCAAATAAGCTCAAGAGTAAAAGCTTATGGGGGCAAAACTTCTACTGACCTACTGAGATGCCAAATTAACCAAGAAAACTAATTCTAGATCCAATACACTACTCTAAAAGTTTCCTAGAAATATGATTAAAAGCTGATGAGCACGGGATTATATTGGCTAAACAGACAACTTAGACCCAACTTTTTAACAAGCAAATGAAAATCAAAGTGAAATTTTCTTTTTGTTTATGAATCTTAAACTGACAAACTATCAAAATCAGCAAATCAAACTCTCCTTAAACCAATAATGAATCCTAGGATTACTCACAAAGATCAGACCAAAATCTGATGAGCAGGGCTAATTGACTTTTTGATTTGACTTAAACATTGACTAAAATGAACTTGTACTGATCTAATCTACTCCTAGTTGATATGGTTATCTAATTTAATAGCTATTTAACCTAGATATAACCTAATTCTAACAGATTTCAAAATCACAGACTTCAAAACTCAACTTATGCTCACACAAACTGTCTTATAAGCTAATTTTAACTTTTTGCATAGTGACCTACCTATTTTATGCTTAACTAAGCCTACTTGTACCCTAAGTGTTATACCTAAGTAATCAATACCTTCTGAAACACAACTAAAACCAGCAAACCTCTTAAATCCAAACACTCCTAATAGTGACTGATGCAACTAGTTATGAAGCAGTATTAAGCAATGAACAACCAATCCACAAAGCAAACTAAGATTATGATCAAGTATGCTACAATGAATCAGAAACACAAATCTCACACAAGCACATATCCAACTAAAATTAGGCAACAATGAAACAGTAACACACCAACTTAAAGCAAACTAAGATCTAATTGCAAAATAAACTGAGAATAAGCTTAAAATATCAAAGTAAACAGAAATAAGCAACAATAAAAGGACAAAAACTACTATTACTTACTTATGCAGAATTAGAAAAAAATAAATGAGAACTTACGAGTAAAAGCCCCATCAGCTCAAACAGAGGGGGTTCACTTAGCTAGCCTGTCTTTATGACAGGCTAAGGGCTCCTTGATGGTCTGTCAAACTCCACAGAATAAGCTGAGCTTATTGAAATAGGCTCAAGTTGACTACAGTTGACTTTCTTTGATTATTTGAAATTTGATAAACTAAATAGGCTCACAGTAAGCTATACAGCTTATATAAGCTTATATCAAACACATAAAGCTCATTGAAGCTTAACTTGAATTACTAAAAACTTATTTTTAGTTTTTTTTTTTTTGATTTTTTTTTTTTGGATTTTCAATATAAGATGAACAAAAAGTAAAATGAAGATTTGCAACAAACTAAATAAGATTTATCTAATCTAACTCAAACAGTAAATAGGAATTAAGCAAAAACAATTAAGAAATAAGACAATGAAATGAAAAACTAAATTATATTAATTGAAAGTTGAGTAAAATATTTGAAAAGTAAATACAATAAACTTGAAAGACAGAAAACTTAAATAAACTTTTTAATAAAAACCTACACATTCTCTGTGATACAAAAGGGGGTATTTATAGTTGAAGGATGAGCTTGGGGTAAAGCTTCTAGCCTTCCACGTCACTGATCCAGGAGAAATTTGTGTTTTTTTGGATAGATATCAACCCTTGGATACGCCTTGGTCCCCAATCCTCAACTCTAAGCCCTTATATTGAATAATTGATATGATTGATCATGTGTATGTCCTGTGATTGGTCCACGTGTGCACCTCTGACAAACCCTGACACCTTCTAGAACCCCAATCATTGGGTAATTTGTTTTAGTACGAGGTAATTTTGGAAGTGGGGTAATTCTAGGGTTTATGGCTGCAGTAATTTCTAGGTAAATGTTGGTTTTAGGGGGCGGGAAAGGTTTGGGGGTGTTTTTATTACAATTTTGACTGGGTTGGGTAGGGGGTTGACTTGGGTGGTTTAGTGGGTGGATCGGGTAAGGGAGTAATAAGGTGTTGGGCTTGTGTTGTTTTGGGCCAAGCAGGGAGTTGGTATTGGACTTGGTTGTGGATCCGTTTGCTTAGGATTACTAATAAACATAAGGACCAACTTTGAATTTCTAAAAATTATAGGGGCTGAAACTGTCATTCTTCCAAAGTATTTATCCAAGGGCCATTGTTGTCAATCTCTAAATTATGGAGGATCATAGTTGACTTTTCTTCTAAAAATTCTTCAAAGGACCATAATTGTCAATATCTGAAACATGGAGGACTGAAATTGCCAAACTCTTCAAACTTTGACCAGGGACTAATTTTGGAGCTTTATGAATCTCTGAGGACTTGTTTTGACTTTTTGAGCTTTCTTTGATCATGAAGCTTTCCCGGCTCCGGCTTTTGACCTTTTTCCATTCTCGTGCTCGTTTTTGGCGGTTTTGGCTTTGTTTTTGTCCATTTTTTACATATCCGTACCTGCAAATACACAAATACAAAAACACACATTCTCTTGGCATATTTGGTTAGTATTTGATGTTTTTGGTCTGATTTAAGGCCTAAAAATGATGTGTGAATAAGCACACATCAAAACTCCCCCAGACGAAGGTATTGCCGTGCCCTCACGCAATGTCATCACCTCGCGCTTAAAAGATAAATAATTTCAAAACCTCTTTTTACTGACGTTGTAAAGTAGCAATGATGTTCAAGAGAGATCTCAAAATCATTTATTCTCAAAAACGCTCCGTTTTCCGATTTTCATGAATAACAACTGCTACTACTATTTTTGTACTTTTTCATTTTTTATATATGTGACAGTTTGCTTGACTATCATTATCAATTCATTATCTTTTGATAATTTTCAGGGTCTACGAGTAGAAACACTTCTCACAGAGAAGAGACCATACGGATAAAAATCGTCATCCTTGATTTTTCACAAGCCCCCAAACTAAGCGTAAAATCGAAATCATTGTTTATCCACAAGTTAGATGCTAACACTACCCACAAAAGTTACTTGTGTAATTACCTCTTGTCCCCAATTCCTAAGTTTTGTATCTCAAGATTTTATTTTTGTGAGAAATGAATTTCTTCATATTTTCTCGTTTTGATATTTATTAGTCCGATAAGAGCACAAAATTTGAACGCTAAGTAGTTTCCAAAATTTCCCTCGAAAACCCCTGCATACTGAAATTGCGTCCACATGAAGGTCTCTATTTTAACACGATTTTGAGGGCCCCTTTTTATTACGACCGAAACATCCCATGTTTGAGACCCGAGACGGAAGCTTTTTATTAGGAAGCCCCCGGAGTCGAAGCTTGGCAATTTTGCATAATTATAAACACTTTAATAATATTTGGTCCTTAGTCCTTTATTTCAGTTACAACAACGGTTGTGATCCATCAAGATGTAAGAGCTTTATTATGACTTTTGATTTATTTCCGCAGCTTTTTATAGCTTTGGATTCCTCTGCCTTATTTTTGGCTTTGGATTATTATTATTGATATTCATAATCATATGCCAAACCCCGAGTCCCACGGCCTTTACTAAGATCACAACATCGGCTGCGAACCGGCAAGATGCAATAGTCTAATTCACCGTAACACTGGCAGTACCCCTATGTGTGCCAAACCCCCATATGCAGAGATTTCCTTAGGAACGAGAAAAAAACTAAGAATTGCCCAAACCCCAAACACTTAATTAATCCTAGAGATCTATTTTTATTGGTGTGCAATCTTGTGGGAACAAGGAGGCCACAAGTACCTTTCGTGGGCTCTAAAGAGATCCAACTACTCCACGTTTAGCACCAAACTTCTAAATAAACTCTATCATTCCTCAATCTTCGCAAATTTAAAATCCCATGTAATGAGATCCGCGGATGCTTAGCCGATAATCTTTTGATTATATTGGTTAAGGGAGACGAGCTAGGGCTCAACATGCCCGGTCAAGTCGGAACATTTATTTCTACTCTCGCTGATAGGAAAGTCAAACCAAGGTGTCAAATCTTTACTATTATATCATATATCATCATTTTTCATCATTTTTTTTGTTTTTTTGTTTTGCAATAAAAATGTGACAAAAATTTTAAATTTTGGTGGAAAAACGGAGTTGCGTAAGTTAACAGCTCAGACGAAGGTGCCAGGTCAAATCGAATCGAAGATTCACTGTTGGGTTTTATAGATTTAATGAGACAAAACAGGAAGAGTGAAAACAAGAGGACTTGAAGTGACAAGGAAGAATTCTTCAATTAATGAAGAATAAAAGACAAGGGACTTGTTTGTTTAAGAATATTTATTTATTAGTCCCTCGTAGTAATTTGTAAACCCTAAAGCTCTACTATATAAAGAGATCAAGGGAACATGTTTTTATATTAAGTCTTCCATAATGTAGTCGACTAAAGGTGTGTGACGTAGGAAAAACGTCTAGGGTTAGGGTTAGTGTTTAGTTTAGCCTCAAGAATCACTTGATTCCTGTTACAGTTTATTGATGTAACTGTATTATCTTGATCAAATAATATTGGGGCTATGGAGATTGTTTGAGAAAAACCTTGTTCAATAATAATGATGTTTATATATTCCGCAGTGCATTCTTGTTCATTATTATTGTGTAATACCTAGATGAGGTCTAAACAACCTCGAGCTAAACGATTCTACATGTGGCATCAAAGATAGGTTAGCTTGTTATCTAGGGATTCATCAAGGTTTTATTTATTGTCGAAGCATGCAGTTTGATGTAGGGACGATTTGGTTTTAAGGGTATCGATTGGTTGTTACTGTGTACAAGGACAAAGGTAATTGTTTTAATATAATTGCTCCTTGATCACGTTATATTTTATTCAATTCTCATACTGATTGAATGTACTCCGTATTTATTATGAGAAGTTTGTCGATTAGTGAATATTATTGATTCTTAAACAAATTCACCTCGTACCCAGTAATGTGTTCACAATTAATTGATGGTTTATCAATAAATATTCGATTGTGTGGGGTTAAGATTCACTTTTTCGTTTGTATCTGATTGGCTGCTTCATATATGTTACCTCGTACTACTTAATTGGCTTTTATTCGAGGGTTATTCATTGAATCACATGGGTCAGATCATGATTGATGTGTCATGGGTAATGGTTGGGTTGGAGAAGCAGATTTTGTCGATTAGTGCATGATGATTGGCTGAATCAATATTCTTATGATGCTCTTGTCGTTTTCAACCTCGTACCAATTAATATTATGGGTCAGAAGTAAGTATTGCGTATTGCAAAAATGCAAAGTGGTACGATAAGATGAATTTTATATTGGTCCAGATTATGAAGTGGATCAGCAGAGCAGTTGGAATATTAGTACCGGTTGGGAGCTTTGTGATTCTGCTGCTACATGTCATTCTGCTGCTACCTTATTGAAAGTACTGCTCTTCCAAGTTCTAGTCAAAGTACTGCTGTCCAACAAAGTAATGTTGCAGCTGATGTTGATTGGTTTGTCGTTTGTGGTTTTCACTACCTCGTACTACAATATTCTATATCACTTGGTAGATTGGATGGATAATTAATTCATGGTCGGCGTCAGATGTATATTACTTCATATTTTATCATTAAAGTGCTGCAGCTGATTTAATTGGTTAAATAAGCATCAACATGGGACGGTGGAAAACATGGGATGGTGAAATTGTTTATTCGTCTTTTGGAGATATGGGAATGATATTTGTTTATTAAAGATTTATGTTAGCAGTTGTATTCCAAAGTACTGCTGCATATATTTTTTAATGTACTGCTCTCAATGTACTACTGCTCGAATGAAAGTACTGCTGCTATGTTAAACGTATTGCTTAAAGGTACTGCTACTTCAATGTACTGTTTAAAGTATTGTTCCTTCAACATACTGCTATGGTGCTGCTCGTATGTTACAAAGTATTGTTGTTCGTCTAAAGCACTGCTGCTCGACTAAAGTACTGCTATGCTCCAAGGTACTGTTCATTCAAAGTACTGCTGCGTTTAGATGATTTATGGAGACAAGAAAAGAGTTTTATGGTTCAATACATATGCATGATTTACGAGCAGTGAGGGGAAGCCGAGATGGGTTTTTATGAGATTGGTTATACTTTGGCTCTCGGTTAATTATGAGCAGTTTGTTAGATTACACACACAGGTTATTAGTTTCACACACACAAGATGGTTAGTTGGTTTATGTTCTTAAAGGTTTTAACAGGCTCGTATTTGTTCATATTGGAAGAATTGATTACGAAGAAGATTGTTTATCACTTATTTGAAGTTGAAGTGGAGTTTCTTGGATACGTGTTCTTATCATATCTCAAAGACTTGATGAATCTAGCAAATTGGTGTATTATCTACAAACTGAAGGTGCTTAATGTCACATTTGCTATCAATTGAAGGAGTTACGTTATTGTGCTCAGTGTATCATATTAGTTGAGGATTTTGTCAAGAGGTTGTGGTCTACTCATATTTTTGTGGTTGGTATGAGTTTGAAGTCACATGGTTAGTACAAGGTATAAGGCACAAGTTTGGGTTGTTCTACTTCTTCATCAAATTCTTTATACTCGATTTTCTTCACAAGTGATCATTACAAGGAGCTTACAGATTTGAAGAATCATGATGATGTAAACATATTGGTTTCAGGGAAAGCTTATTGTATAAATGTTTAATCATCTACATGCACCACTAAAGGGGAAGTTATTGATTCATACTATTGCTGATTAGTATTACTACTGATGGTTTAGATTTCTACTATTTCAAGTTCATTTATAGTTGCGGAAAACTTCATGGAGAGTAATTTGATACATTGGAAGGATGAATTGGATGTGTGGTATTAGTTAGTGGTGGTCAAGAGTCATATTTCTTATATTCCTTATTTGTTGATAACAAAAAAGGGAAGAGATGTTAGAAGAGATTTTGGAGTGGCATAGCTGATTGTGATGCTAAACCGTCAACTTATATTGACCAAGGAATGGTCAACAAAGTCAAAGAGCCTAGAGTCAATCTCCGGGTAATAAAGGGTATCACCAGGTCGTTATGTCCCGACGAGGTGTGGATTGTGCTTTAGCGTACTTGTGATCGGGTGATTATTCACAGAAAAGGGTTGTAATGAGAATTATTTGGAAATTATTAACAGATATAGCTTAGGAAAGCTACGTGACTGATTACGGGAATTGAGATTAAGAAGATTTGAGCTAAAACCTAAAAACGTACGTTTTAATTAAAAACGTACACAGACGAACGAAACAGAAAGTACAACTGATGGACGGAAAAGGTTACAAGTGTAAAATTATTATTTTTACAATCCTAACAAATAAAGAAAATTTTAAGAAAAAGAAAAATTATTTTTATACTATTTAATTATTAATTATTAATTAATTACTAATTATCTATTTATTAACTAATTAAACTAATTAGAATTATTAAAAATACTAAAAAGGCTTAGAAAATTAAGAAAATTTTTACAAATCTAATTAACCATCATAGGAATCCTAAAAAATTATAAAAAGTTGATTTTATGTATTTTTAAACTAATTTACTAATTATTAATCTAATTACTTATTAATTACCAATTAAACTAATTATATTATAAAAAATAGAAAATGAACAGTATAAATTCTAGAAAAATTTATAAAAATGTTTTACCTAATATAAAAGCTAGAACAATTATAAAAACTAGGTTGTACTTTATAAAATATAATTATGCTATTTAATTACTGAATATTAATTAATAATTAATTAAACTAAAATTAATTCTAAAAACCACTAAAAGACAAAAGAAAAATCTGGAAAATTTTCCAGAATTACTTTAACCTAAAAGAGAATTAATAAAAATATAAAAATGATATATTGCTTATAAATAAGCTAAAAAGAAAATTAAAATGCTAATTTCTATTAAATAGAAGCTATCACTATAATTAAAGTTGGTTTTTTGTGTTTTTTCTTTTTCCAAACTAATTTTACACTAAAAACTAATAAATTTTATAAAAAAAACTTTTTAAGTAGCCCAGAAATAAGCACTTGAGTGCTTATTTGTCCATACAGTTGACTTTTGTTGACTGCACAAGGATTTTAGCTCAATTGGAGTAAGGTGGGGTCCACAATGGTAAAATTGGTTCCTCTGAGTTGCATGAACAATATTTAGCAAGATTTACTCAAATAAGGCAAGTAAATAAGCCACAATACAACAATAAGCACTTGCTTATTGTTGATTCTGAGACAGAGTTGAAACAGCTTTATGAGGCAAAATCAAGTGGGGTCCACTGGTCCTATGGTCAAACTAAGGGTCAAATTTTGAACCCTGGTAGGAGGGGAGTTGGGAAAACCCAAGAGTGGAGTGTGGGACCCACTGGGGTGGCCATAAACAACCACCAAAGATGGTTGAGCTGAGGGTCTGCTGAATGCACAGGGCAATGGTTTGCCCTGCAGCTCAGTTCAAGGGGCAAAAAGGTCCACCCAAATAATTCACAAAAATATGAAAAGTATGTAAATCACAAGTTCTACTGATAGACTAATTACCCAAGCAATTTCAAACCCTAGAACCAAATACACAAATCATGAAAATTCTTGCCATTTTTGTAAAAATCTGAACCTTGCATTTTGACTTTTTGAGTAAAACTTGAAAATTGACTTTGGTGAGTTTAGATCTTGATTTACTGATTTGTTATGAAGTATTTAACTATATTGAAACTAAATCTAGTAAACTTAAACAATTTTCTAATGATTTGAGGGGTTGTGGAACCAATTGATCCAACAGTGGATCAAATCAAGGGGTATTACCCTTGATTTTGACTTTAAGCTTAATATGGACTCAATTTCTTGATTACTTTGACCTAATTTAACCTAGGTGAGACTGTTTTGAACATAAGAAACAACAAAATCTTATGGGAACCAAGTGATCTCTCTAAAACCAAACACCCCTTAATTTGACTATGGTGGGATTTTTCAAAGCAAATGGAGGTTTTAATCAAAACTACTAATTCAGACACATGTTTTATGATTACCCAAACCTTTTTAAGTACAATTAGACCAAGAACTACAATAATAACACAGATTACAACAAAATGCTAAATTTTACTTGAAAATTAAAAATGCTAGCAACTATTGATTTTAATTAACAACTAAACTCCTTTAGATTATATCCTCACTAAATAACTTTAACTAAGAACAAATAACAAAGAAATAAGCAATAACAACTAATGTTATGGAAAATGAACTTGAAATGAGTATGAAGCTTACAAAGTAGAACTGTGAGCACCAAAAACAAGAACCAAGAGAACCAATTTATTCCTAACTCCTCCCTGAGGATCTAAACCAAGTCTCCAAAGCTTTCCATGCTTCCAAATCACCTCTGAATCCAAAATTCACATAATCTCACCAACAGTTGACTATGTTTGACCCTTTTTGTGTTTGTGAAATTTTTTTGCTACACTGAATTTTTAGTTACTAGAAGCCTTTATAAAACTTCCTGGGAGCTTATGTGACCTAATCTAGTCCATAACAACAACTGAAAACTATCATTTGAACCATACTTAAGATTTTAATGAAAATTGATACAAACTGAGTTTAAGTAAAATGATTGAGATTAATACTTAAAATAAGTCTAAACAATACACTGAAAGCTTAGAGATACAATGTTAAACTAAGATTACAACTTGAGAATTAAAAACTACCACCTTGGCCACTGCTACTTCCTTTTCTTTAAATAAGGGACCATTAGGGTTTTGAAACCCTAATGAGTGAATCCCACATGAACTCTGAGCCATTGGATGATCACCAATCAATCTTGACCCTTTAAAAGTTTTTGGCGCCTTTTTCTTTCTTTGTCAGGTTGAGGTGGAGTGAGGGCAAAAGGGAAGCAATTAAAGCTTCTTGGAGTCTTGTTGTTAGTCAATGGAGAAGGGATGGCTTGCTGAGGTGGAGGAGGGGGGAGCAGGTTTGCAAGTTGGAGGGGGGAGGTGATGGTTTGACTTTGGTTGACTGGGAAAGGGGTAATAAACGGGGGTGTTTGTTTTTTATTTTGAAGTGGTGGGCTGGGTGAGTGGTGGGCTGAGGGTGTGGTGATGGAGTGGGCTGGAGGGTGAGTGGGCTTGGAGTGGATTTTGGTTGTGTTTTGGATTTGTTGTTGGGTAATAATACTTCAAGGGTCCGTTTGGTATTACAATAAACACAAGGACCAAAAATGAATTTCCACCAAACCAAGGGACTGAAAATGTAATTCTCCAAAAGTACCACCAAGGACCAATGTTGCCAAGTTAAATAATCCACAAACCATTTTTGCAATTTTTTTACTTTTCAAAATTCCCAGGGACTATTTCTGTAAATTTCCAAACTCCAGGGACCAATCATGTAAATTTTCCAAACATTTCACCCAAAGTCCATTTTTGATAACTTTTGATTTTTTAAGGACTTGGGTTGACTTTTCTTTCAAAATAAATGCGTATGAACTATTTTTGACAAATTTTGAAATTTGGGGGACTGAAACTGCCAATATTGCAAACTTTGATCGTTTTTCATTTGTTTTTGCTCATTTTGCATTTAAAACACATAAAACACAATCCCTGGGATAATTTAAGTATTTTGATGACTTTTCGATTGTTTTTGTATGTTTTGGCAGTTTAAATACGATAAAAATGATGAGTGTTTGCGCACTCATCAATAGCATAGCTTAAGGGGAAGACAAGATTGTTTCATTCATGGCGAGATTTAATTATTGCAACTTCTCTACTTCCTCTAGGGAAGTTCGTACAAGAACGTGTATGTTTTGCCATCATCAAATAGGGGAAGATTGTTGGGTTTTATAGATTTAATGAGACAAAACAAGAAGAGTGAAAACAAGAAGGACTTGAAGTGACAAGGAAGAATTCTTCAATTAATGAAGAATAAAAGACAAGGGACTTGTTTGTTAAAGAATATTTATTTATTAGTCCCTCGTAGTAATTTGTAAACCCTAAAGCTCTACTATATAAAGAGATCAAGGGTACAGGTTTTTATATTAAGTCTTCCATAATGTAGTCGACTAAAGGTGTGTGTGTAAACCTAGACATAGGAAAAACGTCTAGGGTTAGGGTTAGTGTTTAGTTTAGCCTCAAGAATCACTTGATTCCTGTTACAGTTCATTGATGTAACTGTATTATCTTGATCAATAATATTGGGGCTATGGAGATTGTTTGAGAAAAACCTTGTTCAATAATAATGATGTTTATATATTCCGTTGTGCATTCTTGTTCATTATTATTGTCTAATCCCTAGATGAGGTCTAAACAACCTCGAGCTAAACGATTCTACTTTCACCCCCCAAGACTAAAGTGAAACATTGTCCTCAATGCTTTAAGGGTACGGGTAGTCTTACGTAATATCTAAGGCCATTTATTAAGTATGCCAGGAGATAAACGTTAGTCGATAAGATTTTGGATATGTTGAATTTCCGAAAGAGTAGTGAAGAATGAGACTCGAGTGAAGAGAACGACAAAACATGAGCACGAGAGTCCTCAATCTTCGGAGAAATTCCTGGACATTCACAAACAACCACGAAAACACAAGTTTGGAAAGGGTCGCCCCCCTCACGTCACGTTACTAAAGAAATAGAAAATAAAGAAAATGAAATGGATAAGCATGGGGTGCCTCCCACGAAGCGCTTGTTTTTGATTACCGAGTCACATGAGCTTGACTCGATCCCCGAATTAAGTTGTCCTTAGGGAGAGTCTGTGGAAAAGATAATCTCCATCAGGCTTTCATTCAAAATATTTGGATAAACATATGAATTATGAGAAAGTTCCACCCCGATGAGATAACCGTTGGTATTCTAATAGTGAAAACTATTAGAAACGATACCAGGGTCAAAAATAGTGTCCTCACTCCCGATAGAGTGACGGAGAAGAGAAATCATACCAAATATGATAAATGGAAAGAACGTCATGATTACAATCATGAGCAATTCATCATCATAAAAAGGAGACTTCATAATTGTGGAATTATGAATCTCAACATTAAAGTTCATTTGAAAAACTTTCCCGGGTGGGAGGGATGGGATAAAATTTTCATAAAAACTCTCATTTTTAAAAATGCCACCCGGGTCATGATCATTTTCAAGATCAAAACAGAAATTTTCATACTCTGGATAAGAAAATTCACCAGAAAACTTTTCAAACTCACAATCAATCTTATCAAAACAAAACGAATCATACTCCGGAAGAGAGATAAGAGCAAGAGAAGTGGTACTGCCACTACTCGTCTCTTCCGTATGATCGATATCAAATTGAAAAACTTCATAAACCGAATAAGAATGATCAGGACGAAAAGTGGGATTGCCACTAATCTTCTCAGTCGTATCAAATGAAAAACACTCATAATCGGGTAAAAATTCCTAGAGCTCGGGCTTAAGAGAATCTTCAATCATTAATTCAATTTCCATGTTATCTTTATCCGGAGGGATTGACGGTTCATCGTTCAACAATTTTTCAAGAAAAGGAATATCTCCCTCCGAATCAAAATAAGAATCATCAATCTCTAATAAAGGAATCATATCAACAGCAAGAAATTCGTCGACCTCTTCCCAAAAAGAATCATATTCCTTAATCGGAGGAAGAGATGGGGAAGATTCGGAGACGATTGGTTTCAAAAAATCATTGAAGGAGTAATCAATAGCATTTATGCTCTTAACGATATATTTCTTATATTTTGAAGCATCGGCGCGAAAAATCATTATATCATCGTCATGTCGCAAAGTCAGAGTATCCTCAAAATGGTCGACTAGGGCTTTTGCGGTCCGCAAAAATGGTCTCCCTAATATAAGAGGAACTCTTGGATCGGCCTCATAATTAACAACAACAAAGTCGGCTGGGAAAGTACATGAATTTACTTGAACAAATACATCTTCAACAATTCTGACCGGGTGAGTAATTGAACGATTAGCGAGCTCTAAAGTCATACGAGTCGGTTTAAGTTCTCCCATTCCAAGTTGTTTATAGATTGACAAAGGCATAACGTTAATGCTTGCACCTGAATCGGCTAGGGAATTGCAAACCACTCTATCTTTTAACGAACAAGGAATGAGAAACTTTCCTGAATCTCCAAGCTTCTCGGGAAGCTTTTTGAGAAGAATAGCAGAGCATTGAGCATTAATCGGTGTTTCACCTAACTCAAGCAATTTTTCTTTATTACTTATAAGATTTTTAAACGTTGAAGCAAACTTTGGCATGTAAACAAGAGCATCCATGAAACTGATGTCGAAATGCAATTTTTGAAAAATATCAAGAAACTTTTCCATTTGTCTCTTAGATTTCTCACGGAGCTCTTCATCATTAAACCTTGATGGATATGGAAATTTGGACTTGTATTTAACTCCTTTTTCAGAAACAACTTTTTCCTTTTCTTTAGACGTTTGGACAACCAGAGGTTGGACGTTTTCAGTATCTCTGTTATTAGTAGGAGGAACCGGGTCCTTTGTCGCCTCGGTCTCACAGTCCACTACCTTAGGAGGAGGAGAAGAAGAGGTAGTCGAAGCCGTGTGTCCATCATATTTAACACCACTGCGAGTCGTGATCGCCTTAATCTCGCCCCTCGGGTTTGCGATCGTGTTGCTTGGAAGAGTACCTGAGCCCTAGGGTCGATCATTTAAAGACATCTTTAATTCAGTCATTTGATTAATTAACATTTCATTCATTTCCTCTTGACTTTTCATAAACTGCTTAAGTAACTCTTCCGAGGACGACTGAGTTTGATTCACAACGGGGTTTTGAAAATTTTGTCCACGGTTATTGTTGTTGAAACCTTGATTTTGAAAATTTTGATTTTCATGATTGTAATTCCCATGATTAGCATTTTGAAAATTTCCGTAATTTCCTTGAAAATTCCCTTGATTCCGGCCTTGATTGTAATTCCCCCGATTTTGATGAAAACCTTGATTTTGATTTTGAAAACCATTGTTCACCCAGTTTTGATTTTTGTGGAAAACTAGAAGGGGGGTTGAATAGTTTACCGATTAAAATATTTTTAAATTGTTAAGTTAGCTTTGAAACTTTCCGTTTGATCAAAGATATATACACAAACACAATATATGACATGCAAGTAAATGAAAGAAACGATCAAACCACAACACGAGTATTTATCGTGGTTCGGCTACAAGGACTCTTTTTCCTTGCCCTACGTCCATGCCCCGAGTATCCAACTCGAGAGTTACTTTCACTAGTCAACAAGCTCCTTTCACCGGCGGAGAAAACCTTACACGTCGCTTATACTTTTACCGACACAAAGCTAGATGTCGAGTTCTTTACCAAGGGTACAACCACTCCCGTTAGTTCTTTACAAGGGTACAACTACTCCCGATACACTTTGTATTTTGAGGACTAAAATACTAACCGATCACTACTGAAAATACACAATCAAATGAAGTGTAAACTACACAAGTCTACACAATGCTAAGCTAACAAGTCTTGCAATGTTGTGTTGAATACTTGTTACTTTTAGTAAGCTCGTGAATCTCTTTGCTACAAAAAGAAACTTCACATATGAAATGTTAAGAGGTTAAATGAAAGAATGAATGTATGTGTAAAATATAATGTCAAGTGATGAGACAAAATTCAACTTGTGGCTCAATATTTATAGCCAAACCTTCTGCAGGTCTGGCGGATCAGGCGGACCCCTCAAAAGGGTTCCGCCCGTGTACCTCCAGGGTACCGCCGGGCTTGCATTTGGTTTTGCAATAAATCTTGCAAACCAAACAAAGTCACATCGCATTACTTTTGCAAACCAAACAATGTCACATCACACAATATCAAGTCAAACACTAAACTTGCAAGCAACATCTAAGTAAGTCAAACACATTTCTTTCCATAAATGTATAATGACAAAACTTGCCATAAATGTGATGTGACAATTCTATTTTTAGAAAATAAGAAGTGTTGTGTTTTATGAAATGTAAAATGTAGCAAAAGTCTAGTTTATGCAAGTCTTTAAAACTAAGATTATGTTTTCCTTAGAAACAAAAGTTTACATTTGTCATTAACAAAACTTAGAGAAGATCGTAAAATATAAATAACGTTTTTAGGCGATATTTGTATTAACAATCTCCCCCTTTTTGTTGATGACAAAACATACACTTTGTTTTTAAGTAACTCACAAAATCTTGGTTTTTAAGACTTAAAAAAAATTACATTAAACTTGTTTTACTTAATTTATGAAAATCATATTATGTTTTGAAAGTTCAATATATTTCTCCCCCTTTTTGTCGAAACAAAAAGTAGAGTAGCGAAGCGGAAAAATGCACTTGCTCCGCCTTGCTTGTTACTCCCCCTAAAAGGAGTACCAAGATGGGAAACATGGATTTTGGATCCTACAAAAAAATGGTTAGTTGGTGATATATATAAGCTTGTAGTTACCACACACATTGCAACCACAATGACAACATAAACATGATCAACCAACAATGCACGAAAGTAAGTAGAAAGAAATAGCATTCCAAGTAAAATTTGGACTTATAAAAGTCAAAAGACAAGAAATGGGTAAAATTCTTCTACTTCTAAAAATTTTAAAAATAACCAAGAAAGAAAAATAAAAGCCTAGTTTCCTAAATTTGGGCAAACGGCCTCCAAAGGTTCTCTAGGGTTTGTTTGGGTGGGAAAGGGCATCCAAACGTTCGATGACGTGTTGGAATGCAAACCGGGTTTCATCTTGGAGTTGGTGAAGAAACGTTTTGATGCTTGCACCCATTTGCTCACAATTTGAGCAAACATGGGGATGAGTGGGTGGAAATGGGTTGGCATTGGTTTCTTGGTTTGAGGGTTGATTGGTTTGTGGTTCTTGGGTGGATGATGGGTTTGGTATTGAGTCAAGCAATGTGGTTTGAAATTCCATTGCTTGATGGAGATGGTTTTCAACCATGTTTTGGATATCCTCATATGAAGGAAATAAAGACTCAAAGGTTTGAGGTTGAGGGTGTGGTGGATTTGGGTGATCATGGTTTTCAAAGTTTGGTTCTCCATATAGAGGACCATGGATGTCATGGTAGATGGGGTGAAACAATAATGGTTTAGGTTGATGGTACACTTGTTGGGGTGGTTGAATGATGTTAAAAAGGTCATCTTGGTCAAGAATTGACCTAGGTGATTCATTTACAAGAGGTGGTGGTTGTGTAGCTCTTGGTGGAAGATCATTAAGATCTTGGACAAATGGGTGTGGTGATGTGGGAGGAGACCCAAATAGTTCCATTGGCTCAATTTTGGGTAATGGTTATGGTGATGAAGTTTTGGATGGTTGAGTTGGAGCACTTGGTGGAGTTGGGTCAATAGGTGATTTAGTTGGTGGTGGAGTGAGCTCATTTGGTTCATTGGGTGATGGTGATGGAGATGCAAGGTTCAAAAAGTGTTCATTTTTTATGGGTGATGTGAATTCATCCGAGGATGAGGAGCTTAGGTTGATGGGTTGATTAGACCATAGTGGTTTAACACTAATCCGGGCGGTTTTCCGGATGGGTCTTGATGGTTGAGAGGTGATTGTTGACTTAGTCATGCTGAAAAATGGTTTATAAGTTTCAGAAATTGTGTTGAAGAAGGTGTGATTTGATGGTGTTTAGGATGGCTTAATTTATAGTGTTGATGGATTATGGAAAGGAGTGTTTGGATTTGATGTTAGTCCATACAAAAATGCAGGTTTCTAATGATTTGGAAAACTAATTGTGGGTTGTCAAATCATGGAAGTCAATCCAATGAAAATGGTGAAGTGAGAAGACAAGTTTTGCACTAAATGCTTAGTGGTTTTGGTGGATTTGTGGTAGTATAAATCTCAGGGATTTCAAGGATCCCTTAAAAGGGTCCCTTCCTTTATGTTTGAGGGGTCCTTGAGGTTGTTATGGCAAAATTTGAATTTTCGCGGGAATTGGTTTTGGTTAAGTTTATGGAAGAAGGAGTATCCTATTATGCTAAACACATTGCAAGTAATGGGTTTCTACCTAAAAGGATTGGATTTTGGTGTTTGGATGTTGAATTGGTGAAAATGAAAAAAAAAATCCTGCATGTTGCTGGCGACACCCTCAGAATACACAGGCGGAACCCATTTGAGGGTGCCGCCTGGTCCGTTGGGCCAATTCTGGAATTCCCAGAATTTACACTGGCGGAACCCAATATTGGGTACCGTCAGATCCGCCAGACCCAAAAAAATTAGTAGTCCGCGTTTTTGACCCGCGAGACGATTTTCAAAATTTTCAAAAACTCCTAAAATCAAAAAGATAAGGCATTTCTGGTTGGGCAATGCAAAATATAGACACGTAAACATGCATTTCATAGGACTTTGACCTTGAGGTCGAGAATTTCTCTATACTTAATGAAAATATCATAAACTTGAAAATTTGACAACTTGCCAAGGGTTGTCTACCTGCATCAAAGTTAGATAATACATGTTCCAAATTGTATCAAACATTGTACTAACACACAAATTCATCACAAATACTGTTTAAATGACCAAATTTGTTCAAATAGCACCTAGTGCCAAACACTCCTACACACCCGCACTCATTGACGGTCGATCTTGTTCTTGAGCTTTCCAAGGAACCTTCCAAGATTCTTAAACATCCCCTTTGTTTGTTTGAGCTCCTCCGACTCATTAGGAATATCCGGAAGTTGAGAAAGGTATTAGATAGGAGGGAGCCTAGAGTTTGGCAAATTGTCATCTTCACTCATTGAGGAAGACGAAGATGAGGTAGGAGGATGTGGATGTTTTCCTTGGGCTTTGTACACTCTCTTATCACTTAGTGGGACAAAGGTGTGTGGGATGAGAGAGTAGTTATGGCAAAGACCGTTTGGAGTTGGTGGAATGGGTGAGATGAACCTAAAGAGACGGGTTAAGAGCATTCCATACG
This sequence comes from Artemisia argyi, assembly GCA_030686995.1. Classification (NCBI taxonomy): domain Eukaryota; kingdom Viridiplantae; phylum Streptophyta; class Magnoliopsida; order Asterales; family Asteraceae; genus Artemisia; species Artemisia argyi. Next base: position 75,102,006 of record CM060700.1, on the reverse strand, counting down.
GCATAGCCGTTGTGCCATGCACGGGAATGTCGGCCATTCTCTTGGCCATGTAGTAGGCAGGGTTGAAGGGTTGCCTAACGGACAAGGAGTAGAGCATGTAGCAAAGGCAAAGGTTGATATGGTCACGGTTCCCTATTGTGCTAATGACATTGGCTCTAAGGACTTCCTCCATTTCTTGAATTAGGGTTTGAGTTCGTTCATTTCCATTCCATATGGGTCCTTATCGACCTCATTCCCCGAACGGGTTCTTCTAGTGGTGGTGGTCCTAACAAAGAGGTGGTCACGGAGAACGTCTTTTGAGACAAGGGGTGTGTCATAAGGGTGGATATGGTCTTGAAAGTTGTCAAGGGTTGAGAGGGAGTGCAAGTCGGAATAGAGGCAATTACCACGGTTTGGAACACCTAGGATTTGAGCAAACTCCTCAAGAGTGAAGGAGTATTGATGACCGCTAACCCTAAAGTAGACATATGACCATAATCATCCGTGGAGAGGACGGAGGATGCATAGAACTCTAGAATGAACCTAGGACAAATAGGCTCGTCGATATTCAAAAGACACTCAAAGTTGATTGTGGCAAAATCGGCGTAAAGGTTTGTGCCTTCTAGGAAAGACGGGTCAATGGTTCTACCCTCATGGACATAGTGTTTTTCTAGGGCTTTGAAAACGTTTACTTGATTTGCGGTAAGGCCTTTGGTTTTGTGGTGTTTTGGTAGTTACTTAATGGTGTCCATGTGCTCGTAGTGGGTTAGAGGAGGCATGATGATTCCTAGAACAACAAAATTTCACATTTTAGTTTACGTAAACCACTATTATAATGTGGAAGTTCTAGTGTGTGCCTATATGAAAACAATGTGGAGGTGCGGTTATCTTGACTCATTTTAATGCTTCAAAATCGTTTTATGCAAGTTTTGTTATAAAACAAAAAATAACCCAAACACTCCTAGTTCAATGTAGCTTCGTTTGAATGTACCCGAAAATACATATTGGTTATGTATTCCCTTTAGCATTCAAGAGACATTATGCAAGTGATGTTTTAAACATAACGTTTTGATTTTGTATTCTCAATGTGAGACGAAAAAATATTTGTCCTACTTGTGAGAAATTTTTGGAAGGATTTGACATGGGGTGTTTTAGCAAACATGTTTAAACTAATTAAAGATGCAATTCCTAACTATGGGAAACATGATTAGTTTTATTAAACACCTAATCTAATGCATGAGTTTTTCAAGTTAATGCATAACCCCAAGTTTTTGTTTTTGTGCAAGAAATAGAATTCCTAGACTCAGATCAGGATTGTAATTATGTTTAGAATACTTACAATGATGATTTAGTTGCAATGTAAATGAATGTAAGACCAAGAATTCGTAGGTATGGATGGATGGTAAAGTGAATAGTAGAAGTTTGGAAGTGGTGGAATGAGATAATGGGTGTTTGGTTTAATATAAACAAAGATTTTGGTTCTGCAGGTCGACGGATACGGCGGACCCCTGAAATGGGTTTCGCCCGTTGTGTCTGAGGGTTCCGCCGACCCTGCTGAGAAAAAGAGTTATGGATTTGTTTTGATTTTTGTGATTTTTGTCTAATGTCCAGAACTACAATGTAGGTTCCATGAGTCCTAATCCTAGCCTAAGAAGGTTAAAAGGTTCACGTTTAGGAGGTTTTGTGAGAATGTCGGCTATGTTGTCTTCGGAAGAAACTTTCTCAATTGAGATATTTCCTTTTTGAACGTTGTCACGAAGGAAATGATGACGGATTTCAATATGTTTGGTACGAGCATGTTGAACCTGGTTTTTGCTAAGATCAATGGCACCTTTGTTGTCACAAAGAATTGTGATGTCGTTGAGTTGAATTCCGTAGTCGACAAGAGCTTGCTTCATCCAAAGAGCTTGTTGACATGCCTTTCTGGCCGAAACGTACTCGGCTTCCGTTGTTGAGATAGCAAGAGCCGTTTGCTTCTTAGAGAACCATGAGGTGAGACAATGTCCAACAAAAGTACAAATACCACTTGTGATTTTTCTATCGACATAGTCACCGGCATGATCCGAGTCGGCATACACTATGGTGTCTATTCCCGTTCCTTTGGGATACCATAAACCTAAATGTGTAGTGCCCTTAATATACCTAAAAATCCTTTTAACGGCTTCGAGATGGGTAGTTTTAGGATCTTCTTGAAAACGAGCATATAGACAAACACTAAACATAATGTCGGGTCTACTAGCCGTTAGGTAAAGTAGACTACCAATCATACCTCTATATTTAGTGCTATCTACGGATTCACTTTCCTCATCCTTGGTAAGTTTAGTTTCTGTGAACATGGGAGTTTTGATAGGTTTCGAATCTTCTAGTCCATCTTCTAGTTGTTTGATTTGGAGTCCTAGGAAAAAGTTGAGTTCTCCCATCATACTCATTTCAAACTCATCATGCATGATTTTTGAGAAATCCACACATAATTCTTGACAAGTTGATCCGAATATAATGTCATCAACATAGATTTGGACTATGATAATATGTGAATCTTTCTTCTTAGTGAAGAGAGTATTATCAACTAAGCCCATGGTATACTTATGGTCAACTAGGAATGTTTTAAGTCGATCATACCATGCTTTTGGAGCTTGCTTAAGTCCGTAAAGAGCCTTTTTAAGTTTGTAAACATGATTTGGTTTTTCAAAATCAATGAAGCCCGGTGGTTGAGCAACATACACTTCTTCATTAATGACTCCGTTTAGAAATGCACTTTTGACGTCCATTTGAAAAAGTTTAAAATTGTGTGCACATGCATATGCAAGTAAGATTCTAATTGACTCGAGCCTAGAAACCGGAGGAAAAGTTTCATCGTAGTCAATGCCTTCTTGTTGGTTATATCCTTGTGCAACTAGCCTAGCTTTGTTTCTAGACACAATTCCATTTTCATCCATTTTATTACGAAATACCCATTTTGTTCCAATTATAGTTTGACTCTTTGGTTTGAGGAACTAATGTCCATACATCATTCCTAACAAATTGGTTTAACTCTTCTTGCATTGCAATTACCCAAGACTCATCTTTAATGGCTTCATTAATATTTTTAGGTTCAATGGTTGACATGAAACAAAAGTAGTTGCTTTCATTTTGAACTTTTGACCTTAGCGTTCTTTCGTTAATGTTGCCAATGACACCATCTAATGGATGACTTTTAGATTCTTTGACATTGACAAGTTCTTTGTTAAATAGTTCATCTTCTTTGTCATCACTTAAAATTTCTTGATTTTCTATTGCTTGGCTTTCAACTAAGTCATCATCTACCAAAGGTGATGTCTTAGAGGGAGGTGGACTCTAGTCAAATGTTACGTTCAACGATTCCTCGAATCTAAAGGTTTCTTTGTTCAAAACAATGTATGCTTTACTATTTTGTGAATATCCAAGAAATACACTTTCATAAGACTTTGGGTCAAATTTGGTGAGATAATCCTTGGTGTTAAGAATGAAATATTTACTCCCAAACACTCTAAAGTATCCTAATGTAGGCTTTTTACCTTTATATAGTTCATAAGGAGTTTTATTCAAAAATGGTCTAATTAAGACTCGATTTAAAATGTATGTTGATGTGTCAACGGCATTACACCAAAACTTTTGTGGAATGTTTTGTTCATTAAGCATTGTTCTACTCATCTCTTGCAATGTCCAGTTTTTACGTTCTACTACACCATTAGATTGAGGAGTACGTGGAGCCGAAAAGTTATGAGTTATACCATTATTATCACAAAAGTTTCCAAATTGAAATTCATTATCAAATTCACGACCGTGATCTGTTCTAATAGACACAATATTAGACCCTACTTGATTTTGAATTTTCTTACTTAGAATCTCAAATTTATCAAAAGCTTCATATTTACTTTTCAAAATTTTTGTCCAAGTATATCTTGAGTAATCATCAACTATGACCAAAGTGTAGAAGTTGCCTCCATAACTTTGTATAGCGGATGGACCAAATAAATCCATATGCAAAAGTTCTAGACACCTAGATGTAGAAACCAAGTTTTTAGCCTTATGGCTATTATGGACTTGTTTACCGACTTTGCAAGCATCACAAAAGTGTTGGTCATATTTCAACTTAGGTAGGTTTCGAACTAAGTCTTTGGAGGAGAGGTTTTGGATTAGTCTCATGTTAGCATGTCCTAAACGTCTATGCCATAAAGTTGAAGATTCATCTAATGAGGTAAGACAAAGTTTGTCTCTAGATGTTGGATCCATCTTCATGACATATACGTTGTTCTTAAGGACACCTTTGGCTATGGTTATACCATCTTTAAGTATTTTACTTCCGTTTTCACTAAAAAGAACATTATACTTATTACGACAAAGTTGACTAATACTAAGGAGATTAAAACCTAAGTTATCAACATGAGCTACATCATCAATAAAAAGGGAGTCATGAGAGATTGTACCTTTTCCGATGATTTTGCTCTTAGCATTACTACGAAACGTAACATTACCTCCGTCACATTTGTGATAAGAAGTGAAGAGGCTTTTGCCCGTCATGTGCCTTGAACAACTGCTATCTTTAATCCATTCATCCGGTTCCAAACAAACTTTGAGGCACACCTATTTTATGAAAAACACTCAAACATTTGGTCCCCAATTTCTCATGGGTCCATTTTGGTTAAACATGCCATTAATTTGTTCCAAGTATGAAAATAGAGCATAAGGGTTCCATGGCATGTGGTTTAGAGTTTGGTAACGTCTAGGAGTGTTTTGGTTCCAAACATGTTGGTAGTTTGGTCGAGCGTTGAAGTTGCTCTTTGGAAAGGGGCGTTTGGGAATTGGAGTCTTAGGTCTTGGTTGAGTAGTTTTAGCTCTAAATTCATTTTTACTAAATCCTACTCCAGTTTTAAACACAGGTTTTGTTCCATTTTTGTATGTAACTTTAACAAATTTTGAACGATCCGAAGTGGATGGAGTTACTGCTGCAGCAGACCTGGCGGAACCTTCAGGACCAACGGGCGGAACCCTAAATTGGGTTCCGCCTGATCCGCAGGCTGCTGTAGCAATTTTATTTGTTTCTTGAGCAATCTTTTCTTGTTTCATTTGACCCTTTGAAGTTTCTATTTTCGTAAATCCTAGTCCTGTTTTATCAAAGGGTGACTTTTGAAGTTTCATAATTTCATCCGCACAAGAAATGCTCTTATCGAACTTCTTAAACTTTGTGGTTTATTTTATTAGATCATTTTGAGTAATTTTGAGTTTCTCAACTTCTAGTTTAAGCTCTTCACATGATTTGCAAGATGTGTCAATACCTTTACTCTTTTCTAATCTCTTAGCCTTTTCTTTTAACTCATAAACTTCATTTTCTAAAAACTCCTTTTTAGTTTTCAAAAATTTATTTTTGTTTATGATTTTTAACCTCAATTCACAAAGTTTGTTATATTCTTTTTGTAAAGTGTCATCATCAATAGAGGAGTAAGATGAGTCAGATAATACCTCATTTGAATTGTGAGCCATGAGAGTAATATCGTCATTCTTTGGCTCATCGTCATCTCCTTCATAGTCACTCCAAGCACCACCCACAAAAGCTTGTTGAGGTTTGCTCTTGGGTGGTTTTGGACATTCTCCTACAAGATGACTTGTGTCTCCACACCTATAGCATTTTCTTTCAACCTTTCCTTTCCTATCATCACGATCTTTTCGGAAAGTTTTCTTGTCATCTTTAGGTTGCCTAACAAACTTTCCTCTTCTACGAAAGAACTTCTTGAAGTCTCTAACGGCCATAGCATATTCCTCATCATCACTATCCGAAGTAGATTCTTCATCATCACTTGATTGGACTCTAGCTTTCAAGGCAATGGACTTAACTTTTTCTTTCTTGCCTCTAACTAGTTCCGAATCATTTTCCATTACCATTTTGTGAACTTTGAGGTTTCCAATTAGCTCATCAAGTGACATGCTTGAAAGATCTTTGGATTCTTCAATTGCCGTCACTTTTGCTCTCCACTTCGGATGGAGTGCTCTAAGAAATTTCCTGACAAAGTTCTTACTACAAAAAGATTCGTCAAGTGCTTTAAGTGAAGTAATAATAGTATTAAACCTAGCAAAAGCATTATCAATAATCTCATCTTCGGAAATAACAAATTGTTCATATTGTTGAACAAGAAGATCAATTTTGTTATCTTTAACTTGTGAGTTTACTTGATGAGTGACAATTAAAGATTGCCAAATATCTTTGGCGGTTTTATACAAAAAGACTCTTTCATATTCTTTCTTAGGCAAAGCGTTGTAAAGCATCATTTTAGCTTCATTATTTTTACCAATTAATTTCTTTTGATCATCATCTTTGATGTTAGTAACTACGTTATCACCATCAATAATTATATACCACAAATCTATATCTTTAGATTTCACATAAGTTTCAAAACGGTTTTTCCAATATATAAAACCATTTGCTTCAAAGAGTGGTGGTCTTTGCATAGATTGCCCTTCTTTGTAATTTTCAAAATCCATGGATCGTTTCAAGTTTTAAAACACAATATATTTTAAAAGCTTGAGTAACGTAGCTCTTGATGCCAATTGTGGAAAACTAGAAGGGGGGTTGAATAGTTTACCGATTAAAATCTTTTTAACTTGTTAAGTTAGCTTTGAAACTTTCCATTTGATCAAAGGTATATACACAAACACAATATATAACATGCAAGTAAATGAAAGAAACGATCAAACCACAACACGAGTATTTATCCTGGTTCGGCTACAAGGACTCTTTTTCCTTGCCCTACGTCCACGCCCCGAGTATCCAACTCGAGAGTTACTTTCACTAGTCAACAAGCTCCTTTCACCGGCGGAGAAAACCTTACACATCGCTTATACTTTTACCGACACAAAGCTAGATGTCGAGTTCTTTACCAAGGGTACAACCACTCCCGTTAGTTCTTTACAAGGGTACAACTACTCTCGATACACTTTGTATTTTGAGGACTAAAATACTAACCGATCACTACTGAAAGTACACAATCAAATGAAGTATAAACTACACAAGTCTACACAATGCTAAGCTAACAAGTCTTGCAACGTTGTGTTGAATACTTGTTACTTTTAGTAAGCTCGTGAATCTCTTTGCTACAAAAAGAAACTTCACATATGAAATGTTAAGAGGTTAGATGAAAGAATGAATGTGTGTGTAAAATATAATGTCGAGTGATGAGCCAAAATTCAACTTGTGGCTCAATATTTATAGCCAAACCTTTTGCAGGTCTGGCGGATCAGGCGGACCCCTCAAAAGGGTTCCGCCCGTGTACCTCCAGGGTACCGCCGGGCTTGCAGTTGGTTTTACAATAAATCTTGCAAACCAAACAAAGTCACATCTCATTACTCTTGCAAACCAAACAATGTCACATCACATAATATCAAGTCAAACACTAAACTTGCAAGCAACATCTAAGTAAGTCAAACACATTTCTTTCCATAAATGTATAATGACAAAACTTGCCATAAATGTGATGTGACAATTCTATTTTTAGAAAATAAGAAGTGTTGTGTTTTATGAAATGTAAAATGTAGCAAAAGTCTAGTTTATGCAAGTCTTTAAATCTAAGATTATGTTTTACTTAGAAACAAAAGTTTACATTTGTCATTAACAAAACTTAGAGAAGATCATAAAATATAAGTAACGTTTTTAGGCGATATTTGTATTAACAATTTTGATTCTGGTTAAATTGATTGTTTCGGTTTTGCACGTTAATGATTCACTTGATTGACTTGATTGACTTGATTCGGTTGATTGAAACTGGGTGATCCAATATAATTGTTACAATGGTAGCTAAGAAGATTTCGGTCTCCCTGTGGTTGGTAACCGTTACCGCCCATATTGTAGGTTCCCGAAGTAGCATACACATTCTCGTGAGTGAAGCCACCGGAGGCTGGGCACTCAAAATACGAATGAGGACCACCATAAGTCTCACAAACATGATTAACCATATTGACTTGATGGTTTTTGACTTGATTAGAAGATCTTTCAATAGCCATTGATTCAACTTTTTTAGTGAGAGCAGCTATAGAATTCATAACTTCATCATTAGATTTGCTACTAGCAGTTGAAGTTTGAAGCTTGTTTCTAGCTATCCTCACTTTAGCTTTGTTCTCAATAATTGTGAAAGCATCTTGAATGTTTCGGGTCAACAAGTTTCCACCTGCAGCAGAATTGAGTGAGTCTTGATCGGCAAGACTCAACCCATTATAGAAAGTATCAATCTGATGCAAAGGTGAAAACCCGTGGTTCTGACATTTTTCCAATAACTCCTTAAATCTATCCCAAGCTTCGCTAAACGATTCATTGAAAGCTTGCTGAAATCGAAAGATTTGAGTTCGGAGATTAGACGTTTTTTACGGAGGGTAAAAATGATTCACGAACTTTGAAGCAAGATCATCCCAAGTATGAATTGAGTTTGGTGGTTCCTTTTCAAGCTAAGTCCGGGCTGCTCCCTTGAGGAAGAAAGGAAATAATTTCATTTTAACCACATCATACGGTACTTGGTTTAACTTAATAGTTTCTGTGATGTCGGTGAAATTCCTTATGTGAACATAAGGATCTTCACTTTCTAAACCGTGAAATGAGATACTCGTGATGATGTTGAGTAACCCGTGATTAATCTCGAATTGATTTGCTGTTATATCAGGAATCACGATGGCTCTCCTCACACCATTGAATGGTGATTGGAGTTGTTCCTCCATCGGACGCAAATCGTAAGCCGGTTGGGGTCCCATCGGAGGTGTGACGAAGCAAACTTTCCGGATTCGAAAGTGGAGAAATAAGATGTTTAGAAGATGAACGGGTGTTCATACACCACAAAAATCACAAATTTTGAAAAATAAAAGGAAAATCAAAATGGAAAAGGAAAATCTTTTTGTATTTTTTATATTTTTGAAAACAAAATTCAAAAACTTAAACTTTTATTCTCTTTTTTCAGACGTTACGTTAATCGTAACCGTTTCCTTCAAAACTACTCGCGACGGAACGGGAGGGAAGAGTGTTTCTCTCTTCATCTTGCAATTTAATATCTAAGCTTCCGTGTATTCCGCTTATTCGGTTGTAGAATTAAAGTAATCCGATTAGCAACTAATTTCGTACGTTCTTATATTGGGAAGCTTATTAGGTTTACAACGCCCCCTCTTCCACGAGGGAGTCGAGGCTATAACTTTCTTTTTGTATTTTTGAAAAACACTTTTGGAAAAGTGTTTTTGATTTTTTTGATTTTTATATTTTTATAGAAAATATATACAAGGAAGGTTTTCAAAACACAATTTCGAAAACGAAAATAAAAACTCACTTCAACCTTCCCCGGCAGCGGCGCCAAAATTTTGATGTGTGAAATCAAAGTGTATATATAGTATAGTATTCCTCAAAGAAATCTGCAAGAAATACGGATAACCCGATGTCGTAGTCCGTCTGAAGGGTGAATCGAATTTGAAATTCCCGGTTCGTGAAACATGTTGTCAAAAGTGGGAAAAAGTGATTTTAATGAAATTACACTAATGAATATGAAAATGAAGCACAATTAATCACTTAAGCACGAAATTCAAATAAGGTAACCTAAAATGTAACGTAGAATTAAAAACCGTAAGCTTAAACGTAAAATAAACGTAAGCGCGCGAAATAAAAAGTGAATTTGAAGCTATACTAATCCTTTGGACTTGAGAATAATTTTCCTAAGTTAAAAATGATAAAAGAAAATTTTGAGAAAAAGAAAAATATTTTTTTGACTTTTTATTTAATTTTTATAAATTAAAAACTAATTTATCTAATTAAAAATTATAAGAAAATGGAAATTAAGTGAGAAAAATGCAAAACAAATTTTGAAAATTCTAAAATAACTAAAAACTATTTTTAAAACTGAAAATATATTTTTTTTTGGCTTTTTGTGATATTTTTTTGAATTAAAAACTATTTAAACTAATTAAAAATTCAAATAAAATTGAAAATAAATGGGAAAAATAAAAATTAATTTCTAAAAATCTAAAATATTTGGAAACTAATTTCAAAAATATTTTTGGATTTTTAGGCTTTTTCTGATTTTTTTTTTGGGATTTTTGGTAATTAAAAAGTATTAAAAATTGATTAAAAACTAAAATTAAATAAGAAAAATAGCAAATGAATTCAGAAAATATGAAAAATTCAGGAAAATTCTAGAATATTAATCTAAACCTAAGAAAAATTTAAAAAGTGGAAAATAAGCTAAAGAATTGCTCAATGGCTTAAAATAGCTTATATTGAGTGCTTATTTATAAGCAAACTTGACCCAAACGTGACCAAACTTAAAACAGATGTATTATGGACTCAAGTAAGTTCAATGGAACAAGACTCAGACCAATTGGAACTCAGAAACACAAATTTGGACTAAAACAGTTGAAATAAGCAATAAGCCAAACAGAATAAGCTACAGGCAAAAGCTCAATGAGAAACACAACTTAAGGCACAAAGTGTCACACCCCCAGAATCGGGTCCAGCGGAAGCTTACATGTAGCTGGGGTGTAACTCAATTGGTATCTCAAGACAAGTGCAAAAATGATTTTCACTTCAATCATTTAGAATACAATCATTTAAGCAAAAATGTTGAATTTACATTGTTAAAAGTAGTGCGGAATTAGGCCCTTAAAATACTTTAAAACGGTCCCCAAATGAATAATCAGAGTCTTCTATGACCATGCCATGCCCTGCCAAAACCTCCAGTAGCGTGCCGTTGCTTAATACCTGAAAATACATGCTAAAGTGTCAACACGAGGTTGGTGAGTTCATAGAGTCTTGTGAAAAAGAATGTAATGCATATGAATGAAGATTTCCCAGCAAAGGCATCGTAAATCCACTCAGTTCCAAGTCCCGCCATAAAAGACTTGTAACCTGTGTGTTTACGACCCACTGCCAAATATGATTTAGTTATGTGAACAAAAGTAATACTTGTATCTAGATTCAAAGATAAATATAGCAAAAGATTCAAAGATAAATATAAACAATTCTGGCAATGAGGCCATATATGCAATTTTTGACAATGTTGACAATGTCGCCAGATAAACAACTATGACAATGAGGTCATGTAAATAAGTCTGACAATGTCGCCAGATAAACAATTGTGACAATGAGGTCATATAAATAAGTCTGACAATGTCGCCAGATAGATAAGTCAGTCAAGTGGGAAAAACCGCAATATTACGTTTGACATCACAGCCAAGTGGGGAAACCACAATATTACGTTTGACATCACAGCCAAGTGGGGAAACCACAATACGTTTGACATCACAGCCAAGTGGGGAAACCACAATATTACGTTTGACATCACAGCCAAGTGGGGAAACCACAATATTACATCTGACGTATACGAACAATTGGTGACCATGAGGTCATATAAACAAGGATGACAAATCCCATGAAATACAGGTAATCAAACATATCAATGAAATATAGGTAATCAAACATACCAATGAAATACAGGTAATTAAACATACCAATGAAATGCAGGTGACCAAACATATATTTAGGTAAAGCTGCAAATATTTGAGTAATCAACCATGTAAAGCGAGTAATGCGTTTAGGTAAAACGAGCATGTATTCTCCCCCAAAGAGTTTACCAAAACAATTGAAAAAGTAGGGGCTATGACTCACCTGGTGCGATAGTTACGATGACAAAAGTGGATACACTGAAATGAGTCTGTAACCGCAACCTAATATGAATGATAGTCTCTAATGTAAGAAATGAAATGATGCTACTGATGAGTGCTCAAACACTCATCATTTTTGTTGTATTTAAACTGCCAAAACATACAAAAACAATCAAAAAGTTATCAAAATACTTAAATTATCCCAGGGATTGTGTTTTATGTGTTTTAAATGCAAAATGAGCAAAAACAAAGGAAAAACGTACAAAGTTTGCAATATTGGCAGTTTCAGTCCCCCAAGTTTCAAAACATGTCAAAAATAGTCCCTATGCATTTATTTTGAAAGGAAAAGTCAACCCAAGGTTTTGAAAGTCAAATTTCACAAAATATTATAATTGGGTCAAAAGTTTTCCAAAATTACACATTTGGTCCCTGAGATTTCAAATTTGGCAAAACAGGTCCCTAGGAATTTTGAAAAATGAAAAATGGAAAAATTGGTTCTTGGTTTGTTGGTGATTGGCATTTTTGGTCCTTGGAAGCAATGTGGGAAAATTACAAGTTCAGTCCTCAAAGTTTGGAAAATTACAAAATTGGTCCTTGTGATACATTTAACCAAACGGACCCTTTATTATTATCAAACAAACACCCCAAGCCCAAAATCCAACCCTGATCCAAAACCATCCCCAAGCCCAATCCACTCCTAGGCCCAATCCCATTTTATTAATAAAAACACCCCGGTCAAACCACCCCCCTTTGACCACCTTCCCTCCCAACTGTATCCCACAAAACCAGGGTACCCTGCTCCCCCTCCTCCTCACCTTTTTCACCATGAGCCCCCCTCAATTAATACCCCTCACCAACCTAACCAACCCCCACCACCACAATTAATACCCCTCGCCTAACCCACTCAATCCTGCCCAATATAAATTTCCCGCCAAAAATTGTTTCAAAGGTCAAGATCAAAAGAATGCCATCCAAGGGCTGAGAGGAGGTGGGAAAGAAAGATAGAGACCCCAGGGACTATAAAAGTAAAGAAAGAATGAAGAAGGGAGACACAGTTATTTTTTTTTGTAAGTATAGTTTAGTTTTAAAATCGACTAAGTGTAATTTCTCTTTTATAATGTAATTTTTTGTTTAAAAGTAATGTATTAAGTATAATCAGTATATCCTAAATCTATTCCAAGCTTTAATTTAATTCTCTCAGTTCAATTAAATTTGTGGCAAATTTTCATTCAAAATAGTCATACAGTTTTTTATCTGTTGCAACTTCTTTCAGTGAGTTTATTCATAAGCTTTTATAAGCTTACGAAGTGTTTAATCAAGCTTGTACTCATATTACTATAAAATAATCAAAAATCCAAAGATAATAGTAGAAAATACAAAAATAGCTCATGGGAAGTAAAGGCAAAGCAGCCTGAGGAACTTTGGATTTTCATGGTATTAGAGCTCTTGGGAGCTTTAGGATGTGGAATTGCTCCTTGGTTCATCTTGGTCCTCAGTTTGGGAAATTGTAAGGTCCTCCCTCATTTTTTTGCATAATTTGTCTAAATTAAGATATAAGTGTGTTTTTTATGCTCCAAGTTATTTATTCATGCCTGTGTAGTGTTAGTATAGAGTAAACTAGTGGTTGCTTAGTTTAAGTTATTGTGTTGCTTTGAAAATTTTCCATATCAGTTTATTTAGGGGTGTTTGGATTAGTGCTTCACCATGGGCTCTTGTTGTTGTTTCATTGTTGTTTTAGATTAGGTAGATTGCATTAGGTCATAAGAGGTTAAGACAAGTCTCAAATCTAAGTATTCACAGCAAGGAAGTCAAAATCTTACCCATTTACCCATAACAGTTCCACTGTTGGAATTGTTGAGTCCAAACTCACCCATTTTCATTTTAAAACAACACTTGTGTTCAAATTTAGTCCTAGCCCATCTCATTACAACATATTGAGCCAATTTAATCACTACAAAACTCATAAAAGTCAACTTTCCAAGTTTTGTATGAAAAGTCAAAAATGCATGAACTCAGTTTTTTCCAAAATAGCAAGAATTTTCTAGAATTTTGTATAAGGTTTTAGGACTTGAAACTTGTTCATATTTACAACCCCCCTAGCTCATCTTCAAAATCCCATAGTTTCTATAATTTTGTGAATTTTTCTCTGGGCCCCACAGCCCCCCAAAGTCAGTTGCAAGGGAGGACCCTGCCCAGCATAAGCAGGTCACCACTCCATCACCACCACTTTGGTGGCGGTTTCTGGCCTCCACAGTGGTCCACATACCCCCTCATTGGTTTCTCCCAACCCCCCTCCGAGTACTCTTCAAGTTTTGACCCGTGGTTTGACCTCAACCCTTGTGGACCCCACTTGAATTAAGCCCTAATCTTTGTCCCATTTTCTGAGTTAAGCCAAGATATCAAAGTGCTTATTGTTCGCTTATTTGCTTAGTCTGTGGACCCCAGTGGCTTTTTCCAGCTTAATCATGCTCCCTTAACTTATTGGAACCAGAATTCACCATAATGGGTCCCACTTAAGTTCATTTGAGCTATTTTCCTCACTTGGTCAATAATAGTCAACTGTCACACCAATAAGCATCCACAGTGCCTATTTTTAAGCTACAAAAAAGTTGTTTTTATAAAAGTTAGTTGTTTTTAGTATTAAAATAGGTTTGTAAAAGAAAAATCAAGAAAAACCAATTTAATTATAAGTGATAGTTTCTATTTAATGTAATTTAAATTTAAATTTTCATTTTCAGATTTTTATTAAGTACTTGGTATTTTTATATTTTTATTAATTACCTTTTATATTAAAGTAATTTTATTAAATTTCTCAGATTTTTATTTTGTCATTTAGTATTTATTAGATTTAATATTAGTTTTATTTATAATTAATTAAATATCAAGTATTAAATAGCATAATTAATTTTTATAAAGTAACACCTAGTTTTTATATTTTTCCTAGCTTTTATATAATATAATATAATTTTAAAAATTTTTCTAGAATTTTTACTGTTCATTTTCTATTTTTAGTAATTTAAAATAGTTTAATTAGGTAATTAATATTTAATTAGTAATTAATTAATAGAAAAATCAAAAAAACACAAAAATACTTATTTTTAATTTTAAAGCTTGTTTTTAGTTATTTTATAATTTTATAAAATTAATTTTTACTTTTTTAGTATTTAATTAATATTATATTGTATTTAAGTGTTTTAAATATTAATAATTAGTTTTAATTAGTATTTAATTAATAATAAATAATTAATTAGTGTAAAAATTATTTTTCTTTTTCTAAAAATTTCTTTTATCTTTTAGTTTGTAAAAAAGTCATTTTCACCCCCTGGGGGTTTTCAGATTTCAGTTTTCACTTTTTATTTCGTACGTTCGCGTAAATTTAATTTGAACGTACGCGTTTTAGGTTTTAAACGTTTCTAGTTTTTCTAGATTTCCAGTCTTGTTCAAATAGCTGATTTAAGCTATTTCCTTGTAGATTCCTTGGTATAATCACTCACAAACCTTTTCCTGTCCAAATTCACCCGATCACAAACCTGTTTAATAACCATCCACACCTCGTCAGGACATAACGACCCGGGGATACCCTTTATTACCCGGAAGCATTGGTCTAGGTAGTTTAACTTTGTTGACCATTTACTTGGTCAATTTAAGTTGACTGTTTAGCATCAATAAAAATTTTGGCGCCGCTGCCGGGGAGGTGTGCGCGTTTCTGCAGCGTCTTTTGAGATTAGTGTTATCTCACCATCATCACTGTACAAATACCACCACTTGTGTAAATTTTAAATCAAAACACAAAAAAGTCATTAAAACTTTTCCTAAAGTGTTAAAACACCAAAAAAATTAAAAACAGCAAAACAGATCGTAACGTTTTCTGAATCGGTTTTCTTTTAAGGTGATTCTTAAAGAAAAACGACTTTAGATTACGAGACGATACCAAAAATATTGTCCAAAAGTTTTTCACCCATACACAAAACACAAAAACATCCGTCTTTTCTTGTGAATAATAATTATACATAAAAACTAACCATCACAAACCAAGACAGAACACCTACCAACTGGGGGTGTGAACATAATAGGTTCCCAAACCAAAGATTTAAAACTTGCCTTTGTATCCCCGTGAGTGGTGTACCTTTCTTAAAGAAGCCACTTGCTTGTGATTATTGGTTTAAGTTCACTGTGGATTTGCCTCGATTTTGTTTTGATTGGTTTTTATCCCTAGTGCATGCGCACTCGTTCTTCAAGGTCCACTAGCCCATTACGTGAGCTTGTCCGGAAACCTCGAAGACCTCGTAGACGTTCTGCACCAACAGTCAGATCTGAGATCCGTACTGTTGCCACACCTACTGTCACCATGGCGGAAGACCGCCCCATGTGTGAGCTTCTCCAAGCACCCATCGAGGGTTACGGAGATGCCATTGTTGTTCCAGCCATCGTGGCTGATAATTTCGAGCTCAAAACCGGGTTACTCAATCTTGTAACCTCAAGTCAATTCTACGGTTTTGAGAGGGACGATCCTCATGCTCACATTCGATGGTTCAATAAAATCACATCGACCATCAAGTACAAGAATGTCCCTTGTGAAGCAATCAAACTTCTTCTCTTCCCATTCTCCCTAGAGGGACAAGCCCGGATTTGGCTTGAAAAACAACCTCCTAGATCTATTGAGACATGGGAAGATCTTGTGAAAAAATTTGTGAATGAATTCTTCCCACCTTCCAAGACCACGAGTCTTAAGAACGAAATCACCAAGTTCACTCAGAAATATGATGAATCTTTTGGTGAAGCGTGGGATCGTTTCAAATAATTACTTCGCAAGTGTCCACATCATGGTTTCTCAGAGTTGATGCAACACGATACTTTCTACAATGGCGTGAGCCAAGCTGATCAGGATTCTCTCAATGCCTCCGCGGGAGGTAATTTCTTTAGTAGAACCACAAAAGAAGCTTTACAGATCATAGAAAACAAGTCCAAGGTCCGCTCTACACGAAGCAAATCGATTGTTTCTCAAATCAATGCGGGTCCTTCTTCTTCATCTTCTGTGGGTCAATCTAGCACGGATGCTAAGCTTGACAAGCTCACTGAAGCGATCCAAGCTTTGGTTCTCGCCAAAACAAAGAAAGTTTCATTTCCACAACATCCTCCCCCTGCTGAGGTTAAAAAATTGGAAGTCTGTGTGACTTGTGGTGGGCCGCATGCCTACTACAATTGCACAGCTACTGATGGTACTCCATATGAAGCTCATGATGTTGTCGGGTCCCAAAATCGAGGAGGCAATCAATACCGCCCTCCCATGGACCCGAACTATCGTCTTCACCATTATCCTGGTCCTCCCGGTTTTAATCAAAACCAAAATGTCCAAAACCGTGGCCAAAATCAAAATAGAGTGAACCAAGGTTATCAAAACCAAGGTAACTTCAATCAGGGTTACGGATTCCAAAATCAAAACCAAGGTTTCCAAAATCAAGGTTTCCAACACCAAAATCAAGGAAATTTTAACCGGAACCAAGGTCAGGGTAATTTCAATCTCGGGAATTTTCATGGAAACAATCACCAGAATCAAGGGAATTTCCATCATCAAAACCAAGGAAATTTCAACCAAGGTCCCAATCTGAACAATCGAGCTCAAAATCTTCCTAATCCGAATCAAGCCATTGTTCCAACTGGGCCTTCATCTGATGAGTTGTTAAAGCAATTCATCAAGTCCCAAGAAGATTTGAACAAGTTGCTGGTCAGCCAGATTTCTGATATCAAGAAGTCTTTAAATGATCGACCCTCGGGCTCAGGTATTACTTTACCGAGCAACACGATCGCTAACCCGAGGGGCGATGCTAAGGCGATCACGACACGAAGTGGTGCTTCATATGATGAACCCACGATTCCTACTACCTCTTCTCCTTCTCCTCCAAAGGTAGTGGATCGTGAACCTGAGGTAACAAAGGACAAGGTGCAAACTCCTAGCCCACCAAGTACAGCACACGTCCAACCTCAGGTTAATCCTGAAACCAGATGTAAGCCTGGAGTTGTCTTTGAACCACCAGAAACTCCAGTGGACAAATCCAAAACTTCTATTCCTTATCCATCACGTCTAAATGAACAAAAGCTCCGCGAAAAGGCTAGTCACCAAATGGATAAATTTTTCCAAATCTTCCAAGATTTGCACTTTGATATTAGCTTCGCGGACGCTATTCTCTTGATGCCCAAGTTTGCATCGACAATCAAAAATCTGTTGAGTAATAAAGAAAAACTCTTTGAGATGGCAAGAACTCCTCTGAATGAGCACTGCTCAGCAGTTCTCTTGAAAAAGCTTCCTGAAAAGCTTGGAGACCCCGGGAAATTTCTCATTCCTTGTACTTTCCCGGGTATGGTTGAATGCTTCGCCTTAGCTGATCTAGTTGCTAGCATTAACCTGATGCCATATTCTGTGTGGAAGAAACTTTCTCTTCCCGAAGTCACTCCCACGTGCATGACTTTAGAGCTTGCCGATCGTTCGATTTCTCGTCCTCTTGGCATTGCCGAGGACGTATTCGTTAAAGTGGGAAAGTTCCATTTTCCGGCAGATTTTGTGATTGTTGACTTTGATGCCGATTCTAGGGTCCCTCTCATTCTTGGAAGGGGATTCCTTAGAACTAGACGCGCTCTTATCGATGTATTCGAGCATGAGATCACATTACGTGTTGGAACGGAAGCCATTACCTTCAACCTAAATCAAACTTCGAGATACTCCTCCAATTATGACTGTGAATCGGTGAACCAAATAGATGTCATCGATGTTGCTGCTGAGGAGTATGCTCAAGAGATTTTAGGTTTCATTGATGATTCTTCGAGTGAAAACCTCACTCACTCTTCTCATCCCATCATAGCCAATTCTTCTCCTTCCCTCACTCCGTTTGAGGGAAGTGACTTCATCTTAGAAGAAATTGAGGCCTTTCTCAAAAGTGATTCGATTCCCGATGGAATCGATAACCAAGAGATTGACCCCGAGAGGGATATTCTCCTGCTTGAGAAGTTATTAAACGAATATCCCTATCCTCTTCCTGTTCTACCACAAACACTTCATAAGGAGGATGTAAAAAATGTTGAGAAAACTGATGACTTTCCCGAGGTTGAACTTAAGGACTTGTCGCCTCATCTTGAATATGCATTTCTGGAGGGTGATGATAAATTGCCCGTTATAATTGCTAAAGACTTAAATGTTGAGGAAAAGTCTGCTCTCATTAAGGTTTTGAAGTCGCATAAACAAGCAATTGCTTGGCGACTCTCCGACATCAAGGGCATTGACCCTGAATTTTGTACTCACAAAATTTTAATGGAGGACGACTTCAAACCTGCAGTCCAACAACAAAGAAGGGTGAATCCAAAAATTCACGAGGTTATCAAACAAGAGGTTTTAAAACTTCTTGATGCCGGATTGATTTACCCTATCTCGAACAGTCCTTGGGATAGCCCAATTCATTGTGTTCCAAAAAAGGGTGGCATTACTGTTGTCACAAATGAGGAGAATGAGTTGATTCCAACTCGTTTGGTTACGGGTTGGCGTGTCTGCATTGACTATCGCAAGTTAAATGACGCCACCCGTAAAGATCATTTTCCTCTGCCCTTTATGGATCAGATGCTCGAGAGATTAGCGGGGAATGAGTACTATTGCTTCCTCGATGGTTTCTCGGGATACTTTCAGATTCCCATTGATCCGCAAGATCAGGAAAAGACCACTTTCAGGTGCCCCTATGAAACTTTCGCATATAAATGTATGCCATTTGGCTTATGTAATGCTCCGGGCACGTTTCAAAGATGTATGATGGCCATATTTTCCGACATGATCGGGAAAACTATGGAGGTCTTTATGGACGATTTTTCGGTCATTGGGGATTCGTTCCAATCATGTCTCTCCCATTTAGACAGCATGCTAAAACGTTGTGAAGACACAAAGTTATGTCTAAATTGGGAGAAGAGTCACTTTATGGTCAAAGAAGGCATTGTCCTCGGCCATAAAAATTCAAAAAATGGGATTGAGATTGACATAGCCAAAGTGGACGTCATTGCAAAATTGCCTCATCCCACAACCGTAAAAGGTGTTAGGAGCTTTTAGGGTCATGCCGGTTTCTATCGTAGGTTTATTCAAGATTTTTCTAAAATCGCCCGGCCTATGACCCATCTCCTCGAAAAGGATGCTCCTTTTATCTTCTCCCCCGAGTGCATCGAAGCTTTTGAAACATTAAAGAAAAAGCTTACTGAGGCACCGATTCTTGTTGCCCCCGATTGGGACTTGCCCTTCGAGCTCATGTGTGATGCTAGTGATTATGCGATAAGGGCAGTCTTGAGGCAACGAAAAACAAAACATTTTCAGCCTATACACTATGCCAGCAAAACTATGACCGAGGCTCAAAGTCATTACACCACCACTGAAAAAGAATTATTAGCTCTGGTGTATGCTTTCGAAAAATTCCGGCCATACTTGATACTGACCAAAAGCATAGTGTATACGGATCACATGGCTTTGAAGTACCTCTTTGCAAAACAAGATGCAAAGCCGAGACTCCTCCGTTGGGTTCTCCTCCTACAGGAATTTGATATCATTATTCGTGATAAAAAAGGAGTTGAGAACCTAGTTGTTGATCATCTCTCCCGTCTTGAAAACCCTCACCAAGATGCTTTCGAGAAAAAGGAAATAAACGAAACATTTCCTCTCGAAACCCTTAATGCGGTTTCATTTCGTGGAGACTCGATTACCCCATGGTTTGCCGATTTCGCAAACTACCTTGCGGGTAACTTTGTTGTGAAAGGGATGTCGTCCCAACAAAAAAATAAATTATTCAAAGATGTAAAACATTACTTCTGGGATGACCCCTATCTTTTCAAAATTTGCGCGGATCAAGTCATCCGGCGGTGTGTGTATGGTCAATAAGCCACGGAAATTTTAAAGGCTTGCCATGCTGGTCCCATGGGGGGCCACCACAATCCCAACTACACTGCCAAAAAGGTGTTTGATTCCGGCTTTTATTGTCCCTCGATCTACAAGGATGCCCAAGAACTGGTCAAGTCCTGTGACGCTTGTCAACGTCACGGGAACATTTCACAAAAAAACGAAATGCCTCAAAATGCAATTCAAGTTTGTGAAATTTTTGACATCTGGGGCATCGACTTTATGGGGCCATTTCGTCTTCTCATGGCAACAAATACATACTCGTGGCAGTTGACTACTTGTCAAAATGGGTTGAAGCGAAAGCTTTACCCACAAATGATGGCTGAGTAGTTGTGAAATTTTTAAAAGCTCTTTTTTCCCGATTCGGAACTCCACGTGCTATTATTAGTGATCGTGGTACGCACTTCTGTATTGACAAATTCGACAAAGTCATGCAAAAGTACGGTGTAACTCACCGTCTTTCTACTGCGTACCACCCTCAAACAATTGGACAAGTAGAAGTTTCCAATCGGGGCATTAAAAGAATTTTAGAAAGAACCGTAGGTGAAAATCGTGCATCGTGGTCGGATAAATTAGATGATGCACTTTGGGCTTTCCGTACGGCTTACAAAACACCCATTGGGTGTACGCCTTACAAACTTGTGTACGGGAAAGCATGCCATCTTCCGATCGAGCTTGAACACAAAGCCTATTGGGCCCTCAAGCATGCTAATTTTGACCTCAAAACTGCGGGTGATCATAGAAAAGTTCAACTGAATGAATTAAACGAACTTCGTGATCAAGCTTACGAGATCTCTTTGATCTACAAAGAAAAGACAAAGAAGATTCATGACTCCAAAATCAAGAACCGCGTTTTTAAAGTTGGTGATCGAGTCCTTCTTTTCAATTCTAAACTCAAGATCTTCTCGGGAAAGCTAAAAACCCGCTGGACTGGTCCATTCACTATCGCAAAAGTTTATCCTTATGGCACCGTCGAATTATCTCAAAATGACGGTCCGAATTTCAAAGTCAATGGACATCGTTTAAAGCACTACTTTGGAGAGGACATACCATCCATGGTTGTCCCGGATCTCCAAACTTTCCCCAAGGACAATTGAATTCGGGGATCGAGTCAAGCTAGCGACTTGATGAACAAAAACAATAGCACAATACGGGTTTTCACCTGTATCTCTGATTTCTTTCTACTTTCTACCACCTAGTGTGGGGGAATGGCCAACCCCCAACTGTTTGAAAATGTATATATGTATATAAGTTCAAAAAAAAAATGTATATATTGAAATAAAGTGAAATATGGTATTTCCACAGTTAGATTCGAATATTAGCTTCTTCCGTTCAAAGAGTCGGCATAATAGCCGGGACTTTGAATATTGAGGACGAATTCATTTCTAAGTGTGGGGGGGAAATTCTAGCGAATTTTATCAAAATATATCTTCTAGTAACCCCGTTTTTGGCCAAAATTTTCAAAATTTTTTTCACTTTATTTCAAAATTTTGTGGTAATCAGTCCGCCAGGTCTAACCGACAAAGGGATTGGCTAATCTAGGAGCAAACGGCTCTTGGTAAAGATAACTCAAATCTGTTGACGGCTTGCAATTTGCCCAAAATTGTATGGTAAATCAACTAGCCATATCGCATAAAGTGAATGAGTTGGCTAGCCCGCAAGATTATGGCTTGTGGTAAAGGCAGTGGAAAAACCATAATTGGTAATCAGCTCACAAAGATGTTGACGTTGTCCATCAAGAGTTGGCTAGTCCAGAAGCAAACGGCTTTTGGTAAAGACTAATCAAATCCGTTGACAGCTGGTGGTTTGCTCAAAATCACATGGTTATCAGGTGGACCATAGTTCTTACTTGAATCGATACATCTGGCTACTCCAGAAGTGATGGCTTTTGGTAAAGAGTTTTTCAAATCCATCAAGTTTTCTAAAAAGATTGCTAGGGACTAGCAATAGTTTAGTGTGGGGGATTGATGAGTGCTCAAACACTCATCATTTTTGTCGTATTTAAACTGCCAAAACATACAAAAACAATCAAAAAGTTATCAAAATACTTAAATTATCCCATGGATTGTGTTTTATGTATTTTAAATGCAAAATGAGCAAAAACAAATGAAAAATGTACAAAGTTTGCAATATTGGCAGTTTCAGTCCCCCAAGTTTCAACCCAAGGTTTTGAAAGTCAAATTTCACAAAATATTATAATTGGGTCAAAAGTTTTCCAAAATTACACATTTGGTCCCTGAGATTTCAAATTTGGCAAAACAGGTCCCTGGGAATTTTGAAAAATGAAAAATGGCAAAATTGGTTCTTGGTTTGTTGGTGATTGGCATTTTTGGTCCTTGGAAACAATGTGGGAAAATTACAAGTTCAGTCCTCAAAGTTTGGAAAATTACAAAATTGGTCCTTGTGATACATTTAACCAAACGGACCCTTTATTATTATCAAACAAACACCCCAAGCCCAAAATCCAACCCTGATCCAAAACCATCCCCAAGCCCACTCCACTCCCAGGCCCAATCCCATTTTATTAATAAAACCCCCCCAGTCAAACCACCGCCCCTTTGACCACCTTCCCTCCCAACTGTATCCCACAAAACCAGGGTACCCTGCTCCCCCCTCCTCCTCACCTTTTTCACCATGAGCCCCCCTCAATTAATACCCCTCACCAACCTAACCAACCCCCACCACCACAATTAATACCCCTCGCCTAACCCACTCAATCCTGCCCAATATAAATTTCCCGCCAAAAATTGTTTCAAAGGTCAAGATCAAAAGAAAGCCATCCAAGGGCTGAGAGGAGGTGGGAAAGAAAGATAGAGACCCCAGGGACTATAAAAGTAAAGAAAGAATGAAGAAGGGAGACACAATTAGTTTTTTTTTTTTTGTAAGTATAGTTTAGTTTTAAAATCGGCTAAGTGTAATTTCTCTTTTATAATGTAATTTTTAGTTTAAAAGTAATGTATTAAGTATAATCAGTGTATCCTAAATCTATTCCAAGTTTTAATTTAATTCTCTCAGTTCATTTAAATTTGTGGCAAATTTTCATTCAAAATAGTCATAGAGTTTTTTATCTGTTGCAACTTCTTTCAGTGAGTTTATTCATAAGATTTTATAAGCTTTTGAAGTGTTTAATCAAGCTTGTACTCAGATTACTATAAAATAATCAAAAATCGAAAGACAATAGTAGAAAATACAAAAATAGCTCATGGGAAGTAAAGGCAAAGCAGCCTGAGGAACTTTGGATTTTCATGGTATTAGAGCTCTTGGGAGCTTTAGGATGTGGAATTGCTCCTTGGATCATCTTGGTCCTCGGTTTGGGAAATTGTAAGGTCCTCCCTCATTTTTTTGCATAATCTGTCTAAATTAAGATATAAGTGTGTTGTTTGTGCTCCAAGTTATTTATTCATGCCTATGTAGTGTTAGTATAGAGTAAACTAGTGGTTGCTTAGTTTAAGTTCTTGTGTTGCTTTGAAAAATTTCCATATCAGTTTATTTAAGGACGTCAAAATCTCACCCATTTACCTATAACAGTTCCACTGTTGGAATTGTTGAGTCCAAACTCACCCATTTTCATTTTAAAACAACACTTGTGTTCAAATTTAGTCCTAGCCCATCTCATTACAACATATTGAGCCAATTTAATCACTACAAAACTCATAAAAGTCAACTTTCCAAGTTTTGTATGAAAAGTCAAAAATGCATGAACTCAGTTTTTTCCAAAATAGCAAGAATTTTCTAGAATTTTGTATAAGGTTTTAGGACTTGAAACTTGTTCATATTTACAACCCCCTAGCTCATCTTCAAAATCCCATAGTTGCTATAATTTTGTGAATTTTTCTCTGGGCCCCACAGCCCCCCAAAGTCAGTTGCCGGGGAGGACCCTGCCCTTCATCAGCAGGTCACCACTCCATCACCACCACTTTGGTGGTGGTTTCTGGCCTCCACAGTGGTCCACATGCCCCCTCATTGGTTTCTCCCAACCCCCTCCTAGTACTCTTCAAGTTTTGACCTTTGGTTTGACCTCAACCCTTGTGGACCCCACTTGAATTAAGCCCTAATGTTTGTCCCATTTTCTGAGTTAAGCCAAGATATCAAAGTGCTTATTATTGGCTTATTTGCTTAGTCTGTGGACCCCAATGGCTTTTTCCAGCTTAATCATGTTCCCTTAACTTATTGGAAATAGAATTCACCATAGTGTGTCCCACTTAAGTTCATTTGAGCTATTTTCCTCACTTGGTCAACAATAGTCAACTGTCACACCAATAAGCATCCACAGTGCTTATTTTTAAGCTACAAAAAAGTTGTTTTTAGAAAAGTTAGTTGTTTTTAGTATTAAAATAGGTTTGTAATAGAAAAATCAAGAAAAACCAATTTAATTATAAGTGATAGTTTCTATTTAATGTAATTTAAATTTTAATTTTCATTTTTAGATTTTTATTAAGTACTTGGTATTTTTATATTCTTATTAATTACCTTTTATATTAAAGTAATTTTAGTAAATTTCTCAGATTTTTATTTTGTCATTTAGTATTTATTAGATTTAATATTAGTTTTATTTATAATTAATTAAATATTAAGTATTAAATAGCATAATTAATTTTTATAAAGTAACACATAGTTTTTATAATTTTCCTAGCTTTTATATAATAGAATATAATTTTAGAATTTTTTCTAGAATTTTTACTGTTCATTTTCTATTTTTAATAATTTAAAATAGTTTAATTAGGTATTTAATTTTAAAGCTTGTTTTTAGTTATTTTATAATTTTATAAAATTAATTTTTACTTTTTTAGTATTTAATTAATATTATATTGTATTTAAGTGTTTTAAATATTAATAATTAGTTTTAATTAGTATTTAATTAATAATGAATAATTAATTAGTGTAAAAATTATTTTTCTTTTTCTAAAAATTTTCTTTTATCTCTTAGTTTGTAAAAAAATCATTTTCACCCCCTGGGGGTTTTCAAATTTTAGTTTTCACTTTTTATTTCGTACGTTCGCGTAAATTTAATTTGAACGTACGCGTTTTAGGTTTTAAACGTTTATGGTTTTTCTAAATAACCAGTCTTGTTCAAATAGCGAATTTAAGCTATTTCCTTGTAGATTCCTTAGTATAATCACTCACAAACCTTTTCCTGTCCAAATTCACCCGATCACAAACCCGTTTAATAACCATCCACACCTCGTCGGGACATAACGACCCGGGGATACCCTTTATTACCCGGAAGCATTGGCCTAGGTAGTTTGACTTTGTTGACCATTTACTTGGTCAATTTAAGTTGACTGTTTAGCATCAATCAGCTACACATGCTAATACGTATGTTATCGATACCACTCGTAAAATTTGAAAATAATGTTTATCGTCGAAAAATACATTTTTGACGTCTCGTTAAGTTATTAACCACTTTTCATGTAAATACGTTGAAACGGTACTCCACGATCCTCGTTTGGTCTTTTATCGGTAAATATAGTATTTTCGTCGTAAAATAACATTTTCATTACTTGAAAATATGCCCAAATTGGCCTCGTAAAACTAGTCGCAAAATGGTGAATATTAAGAGTTAGGAAAGAAGCTCAATAGTTTTGAGAAGATTTTCACAATATCTAAAAAGTCATAGAACTGAAGTTTGTCCATACGGGTCTCGATCATAAATAAAAATAGCCGCGAAGTGAGGTGTTTGGGCTGTTCTGATAGATTCTGGGCAGTTTTCGGGAAAGTTTGGAAGGCCATAAGTTATTCGTTATAAATCGTTTTGACAAACCGTTGGATGTTTTGAAAACTAGGCTGGGTGAAATAACTTTTTGTCAATGATGCAAAGTTTCCAGAAATGAGTTTATCAATGAGAAAATTGGCTCTCAACCTGGTCACTTGGCGAAATGGTTAATACTTGGATCTAAGTTCAAACGCTTGTATCTTTTTCGTTATAAGCTCGTTTTCTTCGTTATTTATATCCCCGGAATCGTATTTATATATACTAATATAATTTCAGTAGGTCGGCTCTTATAGATTATGTCTAACGCCTCTTTTTGTCCTTCAAAATTCGTCCAACAGCAAGTACATTTTCAGAAAATAGTTTTCGTCATTAAACTTGCAAAAATCATATCTCCTTCGTTATAAACTCGTTTTAATCCGTTCTTTCGCCCACGGCTTCGTTTTTGAAAGCATTTTCTGATTCTTTAGCCCAATATAACCCAGAAACCCCTGATCTTTCCAGATTTTACAAAAATGGACAGCTTGTTTATATATTGTTCAAAAATGAGTTTCCTAGTGTATAACTTGTTCAAATCTTTACCAAACTACTCCAAATCAACTCCACAATTACTAAATCCTACCATACACCTTCTTAGGGTGTCATGGGTTCCTAGTCTTCACCAAAAATGGTGGATTTCATGAGATCACTCTAAATATTCATGGATCTATGTTAAAATACAAGAATTAAAATAGAGTGGCATTTAACATATATATTTGCATGATTTGCTACTAAAACATCAAAATAACTTGAATGAAAGTATAAAAGATTAGAAAAGTTTACTTGAAACTTACTTGAAGATTACTTGATGTTTTGAGATGATTTGGATGAAAATACTTAAGAAACTTTGAGGTTTTTATCTCAAAACCTTAACTAGTAACACTAATGGAGCTTGAAAAATACTTGATCTTGCAAAATTATGATTTTCTTCTTGTGGCCGTGGGTTGGAGCAAGAGGGAGCAAAAGATGAGATTTTTGTTAACTGATGAAAGTTTGCTTGGATTGTGGAAGAAAATAATAGATGTATGTTTTATTTTTCAAAGACATAAAGAACATGAAATAAATGAAGTAAGTAAGATATTTTCAAAGTTGTGTAAGAAAGGATGGGGGTTAAGAAAATGTAGAGATCATGTAAGATATTTAGTAGATAATGTTAGATATTATATGTTTTAAGTGATACCGGGTACCGATTAGATAGAAATAAATTTTAACAGTACCAAATAAAATATGACGACGCTGTAAAATTTTATGAAATTACATTCCTGATAAGAATCGGGTGTTAAAATAGTTGTCGTATTGAAATATCGTGATCCGACGTAATTTTAGGCGTTTACCGGAAAATATAGCAAATGGTTTCAAAACACCGGGTAAATTAATAATATAAATTTTATATTATCGTAATGAGTATCAAAATATACTAGGATCGTAGACGGGAGTATCGGGTATATATTAGTAGTAAAAAAACTGAGTGGTAACGTTAATTACAAATTAAGCATACGTAAATTGAAATGATGCGTATCCGTGCATGATCTAAAGTGCTGATGATGTTACTGATGATATGTAGACTACTCCAGTCTACATGCCGTGTCCCTACTGATGATGCATAAATTCGCAGCAAAACCTAACTAGTTACGCGAATTTGAATAACCGTAAACTAGATTTACGAAATGATGAACGACAATCGTAAATAGTGATTTCCCTTCCGGAAATGAATAGTGTGTGTGAATAATGAAATTTTGAAACACTTCTCAGAATCTCAAACTGACTTCAAAAATGATGAATAGTGATCGGTGAATAGTAAATGATGAATAGTAACTTCTCGAGATGAATAATGAAATTTCGATGTTTGAAAAAGGACCTGAAATTACGAGTTGTGACAGTCTTCCCCTCTAAAAGGAAGTCCTGAAGTTCAGTTTGTGTTGGTCTCTAAAGTGGTATTGGTGAAAAGATGATAATATTCGAGAATTCCAGCGAACTTTCACGATAGCAATTCGACTTCGCTTCAACTATTCGACCTTAAAGTCCATGATTTCTACTGGTTCTCCTACAAGGTTTAGGTTTGTCATTGGGTTGGATTCCTTCCAATGGAATCATGAGTGACTAATCTGAAAGTCATTTCTTGAGATTTAGAAAAGTATGAAACATGATTGTGTAACCTACTTTTCTCTAACAAGGCTCAAGTCTGACGGCCACTAGGCCTTCTTTGTCTGAAATATTAAATAGTCCAGTGTATATCGGGTTTAACTTTCTGAATTTTTCTGAATTGTATCATGCCTTTCTTAGGTAGAACTTTCAACATAACCCTGCCACCAACTTGAAATTCTAAGGGTTTACAACTTATCGAACTTGTAACTAATTCTTGATTTGTAGGAAATTCCTGGTTATTTCATGAATGCTTACTGGACTAGTGAGTTGGGCTTTTCCAAATTTCGATCCGTCAATGGATGTTGACACTTCAACCATAGAGTGCTTCAAATGATGTAGTCTCTAAGCTCGTATGGTAACTATGGTTGTAAAAGAATCCGATTTATGGCAAATGGTTAGTCCAACCATTTCTATAGTCAATCACTCATGCTCTGAGCATATCTTCCTATGTTTGAATCGTTCTCTAATTTCTGACCATTGGTCTGCAGATGATAGGTGGTGTAGTTCCAAAAGAATCTTAATGAAATCGCTAGGAGTTTGAGGTGAATCAAATTCCTCTATTAGGAATAATTGCAATGGATATCATGAATCTTGTGGAAAAACTTACAAGGTTAAGTCCGTCAAAGGGTGTTGTTGAAAATAATAGATTAGGATAAGGTTGTGATCCTCCACAGGATGTCATGAATTAAGTCTTTCTCCACCTACGATACTTAGAAAGCCGTTTACTTAGAAAGCCGTTTACTTAAAGTTGTAAAATTTTCCCCAAGCTCTATGTCGTCAATTCACAAACTCCTAAATGTAGAAGTGATCTAATATAGTGATTGATTTTCAAAGTTTGTTTTGAGATTGTGTGTTTTGTTCATAAACATTCCCTGAATAAATGAGTTTACAACTTTAAGTAAACGGATTTCTAAGTAACATTTTTCTTGATGTTTCCAGTTATGCAAGATAGGACTGTTTTCAACATTAGATGGATAGTATGGTTTACCAAAGATTGATGTTTAAAATTTCTTAACATCCAATAGATTTGCAAAAGATAAACCAAAAGGAATTTGCTTGTCAAAATAAGTGCCTCAGAAAAGTATTTCTTGCAAGATATATGTTTTGTATAACTGTAGTTTAGAGAAAAATCCATTTAAAAGTGAAAGTATTAAGGGGATAAAATAGTCGGGTAGGTATGTCTGCACAAATGCCTAGGTGTCTAACATATTTGAATAAAGTCTATTGGTGAGGACATGTTCAATTGCAGGTTCTATAGTCTTGGTTAAGAGGTTGGATTTTTATCACTATGGTGTTGCTCAGTGAGCATTCGCATCGAAAATAATCTTGTAATTCAATCAAGCCAATACTTTCTAGATGGTAGAATTTTGGCGATCAGGCTAGTGATAGTGGTTCGAATGGTTTTGTGATATCTTGAGGTTTCTGTTGTGTTTTGGAATGGTTTTAATGTACCGAGGGATCCTCCTCATAGATGGTATGGAAAGTCTTTCCTAGGAAGGTCATTGATAATATCCACTTATCAATATAGGGAGTAGTGAGTAATGAGTGACATATGAATCTATAGAGTGTCACCTAATTTCTATATATATATATATATATATATATATATATATATATATATATATATATATATATATATATATATATATATGGGGATGGGGAAAGGAAATGATAGTGATGATGAGAAGGGAAAAGACTGTGACAGCTGCGACACAATGAGATTGTGATGAAAGGGAATACTGAGATGTAAAATGAAACATTTGGAAATTGGGTATAGAATTCAATCCAAACGAAATTTTATTATAACTATTCTCAGTGTTGCAAAATTCATCTCTGAGTTGGATATAGGTGGTCAGCCTATGTCCCACTATCCCGGGTCGAATGTAGATGACCAGTCTACATTCCACCGAGGTTCCATGAATTTTGAAATACTCAGTTCAGTTATACTAAAACTATGCCCTTCACAAATACAAAGACGTTCTGAAAGACTAAGGCAAATAACCAAACTCGAGGTCGAATGATGAAACTATGCAAGGAGAAGGCGTACCATGAGACGCATAAGTTATGTAAGCCTACTAATAGGAAAGACAATTATGGTAATCAACTAGAATAAATGAATATGATATATCTAATAATGAGATACAAATCTCATCACATATGTCAGTAACAAACCACAAATGAGGCATTAGCTTGGCAGGCAGGCACGTGACGGTCATAGGGTTAAGTTTTCTTGAAAGTAGCTATAGTCTAGGTTTTAAAAACACTTAGTTCGCTATGGCCAAAGCTTTGATACCAATCTATCACACCCCCAGACTCGGGTCCAGCGGAAGCTTATATGTAGCTGGGGTATAACTCAATTGGTATCTCAAGACAAGTGCAAAAATGGTTTTCACTTCAATCATTTAGAATAAAATCATTTAAGCAAAAAATGTTGAAATTACATTGTTAAAAGTAGTGCGGAATTAGGCCCTTAAAATACTTTAAAACGGTCCCCAAATGAATAATCAGAGTCTTCTATGACCATGCCATGCCCTGCCAAAACCTCCAGTAGCGTGCCGTTGCTTAATACCTGAAATTACATGCTAAAGTGTCAACACGAGGTTGGTGAGTTCATAGAGTCTTGTGAAAAAGAATGCAATGCATATGAATGAAGATTTCCCAGCAAAGGCATCGTAAATCCACTCAGTTCAAAGTCCTGCCATAAAAGACTTGTAACTTGTGTGTTTACGACCCACTGCCAAATATGATTTAGTTATGTGAACAAAAGTAATACTTGTATCTAGATTCAAAGATAAATATAGCAAAAGATTCAAAGATAAATATAAAGAATTCTTGCAATGAGGCCATATAAGCAATTTTTGACAATGCTGACAATGTCGCCAGATAAACAATTGTGACAATGAGGTCATATAAATAAGTCTGACAATGTCGCCAGATAGATAAGTCAGTCAAGTGGGAAAAACCGCAATATTACGTTTGACATCACAGCCAAGTGGGGAAACCACAATACGTTTGACATCACAGCCAAGTGGGGAAACCACAATATTACATCTGACGTATACGAACAATGGATGACCATGAGGTCATATAAACAAGGATGACAAATCCCATGAAATGCAGGTAATCAAACATACCAATGAAATATAGGTAATCAAACATACCAATGAAATACAGGTAATTAAACATACCAATGAAATGCAGGTGATCAAACATATATTTAGGTAAAGCTGAAAATATTTGAGTAATCAACTATGTAAAGCTAGTAATGCGTTTAGGTAAAACGAGCATGTATTCTCCCCCAAAGAGTTTACCAAAACAATTGAAAAAGTAGGGGCTATGACTCACCTGGTGCGATAGTTACGATGACAAAAGTGGATACACTAAAATGAGGCACGATCTCTAACCGCAACCTAATATGAATGATAGTTTCTAATGTAAGAAATGAAATGATGCTACACATGCAAATACGTATGTTATCGATACCACTCGTGAAATTTGAAAATAATGTTTATCGTCGAAAAATACATTTTTGATGTCTCGTTAAGTTAATAACCACTTTCCATGTAAATACGTTGAAACGGTACTCAACGATCCTCGTTTGCTGTTTTATCGGTAAATATAGTATTTTCGTTGTAAAATAACATTTTCATTACATGAAAATAAGCCCAAATTGGCCTCGCAAAACTAGTCGCAAAATGGTGAATATTAAGAGTTAGGAAAGAAGCTCAATAGTTTTGAGAAGATTTTCACAATATCTAAAAAGTCATAGAACTGAAGTTTGTCCATACGGGTCTTGATCATAAAGAAAAATAGCCACGAAGTGAGGTGTTTGGGCTGTTTGGATAGATTCTGGGCAGTTTTCGGGAAAGTTTGGAAGGCCATAAGTTATTCGTTATAAATCCTTTTGGCAAACGATTGGATGTTTTGAAAACTATGCTGGGTGAAATAACTTTTTGTCAATGATGTAAATTTTCCAGAAATAAGTTTATCAATGAGAAAATTGACTCTCAACCTGGTCATTTGGCGAAATGGTTAATACTTGGAAAAGTTTCTAAGTATTTTGCTGAAGCAAAAATATTAAAATCGTCTAAGTTCAAACGCTTGTATCTTTTTCGTTATAAGCTCGTTTTCTACGTTATTTATATCCCTGGAATCGTATTAATATATACTAATATAATTTCAGTAGGTCGGCTCTTATAGATTACGTCTAACGCCTCTTTTTGTCCGTCAAAATTCGTCCAACAGCAAGTACATTTTCAGAAAATAGTTTTCGTCGTTAAACTTGCAAAAATCATATCTCCTTCGTTATAAACTCGTTTTAATCCGTTCTTTCGCCCACGGCTTCGTTTTTGAAAGTATTTTCTGATTCTTTAGCACAGTGTTACCCGGAAACCCTGATCTTTCCAGATTTTACAAAAAAGGACAGCTTGTTTATATATTGTTCAAAAATGAGTTTCCTAGTGTATAACTTGTTCAAATGTTTACCAAACTACTCCAATTCAACTCCACAATTGCTAAATCCTACCATACACCTTCTTAGCGTGTCATGAGTTCCTAGTCTTCACCAAAAATGGTGGATTTCATGAGATCACTCTAAATATTCATGGATCTATGTTAAAATACAAGATTTAAAATAGAGTGGCATTTAACATATATATTTGCATGATTTGCTACTAAAACATCAAAATAACTTGAATGAAAGTATAAAAGATTAGAAAAGTTTACTTGAAACTTACTTGAAGATTACTTGATGTTTTGAGATGATTTGGATGAAAATACTTAAGAAATTTTGAGGTTTTTATCTCAAAACCTTAACTAGTAACACTAATGGAGCTTGAAAAATACTTGATCTTGCAAAATTATGATTTTCTTCTAGTGGCCGTGGGTTGGAGCAAGAGGGAGCAAAAGATGAGATTTTTGTTAACTAATGAAAGTTTGCTTTGATTGTGGAAGTAAATAATAGATGTATGTTTTATTTTTCAAAGACATAAAGGACATGAAATAAATGAAGTAAGTAAGATATTTTCAAAGTTGTGTAAGAAAGGATGGGGGTTAAGAAAATGTAGAGATCTTGTAAGATATTTAGTAGATAATGTTAGATATTATATGTTTTAGGTGATACCGGGTACCGAGTTAGATAGAAATAAATTTTAACAGTACGAAATAAAATATGACGACGTTGTAAAATTTTATGAAATTACATTCCTGATAAGAATCGGGTGTTAAAATAGTTGTCATATTGAAATATCGTGATCCGACGTAATTTTAGGCGTTTACCGAAAAATATAGCAAATGGTTTCAAAACACCGGGTAAATTAATAATATAAATTTTATATTATTGTAATGAGTATCAAAATGTACTAGGATCGTAGACGGGAGTATCTGGTATATATTAGTAGTAAAAAAACTGAGTTGTAATGTTAATTACAAATTAAGCATACGTAAATTGAAATGATGCGTATCCGTGCATGATCTAAAGGGCTGATGATGTTACTGATGATATGTAGACTACTCCAGTCTACATGTCTTGTCCCTACTGATGATGCATAAATTCGCAGCTAAACCCAACTAGTTACGCGAATTTGAATACCCGTAAACTAGATTTACGAAATGATGAACGACAATCGTGAATAGTGATTTCCCTTCCGGAAATGAATAGTGTTTTGTAAATAGTGAAATTTTGAAACACTTCTCAGAATCTCAAACTGACTTCGAAAACGATGAATAGTAAAATGATGAATAGTTATCGGTGAATAGTAAATGATGAATAGTAACTTCCCGAGATGAATAATGAAATTTCGACGTTTGAAAAAGGACCTGAAATTACGAGTTGTGACACAAAGGAACTTATATGAGCAACAAATCTCATAATTGAACCACTTAATCCAACTTGCAGGCCTCAAAATGAAATCAGAAACTTGGTTCAATCCACACAACTTGACAAGCAAATAAGCTGAGCAAATAAGCTCAAGAGTAAAAGCTTATGGGGGCAAAACTTCTACAGACCTACTGAGATGCCAAATTAACCAAGAAAACTAATTCTAGATCCAATACACTACTCTAAAAGTTTCCTAGAAATATGATTAAAAGCTGATGAGCAGGGGATTATATTGGCCAAATAGACAACTTAGACCCAACTTTTTAACAAGAAAATGAAAATCAAAGTGAAATTTTCTTTTTGTTTATAAATCTTAAACTGACAAACTACCAACATCAGCAAATCAAACTCTCCTTAAACCAATAATGAATCATAGGATTACTCACAAGGATCAGATCAAAATCTGTTGAGCAGGGCTACTTGACTTTTTGATTTGACTTAAACTTTGACTAAAATGAACTTGTACTGATCTAATCTACTCCTAGTTGATATGGTTATCTAATTTAATAGCTATTTAACCTAGATATAACCTAATTATAACAAATTTCAAATTCGCAGACTTCAAAACTGTAGTTATGCTCACAGAAACTGTCTTATAAGCTAATTTTGACTTTTTTGCACAGTGACCTACCTATTTTATGCTTAACTAAGCCTACTTATACCCTAAGTGTTATACCTAAGTAATCAATACCTTCTGAAACACAACTAAAACCAGCAAACCTGTTAAATCCAAACACTCCTAATAGTGACTGATGCAACTAGTTATGAAGCAGTATTGAGCAATGAACATCCAAAATGAGGCAACAATGAAACAGTAACACACCAACTTAAAGCAAACTAAGATCTCATTGCAAAATAAACTGAGAATATGCTTAAAATATCAAAGTAAACCGAAATAAGCAACAATAAAAGGACTAAAACTACTATTACTTACTGATGCAGAATTAGATAAAAATAAATGAGAACTTACAAGTAAAAGCCCCCTCAGCTCAAACAGAGGGGGTTCACTTAGCTAGCCTGTCTTTATGACAGGCCAAGGGCTCCTTGATGGTCTGTCAAACTCCACAGAATAAGCTGAGCTTATTGAAATAGGCTCAAGTTGACCATAGTTGACTTTTGAGTATTTGAAATTTGATAAACTAAATAGGCTCACAGTAAGCTAGACAGCTTATATCAAACACATAAAGCTCATTGAAGCTTAATTTGAATTAATAAAAACTATTTTGATATATTTTTTTCTAATTTTTTTATTTTTTGGATTTTCAATATAAGATGAACAAAAACTGAAATAAAGATTTGCAACAAACTAAATAAGATTCGTATAATCTAACTCAAATAGTAAATAGGAATTAAGCAGAAACAATTAAGAAATCAGACACTGAAATGAAAAACTAAATTATATTAATTAAAATTTGAGTACAATATTTGAAAAGGAAATACAATAAACTTGAAAGACAGAAAACTTAAACAAACTTTTTAATAAAAACCTACCCATTCTCTGTGATACAAAAGGGGCGTATTTATAGTTGAAGGATGAGCTTGGGGTGAAGCTTCTAGCCTTCCATGTCACTGATCCAGGAGAAATTTGTGTTTCTTTGGTTAGATATCAACCCTTGGATATGCCTTGGTCCCCAATCCTCAACTCTCAGCCCTTAGATTGAATGATTGATAGATTGATCCTGCGTGTGTCCTGTGATTGGTCCACGTGTGCACCTCTGACATACCCTGACACCTTCTAGAACTCCAATCATTGGGTAATTTGTTTTAGTACGAGGTAATTTTAGGAGTGGGGTAATTCTAGGGTTTATGGCTACAGTAATTTCTAGGTAAATGTTGGTTTTAGGTGGCGGGAAAGGTTTGGGGGTGTTTTTATTATAATTTTGACCGGGTTGGGTAGGGGGTTGATTTGGGTGGTTTAGTGGGTGGATCGGGTAAGGGAGTAATAAGGTGTTGGGCTTGTGTTGTTTTGGGCCAAGCAGGGAGTTGGTATTGGATTTGGTTGTGGATCCATTTGCTTAGGATTACTAATAAACGTAAGGACCAACTTTGAATTTCTAAAAATTATAGGGGCTGAAATGTCATTCTTCCAAAGTATTTTTCCAAGGGCCATTGTTGTCAATCTCTAAATTATGGAGGATTATAGTTGACTTTTCTTCTAAAAATTCTTCAAAGGACCATAATTGTCAGTATCTGTAACATGGAGGACTGAAATTGCCAAACTCTTCAAACTTTCACCATGGACTAATTTTGGAGCTTTATGAATCTCTGTGGACTTGTTTTGACTTTTTGAGCTTTCTTTGATCATTAAGCTTCCCCGGCTCCGGCTTTTGACCTTTTTCCATTCTCGTGCTAGGTTTTGTCGGTTTTGGCTTTGTTTTTGTCCATTTTTCACATATCTGTACCTGCACATACACAAATACAAAAACACACATTCTCTTGGCATATTTGGTTAGTATTTGGTGTTTTTGGTCTGATTTAAGGCCTAAAAATGATGTGTGAATAAGCACACATCAGAAAGGCTAATACTAGTTAAACATAAGCTAGAAAACTTAGTTGTTACATAAAAATATAAGTTACATGCATTTAGGACTAGTTTTCAAAAAAATTACATGCATAAGGGTATATATCATAAATTCCTGAAATCATAAAGTCTGGGGACTGTTTTTGACATTTCCTAGAAGTTATATGTGTAAGGCCTAGTTTTGTAAAGTATTAAAACCCTAGAATAGATATTAAAATAAGTTATAAAATAAAAAGGACTAGTTATGCAAATATTATAAAGTTAAAAGTCTAAATGGTAAATATAGAAAAATTATAAGTTAAAGGGTTAAATATGTCATTTTCTAAAACTATAGAAGTCTAGAAACTAGTTGTGTTAAGTATAGATAGTTATAAGTATAAATAATATAAGTATTATAAGTTTAGGGTAGAAAATGTAAATATATAAACTATAAGGGTATAGAGTGAAAATATCATATAAGTATAAAACCTAAATAAAGTTTGAAGCATAATGAAATAGTAGGGAGCTTCATGCGAGGAGTACTATGTGGATATTTCGTTTTGACGAGTTTGTTTGGTTTACGAATTAAAGTGCCCTGACTCCTCGAACGATTGTTGCATATACTTCTGAGATATGATTGCCCGAACGGTGTTATGATTATGACTTAACTTAATAACAATATAGCTCAATAGTAGGGAGCTTCATGTGAGGAGTATTAACTTCTGAATTATGATGGCACGAACGTTATTATGTTGATAACATAATACAATAGTAGGGAGCTTCATGTGAGGAGTCATATACTTCTGGATTATGATGGCCCGAATGGTGTTATATTATACCTAAAACATTAACGAACGTAAGAACACTAACTTAAGAAAATTAAACAAGATGACTAAAGCTTGACATAAATCAAAACCTACAACACACTAGGATACATGAGTAAGGCAGTCTAGTTCCCGAGTTACTATTTGCATTACTTAGATTATCCTAAGCCCAGGTGAGTTCATAGCCTCATACTCTTTTAAAATGCTTTCACTCTAAATGCTTTATAAACCCTGTGAGGGGGATACATGCTACTTGCTTTACTTAAAACCGAATACAAGTCTTTTTCTTTCGTTGTTGCATGAGTAAACTAATTGCCACCACTACATAACCAAAATTCATGAATCTAATCGCTTGGGATATTTTACCCACGTGAACGCGAATATAGTTGATAGATCTATTGGAGTTTGACAACTCCCGTTGGTATTAACACCTCAATGGGTAGTACCAATAAGTACTATATTTGAACCCACTGAAGGGTTAACTTTGGCAAGTTATCCTTCCCATCCCGTCATGGTTGGGTCTGCTGCCCCCATGACCCGGATCGTTAACATATGTCAAAGGTCACTGATGTTGTCGTTGTATAGGTGTTTATTCCTTATCAAGTTTTAAATTTATATTTAGCAGACTTAACCTATTAACAACACTAACGGGCAGTGTATCCGATCAATGTAACCTAGTTGGTAAGCAGAGTGTCGATCACTAAGAGTGGAACGAAAACCTAATTTGTCTATCAGTATTTTAATATTCCAAGTTAGTTTTACAATCTAATCTAATGCAAGGGGGTTTTAGTGTGAGAGACTAGCACAAATTTGGTTTAATTAAATAGTAAATTAATCAAATGAGATAGATACAACAAATAGCAACACATACACAGATAGATAATAGAGACTATAAGAAGACCTGTCCTGATAATTAAGTAGCTTGTCACTTATTTTATTGCTAGTTTTATATGAAGTGTATTAAATTTGGTCATTCTCATTGGATCGAGTATATCGGTGAGTAAACCCTTAATGATCACTTATGCCTATCCTAATTTTCTAGAGATGCTAGAATAAATAGGCGAGGGGCAGATATGGCAGTCCACGGGCTCAGCTAGAAACAGATGTTATCAAAGCACTAATATAAGTAACCAAAGACATCAACATATAAAATTTAATTAATGGGAAAGCAATATTAAGGGGAGTGTACGATGTTCCGTAGTCACATGTCACAAGCCCATCTATCCTGATGAATTAAAGCTTACTATTACAATAAAACAAAACTAATTAGTGAATTAAATACATGCAGGACCTTCTTATAGCGCTAATATCTTTGTTTGGTGTGTATCTTGTGAAGCTTCTTTGACTGAATTCATCTCTTAGGGTTTTGCTCTTGGTATCTTTCACACAAAATTCGCTTGTCCTTGGGGTATTTATACTTTCTGTCTGAGGGTAAGATGCGGCGCATAGATTAGCCAGATGCGGCGCATTAACTTAACTTCGCGTGGGGTCCAAGATTAATATATTCTATAATATTCGTACACCGTCTTCCAATGCGGCGTAACTTAGTTCTTGTATGCGGCACATGTCCCTTAGCGTATTGGATTACATCTGGTGAAGTCTTGATAGTGATACGCCGTATGTCAGAAATATGATGCGGCGTATCTGGAGTAGACCAAGCTTGAACTTCTTCGTTGAACAAACTTTCATATGCGGTGCACGCTAGAATTGCATGCGGCGCATCCTTAAAATTCAGGAAATGGTCTTCGAATTCATCTAATTACGATATTGCGGCTTATGTGCTGAGAGAGATACGGTGCATCTTCTGGGTTCCAGTAGACTTTTGACATCTTGCTAGTTTTGCTCCATATTTCGTCCAAAATCATTAAGTTTCACCAATTGCTTGTTTTTACCTGAGAATTACTAAAGTAAATGATTAAGTATCGATTTTCATGAATGATATAATAAAACAAGTCAAATAAATAAGATAAATGATGACAATAAAATGTAGTTATTTGAGTTCATCAGTCACTTTGCGTAAACGCATTCTTTCCCGCTTGGGTCATGCTTTACATAAAGGCAAAGCACTTAACTTGTTGATATAAATAATGCCTAAAAACATTATTAACATTTATCTATATCTCTATGTTTTGATAATCACAAAACGTAAACCCACTGAGATAAAAATTATGATGTAAACAAGTATTTAGTGATAAATATTCTCTTTACATCAAAATCACTTAAGGTATGAATAAACAAAGTGTTTATTGCATTCTATAATCAAAGGAACATTTTCCTTAAACACTAGACTTTTTATAAAATGTCACAAAACATTTTATATCTTTTACAAAATCATTTTTGGAAATAAAAGAATATGTTTAATTCATTATAAATATATGAATTCAAATTT
The DNA here is from genome assembly GCA_030686995.1 of Artemisia argyi. NCBI lineage: Eukaryota > Viridiplantae > Streptophyta > Magnoliopsida > Asterales > Asteraceae > Artemisia > Artemisia argyi. The sequence continues at coordinate 75,061,991 of CM060700.1, read as the reverse complement.
TCAACCAAAAATGGCAAAAATGGTCCAGAAAAACCTTCCCCACAAAAAGACAAAGCTGGGCAACGTTCAGTTGGGCAGCCCCATTAATTATACTAGGCGGCCCCCTTAATAATTAACGGGACCGACCCCTAATTAAGGGTACCGGCCACGCTCCTCAGCTCCCCAGCTTTGCCTATAAATACTGGACTATTCCTGGACTTTTTCCTCACCTTTTGCACCCCAAAACTTTCTGTTCTAGATCTCATTTCTATTCTCTAAAATCCTTTGATCATACATACATAAATCTTTGTTTCAAAGTGATCCAAACCTCTACCTTTTAAGTGCAAGAGAAGAATACTTCAATCTACCAAGAGAAGAAGTATTACAACTTGTTGTGACCTCCACATCCAAGTTGTTAGAGCATCATCCATTATATCTATTTCTTTGTGTTACTAGTTGTGAATACTTGATAGAAAATAGATTAGCAAGGTGTGTAGATAGAGAGATAGTGTAGTAGATAGTTGTGAAGTAGAGAAGTTGGGAAGTAGATAGTTGTGAAGAAGATTGTTGTGAAGTAGATAGTTGTGAAGATAAATAGGTGTGAAGAAGTAGTGTTGTGATTAAGTAGTGACTAGGTGTGAAGAAGTTGTGTAGAAGTTGTGAATAAGTTGTGACGAAGTTGTGGTGTGTATATTGGTGTGTAAGGTTTCTCCGCCATAAGGAGCTTGTTGACATAGTGAAGAAAACTCTCGAGTAGGTGACTCGAGGAGTGGAGTAGGGCAAGGAAGGTGTCCTTGTAGCCGAACCACTATAAATCCTTTGTTCTCGCGGTTAGATCTTTCCATATCTTACTTATTATCTTGCTTATATCGTTATTACTTTTGTAGACATAGACGTATATATATAGTTGCTCATATAGTGCTAGTATTGATTTTACTTAAAGATCAAACGAAAGTTTCATTCACAAAACAAAGTTTTTACAATCAAACTAAAAAGGTTACATACATATAATTGATCATTTCAATCAAGTATAGTTTTCATATAAAATATAACTAAGGATTATAAAATAAACGATTACGTACTTATCTCTCGTATATAGCTATAATTGTTTATATTATGCTTGTGTTGATTTCACATACTTAGCTTACATTATTATTATTGTTCATACTTAGATATACTTGTTCATATTGTTCAAGATTTGAGTTCACATAAGATTGAATCAAAGTTTTAAAAGCAAACAAGGTTTTAAAACTAAACTAAGTTTTCATAATAAAATTAAAAAGACGTAAAACTATTCAACCCCCCCTTCTAGTTTTCCACAATTGGTATCAGGAGCCACGTCTAGCAAGATTTTTAAAATATATTGTATTTTAAAACTTGTAACGATCTATGGAATCTGAAACATATTTAGAAGGGCAATCTATGCAACGACCACCACTATTTGAAAGTGATGGATTTTTATATTGGAAAAATCGATTCGAAACTTATGTGAAATCAAAGGATCTAGATCTTTGGCATGTTATTACCTTTGGTGATTTTCCTCCTATTCAATATAATTTTGAAACTAAAAAGGATGAAATTGTATCTTTTGAAAAACAAAATGATGATTTGAAAAAGAAACTATCAAAAAATAATGAGGCTAAAATGGTTATTTATAATGCGTTACCACACAAAGAATATTAAAGAATTTTTATGTGTAAAACCGCAAAAGAAATTTGGGATTCTTTACTAATCACTCACCAAGGTAATAGTCAAGTTAAAGATAACAAAATAGATCTTCTTGTTCAACAATATGAACAATTTACGATTCCGGGGGAGGAATCAATAGATAATGCTTTTGCTAGATTTAACACTATTATCACAAGTTTAAAAGCACTTGATGAGAATTTTTCTAGTAAGAATTTTGTTAGGAAATTTCTTAGGGCTCTTCATCCAAAATGGTGAGCTAAAGTCACGGCTATTGAAGAATCAAGGAATTTGTCAACTCTACAACTTGACGAATTGATCGGTAACTTTAAGGTCTACGAAGAAATAATAAAGAAAGACTCCGAGATGGTCAAAGGAAAAAGGGAGCAAAGAAAATCAATTGCGTTGAGAGCTAAAAAGGACTCTAGTGATGAAGAATGCTCAACCTCCAAAAGTGACGATGAAGAGTATGCTATGGCCGTACGAGACTTCAAGAAATTCTTCAAAAGATGAGGAAGATATGTTAGGCAACCATATAATGAAAGGAAGTGTTTTAAATGTGGCAATCCAAATCATCTCATCATAAAGTGTCCAATGATGTCAAGAGATCAAAATCAAAAGGCGTTTATCGGAGGTGCTTGGAGTGATAGCGATGAGGACGAGAAAGAAACCACAAATGAAGAAAAGTGTCTTATGGCTAAGACATCAAGCGAGGTACGTTCCGAAACCGAATACTTTAGTGACAAAAATTTATCCTTAGACGAAAAAGACCTAGATAGTGAATATAATAGGTTATGCATATTAGGTAAAAAGTTTATAGCTAAAAATAAGTCACTAAAACATATTATTAATCTATTAGAAAATGAAGTACTCGAATTAAAAATTAAACTACAACATTTGAAAAAGGAAATGAAGTTTTTATAAAATGTAAAACATGCTTAGAGGTTAAAAATGAAAACGAAAAATTTAAAAATGAAATTTTCAAACTTGACAAGTTTAAAAATTGTAGTAACCCACTTAAGAAAATAATAAGTGTTCAAGAAACTTCGGGAGATAAAACCGGTCTAGGATTAACTTCAACTAATGTTTCAACTAGTGAAAATAAAAGTATAAAGTTTGAATGTGAATCTAGTAAACAAAAATCATTAGAATCAAATCCTAAGTATATACTTACAAAATATAGAAAAATACCCATTTCGAATGATGAAAAAGTAAAAACTTTTTATAAACCATCCTTAAAGACCGAAGTAGGATCCTCTAAACCTAAATTAAGATCTAAAACTCCACCACCAAGAAAACCTAACAATCATCATCCAAGATCTAAAACACCTCAACCTAGAAGAAATCAAAATAGACAATATTACAATAACACTAGAAATCAAATGTGTAATTGTCAACCAAGTTACAATTCTTGGGAAATATTACCACCATACATGCATCCTAGCCAAATGTTAAATATGTTTGGACCAAACAACTTTGGACCAATGAGACAATGGGGACCAAGTGGCTAAGTTGTTAATCTTGGAAGAAGTTGGAATATCATCTACAAATGACTTTTATAAGTCAACATGGTCACTTGAAGTGCTTGAAGATATTCCATTGAAGACTAAAAGGTACGCGTTTCTTTTAAGTTCATCACTATAATTTGCATGCTTAGATAAATGATTAGTTAGATTAATGCTTAGTACATAATTGCTTATATTCTTATAACCTAGAAACATCATTGGTTGACTTTCCTAGGAATAAGATAAAATTGTTCATTGCCGAACAAAATAGAAAATGGAAATCTTCTATATCCACTATTAGCAAACTCATGGTGATGAAGTGAAATGAGTTAAGTGGATCAATCGTTAATATAGAAGTAGGATTAGATCCCTCGCGTAAGAAAACTATGGATGGAACAAGCTCTCGTAGACTATGGCATTAAGTTAGATAAGCGTGCGAAAACAAAGGAACTATAGATGTTAGGTTATACCCTACTCAACACTCTCGCATCTATCATATTAATTATCGTCATCACTTCCTTTAGGATCATAGGATATGTAGAAACGATAGCATGAAATAAAAATAGGCTTAGCCAATCCTTTTGAGCATGAGATCTTTAATAAACATCTTTTAAAATATATGATTAATGATATTTTTTGTCAAAAATCTAATATCTCTAAAAATATGCAAAAACCTCACATTTTGAAATAGTTTTTCAAATAACTATCCCACTTTTAAATAACATGTTTTCACTATCAATATCCACAATTTTGTTTTGATCAAAACTAAAGATTGGGAAAATATTCTTTACCGTTCATTAATACATTTTGACGTAAAACCCAATCTATTTTATTCAAATAACTCTCACATCTAAGTGCAAACCTACTTTCAAACATTGTTGAATAATGCTAAAAACGTCTCTTTAAATCATGCATGGTGATCTCATATTTTTCATCTATATTTATATAAATGACACTTATAAGTTAACTAAATCAAATCAAGAGGACCATGGTTTGTTTATTATGACATTGTTTGTAACAAGTCTAGAAATCCATGCTATCATAACTACCCACTTATTGCACATTGATATACATTGGGATTAAATCTCCTAGTTATGTAGTTATGATATACTTGATGTTGCTTTATTGTTTCCTACCACTTATATTTTACTTGCTTGATGAGTATGTTTACATGCTAGATGAAATTGCTTGTTTACTTAATCTCTTTGGTTAACATGCTTTGGCTACATAATTGTCTACATAATTAGTATATGATTAATTGCCTCAAAGAGTTGGACTTGTTTGAAACCAAAAACACAACCTTTCTGCAATTCACTACCAAAAACCCTTTTATGACAATCTGGGAATCACCAGATGGGCGGCCCCCTTAATTATTAAGGGGACCGGCCATCTGATGGTCGAAGGTGTTGTTTCTCTTTTCTACTTTTTAGCCTATTTCATCCTACACTTCCGAAAATTCACAAACCTATTCTATCCAAAACCTTCCATCAAAGTTTATCCATCCTTGATCCTACCAATCCTACATTATAAACACTCTCATTCCTCTCAATCTCCACTCATCTCATCATTTCCTCTCCCATTAAACCAAAACCACCAATAAACTTGTTTGGAGAAGAAAGCCTAACTTCCTTTAAAATTCCGTCAAACCAAATGACGTTGTCAAACATCCAACACCAAATTCCTCCTATGTTTTCAAACATTACTTACCTAACACCTCATTCTCCTTCTCACCAACATTACATATCAAAAACCTTTACTCACCCATATCCTTCTACATTACACTCAAACCTCATAATCTTTTCACAACTCAAGCGATGTTGTTCATAATCAACCAACACCTAAACCTCACTCTCACACAAATGATCCATTTAACTACAAATCATCCATTCGTGCTTCGATTAATGCTCCTTATTATGATGAGCATGCACAATCCAAAAACAATAATCCCAACCTCATTACCAACACTTTACATGTTGCTCATTCAACAAAAACACCATCCACTCATGAAGCATCTCTTCCACCCATATCATGTTTTCATGATTAACCAAGCTCAAACATGTCTCCACCACCAAGAGTATTACCACCACATCCTAAAACTTCACATGCCATTCCTATGTTGCATGTTCAAAATCTCACCCAAGACAACTATCATGCTCCACCACCATCACCTTCCTCCGAACAGTTAATGTTCGTTGAGGCGCTAAAAGAATCCCATGAGCTTAGTGCTCTTTTAGCCTTACATCTTACTCAACGCAATTTAGATCCACCTTCATCTAGATCACCCTCATCACCACACAACATAAATCAACTTGAGAAGCATGTCAACAATTGACCTTGTTGCATCTTTCTCCTAAAAACCATTGCATTCAATGAACACTTCACTTGGATTGAATATCTTCTCACTAGATCACATCCAATACCCTCACTTGAACAACATCCAAAACCTTAATCAACCTCTTCCGCTACAAACTCTCCACAACCAAACTCTCCAACATTCATGACCCAAACATATACCTCCATTAATCCAACAACCTTACCCTAACTCAACCATCTTCATTCCAAACACTCCTTCATCAACCATCTAAGCATACTATATGCTTATGATTTTCACTTTCAAATACGAATCAACCAACCTTTTGTTACAAGCAAGTCCGATGGCTCTCTTTGGCAAATTAGGATCTTTAACATAGTCTCTTTGAATTAATTGTTATGTATCCTTAATATTTGTTTGCTATGCTTGTTATTTGTATATTTCATATTCTTCTATATATGCTTGTGCTTCTAATATTTTTCTTGCGAGCATTCCATATCTCGATCCCTTGGTGCCATCGAACGAGGGGGAGCACACATCAAGGGGGAGCTTTCAGCCCGTCTAACTTCATTTCTGAAGCTACTCGGCATAACCTTTTTGATTCTACAAAAAGGGGGAGAAGTGAATATAAACTCACTAAATACATGTCTAAAAATTAATTTTTAGACTTGATGAGTTTAGGTTTTGTAATCATCAAAAAGGGGGAGATTGTTGATATAAATAATGCCTAAAAACATTATTAACATTTATCGATATCTCTATGTTTTGATAATCAGAAAACGTAAACCCATTGAGATAAAAATTATGATGTAAACAAGTATTTAGTGATAAATATTCTCTTTACATCAAAATCACTTAAGGTATGAATAAACAAAGTGTTTATTGCATTCTATGATCAAAGGAACATTTTTCTTAAACACTAGACTTTTTATAAAATGTCACAAAACATTTTATATCTTTTACAAAATCATTTTTGGAAATAAAAGAATATGTTTAATTCATTATAAATATATGAATTCAAATTTTCAACCAAAAATGGCAAAAATGGTCCAGAAAAACCTTCCCCACAAAAAGACAAAGCTGGGCAACGTTCAGCTGGGCGGCCCCCTTAATTATACTAGGCGGCCCCCTTAATAATTAACGGGACCGGCCACGCTCCTCAGCTCCCCAGCTTTGCCTATAAATACTGGACTATTCCTGGATTTTTTCCTCACCTTTTGCACCCTAAAACTTTCTGTTCTAGATCTCATTTCTATTCTCTAAAATCCTTTGATCATACATACATAAATCTTTGTTTCAAAGTGATCCAAACCTCTACCTTTTAAGTGTAAGAGAAGAATACTTCAATCTACCAAGAGAAGAAGTATTACAACTTGTTGTGACCTCCACATCCAAGTTGTTAGAGCATCATCCATTATATCTATTTCTTTGTGTAACTAGTTGTGAATACTTGATAGAAAATAGATTAGCAAGGTGTGTAGATAGAGAGATTGTGTAGTAGATAGTTGTGAAGTAGAGAAGTTGGGAAGTAGATAGTTGTGAAGAAGATTGTTGTGAAGTAGATAGTTGTGAAGATAGATAGGTGTGAATAAGTAGTGTTGTGATTAAGTAGTGACTAGGTGTGAAGAAGTTGTGTAAAAGGTGTGAATAAGTTGTGACGAAGTTGTGGTGTGTATATTGGTGTGTAAGGTTTCTCCGCCATAAGGAGCTTGTTGACATAGTGAAGAAAACTCTCTAGTAGGTGACTCGAGGAGTGGAGTAGGGCAAGGAAGGTGTCCTTGTAGCCGAACCACTATAAATCCTTTGTCCTCGCGGTTAGATCTTTCCATATCTTACTTATTATCTTGCTTATATCGTTATTACTTTTGTAGACGTAGACGTATATATATAGTTGCTCATATAGTGCTAGTATTGATTTTACTTAAAGATCAAACGAAAGTTTCATTCACAAAACAAAGTTTTTACAATCAAACTAAAAAGGTTACATACATATAATTGATCATTTCAATCAAGTATAGTTTTCATACAAAATATAACTAAGGATTATAAAATAAATGATTACGTACTTATCTCTCGTATATAGCTATAATTGTTTATATTATGCTTGTGTTGATTTCACATACTTAGCTTACATTATTATTATTGTTCATACTTAGATATACTTGTTCATATTGTTCAAGATTTGAATTCACATAAGATTGAATCAAAGTTTTAAAAGCAAACAAGGTTTTAAAACTAAACTAGGTTTTCATAATAAAATTAAAAAGACGTGAAACTATTCAACCCCCCCTTCTAGTTTTCCACATAACTTGTTTGTACCAAGGTGTTAGTTGAGTACATCGAGTCGTGGAAAGTCACGTGTTATGAAACTATGGATTCTCGACGTTGTGTTACTTGGAATTATAAGTAACCTTTGATTTTCTCAACTCACAATCTTAATTGTCTAAACCTTTTCCTCTTAATGACAATTATATTATCTCTTAATGTTTTTCTTAATTATCTTCCTAATCTCATTTTCACAAAAGACAAATTACCAAACCTCCCACAATCCTTCCCAAAAATCCTTTCCCAACAACCTCTTACATATTCCCTTACACTCCTTACAAAAGTGTACTCTTGTCCTTTCACAAACTCCCACGCAAGATTCCTCTCACTTTATACATTTCCCATACACCTTTCTCATACACACATACATACACTTCCCTATGCACACATACACTCTTTTCTACACACACACACATCCTTACACATACATACTCACATACACACATCTTTACATTCGAAATACACATACTTCACTCACATACCTCTCTTCACACACACAAGGCTCCCCATCACATCCTTCTTACATATTCCGTATACATACAACTCACTCCCTGTACACATCCCATCTCTACAACATTTTCCTTACACTCCCAATACCTTGACATTCAAATTTACACACACTACTCACAACCATCCCATTCTCTACACATACTAGGCTCCCCATCACATCCATACTTACTTATTCCCTTACATACACACAAACCAACTCTTATATTCCTTACACCCTTTCACATCCCAACCTTTTCACTCACCCTCTTCTCCAAGGAAGGAATATTCCCTTGGATATCCTTTCTTAACCCAACCATAGTTCAATTCTAACTAAACTATGGTTAGTTCCCAACTCACCTTATTCTCACTCAACCATGGTTAACTCTTAACCACACCAAGGATGGAACATTCCCTTGGATATACCCTTTAACCTAAACATGGTTCACTTTCTAAACCTAACCATGGTTTATTATCTATACACTTCTTTCTAAACCTAACCATGGTTACTTCTTAACCTAACCTCACTCACTCTTCCCTTTAGAGGAATATCACATGGCATATTCTCTTCTCTCTTTTATGCCATGTGAGGAATACCCATTCTACCCCTACCCAATCATCTCTTCTTTCTTTCTATCTTTGATAATTGGTTTTCGAATAAACCTTCAAAAAAATATTTTCCAAATTGGCTATTTGATTTGGTAAACCTTAGATTGATTAATGTTAAGGTTTATTGTGAATTACAATTGGGGGTTTAGCAAGGCAAGGTATTAATAAGACCAAAACTAAACATTTGGGAAAAATGTTACAGTCTCTGGCGCGTCACCCACGCGTTGACGCGTGGGCAATGCGCCGGGCTCGGTAAAATTTTCCCAAGTTGGGTCTTGGCCTATAAATACCCCACCTTGGCTCTTGTATTCCTCACCCCTTGCCATTACTCTTTCTCTCTACATTCTTTCTCTCTAATCCTCTAATTCTATCTCTTGTGTTCTTAGTTAAACACACTAACATCTTTGAAAGAACACATCTCCTTGCAAGGGAAGAATCTCAAGAACTTAATCCACTATTGTGATTGTGTCGAGGGTCTTCTTATCTTTACCCTTTCTACTACAATCGAGTGTCTAGGTTAGGTTAGGGCTTGATTAAACAAAATTTTATTTATTCAATTGTTTGTAAGGGAAGTCTTGTGTCTTGGTGACCAAGCCTAGATCATTGGGGATCTAGTTGGGGTTTGATACTTCCGGTGGGAAGTCTTGGTAGTGGTCTTGGTGACCCTTAGGTGAAGTCGAATAATGTGACTCTTTAGGGTTGTTACCGAGGGCGGAATACCGTTGGAGTAACTCCTTCTTTTTGAGCATCGATATTGGTGAATATCGGTGGACTGAATTGTAACAGTTTGTAGTCCACCGAAAGGATTATACTAGTGAATAGTATCGGTGTCGTGGATTCGCAACTGGACGTACAAATGGTATAAACCCCCATCCCGAACCAGTATATATCATTGAGTTCTTTACTTGCTTTATATACTTTGGTTGTGTTTGTGGTTGTTGGATTATTATACAACCACTTGAGGTTCTTTTTGGCTTTAAGTTTTTAAACATCTAAAAAGCTAAAGAAACTGTATTCACCCCCCCCCCCCTCTACGGTTCTACATAGGACTTGACATACAAACACACCAAACACTACCCCCAGGATACGTGAGTAAGCAGTCTAATCTCTGGGTCACTTTATATATCAATCATATTTCCCTAAGCCCTGGTGAGTTCATAGCCTCACTCTTTCTAAATGCTTTATAAACCCTGTGAGGGGGTTACATGCTTACTTTTTCTTTAAACCAAATACAAATCTTTTTCTTTGGTTATTGCACGTGTGTTACTTTCTGCCACCATTACATAACTAAAATTCATGAAGCATAATCACTTGTGGGGTACCTAAGTGAACACAAGTATAGTTGATAGATCTATTGGAGTTTGACAACTCCCATTGGTTTGCCCCAGCCGGGTACCAGTAAGTACTATACTTGAAACCTCTAAAGATTTAAATTTTGGAAGTTAACCTTTTGTCCATCCCATCATGGTTTGGTCAGCAGTGCCCAATGATCCGTACTGTTAACAGGCGGTTTCATGAGCTTAGTGCAATAACACTTCTTCTTCAGTATTGTATTGATCATACAATACTGACACAAACTGTTTAAATACGGTTTCGACTTACTTTACATGGGTGTATAACAACGTAGCCCATGGTTTACTAAACTCATATTCAACTATTTTCAACTAAAACCTATGATTATCACTCAATGTTTTGGTTGACTCTTTAAGCATGTATCCTAGGTAACTGAACAACTCATGACACGGTGTGGCACTGCACTTGGAGGACTTTCAAACCGGTTATCGTTCAAACACAACATTTCACATAAAACTTTGGGACCACTTCTTAATAAAAACTCTGATATTTTAATGAATGATAACTCATTTTATAAAAACGTCTCTTTTCGAGTCGTTTTCTATTACTGTTACAATGATTCCATGAGGTAATACCCCAGACCTAGCATTTGTTGTGGTCTGTGAAAATGAGGGTGTTACAGATTGGCATCAGAGCCTCAGTTGTAGAGAACAAGGTCAAAACCTAAACTACAACTATTTTTCCTAAGTCCAAGAAAGTCCTCAGTGCCACTGCCTCTCCCTGAAACACTATGTGCAAAAGGTCAGTCTAAGTAGATATCCCATAACTGCTATTTTTATAAGTAACTTAGGTTATTTCCCACTGGGTTGTTATATAGTCATGTCTACTCCCCCTATCCTACTTTTGTCCCATCCAGTTTACATGCGGAGAATGCTCTTCCCTCTCCAAATGTTCTAGATTATACGCCGAAACATCTCCCTTATTTCTTAGGAAGATTCTAGGAATAGTATAGATTCACTAGCCCTCTAAGTTTCTCGCCTTTCCCAATAATCCATCTTATGCTTAAAAGCATCACGTATTCCCCCACTAGCTTTTATCCTTCTACCCATTATTTTGCCTTTACCCCAATACTACGCTTACCAACATTTGATCCCTAAGGATTCTTTATTCCCGATGGATCAATGTTACCTAGGAAACCCACACATCCTTTATCGCACTTACTTAGTAATGAGCCTAGCGTATTTAGGAAGAAATCCTATACTTTAGCGCCCCTACCCTTTTTCATTAATCTTCCTACCTCATCTTTGAAATTTGAGGTTGGAGGAGATTCCCATAGGACACACTTAGAACACTAGGAAGATCAGGTTGAGAATATCCTGAATAGTTTAGGTGAACTCTTTATTGACCTTTTATTGAAGATAAAAAAGGTCATAGCAGTAGCTAGGTAGTAACCCAATAGAATTTATACCTTAGAAGAGATAATCGATGATAAATAGGTTCTTCATCGATTAAATAAAGAAAGCCTTTCCAGTCCCAACCCCTAAGGAACCACCAACTAGTACACCCTTATTATCTATAGTCTTAGGTTAGAATTCCACCCTAGGATATGCACTATAGATAATGGTACTAGTTAGAAATAGGATATATAAGATAGGATACCTGTGATATAAGATAAGTTATGACTAAGTTATACCTTGTCCTCCCCTTATGCAAATCCCTAGTTATCATTCATTAGTCACCATTTAGGATAGAAACACCATCACCCAATCCTTCCCTATACTAGATTACCTTAACACATTCTGAACCCTATTATAGCCCTAGAGATTAAGTTAGCCGCTAAGAAACCCAACAACTTGGATACTTGTTATAGCCTATCTTAGACCCCGTCCTATTCCACAAGGTAATACTAAAGGATATGTGTTATGATTACGTTTGAGGTGTATATCAAATAAATACAAAGTATGTGAGGAGGATTTACTAGTCAACCTTTGTGAAAAGGTTAACTTGCGAAAACCCGTGAATACGATATATATATATATATATATATATATATATATATATATATATATATATATATATATATATATATATATCGGACAAGTGATTACCCAGGTCGTGTCCCAACGAGGTGTGAATGGAGGTTATCGTGTAAGATTCGAGATTAAAATGCTTGTAAGGATGGATTTGTGTTATTTGGTATTATGGAACTACGGGAAATTAACGAAGAACGAACAAGAAATAAAATAAACGCAACTAAAACATAATTCTAAACACGAGAAGCTAAATAAAACTTAAAAACTACCTAGAAGTCTACATGAATGATAATCGGGAGCTAAGGGAACCCTAAAACACAATCTAAGTTAAAAACGTAAAAGTTAATAAAAAAAACGTAAGTGCGCTAAATAAAAAGTGAATTCTAAGCAATACTAGTCCTACATGCATAAAAATTATTTTCCTACGTACCTAATGATAAAAGAAAATTTAAAAATATTAAAAATACTTTTTTACTTTTTTAATTAATTAATATGAATTAAAAACTATTAAAACTAATTAAATGCATAAAAATAGAAAAACCTTTTGGAAAAATATAAATTTTTTTGGAAAAGTTTATTACACTAGGGAAAATCTAAGAAAAATATGAGGGGGTGAGGGCATAAGCAGTAAAAAAGCAATACTAAACTTGTTAAATAATTATAAGCAAAACATTTAAACTAGGTTATAAATAAAAAAGGGGAACTCTTCATGAAGAAGTCCCAAGGGTAGATGGAAGGGGAGTGTATTGTTGAGTCTGTGTGAGGCTGGAGGTCAGGGGTTCAACCCCTGGCCTTTGGCTTTTTGAAGTTATTTAATTTTATTTTTTAATTTTTTTTTCAAAACTCTTTTTCACAAACTTATTAAAGACATAAAAATAAGCAAATTTCATAACTAACACATTTTCTAAAACTGAATAAATAAGTAGATAAAAAGGGGATTAAGAAGCAGTTTAAGACTTGAGCTAATAAAAGGAAATTTCAAAAACTAAAAAGCTAATTTAAAGGAACAAATAATGTTGATCCCAGTTGAGCAAACGATTTTTATAGAAGTTGACTTATCTTTTAACTTAAACAATAACGCGGAATATTAAAGTTTAACTTAAGAAGAACAAAATAAACTTTTAACACTTCAATATATTAATAATATACGAGCACTCAATAATGCTACGGTTTACAACCTTGAAGTGAATCGACTTAACAATGATACGTATCTATTCTAACCCTAGGAACCTCCTTTTATAGACTAAGGAGTCCTAGTCGGTTTACAATAACTTTCTACACAAGATAAAATCTTTTCCATATTTATCTAACTGACTCTAATACATATCTACTAAGTAGTAGAATACAATACACTTAGCAGCAGAATCTTCAACTCTTGAGCAGCAGAATAATAATGCTAGAAGCAGAATCCACTAGTCATCAGCAGAATAACACTTAGACAAATTTTGAGCAGCAGAATCTCAAACCCAACAATCCTCCCCTAAACCTAATATTTACTTCTAAATCATTAAGTTTCTTCAAAGCTTGAACCAACACTAAGAGGATGATTCCAAATACTTACTTTCTATGAAAGCTTTTTCTAATGCTTGGATCTAAGATCTTATAATACTTCTATGTCAATTTGTATGCTTGATGATCAGACAGATAATGTCTTTGACACTTGAGAACAACAGGTTTAACCATCAGTTTAAGTATGTCCCTATTCTTGTTTAAACCAAGATAATCCTTTTCCACCAACAAATACACAGTGACCCCTCCAGCTGATAGCTCATGAACCCCACAAGATTGATATAAAAACCATTTATGTACCTTGCTAAATCCCATTTCATTCCATTCTCTATCAGTATGTTGAGGATCAAACATAATCCTTAGGCTACGATAAACTAGCTTCTCAAAAGCAAATTTTATATCAGCAATATCATTCATTTGCTTCTCATCATATTTCTCTTTGTATAGTCTACACATTGCAACCACATCATCTGTATCCATTTTGTCAAACATTTGTGAAAGTCCAGTAAACCCTTGAACTTCATGATTTGACATCATGAATTCCCAATAACCTTGACTTCCATCTCTTATCCTAAAAGTATATGAGACAATTGGATGCTTAGCAACTAAGGGATTTACCTTGATGACCCCTGGTTCTTCAGGTTTAGACCAAGTAGTAAGAGTCATCTCTCTTTGTTTTTCCTCTGCATTCACCTCTGCTTTCTCAGATTCACTGTTGCTTTCAACTAACACTTTTCTCGTCTTCCTAGAAAAAGTCTTGTGTTTTACACCTTTCCTTTTACCAATTTGACTAGGAGAAGTCACATTCTCTACATCTGCATACTCTTCAATAATCTTAGCCTCTTTCACTTGCTCTGCTTCAATCACTTTCTCAGATTCCACCCTTTTATTCATATTATCAATTTGTTCTTCATCTTCTTTTGAACCTATAGCAATGAAGGTTTCCATCTCTCTCTTAGCTTGTTGATACAATTTGAAGACTTCTATATCAGTCTTGTTCTTCAATTGCACCAGCTTCCAACCCTTCATATTTTTAAGATATCGCTCGTATTCTTTTCTTTGTTGAAGTGTAGTTGTACCTCTGAGAATTTTTCTTTTCTTTCTAATAGCAGAAGCTTCTTTCTTCTTCTTTTTTGTGAACTCTCTTATCCAAATACCCACATCAAACTCATGCATTTATTGTTCTTCAATTTTAATTAGTTTTGAGAGTTCAACCTCTGCACTCATTCTTATTCTCTCAGCTTCCCACTCATCATACATCTTCTTATCAGCAGCTTCCTGTTCAACCTTTTGTCTTTCTTTCTCAAGCAATTGTTGTTCAAGCACGTACTCATCTTATTGAGCCTTTCTTGTAACAACATCATCATGTTCAATTTGCTTCTCTTTAGGCCACCATTGAAAAGGAATCTGTATAAGATCCACTTCTTCATTATCTGAATCAAGCTTAGGTTCTTCAATCACCTTGCCTTTTCCCTTGTCAACAACTGAAGAAGATGGGATTGTCTTTCTCTTTGGAGCAGCAGGTTCTCTTATCACTACTCCCTCAACAGGTGGTTTTCTAACAGGTTGTTATGATGATTGTTGTTGTTTTGGTTGTGATGGTTAATGTGATTGTGTTGGTTGTGTTTGTTGTTGTGGTTGTTGTGATGATTGGGGTTGTGATTCAGATTGAATTTATGAGGTTTTCTTGCTAAGCAATACCATAGCTTCAGTAGTAGAACCATCTTCATCCAAAACTTTTGAACTAGCAGCAGAATCCTTTACACTGGCAGCAGAATCCTTAGCCTTATCATTAGAGTCCACAATCTTGACACTAATAGGAGCATCTTGAACAGAAGAATTCTGTACTTAAGCAACAGAATCACTTAAACCTCTTATAGCTTCACCCATCAACTCTGTAGCCTATACTAATTATTCAGGCCCCAAAGTTTTAAGCTTTTCCACCACACCTTCTTGAGTAATAACCAACTCCTCCAACACAGCTTCATTACCTTGTCTATCAGCAACCACATAACCATCCACATCCTCAAGACTTTCAACCTCCATACCATCACCCATAGCAACATCTTTTTGAGCCTCCCCTAAAGCCACACCCGTGTCTAATCCAGTACCATCCAACCCAGCACTCTCATTATTATTCAACTCATTAGCCTCCCTTGAACCCATTGTTTCATTCCTCCCATATTTGGAAGCATCCTCTTCCAAATGAATAGAATGTTCAGGAGAACTAACCACCTGAGATGTTCCCACATTCTTTAATCTTTTGAAGGAGGTGAAGATCTTGATTTCCTTTTATCTATCAAAGCTTTCACCTGCTTCTGCAACTTTGTAATCTCCTTTGCTTGAGCAGCTGGTAGAGTTTAAAGATCAAGAACTTTACCCTCCAGATTTTGACACCTAGTTTCCAAAGTGGTACATTTGTCCATCAATTTCTTTAAAAAGTTTCATACTAGCCTCATCACTTCGGGATGTGTAACCGTCCCTGAGAAGTGAATCACCATCATTGTCATTTTGTACATTGAGATTAGCCATCAATTCATTGGTGCCTTCACTGTCCTCATCACTTCGACCTGTGTAACCTGGTCCGAGAGTTGAATCTTGGGACATAAACTCAATATCAAACCTAGTTGGATCACTAGAGCCCCCTGTATTTGCCATTTGTCTAGTGTTACCATCACCTATGTTAGATTTAGAAGAACCTTCCACATTAGATGTTGCCTTGGATTGGGTCTTATTTATGTTACCACTGACCTACTCTGCTTCTAAGCTAGTAGTAGTAGTGGCAGCCCTCACCAACATGTCCTCTCCAACACCTAGGACAACCTCATCTGGTTCATCAATCTTAACACTAGCCTGAGGTAGCTCAGTGTTCATTTTGGCTTTCCTACGTGTATAGAGTATTTTAGGTTGTGAGGAAGCAGCTGCAAAATTGGGTGTGGGATAGGAATCAGTTTGTGTACCTGACCCTTCACCCTGAGTTTGTTGTACCAATTGCACCATATAAGAAAAAGGAGGTGTAACTTTACCAGAAAAACCTTTACCATCCTTATGTAAAAAAGTAAAAAAATTTGGTACAAATTTAGGTGCCTTATATACCCCTCTGTGATTTTTTGTTGGGGTAATTTGGTTTTCCACAAAGAGTAGTATAAATCTCGGATAAAGCAAATAGTTTCCATACTCTTTGATACTCTTTACCATACCTTCTAAAATCATGTTTGAAAAATTAAATGCATCTCCTTTGCTCAAACATATCATAGCAGATGCTATGACAGTGTTGAACTCATTCTACCCAGATGTTTTAGGACTCAAACAACGTAAAAGAGTATGTACCAAAAACTTCCAATGAGAACAGAGAAGCCTTTTTTCAAATTTTAAATCATCATTTTTGCTTCTCATATCCCATGTCTTTTATACCAGCAAAAATAGCAGAGTTAACAAGACACTTAGTCTCTGTATCATCATCAAAGAGAAGAGCTTTTCTTATAGAAGATTCAGTGACAAGCACTCGTTGACCATCTACCTTGGCCTTAATATGTTTTCCCCGATTAATTGTTTCAACTTTAGAAGTAAGCAAAAACTATTTAATGTAGGAAGTAAATATGGAGGGTTAACAGTTAATGCATACCTTATGGAAGTAGCATTGATGAAATGAACCATCTCTGTGAATCCTTCAGGAACCAATGATGCATCCACAAGTGCAACATTGTTGTGATTCTCAGCCCATTTGCGTGCCAATTCCATTAATTAGGGTTTGGGAAATTGGGGGTTTTTTATTTCGATTATGATTTGAGGGTTAGGGTTTCTAAAAACTTCAATTATGACCGCGTAAAATTTATTGTGAGATCCAATTAGAGTTTTAAAACCCTTTGGTGGAAGTTACATAAACACCCTCATGCTTTGAGAAATACCAATATCAACCAGCAGTAGAATCCTTTGTTCCCCACAGCAGTAGAACCTTTAGCATAGAAGTAGAATGACTATGCTTGACTCAAAAGTCCAAAAGTCAAAGGACCTTCTAATTAACTCCTTACCACCAACCAATCATTAACTCTCCTTAGGGTTAATTAACAATATTAAAATAGGATCCATCCTTATCATAAGTTATTCAAAACCCTTATCACACATCCAAAACCATCATGACTTCAAACTATAAGATCATTGAAGTTTCATCCGATTCTTCCTCTGAATCCACTGGATTCATCAATCCTCCACCACCATGAACTTTAAAACCCATACCAGGATGCATAACAAAGGAACAAGCTCGAAAGAAGAAACATGATGTAAACGCTTCTTCTTTGAATGAGGATCTTTCCCACCTACCACGCTGTGTGTATGATTCAGATGCTAAAGATGATACGAGTCAATTAGCAGATGCGTTCCAACAAGCACTTGAGAGGGCTGCATCATCTTTTATGCCAATTTCAGTTCCTAAGAATACTCAATCATCTCGAGGTCGAACAAAGCTACCCAAACAAATTCTAGGACTGCCATGTCCAAGATTGTGGGATGACATCAAGGATAAAGGTGCTCAGAAGAAGATGCCTGACTTCAAAGGGAAAAGGAAGAGGAGCATGGAGTAGTACTGTAGGACTTTGTTTAAGTAATAGGGCTTTTGTAATTTTCAGAACTTCTCTTGTAATTTGCATCTATGAATGAAAGCTTTGTTTTATGAATAAATTGCTTGCTCTTTGGTCATTGTTCATAATTAACTTGTGCAAACAGCAAGACCTTTATAAGCACTAACTTATCCTACAAAAGCTTAGTCCAACAACACAAAACCACAAAGCACGCATATCCACAATATGCACAATTAATAGTTTCACTCAGCAGTAGGATAACATACAGTAGCAGAGTGAAGCATAACTAGCAACATCTTTCATGACCAGAAATAGAAACAACTTTTAAAATTAATAACAGCACAAATACTTCACAAAACTTTACAAAAACACAAAGAGGTAAGTTTTTTCAAAGATTGATCATTCTAATACTTGCAAGTAAAAATTGAAACCTCCCCACATCAAAATGTTTTGTGAGTAGATCAGCAACATTATTGTCAGTATGGATTTTAACGATTTGAATAAGCTTCTTTTCATAGCAATCTCTTATAAAATGATGTCTTATCTCAATATGTTTTGTTTTAGAATGAAAGACAGCATTTTTAATGATGCATAGTGTGCTGTTATATCAATATGAATTTTGGTGTTCATAAATTATACCCATAGTCCAGCAATTGATTTTGTATCCAAAGCACTTGACCACAACAACTTGAAGCAGTGACATACTCAGCTTCAGTTGTAGAATTTTCCACCACAGTTTGTTTCTTACATTGCCAGGACACCAACCTGCTTCCAAAAATTGACAACCTCCTGTTGTGGATTTCCTATCCAAGCTAGCCCCAGCATAGTCACTATCCGAATATGCTTCCAAATCAAAAGGTGAATCCTTAGGATACCAAAGGCCCAAATTAGGTTGATGCCTCAGATAATCCTTTTAACTACATTGAGATGTGATTCTTTGGGATTTAGTTGGTATCTTGCACATGCACATATAGCAAACATAATATCTGGCCTTGAAGCTGTAAGATACATCAATGAACCAATCATTGATCTGTACAAGTGAAAATCCACTTCTTTTCCATATTCATCTTTAAGCAATGGTTTGTTGGTCTTCATAGTTGTCTTAGCAGGCTTTGTATCTTCAAATCCAAATTTCTTCAAAATGTCATTAACATACTTATCTTGACTGATAAATATGCCATCTTCCTTTTGTCTGACATGTAAGCCTAAGAAGAAGGTGAGTTCCCCCATAGAACTCATAGCAAACTTATCCTTCATAAGTTTCTCAAACTCTATACACATAACTTTGTTTGTAGAACCAATATGATGTCATCAACATAAATTTGAACCAAAAAATATCATCCTTGTTCCATTTGAGAAACAAAGTTTTGTCAATCTTTCCCCTACTAAATCCAGATTCCAGCAAGTATGTTGACAATGTGTCATACCAAGCTCTAGGAGCTTGATGTAGACCATACATTGCTCTTTTCACCTTGTAAACTTTATCAGGAAAATTAGGATCTTCAAAACCAGGTCGTTGAGACACATATACCTCTTCAATGATTGTCCCATACAGAAAAGCACTTTTAACATCCATTTGATACACCACAAAGTCTTTGTACAAAGCATAAGCCATAAACAGTCTAATGGCCTCTATCCTTGCCACAGGTGCAAATACTTCATCATAGTCAATGGCTTCTTGTTGTGAGTATCCTTGTGCAACTAAACTTGCCTTGTTTTTGATGACAATACCTCTTTTTGCATCTAAAAACCAATTTTGTCCCAATAGCTCTTTTTCGATTTGGCAATTCAACCAAAGTCCATACTTCTTGTAGTCTATATTGTAGAAGTTCATCTTGCATTGCTTCCACCCAGCTTCGATCTTGTATTACTTTATAAGCATTCTTGGGTTCTACTTGAGATAGAAAACAGGCAAACAAGCAATTTTGAAGATCTTTGAGACTGTTTCTTTGATGAAGCGATCTAGCAAAGAAACCTTGATGTACTTTATCTTTGAGACTGTTTCTTTGATGAAGAGATCTAGCAAAGAAACCTTGATGGATCACTAAGAATTTGATCTTTTGGATGATTCTTATGAACTCTTGAAGTAGGTGTAGGACTGACATGAATATTGAGTTCCATGTTATTGATATCAGACCCTGCTCCAAAAATTGTACCATTAAGAGCTTCATCATCAATATCATAATAAATATTCTCTAAAGGAGGCATGTTTGGATCATCAGGGTAGGTTGGATCAGCAAAAGATCTACCCTGTGTGTCAACTAAAGGAACCTTTGATGAAGAAGTAGGAACTTCTGGTATAGGAGTAGAATCTTCTGAGGTAGTAGTTATCTGTTTTGGCCTAGCAGTAGAGACATCTGGTGCAGCAGTAGAATGCTTTGGGCCTAGCAGTAGAGCCTTCTTGTGCAGCAGTAGGATCAGAGGTTCTAGTGCTAGAGAAAATACTGCCATCATCATTGATAAAAGATTCTTTATTCTGCACTTCTTTGACGATTATTGGTTCTTCATTAGCCACCTTTTCAACATCAACAGGTACCTCAACACCTTCTTGAGCTCCCTTGGGCACATCATGAGCAACATCATCCCCTTGTGAATTTTGAACCTTCTGAATGGGAATAATGGTTGGACCAATCTTCAGCTTTTCAATCAAAACAAACTCTTCTTGAGGTGTGGACACTTTAGCATTGGTAGCTTTAGAATCATTTTTTTTGTACCTACAAGATTGTTGGTGTCTGTACCTGCAATAACTGGCTCATAATTCATAGTTTTGGTTAGTATATCAATATAAAAGAGCCATTCTGGTCCTTTTCCTGCACCATTAGTTGAATTCTCACTAAATTTAATGTGCGAATTCTCCTCTACATGCTTGGTTCTATTATTGTAAACTTTGAAAGCTCTACTGTTTATAGAGTAACCAACAAAATATCCTTCATCAGCTTTCTCATCAAACTTGCCAAGCTGGTCCTTGGTATTCAAGATAGTAACAGGACACCCAAATAGTTTAAAGAAATCAATCATAGGTTTCCTACCATGAAATAACTCATAAGGGGTCTTGTTGTGAGGCTTAACTACCTTACTCCTATTTTGTACAAAATATGCAGTATTCACTGCTTCACCCAAAAAGGTATAGGTAACTTAGAATCAGACAACATTGTTCTTGCAGCCTCAATCAATGTCCTATTTCTCCTCTCAGCAACACCATTCTGTTGAGGAGTTCTAGCAACACTATACTATCTTAAAATACCCTTGCCAACACAAAACTGATTCATTACACTATTCTTAAACTCAGTTCCATTGTCACATCTGATTATCTTAACCTTTTGATTTGTTAGTGTAGTAAACTCTAAAGTAAGAACATGGATGGTTTAGTGTTTAGGATGATTAATATGTGTAGTTTCCAGTGAGATGTTAGAGAGAGAGAATGAAGGGAAACTTGAGAGAAAACTAGAGATATGTTAGATTGAAGTGAAAGGTCCAACCCTCTCCACTAGTGGAGAGGGGTATTTATACAAAGAAGTAAACGCCCCATAAAACGGGTTGTGGATCGAGCTGATAGTGGGTAAAGACCCGACCCGACTCCACAAATACTAACTAATACTAGACTATGTTCTAACTAATATGATAAATACTACGAGCTACAATATGCTAAGCTACACTCGGGGTGACCGAGTCTTCATGTGAATAAACGTATTCCTAACAATCTCCCCCTATGGGAGGTCACCCCGGAAAATAAATATTGAATCATAGAATTCAGGTCTTTGACGACATCTTTGTAGCTCGTAGCCTTTTGATTCTTCATTGTTGAGATCTTTGTGCTTTAAGTGGAAGACTCTAGATGGCACCTTCAATGTGATGGATGATCATTGGAACTATCTTCAACTTCATCATCCAAGTGAGTCTCTGAGGGTCATCTTTGAGCAGTAACGTCTCCATGTGATATGACCATCTTTGCGTTGGCATGCTCACACTTTTTCAGGATCATGATCTTATGCATCAGAGTTGTGGAAGCACATGTAAGGCCCAATCAGTGATCATGATTTCTTGGATTGTGATGTTGAAGTGTGATGATGTGTTGGTGGATCAGCATCTTTTCAGCAATCTACTGCAACCTTCAGAAATTCCTGCAAGTAGACAATTAGCAACAAATCATCCGGCACTTATAGGTTTGGAATTAGAGATTGTCAACAGCATAGTGTGAAGACTCCCTCTAATCCTCGCCAAGACCGTTCCCAATCGGTAAACCCTGAGAGAATTTACATGAACTACCTAAGTAGATCAACGAATGGGTGAGTCGCTGGAGATCACTCCATGATACGTGGGAATCGCACCAGGCTTTACCTCTCAAGGGATCTTGAGAAGCTTACAACCCCCACCAGGCAGTGTACCTGATCGTTGTAGTATAGTATAGTGACAAGTATCGGGGGATTGATCGTTCAGCTAGGAATAGTGTCGCTAGGATTAGAAAACCTAAATACTAGTTCTAGAGATGAGGGATGATTCTTTTTGTATTTTTATATTTTTTAGAAAGCAAATTAAAATCTTGGGTTTGAAGGATTTGGGCGGAATTAGTTGCTAGTCAACTAACCCAATACTAAAGATGCAATCAAAATAAAATACTAGAAATGAAAATAAACTATATTAAACTAAGGTTGTGGACAATAAGTGGGAGAAATGTGTTTACTTAGATTTCACTACTCCCTAGATATCTTTTACACGTTAATTACTTGTTATAGTTGCGTGGATGACGGATTTTATTCCTTAATACCATTCATGGGGTGGCGTACTTACTTCCCCAATCCTATGAGTGTCTACTTCACTCCTATGTCGAGCCTGCAAGAAGCTCCTAACATGGGATCATTAGAATTTCCTCATGCATTAAATACAACCAATAAAACCTAGCACACATCGGTTCATGTTTCCTAAGACGTTCAAGCATGTTACCATTTGGAGATCTGCCAGTTTTCTTAAGCCTAACATTGAAATCATTCATCCAATACAACCATAAACAAGTAATCAACACATAATCAACATCTAGGTTTCATTAGATCTAAGCAAACACAAAATAAATCTAGCCTAGCATGGTGGAATCAAGACAAGCACAAGATATAGACAACCAACACATAGTCATATTGATTGAATTAAACAAAGACTTATCTTAATAACACATGTAAGGATTCAAGGGTTGAAAACCCTTGAAAAGCTGTAAAATTCGTATATGGTTCGACCTTAGGGTTTCTCCAAACTTCTTCCTCTTTAATGAATGAAAATTAGAAAACTATATATAGATATAAGAGGCTGACGGCGTCAAGAACAACCTTGTGACGCCGTCATCTCGCCGCCAAAATAATTCTCGGACTGCCTTGATCTACATCTGACGTCGTCATGTTGTCCACTTTTGCAGGCCGTCACTCATTTAACTCTTGACGCTCTACTTTGTGACGCCTTCATTTCTGTACTGGGTCGTCATGATCTTTACTCTTGACGCCGTCAGGGAAGTACTCTTGACGCCGTCACACACTGTTCCCAGCATGGAAAATTAAGTCTTTGGCGTTTTCTTCACTTTTATGCTCCAAAAACGTCTGAATTGCTTCCTTTTCAAGATTTCACTCCCAAAGTACCTAAAATCACAAAAGGAATGATTTAGGGCAATATTTGATCAAATAAATTCAATTCCGGGCTTAAATGACCCCTTAAAAACGGATCATTTTTCACCTCATCATTCCACGACTGTTGACTGTTTGTAACCATCGCGACCACTAAGCATAATCCACAAGGAATTACCTAAGTGACCTGCTTTAAGGGCTGCTTGAGGTTGACCCTGGCAGGAATTTCCATTCAATCACTGGGAGTTACTATAGCAACATCCCTCATAAATGTTCTGGCAGATTGCTAAGATCTGCGTAGGACTCATAAGTTTACCACTGGTGTCCTTAATGTTGAACAACCAGGGTAGAAGTAGCACGTGTTCCTATGAGATCTTTTTATTTATCTCGAGGCTCTAGACTCAATAAGTGCATTTGGTTTTCCTATGCGGAGATTAGGGAGAGGTCTCCTGCTTCAATATCAACCATCTCTAAGAGATATGTCGATAGATTACACCGGTTCCCCGTGAGAATGAAACAAGTTCTTTTAAGAGAACTTGAGTGGCTAGAAGGTTTAGTGCAGTGCGTCACTGGGTCCATGACGTCTTGTCTTCAATACCAATGTCGCCTTAGCAAATATCAGTAGATTATGAATTGAACCCGGTTTCTGCCCTAAGGTTGAATAATTGGAGGGCTATTTCTTTTCACCCTTTCTCATTTCATTTCTTTTTAATTCTTCAACCCCTTCTTTCTGCATTCTCACATTTCTCCTTTTCTTTTTTTCTTTTTTCTTTTTTTCATAATCATGCCTATGGACTTTCTAATACTATCTATTTGGTATTGTCCATGGGTAGATCCCTCCGGCTCTAGCGGATCATAGGACGGTTTTCCTAACTTAGCCACCTTATAACTTCATGACTATCCTATGTTGCCATACACTAAATCATTGAAAATTCTCTCAAAATGTTTATGATTGAGAAACACATTTAGTTAACGCGTTGAGAGTTTTGTCATTTTCAAATGCTCCCCCTTAACATGTGCCGTATGTCTCGAACTCTTAATTTACACATGTCGGGAAGAGTTTGCACTTTTGAATTGATCCACCTTTAGTGAACATGAACGGGCATTCGAGACACGCTTACATTACTAGTTAGACTAGCTGGAAGTTATTACCCGGTGATGAGTGTGTAAATACTCATCATTTTTACCTTTTCTAAGCTGCCAAAACATCCAAAAATACTCAAATATGCATCATAATACTTAAAATATCTTAGAAGTGTGCTTTATATGTTTCAAATGCAAAATAATCAAAAACAGATAAAAAACGAACAAAGTTTACATAATTGGCAGTTTCAGTCCCTCAAGTTTCATAAATTGTCAAAACTAGTCTCTGAAGGTTTAAAATGGAATAAAAGTCAACTTAAGTCCTTGGGAAGTCAAAATTATTCATAAATAGTCCCTGGATGAAAGTTTACACAAAATGGCAACTTTTACCCCTCAAGTTTCAAAATTGGCAAAATTAGTCCCTGGGTGTTTAAATAATGGAATTTATCAAAATACACCCTTGTACTATTCATAATTTACAATTTGGAACTTTTTGATAACTTTTGGGAATTTACAACTTTAACCCTTCAAAAATCAGAAAATGACAATAAAGGTCCTTGGTTTTGTTAAAATGGAAAATAATTACATTTATGGTCCTTAGTTTATCATATTTGGCAAGTTAGGTCCTTGAAGATACTTTGGGAGAATTACAATATCAGCCCCTCAACTTTGCACAAATTATAATTTTGGTCCTTGTGATAAAATTACAAACCAAACGGATCACCCTATGTTATTATAATCCAAAAACAAAAACATAAACCCAACTTCACAACTCATTTTTATCCTTGGACCAATACTTAAACCGGCCCACACCCTAAACTAATAAAACACCCCGGTCAACACTATGGTCAAAACCACCCTCACCCTTTCCCTCCAAAACCACCATCACCCCTGCCAATACCACCCCTGCAATACCACCACTTGCACCCATCCACCAGCTACCTTATCCTTTCCAAATTACTCTTTCCAAGAAAAAATCACATCACCCCCCCCCCCTAGGGCCTAAATCAGAGCAATTTGCTCTATATTTCATTTCTCGCCAAAAAATGAAAAGAGAGCAAAAAGGGTCTAAAAGTCAATCAAGTTGCTGGGATTTAAAGTGGGACCCACATTTGGCTATAAGAGTGAAGAAAGAAGGAAGAAGAACAGTTAGTAGTTAGTAGGTAGTTTAGTTTTAATTTTAATATGTCATTTAAATTGTAACTGGTTATTTTAGTTTAATTCAAAGCTTTTAAGCGTTGTACTAGTTTATTTATGTTGTAATCAAACTTTGTCCAAGGTTAATTTAAAGTTCATTCTCAATTTCAGTTTATGATCATTTGTTTCAATTCAAAAATCTCATTAAGTTGTAGAGTTGTTTTCTGTTGTTGTAATGGATTAAATAGCTTATACAAGCTCTTAACATAGCTTATATAAACTATTTAAAGTCTATGTATTCAGTTTATTTAGAAACTATAAAAATTCCAAAAAAATAAATAAAATAAAAAAGAAATAAAAAAATTAGTGGAAACTGTGAAAGAAAGCATGGAGCAGGGGAAAGCATGGAAGGTGAATGGGTTTAGAGCTCATGGGAGCATTAGGATGATAATACAGTTCTAGTTCTCACTCATTTCCACTTTGGATCAGCTTATAAGACTCCATTTTATGCACATTTTGCTAATCTCAGTTATTGTTGTTATTTGATGTTTCTTCCTGCTCATTTATGTTTGTTTACTGTTGTTACATGCTAATTTAGTTCTCATAGATTAATTTCCTTTGTTGCTTTGAAAAACCTCTCAAGTCTTTACTTCAAGGGGTGTTTGGAATTGCTGAGCTTGGTATGCTCAGTAGTGTTTTTGTTGATAACTCAGACTTCCACAACTCCTATTAGGATATATTAGCTCATTTAAGTCATAAAATTTGTCACTTGTTTATGAAAAAGTCAAAAAATCATCTTTAAATTTATATACAGTTGCACTACTTGGATTTTTTAGTGCTTGATCATCATTATCAGTTCATACTTGTTAAAGCCTGCTTAATCTAGGTCATTTGTAGCTTGAAACATCATGTTTAGTCATTAGAATCAAATCCAAGTTCACAAAAGTCAAGATACTAGTTTATACTAAAAAAGTCAAAATGGTGTTTTAGGCAGAAAGTTCAAATTTCCAAGATTTGTTGTGAATTTTGTGTAGCTTTTTAGGACTTAAGCTTGTTAGGACTTGTAGTATATCACCCCAACTCTTGATTCCACCCTTTGTTATATTTTTGTGATTTTTAGTGTATTCCCCTGCTGCATCAGCAGACCTCAATCACCACACCACTTTAGTGGTGTTTTCTGGCCACCTCAGTGGGCCCCACAAGCCCCCTCTTGGTTCTTTGAACCCCCCTCCTGGCACTCTTCAAGGTTTGACCCATAGTTTGACCTTAAGACCCCTGGGGCCCACATAGAAATAGCCTTGAATTTTCTCCCATTTTTCAGTTAAGTATCAAGAAACCAAGTGCTTAATGTGACTTATTGGCTTATTCTGTGATCTCCATTGGCTTTTTCTAGTTTAAACTTGTTCAAACAACTTATGTGAACCAGAATTAACCATTGTGGTCCCCACATAAGCTCATTTGAGCTAAATCTCTTGTTGGTCAAATAAAGTCAACTGTGTAAGCTTTTGAGCTTATTCTGGCTTATTTTTAAAGTTCCAAAAAAGTTGTTTTTACAAAAGTTAGTTGTTTTTAGGTATAAAATAGTTTTGTAAAAGAAAAATCCAGAAAAGACAAATTTAAAATAAGTGATAGTTTCTATTTAATGTAATTTAAATTTAAATTTTCTTTTTTAGATTTTTATTATGTACTTTGTATTTTTATATTTTTCTTAAATTCCTTTTATATTAAAGTAATTTTAGTAATTTTCTCAGATTTTTATTTTGTCATTTAGTATTTTTTAGAATTAATTTTAGTTTAATTAATATTAAATAATTAAATAGCATAATTAATTTTTATAAAGAAACACCTAGTTTTTATATTTTTCCTAGCTCTTATATAATATAATATAATTTTAGAAATTTTCTTGTAATTTCTACTATTAATTTACTAGTTTTTATAATTTATTTAGTTTAATTAGTAATTAATTAATATTTAATATAATAATTAGTAAAATAGTCTAAAAATAATTTTTAGAAGTTTTTATAATTTTGTAGGATTCCTGTGATGGTTAAATAGTTTTATAAATTTTTCCATAATTTTCTAAGTCATTTAGGTATTATTTGTAATTTAAATTAATTTAAATAGTTTAATTAAGATAATTAGTTTTTAATTTATAGAAAAATAACAAAAAGACAAAAATATTTATTTTTAATTTTTATACTTTCTTCAAGTTCTTTTTAAGGTTTAGAAATTATTTTTACAACTTTTTAGTTTAATTTGTAATCTTTATAATTTTTAGTTTTATTTAAATTATGTTTAATTTACTTTTTAAATAGTTTTAATTAATTAAATATTATTTAAATATTAAAATAATCATTTTTATAATTTCAATTTCATTTTAAATTTCCTTTTAATTTTAAGTTTTCAAAAGTTTCACTTGCACCCCCTGTAGTTTGTAATTGTTTAAAACCCACTTTTTCTGTCTGTAAACTGATTTCTAGTTGTGCATTTGTGAATATATCTGTATATCTGTTATTGTGAATATTATATCATTGTGCAAATACCAAAATATCAGTAGCATAATCAATTCCCAATCATCTTGGCTACTGTCCTCAGTGCCACTCATTCCCATAAACGTTTTCCAAAAACACCATTGCAATCTCGCTGGGACTTAATGACCGGGGGACACACTATACTATCACCGGAGAAGTGGAACGGAGCTGTCTTTGACTTATTGACCTTGGTCAATAATATCTGACCGTTTCGGGACCAATCAAAATTTGGCGCCGCTGCCGGGGAGGTTGTTGCGTGTTTTTAAAATCGTTTTAAGTTTAGTGGTTTTCAAAACCCTCCCTGTACAAATTTCACACAATTTGTAAAAAGTTTTTGTAAAAATATAATCATATCAAAAAGTTCATTAACACTTTTCCTGAAGTGTTAACAACACCAAAAAAAAATCAAAATCAAAAACAACAAAACAAACTGTGAAGTTAAATTACTTCATTTTCTTTAAGATTACAACCTGAAACAGTTGGTATAAGGTAAGTTCTGACATTAAATTGCAAACTAAAGAGGAAAACTATTTACTTCCTCCCGCCAGCCTGCGAGTAATCTTAAAAGAACGATTTCGGTTAACGAATCAGTTCGAAAAGTATTTCCCAAAGTTTTCTGCATACACACCTACAAGCCAAAGACAAATTTTTCTGTTAATAAATACATAAAATATTACCACCGCAAACCAAGGCTGAACACCAACCAACTGGGGGTGTGGACATAATAAGTTCCCAAACTAAAGATTAAAACTTGCCTTTGTATCCCTGTGAGTGGTGTACCTTTTTCAAAGAAGCCATTCACTTGTGATTATTGGTTTAAGTTCCCTGTTTTTTTGCCTCGGTCTTGTTTTAATTGATTTTGTTTTTAGTGCATGTGCACTAAGCATGTTTCTCAAAAATACCAAAAATATTCACCTTTACCCTCTATTTCATCCCTTTACCCTCTATCCTTTTGATTCTAACTTCTTTCACTTGTCCTGTAATTAATGGCATCTCTCGATGACGATTTCTTTGAACAAAAGGCTTTTGAAATCAACAATGAAAAACTTCAAGCCTTGTCAAAAATGTCGAGATGTCGTGTTGATTGTGATGGACCATCGATTCCTATTCCCTATTTGATGAGGGAAATGGAACGAGAAACCAGGGTGACAAAGGACCCTGTACTTTCCTCTGACTATGGAAGTGCTAAATACGTCCAACCTTCGGTTATCCAAAAATCTAAGCTCACAATTTCCCCTGAACCGTCAAGAATTGATCCTAACCTTTCACGGTATACGGTTATAAACAAAAACAAAGAGCTTAGAACTGTGACTGAAAACGAATTGCCTAATCTTCACATTCAAAAACCCGAGACCATAACGGAAGTGGTGAAAATTCCTAGTGTCGGTTGTGGTGAGCCGCTTTTCGGTTTTCCATGTCGTTGGGGAGTTGTTGTTATTGTTGTTATTTGATGTTTCTTCCTGTTCATTTATGTTTGTTTACTGTTGTTACATGCTAATTTAGTGTTCTCATAGATTAATTTCAATTGTTGCTTTGAAAAACCTCTCAAGTCTTTAGTTCAAGGGGTGTTTGGAATTGCTGAGCTTGGTATGCTCAGTGGTGTTTTTGTTGATAACTCAGACTTCCACAACTCCCATTAGGATATATTAGCTCATTTAAGTCATAAAATTTTTCACTTGTTTATGGTGATTCTTTCCCTCCAAAACCACCATCACCCCTGCCAATACCACCCATGCAATACCACCACTTGCACCCATCCACCAGCCACCTTATCCTTTCCAAATTACTCTTTCCAAGAAAAAATCACATCACCCCCCCCCCCCCCTTAGGGCATAAATCAGAGCAATTTGCTCTATATTTCATTTCCCGCCAAAAAATGGAAAGAGAGCAAAAAGGGTCTAAAACTCAATCAAGTTGCTGGGATTTGAAGTGGGACCCACATTTGGCTATAAGAGTGAAGAAAGAAGGAAGAAGAACAGTTAGTAGTTAGTAGGTAGTTTAGTTTTAATTTTAACATGTCATTTAAATTGTAACTGGTTATTTTAAGCTTTTAAGCGTTGTACTAGTTTATTTATTTTGTAATCAAACTTTGTCCAAGGTTAATTTAAAGTTCATTCTCAATTTCAGTTTATGATCTTTTGATTCAATTCAAAAATCTCATTAAGCTATAGAGTTGTTTTATGTTGTTGTAATGGATTAAATAGCTTATACAAGCTCTTAACATAGCTTATATAAACTAGTTAAAGTCTATGTATTCAGTTTATTTAGAAACTATAAAAATTCCAAAAAAATAAATAAAAAAAATTAGTGGAAACTGTGAAAGAAAGCTTGGAGCAGGGGAAAGCATGGAAGGTGAATGGGTTTAGAGCTCATGGGAGCATTAGGATGATAATACAGTTCTGGTTCTCACTCATTTCCACTTTGGATCAGCTTGTAAGACTCCATTTTATGCACATTTTGCTAATCTCTGTAATTGTTGTTATTTGATGTTTCTTCCTGTTCATTTATGTTTGTTTACTGTTGTTACATGCTAACTTAGTGTTCTCATAGATTAATTTCCTTTGTTGCTTTCAAAAAATCATCTTTAAATTTATATAAAGTTGCACTGCTTGGATTTTTGAGTGCTTGATCATCATTATCAGTTCATACTTGTTAAAGCCTGCTTAATCTAGGTCATTTGTAGCTTGAAACATCATGTTTAGTCATTAGAATCAAATCCAAGTTCACAAAAGTCAAGATACTAGTTTATACTAAAAAAGTCAAATTGGTGTTTTAGGCAGAAAGTTCAAATTTCCAAGATTTGTTGTGAATTTTGTGTAGCTTTTTAGGACTTAAGCTTGTTAGGACTTGTAGTATATCACCCCAACTCTTGATTCCACCCTTTGTTATATTTTTGTGATTTTTAGTGTGGGTCCCACAGACCTCCAAACTCACTTGCAGGGGAGGGTATTCCCCTGCTGCATCAGCAGACCTCAGTCACCACACCACTTTAGTGGTGTTTTCTAGCCACCTCAGTGGGCCCCACAATCCCCCTCTTGGTTCTTTGAAACCCCCTCCTGGCACTCTTCAAGGTTTGACCCATAGTTTGACCTTAAGACCACTGGGCCCCACTTAGAAATAGCCTTGAATTCTGTCCCATTTTTCAGTTAAGTATCAAGAAACCAAGTGCTTAATGTGACTTATTGGCTTATTCTGTGATCCCCATTGGCTTTTTCTAGCTTAAACTTGTTCAAACAACTTATGTGAACCAGAATTAACCATTGTGGTCCCCACATAAGCTCATTTGAGCTAAATCTCTTGTTGGTCAAATAAAGTCAACTGTGTAAGCTTTTGAGCTTATTCTGGCTTATTTTTAAAGTTCCAAAAAAGTTGTTTTTACAAACGTTAGTTGTTTTTAGGTATAAAATAGTTTTGTATAAGAAAAATCCAGAAAAGACAAATTTAGAATAAGTGATAATTTCTATTTAATGTAATTTAAATTTTAATTTTCTTTTTTAGATTTTTATTAAGTACTTTGTATTTTTATATTTTTCTTAAATTCCTTTTATATTAAAGTAATTTTAGTAATTTTCACAGATTTTTATTTTGTCATTTAGTATTTTTTAGAATTAATTTTAGTTTAATTAATTATTAATTAATATTAAATAATTAAATAGCATAATTAATTTTTATAAAGAAACACCTAGTTTTTATATTTTTCCTAGCTCTTATATAATATAATATAATTTTAGAAATTTTATTGTAATTTATACTATTAATTTACTAGTTTTTATAATTTATTTAGTTTAATTAGTAATTAATTAATATTTAATATAATAATTAGTAAAATAGTCTAAAAATAATTTTTAGAAGTTTTTATAATTTTGTAGGATTCCTGTGATGGTTAAATAGTTTTATAAATTTTTCCATAATTTTCTAAGTCATTTAGGTATTATTTGTAATTTAAATTAATTTAAATAGTTTAATTAAGATAATTAGTTTTTAATTTATAGAAAAATAACAAAAAGACAAAAATATTTATTTTTAATTTTTATACTTTCTTCAAGTTCTTTTTAAGGTTTAGAAATTATTTTTACAACTTTTTAGTTTAATTTGTAATCTTATAATTTTTAGTTTTATTTAAATTATGTTTAATTTACTTTTTAAATAGTTTTAATTAATTAAATATTATTTAAATATTAAAATAATCATTTTTATAATTTCAATTTCATTTTAAATTTCCTTTTAATTTTAAGTTTTCAAAAGTTTCACTTGCACCCCCTGTAGTTTGTAATTGTTTAAAACCCACTTTTTCTGTCTGTAAACTGATTTCTAGTTGCGCATTTGTGAATATATCTGTATATCTGTTATTGTGAATATTATATCATTGTGCAAATACCAAAATATCAGTAGCATAATCAATTCCCAATCATCTTGGCTACTGTCCTCAGTGCCACTCATTCCCATAAACGTTTTCCAAAAACACCATTGCAATCTCGCTGGGACTTAATGACCGGGGGACACACTATACTATCACCGGAGAAGTGGAACGGAGCTGTCTTTGACTTATTGACCTTGGTCAATAATATCTGACCGTTTCGGGACCAATCAAAATTTGGCGCCGCTGCCGGGGAGGTTGTTGCGTGTTTTTAAAATCGTTTTAAGTTTAGTGGTTTTCAAAACCCTCCCTGTACAAATTTCACACAATTTGTAAAAAGTTTTTGTAAAAATATAATCATATCAAAAAGTTCATTAACACTTTTCCTGAAGTGTTAACAACACCAAAAAAAAATCAAAATCAAAAACAACAAAACAAACTGTGAAGTTAAATTACTTCATTTTCTTTAAGATTACAACCTGAAACAGTTGGTATAAGGTAAGTTCTGACATTAAATTGCAAACTAAAGAGGAAAACTATTTACTTCCTCCCGCCAGCCTGCGAGTAATCTTAAAAGAACGATTTCGGTTAACGAATCAGTTCGAAAAGTATTTCCCAAAGTTTTCTGCATACACACCTACAAGCCAAAGACAAATTTTTCTGTTAATAAATACATAAAATATTACCACCGCAAACCAAGGCTGAACACCAACCAACTGGGGGTGTGGACATAATAAGTTCCCAAACTAAAGATTAAAACTTGCCTTTGTATCCCTGTGAGTGGTGTACCTTTTTCAAAGAAGCCATTCACTTGTGATTATTGGTTTAAGTTCCCTGTTTTTTTGCCTCGGTCTTGTTTTAATTGATTTTGTTTTTAGTGCATGTGCACTAAGCATGTTTCTCAAAAATACCAAAAATATTCACCTTTACCCTCTATTTCATCCCTTTACCCTCTATCCTTTTGATTCTAACTTCTTTCACTTGTCCTGTAATTAATGGCATCTCTCGATGACGATTTCTTTGAACAAAAGGCTTTTGAAATCAACAATGAAAAACTTCAAGCCTTGTCAAAAATGTCGAGATGTCGTGTTGATTGTGATGGACCATCGATTCCTATTCCCTATTTGATGAGGGAAATGGAACGAGAAACCAGGGTGACAAAGGACCCTGTACTTTCCTCTGACTATGGAAGTGCTAAATACGTCCAACCTTCGGTTATCCAAAAATCTAAGCTCACAATTTCCCCTGAACCGTCAAGAATTGATCCTAACCTTTCACGGTATACGGTTATAAACAAAAACAAAGAGCTTAGAACTGTGACTGAAAACGAATTGCCTAATCTTCACATTCAAAAACCCGAGACCATAACGGAAGTGGTGAAAATTCCTAGTGTCGGTTGTGGTGAGCCGCTTTTCGGTTTTCCATGTCGTTGGGGAGTTGTTGTTATTGTTGTTATTTGATGTTTCTTCCTGTTCATTTATGTTTGTTTACTGTTGTTACATGCTAATTTAGTGTTCTCATAGATTAATTTCCATTGTTGCTTTGAAAAACCTCTCAAGTCTTTAGTTCAAGGGGTGTTTGGAATTGCTGAGCTTGGTATGCTCAGTGGTGTTTTTGTTGATAACTCAGACTTCCACAACTCCCATTAGGATATATTAGCTCATTTAAGTCATAAAATTTTTCACTTGTTTATGGTGATTCTTTCCCTCCAAAACCACCATCACCCCTGCCAATACCACCCATGCAATACCACCACTTGCACCCATCCACCAGCCACCTTATCCTTTCCAAATTACTCTTTCCAAGAAAAAATCACATCACCCCCCCCCCCCTTAGGGCATAAATCAGAGCAATTTGCTCTATATTTCATTTCCCGCCAAAAAATGGAAAGAGAGCAAAAAGGGTCTAAAACTCAATCAAGTTGCTGGGATTTGAAGTGGGACCCACATTTGGCTATAAGAGTGAAGAAAGAAGGAAGAAGAACAGTTAGTAGTTAGTAGGTAGTTTAGTTTTAATTTTAATATGTCATTTAAATTGTAACTGGTTATTTTAAGCTTTTAAGCGTTGTACTAGTTTATTTATTTTGTAATCAAACTTTGTCCAAGGTTAATTTAAAGTTCATTCTCAATTTCAGTTTATGATCTTTTGTTTCAATTCAAAAATCTCATTAAGCTATAGAGTTGTTTTATGTTGTTGTAATGGATTAAATAGCTTATACAAGCTCTTAACATAGCTTATATAAACTAGTTAAAGTCTATGTATTCGGTTTATTTAGAAACTATAAAAATTCCAAAAAAATAAATAAAAAAAATTAGTGGAAACTGTGAAAGAAAGCTTGGAGCAGGGGAAAGCATGGAAGGTGAATGGGTTTAGAGCTCATGGGAGCATTAGGATGATAATACAGTTCTGGTTCTCACTCATTTCCACTTTGGATCAGCTTGTAAGACTCCATTTTATGCACATTTTGCTAATCTCAGTAATTGTTGTTATTTGATGTTTCTTCCTGTTCATTTATGTTTGTTTACTGTTGTTACATGCTAACTTAGTGTTCTCATAGATTAATTTCCTTTGTTGCTTTCAAAAAATCATCTTTAAATTTATATAAAGTTGCACTGCTTGGATTTTTGAGTGCTTGATCATCATTATCAGTTCATACTTGTTAAAGCCTGCTTAATCTAGGTCATTTGTAGCTTGAAACATCATGTTTAGTCATTAGAATCAAATCCAAGTTCACAAAAGTCAAGATACTAGTTTATACTAAAAAAGTCAAATTGGTGTTTTAGGCAGAAAGTTCAAATTTCCAAGATTTGTTGTGAATTTTGTGTAGCTTTTTAGGACTTAAGCTTGTTAGGACTTGTAGTATATCACCCCAACTCTTGATTCCACCCTTTGTTATATTTTTGTGATTTTTAGTGTGGGTCCCACAGACCTCCAAACTCACTTGCAGGGGAGGGTATTCCCCTGCTGCATCAGCAGACCTCAGTCACCACACCACTTTAGTGGTGTTTTCTAGCCACCTCAGTGGGCCCCACAATCCCCCTCTTGGTTCTTTGAAACCCCCTCCTGGCACTCTTCAAGGTTTGACCCATAGTTTGACCTTAAGACCACTGGGCCCCACTTAGAAATAGCCTTGAATTTTGTCCCATTTTTCAGTTAAGTATCAAGAAACCAAGTGCTTAATGTGACTTATTGGCTTATTCTGTGATCCCCATTGGCTTTTTCTAGCTTAAACTTGTTCAAACAACTTATGTGAACCAGAATTAACCATTGTGGTCCCCACATAAGCTCATTTGAGCTAAATCTCTTGTTGGTCAAATAAAGTCAACTGTGTAAGCTTTTGAGCTTATTCTGGCTTATTTTTAAAGTTCCAAAAAAGTTGTTTTTACAAACGTTAGTTGTTTTTAGGTATAAAATAGTTTTGTATAAGAAAAATCCAGAAAAGACAAATTTAGAATAAGTGATAATTTCTATTTAATGTAATTTAAATTTTAATTTTCTTTTTTAGATTTTTATTAAGTACTTTGTATTTTTATATTTTTCTTAAATTCCTTTTATATTAAAGTAATTTTAGTAATTTTCACAGATTTTTATTTTGTCATTTAGTATTTTTTAGAATAAATTTAATTTAATTAATTATTAATTAATATTAAATAATTAAATAGCATAATTAATTTTTATAAAGAAACACCTAGTTTTTATACTTTTCCTAGCTCTTATATAATATAATATAATTTTAGAAATTTTATTGTAATTTATACTGTTCATTTACTAGTTTTATAATTTATTTAGTTTAATTAGTAATTAATTAATATTTAATATAATAATTAGTAAAATAGTCTAAAAATAATTTTTAGAAGTTTTTTATAATTTTGTAGGATTCCTGTGATGATTAAATAGTTTTATAAATTTTTCCATAATTTTCTAAGTCATTTACGTATTATTAGTAATTTAAATTAATTTAAATAGTTTAATTAAGATAATTAGTTTTTAATTAATAGAAAAATCACAAAAAGACAAAAATATTTATTTTTAATTTTTATACTTTCTTAAAGTTCTTTTTAAGGTTTAGAAATTATTTTTATAAGTTTTTAGTTTAATTTTAATCTTTATAATTTTTAGTTTTATTTAAATTAGGTTTAATTTACTTTTTAAATAGTTTTAATTAATTAAATAGTATTTAAATATTAAAATAATCATTTTTATAATTTCAATTTCATTTTAAATTTCCTTCTAATTTTAAGTTTTCAAAAGTTTCACTTGCACCCACTGTAGTTTGTAATTGTTCAAAACTCACTTTTTCTGTCTGTAACCTGATTTCCAGTTGTGCATTTGTGAATATATCTGTATAAATGTTATTGTGAATATTATATCATTGTGCAAATACAAAAATATCAGTAGCATAATCAATTCCCAATCATCTTGGCTACTGTCCTCAGTGCCACTCATTCCCATAAACGTTTTCCAAAAACACCATTGCAATCTCGCTGGGAATTAACGACCCGGGGACACACTATACTATCACCGGAGAATTGAAACGGAACTGTCTTTGACTTATTGACCTTGGTCAATAATATCTGACCGTTTTGTGACCAATCACCCGCCCCGATCAAATCCACAAAAGGTTTCTCGAAAAGGTACCCTCTACTCAGACAAGTCCTCTTCGAGACACGCTTACATCACTGGTTAAACCAGCTTGAAATTATTACCCGGCCAGGACTAGTCCTTTAGAATGATGACAGTTATTGTTTCGTCAACTCTGTGGTAAAGTCTGAGTCTCGAACTCTTAAGATGCAAGGATCCTTTTTCACAAATCATTTGATCCCCTTTAATATGTGCATTGATATACAAAAGAGTTTAGCACATAGGGAAGAGCATACGTTTGGGTTCAAAACATCACATTTTAATCAGTTTCTCATATTTAAATCACATCTTCTCCCCTGATCAAAAATTTCAAACCAATTGAGATTTGTGATCCCAAGTGATTTAAATAAGTTTAAAGATTTTGGGAGAAAGATGTGTCATATTTAAGGATGACTGATTTTGAGACGACATTTTAGCTCCCCCTCAAACCGTGAGGGAGTATGTTATGTGTTAGAGATGATGAGTTTATAAATAATTATGAGCTTAGCGAGAAACTCATGAAAGATTCATATACTAACACATAACAATAGCACTTAACCCACTGGATTAATGCACAAAGATCTTGTTTTGATGATATATAGTTTTGAAATCGTTCTCCTGCTCAATCGATGACACATTTTAAAATTAAACATTTTGCACAAAGTATTAATTCTTTTAGCATCGATTGAGTGGCAAATTTTAAACAACATTTCAAGTTTGTTTGATCTTTAAAAACCATGGTACCACCAAGTTTGGAGCAAATATTTTCCCGAAAAATCATTGAAGGAAAAATATTTGAGATGCAAAGAAGACTTCTCTTCTTTTACCAAAAATGATGCACTTAAGCATACATCAGATCGGAAAGGCATGGATATAAAGTAATTCATGCCTTTGTTAGGAACAGTCGTCTTTTTTGCAACGAACTTTCCCCAATATAAAGATCTGGTTGCAATCTGAAGTAATAGCAAACCATTTTGAAAGAATAATTTTTGAAACGACATGTTTTAGAAGAACATTACTAATAATAAGAACTCTTGCTCAAGCATATGTAAGTGTTGAACCTAAGACCTTGATAGATCTTTGAGCACTCGTGGATCGTTAGTTATGTTAATGTAATCACTAACACACTAAAAGATAATCTCTATAACTTATATTTTAAAGCGGAAACAAACACAAGTATTAACAACTGAATACTAAGAACAATTGATCCTCTATGGATCTTTTAATAATAATGAAAGTGTTTTCTAAAAACATGTCCTCAATACATAATCGTGTGTTCCTTTTATACACAAGGAACCCTAAACCGTTTCACAAGAAACGTATATTCTATAAACTTTAAAAGATATGCATTATCACTTCCTAAATAAACTCATGCTTATCCTAACTATATTACATAAAATACAGAATAACTATATCCGCAGGAACTAATAATGCTGAAACTAGACTTCAGCAGATACACTGGTTCAGCAGGAACCAGCTCTTCAGAAGTATCCTTCAGCGGTAACCGTCAGCAGAATTCTTACTTAGCAGAATTCCCAACAATCCTCCCCTAATCTTGAATTTGACATGGTTAAGTTCAAGATTCTTGATAGATCTTTAAAAATGACAAACCAAGAGGATTGAAGTCGAACATCATCAGCAAAGAATCACCATTAGCAGGATCTCTATGATCAGCACATACTTGAAAGCTCCATTGTTTGCAGCAACAGATGACCAAATGTACATCAAAACAAATTAGTTTTATACTATTCTCATCACATCCAGGTGTGTTAACTTCTGTGAGAGGTGAATCATTGAAAATAATGGATTTGATGTCTTTTTACCAATAGCCATCACTACTGGAGTAGCCAAATGTTTAAGTTCGAAAACTATGGTACACTGATGACCATATGATTTTTAGCAAATCATCAGCTTTAAACGGATTTGAGTTGTCTTACCTGTAGTCGTTTGCTTAGGACTAGTCAATTATTTGGTTGATTTAATCACCTTGGTCAATTGAATACCAAATATGGTTTTCCACTGCCTTTACCACAAGCCATACACTTGTGGGCTAGCCAATTATTGGGAATCCATAAAGGAAAAATCCATGGTTAATTGACAACCATTCAACTCTTAGCTGTTAAGCATGGGTGAGTTAAGTACCCAATAGTTTTTAGCAAACTATTACAGCTATCAACAGATTTGACATGTCTTTACCAAAGCTGTACCCTTTGGACTAGCCAACTTTTTGATAGAATAGTCAACATCAGGTAAGTTGATAACCAGATAAGGTGTGAAAATAATCAACACCAAACCTGCATACAACACAATACTATACAAATCTGTCAGTTAAATTTTTTTTCTTTTTTTTTTCTTTTTAAGAATAAATAAAAAATATATAACAAAATACCATACCAAATCATTCCAAATAAGTTTCAATACGAACACCATGCTGAGTTTCCAATTCCTTCTTAACCAAAATGCTCCTCTTGATAGCTCTAATCAACTGTTCAGCCATATGCATATCATTCCCAATCATATCTAAAGGAACAGTGAGTTTAACTTCCAACAATTGGTTCATAACACCTATTGTGATTGGATATGTCACATCTGCCCAACAATATAAGGTCTTGCCAGTAGTAGTGATGATCATATGAACATCAGGTAGAGGAAAGTATTTCCAACTATCAACTACCCAATTCCTCTGTCCTTTCCACACATGAAAGCCAGCACCAGTAAAAAGATAAGAATCACAAAGAACTTGTAAATCTCCCAGCAGAAACATACCAATCCCTTCAGGTTGATGAGTTTGATAATAAGTTACAACCCAGCCATAGAGAGAAATAATATCTGGCCTATCCACCATATCTAAAATTTGACTTAGAAAAGTAAACTCTTTGGTGGAACCATCCTGTCTATAAAGGACATTGACCTGTCCTTGACCAGTTGGAGAGTCAACAAGTTCCCATTTGACTACTTTCTCCCAAACAACAGGATTGTCATCATCAGAATCAAAGTCAATAAAAGAACTATCCTTAGGTGATTCTCCTTTAGAAGCCTTTCTCTTCTTAGCAATAGTCTTCCTCCTAGAACAAGGGGTAGCAGGAGTAACAAGTGGATGATCATCAGGAGTCTCATCAGTGGGAACTGGTTCTGAAGCATCAAGAGATACACTCTTTGGATCTTCGGGAGGAATGGATTCTGAAGCTTTAGGAACATCTGCTGAAGCATCATGAGAGACATCCTTTTGATCTTCAATAGAAATAGATTCAGTGTTAGGAGCTTCAGTGGAAACAGACTCTTGAACTACAGGAACAGCTAATGAAGCATCAATAGTAGTAGAAGATGGTCTACCAACATCTGAAGGTTCAGAAGGCTCCATACGAGTATCCGCTGCAATATCAGGAGATGGTAAAGGAACAGCATCAGTAGACTCATCCACCTGAGTTTGCCAAATCAGTCTCATGATAATCAACTCCAAGTACAAATTTTGCCAAATCAGGCTTAGCAGAGACTTGAGAAGCCAAATTTACCCATTGCTCAGTAGATAACCTCTTAGCAATTTCATCTAACTCCTTTTTTCTTTCAGCAGGTAGTGTATGAGTAAGTGGAGGACGCATTGCATCTAAATCAGCTTGTATCTTTCTAGCAAGTTCCTCAGAAGCTTTCATATCCAATTCCCTCTTAGTCTTTGCAGCCTTCTCTTTAGCTTGTAATTGTGCTGCAAGCATTTCACTAAGCTTCTCATTAGCAAATTCCTGCTTAGTTTTCTCTCTAGAATGAATGTCTTGTGCACCCACAACAGACTTTCCTTTATCTTGCTGAGTGAAAATAGCTTCAGGAGGAACAAAAGACTGAGTAGAAGTATCCACTGCTGGAGAACCATCAACATGTAAATCTGTTGATTCATCAGCAGGAACTTCCTTTGGCATTGGATCAGCTGATGTTGCCTTGTCAGATGAGACCACATATTCCTTTCCAGCAACAAAGAATGTATCTGCTGATTGAGAAGCATCAGCAGTGTTCATGTCAACAGGAACATCACTGAGTGGTTCATTCTCCTGAAGATTAGCATCAGCATTTGGCAGTAGAGTATCATCATCACCAATCACTTTAGAAAATTCAGCAGCTTTCTTTGCCAAGTACTGTCTTCTACTTCTTCTACTGAAATGAAGTGTCGGTTTAGATTGTGAAACCTTAGCAACTTTGGGAGAAGAAGCATGTATCTGTCTAGCCACTTCAGCCAAGATTTCAAGGGAGTCTAAATTACCATCCTTAGGCACTTCATCAGCATGAATTACTACCTTTCTTTTCTTCTGCTGTGTAAGTTGTGCCTCCAAATCCTGAACCTTGCTTTTCAGCATCTCAATCTCACCACCAGGAGTAGACTTGGTATCATCAAGCTCCTTTTGGAGATCATCGGTCTTTCTAATATACCTGCAAAGCAAATCATGTACGGAATTGAGAGTAACAGGGTCTTCTGCTCCACCAACAGATCCACTGGCTCTCTCACAAGACTAGGTGTAGGTAATCTAGCAATCTCAGGCTCAAGAGGTGTAGGTACCTGTGTATCAAGAGACTCTTCAACCTCAGGAGTTAGCTCAACAGGAGCAACCTGAGATAGTGAAGGAACAGGACTAGGTGACAGAGGTAAAGGGGAAGGTGGAGGTTGGTCAGAAGAAACAGGTAATGGTTCAGCAGTTGTAGATGGCTCTCCCTCATTTACCACTGAAGGATTACCATCAGCAGCAACACCAGAAGATGATGGATTACCATCATCAGCAGCATTTGGAGAGGGCATATGACCAGTAGCATCACCCTCAACTGCATCATCATTGCCATGTGGCAACATAGCAGCCAACAGAGGGCGATGTTCCCCATTATAGTTAGTTTTCATAGAGGCAAATAACTTTGAACCAAGGCTCTTAATAGGCACATGAATCCTGTCTTCAGTGGTTATGTCTAAAATTATTTGTAAAAACCTAGGGTACATTAAAAACTTATGATTTTGTTTCTCAATATTTTCTAGCATATTAGCAAAAACAAACTTTGAGAAATTATAAGTTAACCCTTTAGAGAGACAGACAATACCACAACCCAATTAGGCAGAGAACTGATCCCAGCCACCACACTTATTGCTGATACATTGGAGCAGCAAGTGCACCAAATACCTCCACTTGGGACAGAACTGATTCTTCAACCACTTAGTAGTGCCAGTGCTTTGATAACCATCTTCCCTCAACCCAGCAAGTATCTCTTCAGTGTTGGAGTGATAAACACCATTCTCATCATCCAACTGAAGCTTTGTCCTGATCAAACTTTCAGTCACCACATACTCATTACTATCATTCTCAGCTACGATCTCTGTGTCAGATCTTTTCTTAGCAGATGCCCAAAACTGCTTCACCATAGATTCATATATCACATTTGGAGAATGTGTTAAGGAATAATGAATCTTTGAACGCTGTAGAAACTCCACCATTGAATCATACTCTTCATGACCTTTAGCCTTTTTCAAAATAGCAAACTTGTTATGATCTTGCTTGAATTCAAGTCAAGCCATTTGAATTATTTTGCGAGAGACGGTTATGAATTATGAAAAGAATGATGGGTTTAAATGGTGTGATGGGAGAATAATTTAGTTTAGGCAAGGATATGCAAAGTAGGTTATATTTGGAAGTTCCCCAATCGTGGTCAAAATTATCAGAACAAACTGTTGACCAAGTCTGACGTGTAACGTGGAACCCTCCAATTTCAAAATTACCCTTCAGTAGAAATAGAAGTCAATCTGCTGATGGATGGTCAATCAGCATAAACCAATCAAGAGTAAAAAAATATATCTTTAGTGAATATCTTGATTTTACTGTGCCACCCAACTCGCATTAATGATCATAAAGCCTAGACTTTGCTTATTTAATAACCCCCAAATCACACTTCTCATATATCAAATTACCCCCAAATCATATCAAAACCCTAATTTCACAATTAACCCAAATTCATCACCAAATAATGTCTTCCAAACCCGAAATTATTGACCTAACCTCCTCCTCTTCCTCATCAGATGATCTTCCACCGTATCCCTCTGAATTAGATGATTCAGATTATGCTAAAGAGTTGGAAAGGCGATGGAATGCTTTGGAGAAGGGGGAACCAAGTAATGCCCCCATTCCTGCTGAGAGACAATATGTATCTCCCTTCATCTTTACTTCTGATGAAGACTCTTCAGAGGATGAAGAGGAAGATCCATCATATCTTACTCCTTCCACACCAGAGAGATCCCAACCAAGGCCAAGGCAGAAAAATCCATTTCTTCCAACATCACGGGGTGTGGTGTTGGGTCTTCCTGCTTCAGGATCTAGTGCTTCATACCATGGACGCAGGGGAAAGGGCAAGAAGACAGAGGTGGTGGGTAAAGGGAAAGGGAAAATGGAGTAGGTGATGATGGGATGTTGCCAAGGACCAAAGATGAAAAACTAGGTTCTTGAGCATCTTCTTGCCTTGAACAGAAGTTATAAAACTAGGTACTTGAGCATCTTCGTCATCATCATCATCATTCTTCCTCCTCTTCTTT
This sequence comes from Artemisia argyi, assembly GCA_030686995.1. Taxonomy (NCBI): domain Eukaryota; kingdom Viridiplantae; phylum Streptophyta; class Magnoliopsida; order Asterales; family Asteraceae; genus Artemisia; species Artemisia argyi. The sequence continues at coordinate 75,017,797 of CM060700.1, read as the reverse complement.
TCCATTTTCACCTTCAGCTTCTTCATCGTACTGGTCATGCATATCCACCAGTCCTTATTGTAATAGATGATAGAAGCTTAGTATAGATTTGGTAGTCTTAGCATAGGAATGATCTTTGTAATCTACTTTGAAGTTGTATGTAAGCTGTAAATTGTTTCTTGAATGAATGAACTTTCCTTATTTGTCAATTCTTATTTAATTATTCAGTAGAAACAATGTGTTTCAGTATCATTGACTCTTCAGTAGAAACAATACTCAGCATACAAGACCATATTCCCATTGAGACAGCTCTTGGTGAATTTCAAACAATGAGGACATTCTGCAAATCAAACACATAGTAACAAAACAAACAAAACTTATATAAACATTAGTTGGTTAGTGTTAGCCAAACAATAATATACACAAATTATACAAAGTTTACAATCACAATCCTCCCCTGAGGCATATGCCTCCCCTGAGGCTTATGCCTCCCCTCAAACTTTGCATTCAAGGGTTAAGCATACCAATATGGACCACTACGTGTTGAAACCTATGTCCATCAAAAGCTTTAGTTAACAGATCTGCCACATTATCATCTGTGTGAATTTTAACCACTTTAATTAAATGTTTTTCATAAGCATCCCTGATAAAGTGGTGCCTGATTTCAATATGTTTGGTTCTATTATGAAAAACTGGATTTTTAACAATGCAAAATGGTACTTTGATTTTCAATAAAAATGGTGGTATTCATGAAATTATACCCATAATCCAGCAATTGATTCTGAATCCATAGAACCTGTCCACAACAATTGGCAGTAGCAACATACTCTGCTTCAGTAGTAGAGGTAGCAACAATGGTCTGTTTCTTGCATTGCCAAGAAATCAGTCTTCTTCCAAGGAATTGGCAACCTCTAGTTGTGGATCTCCTATCCATATCGGCACCAGCATAGTCACTATCACTATATGCTTCCTGCTTAAAAGGAGATTCTTTTGGGTACCAAAGACCTAATTTGGGTTGGCCTTTCAGGTACTTGAAGATCTTTTTGACAGCATTCAAGTGAGAAGTAAGTGGAGTGACTTGGTGCCTTGAACAAGCACTCACAACAAATTTAATATCAGGTCTAGAAGCAGTCAAATACATCAAAGAACCAATCATGGACCTGTACAAATGGACATTCACAGGAAGATCAGGTTCAAGATTTTTCTTTGGTTTGGGAGCTTCATAGGGAGTAGTAGCAGTTCTGACATTGTCCATATCAAATTTCTTCAACATATCTTTTACATACTTATCCTGACTGATAAAGATACCATCAGGTTTCTGCTGAACTTGTAAACCCAAAAAGAAAGTGAGCTCCCCCATGGCACTCATCTGAAATTCTCCCTTCATCAAATCCTTAAACTCTCTACACCATTCTTCTTTAGTGGAACCAAATATGATGTCATCCACATAAACTTGCACTAGAATGATATCCCTGGAGTCTTTCTTCAGGAAGAGAGTCTTGTCTATGGCACCTCTTCTATAACCATGCTTCAGCAGAAATGTAGATAGCCTAGCATACCAAGCTCTAGGTGCCTGATGTAGTCCATAGAGAGCTTTAACCACCTTATAAACATGATCAGGATGATCTGGGTCTTCAAAACCCTTGGGTTGAGTCACATAAACCTCCTCTTCAATCTCACCATACAGAAAAGCACCTTTGACATCCATCTGATGTACCATAAAGCCCATATAAGATGCATAGGCCAAGAATATCCTGATTGCTTCAACTCTGGCCACAGGTGCAAAGACTTCATCATAGTCTATGCCTTCCTCTTGCCTGAACCCCTGAGCCACTAACCTTGCTTTGTTTTTCACCACAATACCCCTTGTGTCTCTTTTATTCTTCAAAATCCATTTTGTCCCAATTGCATATTTACCATCAGGGAGAGGGACCAGTTTCCAAACCTGCTGATTCTTAAATTGCAACATCTCTTCTTGCATTGCTTCAAGCCAACTTGAATCAGCAAGTACGTGAGGAACACTGGTTGGCTCTATTTGAGAAAGGAAGCAAGCAAACAGACAATGTTTGAAGTCTGTATGATTGTCCCTTTGTTGATTGTAGACATAGGAAATGAAAGCAACTTCACCATATTTAGTGTTCTTCACAGTACTTCGAGTTCTAACAGGTGCTTGAGGATCTCCAATAACCTTTGATAGGGGATGAGCAATATTGATCCTCATTGTTGTTGTGGGGTTGACATTTATTGTGGTATCAAGGTTGTTGACAGTGGGTCCAAACTCACTATCATAGGAAGCTGAGTTAAAGATACCAGTTTTGGGTTGATAATTACCAAGATCAGAAGGACTTGGAAATCTTGTAAATGGCTTCTAAAAGTCTATAGACACTTCAGTAGAAATGGGAGATTGTGCAGCAGGACTATCAGCAGTTTTGATCACATCAGCAGGAACAGGAGAGCCTTCAGTAGAACTGTCAGCAGCATCCTTGTTTCCACTGACGGCTTGTGCTGATTGTTGAAGTAAGGCATCAGTCTCTTGTGCAAACTTTTCACTGAGTTTCTTAGCTTCCTGAGTGGCTGCATGTTCTTGCTTCTTAAGTCTAGCAAGATCCTCTGCATAATGTGACTCATCTTCATGTTCAGGTGGAAAAGAAGGTACAACAATGGTTTGTTCATCTTTCTCAGAGTCACTCTCTGAGTCATCATCCAGGGAACCTTGTAGGGTTAGAAATTGTATCTTTGGTACCTGCATTTGGATTAGAGACATGTCTAGTGTACCCCAAGTAATCAGTCAAGTAATCTAGGTCAAAATACTAATTATGACCTTGTCCTTGAACATTAGGCAGATCTTCTAGAAATCTTAGGTTAAGGGTTTCCTCAATTCTTTTAGCATGCAAATTGTAGACCCTATATGCCTTGCTATGAGTTGAATAACCCACAATATACCCCTCATCAGCCTTGCCATCAAACTTTCCCAGTGCACCACTAGTGTTTAAAATGGTTACTTTACACCCAAAAGGTTTAAGGTAATGAATGTCTGGAACTTTCCCAGTGAGAAGTTCATAAGGTGTCTTGACATGAGGTCTAGTGATGGATACCCTACTTCAGTCCAAAACATAGTGGGTAACTTAGAGTCTGCAAGCATAGATCTTGCTGCCTCTATTAAGGTCCTATTTTTCCTTTCAGCAACCCCATTTTGTTGTGGGGTTCTGGGAATGCTATAGTCCCTTTTTATCCCTTTAGACTTACAGAATTCTATGAAAACAACATTTTTGAACTCTGTCCCATTGTCACACCTAATGCCTTTAACCTTTTTATTTAGCTAGTTTTCAATCAGGGTAATGAATTCTTTTAAAATAGGAGTTGTTTCATCTTTAGTTTTCAAAAAGAATACCCAGCAAAACCTGCTATAATCATCAGTGATAACCAGGCAGAAGTACTTATGATCAATACTTCTTATAGGAGTTGGACCAAAGAGATCCATGTGCAGCAACTGAAGAGGTTCTGAAATGGTGCTCACAACTGTTATGGCTTTGTAAGAGGCTCTGTATTGCTTTCCTTTGTTGCATGCAACACAATTATGTTCATTGGTAAAGACTTTTGAAGCAAGTCCCTGAACCAGACCAAGTTTAGAAAGCTTGTTAATGGTCTTGAAATTCACATGAGCCATCCTCTTATGCCATCTTGTAGATTCATCAGGGAAGCTTTGGCCACCAAACATGTTAGATCACCTTCTGATTTAACATCATTCAGATTGAATGTGTACAAGTTGAAGGTTCTAGGAACTCTTAGCAAAACAGTTGTATCTTCTGGAAGTTTGAAGTCCTTTGAGAGCACAAGACATTCATCCTCAGAGAAGAAAACTTTATTCTTGGTGTCACAGATTTGTGATACAGAGAACAGATTAAAGTGCTCTAGTTCCTTCACATAATATACATTCTTAAAATCTAACAGAGGTGTTTTAATAGTGCCCTTCCCATTGATTTTTCCATCTCCTCCACCAAAAGTCACATTGCCTCCTCCTTCTATAGGCACAAAGTCATGCATCTTATCCTTGTTCCCTGACATACTTCTAGAACAACCACTATCTACTATACCTACTTCAGTACTCTTCAGGGGATGATCCTACAACAACAACATAATATACAAGAATTAGTACACATTGGAGACTCAAGTCATTACTGACTTGAGCCTGCCTTGTGGATCATAAGAGGTAGGCCATGTAGATGTTTTAGATCCACCATTGTTCTTAGGCCTATATTTCAAATTAGGTCCCTTCTTTGTCCAAGAACAACCTGCTGAGGGCTTCACAGCAGTATCCCAATACCCTCCACCAACATACGTAGAGTCAAACTGTCTAGGCCAATAACCATTATGAAAGTAAGAACTAGTGGGTCGCACAAAAGGTCTAGTACCAGTTCTTCTCCATGATGGTATGTCATTAACATTTTTCCACATTTGCCTAGGTTTTCTTTGACTAGCACATACACCCATTCTTTGCTCATGAAAAGTACAATCCTTAATCAAATGAAATTTACTTCCACACACAAAGCATTTCTTCTTTTTAGAATACTTATTCAAAGTGAAAGATGTTCCATAACATGAAAAAGAATTCAAACCACAAACATTAACAGAATTGTTTTTAACAGAACTAGAAACATTGTTTTGCAAAGAATGAAATAACAAGTCTTCAGAAGAAAATGTCTTGTTATCAGCAGTAACTCTAACAGGCTTGTAGGGGGTCTTGGGTGATGTCTTGGGTGTGGTCTTGGGAAGGTCTGACTTTTCACTTGAATCACAACTGGTATATGCAGTAGACCCTTGGTCAGAAGACTTGTCACTGTCAGAACAAGAGACAAAGTCAGTAGATTTAGAAACAGGGTCTGGCAAGTCACTTGACTTTTTGCCATAAAGATGGTGTGATCCATCAAAGTCAACAGGTATGGACAGGTCTATAGGCATGTGTTCTCCTCTAATAGGTCCAGGTACAGCATTCAATCCCCCTTCCTTAACATATTTTACAGGTTTTTGAAATTCTAGGGCAGGTTCAGGGTCAAAAACACTGGATATATCAGGATAAGTTAATTCATCAGGATCTATATAGTTATCATATCCTAATGCTTTTCTAGACCTAACAGATTGACTACTATCAAGCAATTCATTTAAATGAGAAGCCCCTTCTTGCCACTTCTTGCGACCAGCCACTTCTTTATCAAACTTTACTTGTAATTCTTGTTTTTCTAGTTCTACATCAGATTTTTCTTTTTCAGTACGCCTTAAATCTATCTGTGCACATTCTAAATCACTTTCCAAAACTCTTATTTTTTCTTCATATTTAAGCTAATTCTTTTGAAACCATACCTTCTGTCTTAATAAAGTTTTTAAAGCCTTTTTATAAGCCTCAACTTCTACATAACACTCATCGTATTTAGGTTTCAATTCATCATATTCTTGTTTAATTTCATTATATCTTACACTACAGCCAAAAACACAGTTATGTACCTGAGAGATGCCCATCATGGAAACTTGATCCTTCTTATCCTCTGTGGGGCAGTATGCCAGCATATTCATTTGTTCAGAAGTAGAAGCTTCCTCTTCAGGAGGTTCATGAACAGTCCAATCAATATGGTTATCCACAGTCACCTAAGCTTTGGAAGGTCCTGCTTTTGAAGTTCCTGGTTCCAAAAGATATGAACCATATCTAACTTCATCACCAGGCTTTCTCTCCTTGCATTCTCTCGAGAAGTGGCCCATCTGACCACAAGTGTAGCACTTAACCTTCCTTCTGTCAAATCTTGCTGCATTTCTTCCCTGAAAACCAAACTTTCTCCCAGACTTATTCTCAAACCTTTTGATATTCATAGAAATCATTGCCAACTGCCATTTCAAGTGCATCTCCTCCATCTCCAATGGATCCACCTGTTCAAAATCCTCATAAAGGCTGAGTGAGTAGATGGACGAATGGGACTTCTAACATCAGGCTCAAGAGATTTAAGCTTGTTGTAGAGGTCATCAAAAGAAATCATGTTCAATCCACCCTTAGTTTTGAGAGCAATGCTGACTTGCAACCAGGATGGTGGCAAAGATCTTAGAAAGTTACCAATGCAGCCCTCATTATCCGGCCTAGCCTTCAGCTGATTAAGTTGACTCAAGATCTTGTGGAACCCATCATAACCTTTGTGGATTCCTTCTTCCTCAGATATCTGAAACTCTTGGAACTTTTGTGTCAGCATTGACTTCTTCATCCTTCTTGACTCATCATTCCCACCAAATCTAGCCTTAATGAACATCCAAATGTCCTTGGCATCTTCCTTGAAGTGGAAGTCACCCATGTGGTCATCTGGTATAGCCTGAAGGAGAATTGTTCTGACTTTATTCTCCCTCTGCACGGCTAGAACTTCTTCAGCAGTTTTGGGACCTACAATGGTCACAATCCCATCAGCATCTTTGACATGTTTCTTCAAGCTGTTGCCCTTACGGACAACTTCCCAAAGATTCCAGTCAATGTTTGTGATCTAGTTTTGCATCTTCATGGACCACAATTCATACTCCTCAGTATTCTTAAGGTATGGGAATTTGGCACTACTGTTTGAGAGATTGAGTTGTTGGAGAGAAGTGGTGTTTTGGTTCTGATTTGCATCAGATTCAGCATCTGTTCTAGGCATTGTTTTTGGTTGTTTTTTATTGAGAAGGTGTAAGATTGGTGTTTCTTAGTATCACAGAGACTCTCCCGAGGCTCTGATACCACTTGTTGAACCTAAGACCTTGATAGATCTTTGAGCACTCGTGGATCGTTAGTTATGTTAATGTAATCACTAACACACTAAAAGATAATCTCTGTAACTTGTATTTTAAAGCAGAAACAAATACAAGTATTAACAACTGAATACTAAGAACAATTGATCCTCTATGGATCTTTTAATAATAATGAAAGTGTTTTCTAAAAACATGTCCTCAATACATAATCGTGTGTTCCTTTTATACACAAGGAACCCTAAACCGTTTCACAAGAAACATATATTCTATAAACTTTAAAAGATATGCATTTTCACTTCCTAAATAAACTCATGCATATCCTAAATATATTACATAAAATACGGAATAACTATATCTGCAGGAACTAATAATGCTGAAACTAGACTTTAGCAGATACACTGCTTCAGCAGGAACAAGCTCTTCAGTAGTATCCTTCAGCAGTAACCGTCAGCAGAATTCTTACTTAGCAGAATTCCCAACAGTAAGTTTTCGTGTCATTATTGAATGAAATTTCTAGAAACGTACATAATATTGATTACACAAGAGACATGTCGTGAGAAGAATATTTTTGGGTTTTTCGTAGGTTTTATATTTTTCTATTTTCTTTTTGTTTTAATTCTATGTACAAAGGGTATGTGAAGCAACCCCTTTACTCCTCCTAATCCTCCTGAAGACTTAAGAGATCCTCAGGCGTGAGACTCTTCATACCAAGGCGAGGAAGGATGAATTGAAATCGGTCCCTAGAAAGTGCTTTGGTGAAGATATCAGCTAGCTGGAACTTGGTCCTCACGAAGTAGAGTTCCACAATTCCTTTCTCAACTTGCTCCCAGATGAAGTGATCTTGAATATCAATGTGCTTAGTCCTTGAGTGCTGGACATTGTTGCAGCAGAGTGCAATTGCACTTTTGTTGTCACAATACATGGGAATCTTGGTGCATATGAAGCCATAGTCTGAAAGTTGAGATCTCATCCATAAGATCTGAGCACAGCACGAGGACATGGCAATGTATTCAGCCTCTGTGGAGGAGATTGATGTACGCATTTGTTTCTTTGAAGACCAACTGACTAGCTTATTACCCAAAAACTAAGCACCCCCCAGATGTACTTCGACGAGTATCTTGACATCCCGCATGGTCAGCATCAGAATAGGCTGTGAGCACCATAGAAGTGTCCTTGGGGTACCATAGGCCCATGTGGATTGTTCCTTTAAGATACCGAAATACTCTCTTAACAGCTTCCAGGTGTTTCTTGGTAGGTTTGGATTGATACCGAGCACACATGCAAACTGCAAACAGAAGATCCGGTCTGCTAGCAGTAAGATACATTAAGGAAATCATGCTTCGATACTTGGTTTGTTCGACTGGGATCCCAACATCATCTTCATCTAGTTTTGATCTTTTAATCATAGGAGTATCAACTGAGTCACAGGAATCGAATCCAAATTTCTTCAAAATTTCATTAGCATACTTGGATTGATTGATGAAGATGCCATTGGGATTTTGAGATATTTGCAAGCCTAGAAAGAAAGACATTTGACCCAACATGGACATCTGGAACTCAGAACTCATCTCTTGGGAGAAACGATCACACTCTTTGGGATTAGAGGAGGCAAATATGATATCATCAACGTAGATTTGTACATGAAGAAAGTTTTTGCCCGTTTTTCAGGTAAAGAGTGTAGGATCAACAGCACCTTTGGAGAACTTGTTAGCAAGAAGGAATTTTGACAAGGTGTCGTACCATGCCCTAGGAGCTTGCTTAAACCCATAAAGAGCCTTCTTCAAACCATAAACATGGTTAGGACGTTCTGGATCCACGAATCCTTTGGTTTGGCTTACATACACCACCTCTTTTAGATCGCCATTTAAGAATGCAGTCTTAACATCCATTTGATAAACCACCATATTCTGACTTGCAGCATTTGCGAGAAATATTCTTATGGCTTCAATTCTAGCAACAGGTGCGAAGGATTCTTCAAAGCCTATTCCTTCTTCTTGACGATATCCTTTTGTCACAAGCCTAGCCTTGTTCTTCAACACATCTCCATGCTCATCAAGTTTAACTTTAAATATCCATTTGAGAGCAATGATCATAGCACAATCGGGAGGTGGTACTAATTCCCATACTTCAAGTCGATCAAACTCATGAATCTCGTCCGCCATAGCAGTGAACCATGAGTGTTTAGACATTTCATCCTTGAAATATATTGGCTCAGCTTTAGAGAGGACAGAATTGAAGAAGCACCACAATGCGTCGGTTGCAAGTTGCTTACGGGTTGATACCGAACGAGAGGGGTTTCCAATAATGTTGTCAATTAGGTGATCATTTGTCCATTTCCTAAGGTGTTCATGGGGTTAAGGATAGGGAACTGAGGTAGCCGTGTTAGATTCGTCTGAGGATGTAGCATCATTTGATGATTCAGGAGCAAAGATGTTAACAAACGGCTCATTATCAGGTGGAGCGAAAGGATTTACTTCAAACGAATTATCCACAGCTGCTACTCGTTGTACAAATGAAGATTGACCATTAGATGTGGTAACTAAACGACTGATGGTGGGGGCTTCAGGATCCCATGACAACGAAGTGGATGGCCCAGCATTAACATCTGGGACATTTGCTACCCCAGCTGATTGTGGAATGACTGTGGCTTCTGGAGCATCCACGTTTTAAGGTTCAAAGTATTCATCAAACATTGGGTCAAACAGTTTCTTCCAATCTTCACTTGTAGGAGGTACAAAAGGAGTAGCAGGAGTGGGATTCTGTACAAGCCTAGAGCTTATAGGTCCAAGAGACAAAAGGTTAGGTACGGGTCCAGAACTTGATTGTCCAGGAACCGGTTGCTCAGTCAGCTCATCGAAAGTAACGTGGATTGTTTCCACTATGTCTCTGGTATGTTTGTTGTAGATTCGGTACCCCTTTCGTTCTGGAGCATAACCAACGAAGAAACCAACGTCGGCCTTGGCCTAGAGTTTCCCAAGGTCTTCACTGTCATTTGTTGGATAGCACAATGCACCAAATACTCGAAGAAATGAAAGGTCTGGTTTTCTGCCATGAACCAGTTCCTATGGAGTCTTGCAGTGGAGAGGATGTATCAAGGATCGGTTATGTGTGTAACATGCTGTTGCAATTGCCTCAGCCCAAAGAAACATAGGAGCTTTGGAGAAGATAAGCATAGTCCTTGCAGCTTCAACCAAGGTGCGATTACGCCTTTCAACAACTCCATTTTGTTGAGGAGTACGTGGAATGCTCTTTTGATGACTAATGCCGACACCTTCATAAAATTGCGTAAGTTGTTTGTTCATGAACTCCGTTCCATTATCAGTACGAAGAACCTAACTGTTTTGTTGAGTAGAACTTGCAATTGCTTGATGAGTTTGATGATAATTTCCGGAGTTTCATCTTTTGATCGTAAAAACTTTACCCACGTGAAACGAGAATGATCATCAACAATAATGATGAGGCGAAAAATGAACCGTTTTTAGGTGGTCATTTAAGCCAGGAATTGAATTAATTTGATCAAATATTGCCCTAAATCATTCCTTTTGTGATTTTAGGTTCTTTGGGAGTGAATTCTGGAAAAGGAAGCATTTTGGACGTTTTTGGAGCATAAAAGTGAAGAAAACGGCAAAGACTTAATTTTCCATGCTGAGAACAGTACCTGACGGCGTCAGGAGTAAAATCCATGACGACCCAGTGAAAACCTGAAGGCGTCAAGAGAAGGGCGTCAAGAGTTAAATTGGTGACGGCATGAAGATGGACTACACGTGACGGCGTCAAACCTAGATCTAGGCAGTCCGAGGAGTTTATTGGCGGCGAGATGACGGCGTCAGACATTTACTCTTGACGCCGTCACCTCACAAAATCTATATATACTTTTCTATTTTTCATTTATTAAGAGAGGAACTTGTGTGGAGAATACTACGGTCGAACCTAATAAACCCTAGGTTGTTTGTAACAGTATTTTCAAGGGTTTTCACCCCTTGAAGCGTTTCATGTTCAATTAAGATAAGTCCTCTTTCAATTCATTCAATATGTCTATGTGTTGTTTGAATATATCTTATGCTTGTCTTGATTTTAACATGCTAGGCTAGATCTTTCATGTGTTTGCTTAGATGTAATGAAACCTAGATGTTGATTATAGGTTAATTGCTTGTTTATAGTTGTAATGGATGAATGATTTCAATGTTAGGCTTAAGAAAACTGGAAGATCTCCATTGTGTAAATTGCCTGAACGTCTTAAGAAACATGAACCGATGTGTACTAGGTTTTTATGATTGTATTAAATGCATGAGTGAATTCTAGTGACCCCATGTTAGGAGCTTCTTAGCAGGCTCGACATAGGAGTGAAGTAGGAGCTTATAGGATTGGGGAAGTAAGTACACCACCTCATGAATGGTATTAAGGAATACAATCCGTCATCCACGCAACTGTAACAAGTAATTAACCTGTAAAAGATATCTAGGGAGTAGTGAAACCTAAGTAAACACAATTCTCCTATATATTGCTCACACCTCTAGTTAATTTAGTTTATTTTCATTTTTAGTATTTTATTTTGATTGCATCTTAGTTATTGGGTTAGTTGACTAGCAACTAATTCCGCCCATTCCTCTAAAAACCAAGATTTTTATTTGCTTTTATAAAAACAAAAAAATACAAAAAGAATCATCCCTCATCTCTAAACCTAGTTTAGGAGGCTTTCTAATCCTAGCGACACTATTCCTGAGTTGAACGATCAATCCCCCGGTACTTGTCACTATACTATACTACAACGATCAGGTACACTGCCTGGTGGGGGTTGCAAGCTTCTCGAGATCCCTCGAGAGGTAAAGCCTGGTGCAATCCCTACGCATCAAGTTTTTGGCGCCGCAGCCCGGGGAATAGTTATTGTCTAGGTTAGAATTTCTTTTTATTAGGTCTACTTGCTAGATTCCTTTCTAGTAAGATTTTATTTTTATTTTTAGTTTTCTTTAGTCTATCTTTTTCTTTGTGTCTTTGTTTGTAAAAACCTTTCCATTGACTATTCCGTTAGCCATTATGGAGAACGCGAATCCACCAAGTCCGACACTAGAGTTTTACAAGAAAAAATATAATTACACTAGTTTGGATATAACAAGATGGAGGAATGAAATGAGGAGGACGGGATTTTATATTTATTTTATTGAGTACCTTGAGAAAAGAGGCCAAGTGCATAATTGTTTTAAAGAATTCACCTTAGGAGCTCCATCAACCCCTCAAAATGCCTCACTTAGGGAAACCTATGCACCATATGAGCCTTTACCTAGGATAGTTTCGTATGAGCCACCTAGCTGCATGTCATGGTTAGGCCCTACCATAATACAGGATGAACACATAGGTGACCTTGATGTGATGGAGGATGTAGCCGAACATGATCACATTGATAAAAAAGACCTAGGTTTTATGATCGATGATGATGAATCTCAAGAAATAGATGATGAATCTTTTGGGCAATTTGTATATAGCAGTCAGAATATTGAGGATGATCCTTATGATTCGGACATAGAAGTTGAGATGCCTAGGGAAGCACGTGAGATACTTGGGAAAATGTTAGGGTTAGATTATAATAAAACACATGTTGAGGATATAGGTGATTTTGACACAAGGAATGATGAAGTAAATAACATGAGTCTACAAAGTACCCCACAAGTCCTACCATCATTTGAGGCACACATACCACCCGTGACTTACCCGGAAGAAGTAGAAGAGACTATAGGAACCCCAATAGAGGTAGAACCCTTGGATCAAGCACAATTAGAGAATATAGGTTTTAACACTTGTAGTGATGACCTTTCTTTTAGTTCTAAGGAAGTTCCTAGTTTTGATGAACCGGAGCCTCAACCAAAGCCGTTACCTAATCTTCCATCTTTAGATGTGAATTTAGGAATTGAAAAAGGTCCCGATCCACCCATCAAACCATATAGTCCGGGTAGTCTTAGGATAAAGGTAATGGACTCTAAGCCTTGTAGAGAGGAAGCCAATGTAGGAGTGGAAAATGGCCTTACATGCTTACATCACCCATTTATGATTGATCACAAGAAACATTATGGGTTTAAACCGGGTTTATTAGGTCAAGATGGATCCCCAACTAGCAGTCTCTTGAAGTTGATAGAAAATGATCCCATTCTAGGAGAAAAACTTAATCCACCCATTAACCCGATTGAATTAGGTAAGGTTATGATGATAGGAGCACACCCCTTTGAGCATATAATTCATCCACCACTCTTACCTCACATGGCATATTTTCACCCTAAGGGTGTGTATCGCTACTTCCACACGCACTTAATCCTAAGTGTAGGGAAAACCTCCCCTATTTCCGTTAAATAAGGGTATAGTCAGGCTCGTGACTCGAACAAAAACAAGCGCTTCTTGGGAGGCAACCCATGTTTTGTGTGATTTTTATTTTGTTTGATTGTTATTTGTTTTCGTATGCATTCTTTATTTTTATTGTTGGTAGATCATGTTTCAAACTAAAATGGTGAAAATACTTTATTTTGTTGTTTGGCTTAGTCTTAACTTCATCCAAAGGTATTTCGCAAAAGATAAGTGTAAGGGGAAACCCCAAATATGTTTTTAAGAAACAAACTTGATCATGAATCTCCACAATATTAAATGGACATGTGTATTAGTACTTGTTAGAGTCAAATGCTTGTATCGAGTCATAATGATGTTTTGCAGGATTTTCCAGGAAGTAGGACGAAGTTTTTCCATAAATTTTCCAGAAACGTAACATAAGAATTTCTGCAGGTCACTTCTGACGGCGTCACGAGTTTACTCTTGACGGCGTCATGTGTAAAATTCTGGAAATTTTGCTAGTTTTGTTTTTCTAACGGAGTCTTAAAGTTTTTGTTGAATCTTTAGTTTTATAATCTCCAGGAAATCTGCAAACATCATTCCACAAGTATTATATCTTATTTTGCTTTCTAGGATTTGTTAGCATATATAGATTGCCGCCGATTTTACGCGAGGTTGCCTTGTCTGTTTTCTCAGGTTTAACAGGTTATGTATGACAAGAAGATGATTTATATTCTGGAAGGGAAGCTTTGATTGTTCATTTTCTTGGAGAAAGATCTAACCTGGCCACCTTATTATTCATACCGAGCGAATCAGGGGAGTATTTGATTTCATTCTTTTTACTTATTTCACTTTTACATTCTTTACTTGAACATTGGGGACCATGTTCATCCTAAGTGTAAGGGGAGGGTAAAATGATGATACCTTACAGATACACTTTCGCTTGAGTTTGTTTGTCTGATAGTAGATGTGTAATAAAACTATGAGAAATACTTGTTAGTGTAATTTTAGCGCCAAATTTAAAATTTTTTACAACATTTAGGAGTGAAACTTTAGCCTTAGCAAGCGTCTCATGGATAGGAAGTCGTATGACTAGCACAAAACCGTACTATTCAGAAAAATTTTCCACCCAAATATGTGAGGTTCGCCTTTAGATTTGATAGGAAAAGCATTTACTATTAGTGCTTATGAGTGTACCGGTAGCATTTAGATTCTAGAACTTGCGTTAGTGATGCATCCCGAGACCGCTAGTGAGACTACATTCGTGTAGTAGGATTTACTACATGATAAGAGGCATTAGGATCACCCTTGTGTTAAACCCGTATCATAATTACTTGACCATTTAAGTCATATTACTTGGCTAAGTTAAGTCAATTAATTTTTCCCACACCCTTAGCGTTGTACTCATTTTTAGTACATGAAACCCCTAGTACACCCCTCCGAGCCTATCTTTTCGTTTCTAACTTTAAGCATCTTACTTAAAGGAAGAATTTGTTACACCCCACTTAAATGTACAACCAAATCGCCTTAGCCTTCCGTGTATGCACTCATCTTTAGTGCATTATTGTTATATGTTTAAACCCTTAGTTAATTATCTAATTGATTACATGGTTGCTAAGTCGAGTCATATCCTTGTACATATTGTTTTGGGACGATTGGGACTCATGGGTAAAGTACTTATTTTATAGAATAATGGAGAAGAACATCATATTATTACCCCCATATGTGCATTAATCTTAAAAGTACTCCAAGTGTTTTGATTATCTTGATTCGAGTCATTAGATAAGTTTATTGTAAAGTATGTAAAAATTCAAGTATAAGGGGAATTTTCATTCCCTATGATGTATTATTTTGGATGGTAGGGTAAGAGTGTATGCAAAAAAAAAAATAAAAAAAAAATAATAATAAAAAAAAATAAAAAAAAAAAAGAAAAGAGAAAAACATACGGACTACCATCCCGTTTCATTCTATGTTTGTTTTATATTTTTGTTATTTTTCATTTATTAGCTTAAGTCGAGTCTAGTCTTGGCTTAGCAACGCCATATTGTACATGTAATTGACCAAGATGATTAACTCGCCACCAGTAAAGACTGCCTATATCCAACAAAACCGTGTATTCCATATTCCTACACCTAACGTTACAACCCTTTAAAAGACCTCTTTGATAGTTTATCCTAGGTGCTTACGCCATGTGTTGGAGGTTTGATCCTTTCCCAAGCCTATGGTAATCTATTTTGCTATGACAGGTAGTGAGAGATGTTTTCCATTTCCAAATTGTGATATTACTTTATTACACCCGAGAGATGTGAGTATCTAAACACTATTTGTGAGGTTCCAGTATATGACCTCCGTGCTTGTCTTTGGTCTTTAGTGGAACGATTATTTGTTGTAATTACTTTTATATTAGTGTTAAATGACCCCTAACTTGTATTTTGATTAGAATAAAAGCGCATTTGCTTGAGGACAAGCAAATCTCAAGTGTAAGGGTATATGATGAGGTAAAAAATGAACCGTTTTTAGGGGGTCATTTAAGTCCGGAATTGAATTTATTTGATCAAATATTGCCCTAAATCGTTCCTTTTGTGATTTTAGGTACTTTGGGAGCGAATTCTGGAAAAGGAAGCATTTTGGACGTTTTTGGAGCATAAAAGTGAAGAAAACGGCAAAGACTTAATTTTCCATGCTGAGAACAGTACCTGACGGCGTCAAGAAGGAAATTGTGACAGCGTCAGGAGTAAAATCCACGATGACCCAGTGAAAACCTGAAGGCATCAAGAGAAGGGCGTCAAGAGTTAAATTGGTGACGGATGAAGATGGACTACACGTGACGGCGTCAAACCTAGATCTAGGCAGTCTGAGGAGTTTATTGGCGGCGAGATGACGGCGTCAGACATTTACTCTTGACGCCGTCACCTCACAAAATCTATATATACTTTTCTATTTTTCATTCATTAAGAGAGGAACTTGTGTGGAGAATACTAGGGTCGAACCTAATAAACCCTAGGTCGTTTGTAACAGTATTTTCAAGTGTTTTCACCCCTTGAAACCTTTCATGTTCAATTAAGATAAGTCCTCTTTCAATTCTTTCAATATGTCTATGTGCTGTTTGAATATATCTTATGCTTGTCTTGATTTTAACATGCTAGGCTAGATCTTTCATGTGTTTTCTTAGATGTAATGAAACCTAGATGTTGATTATAGGTTGATTTCTTGTTTATTGTTGTAATGGATGAATGATTTCAATGTTAGGCTTAAGAAAACTGGCAGATCTCCATTGTGTAACTTGCTTGAACGTCTTAACAAACATGAACCGATGTGTACTAGGTTTTTATGATTGTATTTAATGCATGAGCGAATTCTAGTGATCCCATGTTAGGAGCTTCTTAGCCGGCTCGACATAGGAGTGAAGTAGGAGCTTATAGGATTGGGGAAGTAAGTACGCCACCTCATGAATGGTACTAAGGAATACAATCCGTCATCCATGCAACTGTAACAAGTAATTAACCTGTAAAAGATACCTAGGGAGTAGTGAATCCTAAGTAAACACAATTCTCCCATATATTGCTCACACCTCTAGTTAATTTAGTTTATTTTTATTTTAAGTATTTTATTTTGATTGCATCTTAGTTATTGGGTTAGTTGACTAGCAACTAATTCCGCCCATTCCTCTAAAAACCGAGATTTTTATTTGCTTTTATAAAAACAAAAAAATACAAAAAGAATCATCCCTCATCTCTAGACCTAGTCTTTAGGTTTTCTAATCCTAGCGACACTATTCCCAAGCTGAACGATCAATCCCCCGGTACTTGTCACTATACTATACTACAACGATCAGGTACACTGCCTGGTGGGGGTTGTAAGCTTCTCGAGATCCATCGAGAGGTAAAGCCTGGTGCAATCCCTACGCATCAAATAACAAGCACATATTTCTTTCCGTTGATACTTTGAATCCTCATTGGTCCACAGAGATCCATGTGAAGAGTATGTAGGACTTCCATGAAGGAATTGACAGTTTTGAGTTTATGGGTGTGCTTTTTGCTCTTGCCCATTTGACATGCGGAACATAGATGATCTTTTTCATACTTAAGTCTAGGCAAGCCTCGAACAAGATCTTTACGTGTGAGTTCATTGATGGTACCGAAGTTCAAATGGTTTAAACGACGGTGCCACAACCATGATTTGTTCTTAGAGGCTTTTGAAAGCAAGCAAATTGGAGAGGACCGCAGCATGTCTTCAATACAGATGGTATAAAGGTTAGTGCCTCGACTCCCTTTGAGGAGATCAACACAATCTAATTCTCTAACAAAACAGGTATGCTTTCTGAAGGCAACTTCAAGATCAAAGTCACAGAATTGACCAACAGAAAATAGATTATGTCCAAGTCCCTCCACGTAGTATACTCTGGATATCACACTGTCTCCAAAGACGTAATCACCATAACCCATTATAGATCCAAAATGGTCGTTCCCGAATCTGACCGTACCGATGAACTTTTCCACGAAATTCTTGAGCAGCGAGCGATCTCCAGTCATATGTTTTGAGCAGCCTGAGTCCAAATACCAAAGGACGATTTGTACGACCTGCATTTGAAACCAGACAATGGTGGATAACTGAAAAGGCTGGATCCCCACAAACAGTTGGGGTCCGTTTGGTTAGCATACACAAATATGGGATTATCATATCTCACGGATATATCACTGGAATTTTCACATTTTGATGCACTAGACCTAGGAGTGGTACTAAGTGCTTCTACTGGCAACTTTCTACCAGTAGGTCTCCATTTCTTAATTGGCACAACTTTGGAGTTAGTGATCCTAGTCAATGGGCACTTTTCTCCTAGGGTGAATTTCCTTCCAATAGGTCTCCATTGATAACCAACATTAGTGAACACTTTTCCTATTTTATTCCAGACTTGTTTAACCCTTTTAGCACTCGAAACATTCATGACCGGAGATTGCATAGTGGATTTTAAAAAGGACACAACACAAGCATCATGATTACCAAAAAATAAACATTCATTACAAGTCTTACAAATAGCACCAGAATTCGAATTAGTTACATCATTGTTAACACAATTGTTTGATTCAACTCGATTCCTTTCATTAATCATAACTTTATTGTTCCTAGAGGATTCTTCTACTTCCTTCATAAGTGCACTCTTAGCCGGCAAAGTCCTATCATTCTTTGTATTGCACCTAGGTTGTGACTTGCTAGCTTTAGATACACCGTTTACTCCTGTAGAAGCAATGACGGGAACATTAGTATGCTTAATTGCTACTTGTTTACCAGTGATCATGGTGGTGGATTGTGACATGGTTTGGGGATAATCAAATGTAACATGTTTGTTGCCAATGTTAGAGTGCAACGCAAACGACCTATCCGACTTGTTACCATTCTTGGGGCATGATCCTATAGCGTATTCTAATAATTCCTGGGCTCTATTAGTGAGGAAGCATGCACCAACAATAACATCATCCAGTGGTTTAGGTATCCTCTCATCTTCAATGGTTTCTCTAAGTATGACCAGGCAATCCTTAAGATATCTAAGATAGTTGCTATGAACTAACTTATTGTTCCTAAGGGGAAGAGAGACATTCAAAGCATCGCACACATATTTCTTACAAGCTTGTACATTGGAAATTGCATGATCACATGAAACGACGGGCATTTTACCCTTCACCATGGTCTTTAGATTCTCAATATCATTTAACAAAGAAGTGACTCTTTCATCATTTTGGTCACGTGTTATTTTAATAGACTCAAATAACTCTTTGTAACGTTGTTTAGCATTTGACATTTCAGAACGAAGCCACTCATTTTCATGTTGTAATTCATTGATAATGCCTTGTTTCTGACAGTTTTGAGAATCTATCGACTTTTGGTAATTGGTATTGGTCACGTCGCCTATGTTAGACTTTAATTGTGCAATTTGGGCTCTCAACTTCCGAATCGTGTTTGAGTGAGCTTGAATTACTTCATCCTTTTTGGCTAATTCAAAACATGTGTCAAACTCAGGAGCATCCGAAGATGTCTTGGCATTTGATATTTTTATGCTTTCTTCTAGATGTTGATATTTTAGTTGCAAGTTAAGATTATCAACTTCTAGTTTTGAGAAATGCCTGACCAGGTTATCATGGTCGTCGTTTTGAATTTTGTTATTTAGTTTGTAATTCTCCCACTCAAGCGCAATCACACGATTCTGGAAGACATTTAAAGTGATCGACATTTCATGAAATTGTCGAGCAGATAATGCTGAGTCGGTGACAGTGTAGAAAACATCCTGTGCAATGCAATTAGCAATCAAGTTTTCATTCAAAATGAGAATGTTTTTCCTGTCAATTTCACTGTATTTGAGATCAATAGCCAATTGGTTACCCTCACTTTCCACATCTTTAAAGACCTTTTTCATTTGAGTCACATCATTATTAATGGTATTTTTAAGGCCCTCAAAATGTTCTTAGAGAAGATCAAAAAATAGCATGACTTCAGTTAGGTAACACTGTTTTGTTTGCTCAAAACCCCTTTCCCCTTCTATAATCCCCGATGGTGTAATTCTTTTTTTACATGTTTTCTCAAAGTCATTAAACAATTGACCTAGAACATATAACCCAATTAGGGTATTACACTGTGTGGGAAGAGCAAATGGTACAAGGTGCCTGGGTGTGTTCAGAGGATAAATAGTTGGGTCAGCAATCCTAAAGATAGTACGTGTGTTACCTACAATTCTTTCAGCTTTCATTTTCTCCATGTCAATATTCCAAAAAACTTTGTCAGGGAGGATTTTCTTCTGAGGAACAAAAATGGCTGAATGATTATCATTAGTATAATCATAGTGAAACACAATATTTTTAGCTATGCACAGGGGATCCTTTAATCACTCAGCAAGGTTTTCCCTAGTTCTATCCTCCGCCTCATCAATCTCGTCATAGGATCTCACATCAGGAGGGGCATGGTTACGTTCAAGCATAGTGTTTGCATCATATAACGCAGGTTGAGCACCTATACCATTTCAAAGGAATTTGGCTTTCGTCTTAGAGGCATCCTGTTCACTAAATTCATCACTTAGTTTCCTATGGTTTTGCATCATTTGAGCAGATTGAATGGTTTGGCCTTACGTGTACAACTTATCTTCCAATTTATTTGTCAACATTTTGAGTTTTAAGAAATCATTTAGAAGTTTAGTTTCTTTATCTTTGTATTCGAGTTTGATTGAAGTCAACCCTTTTTGAATTTCCTGTTTTTGTTTAACAGTTTGATCCAATTGTTTTTTCAAAGACACTAACTCCCTTTTCAATGTTTCTTGTTTGGAATTGTTTTCAGATATGTAAGTACGCATTTACCATTCCATTTTCTGCTCACGTTCATTAAGCCCAAATTTAGCACGCTGCTCAGATATGGTCACCTGATCCTTAAAGATGTTAACTCTAGTGGTCAAGGAATCATCAGGGTTTTATATAGTGTGCTCATGCAGCTCATGTTCACTAGAATCAACCGACGGCGTGTCACTTGGTACAACTGGCAGTCTATTGTCATTCACATACCTTTCATATGGGATATTATTGGTATTTCCCATATTAGTGGTGTCTGTGTTGTCAATATTCTTGAGTTGTACAAAGTCACACGCGCCCTGTGGATTGGTAGGATAGTTTAGATTAGAATTAAGTGATGTTGGTACCTCAGAAATAGCAGATGTGATGGAAGAGCCAGACTGCTGTGGAGAGGGAGCAGCTGCAGACAGATTAGCCATGAAGATGGTTTGAGCTGTGGGTTCGTCATCAAGATCTGAGTCAAATGCATCACAGTATTCAACTTGAAAGATGTTCGGATCATTTAGTGCCATGTCCTGAACAGGTTGATCATCCATATCAGCATCAAACGTATTGCCGTCATCACCAGCCAGAAAGAGCAGAGCTTCTTCGTCCAAAGTAGTCCATTCTCTTGCGCCTGAATTAGCAACATCTTGTTTTTGAAGTACTCAGAGTTCTGAGGACGCTTTGGGTGAGTGCAATTCCTAGCTATGTGGCCCAACCCTCCACAGTTATAACACTTAGGCTGCCTAGCTTGTACTTGAAGCGCATTCCCGACTCTATACTACCCATTTTCTCTACCAGCATTTCTTTGATTGAGGTTTTGTCTTCCTTGCACATTCTGCACCACCACCCTTCCATCTTGTTGGGAATTATACTAACAGTTACCACGGATAGTGAAGATGTTACAACTGCAGAAGATTGTACTTGCAGTGGAAACTTATTACCACTGCAAGAACAATATATTACCACTGCTTATTAGATAACTGTTAGGAAACGCGTCTAGATAAATATAGAATAGATCTTGTGTATATCTTATTCTATTAGCTTTATACTTATCTTGTAGAAGAGGATTCCTTGTGCTATAAAAGGAGATCCTAGGTTATCAGTTGTCATATACGTTTCTAGAGCTTCAAGGTGTAACCCTAGTGATATCAAGATCACTCGTACTATTATTATTAATAATATTGGAGCTAATAGTTTGTTTACATACATTGTTCATATACAACTGTTTTACTCACAATCAAACTTCTAAGTGTTACTAAGTAGATTCCGCATACTTAGTGATATAATTCAAAGTATCAATCTAACACAAGTTCAAGGTGTTTAGATCCATCAAGTGGTATCAGAGCCAGGCTTTGATACTTTGATTTAGAAGACTCAAGTTCACTAAGAAGATTCAATGGAGATAGAAACCAGTAACTCAAACATTGCTGCTAAGCTTCCAAAGCTTAAGTTGAATGACTTTGAGATGTGAAGGCTAATGATAGAACAATTCTTTATGGTCCAAGATTACACACTTTGGGAGATCATCATGGTTGGAAATTCTTTCAAACCAAGCTCTACTTCAGAGATGGTTGGTGGCAAGGAAGTAATTAAGGTCAACACTGGACCTATTACTAATGATGAAAGACTTCAACTAAAGAATGATTTGAAGGCCAGAGGTATGTTGCTGGTGACACTTCCAAGAGATCAAGTTGTAGCATTCAGCAAGTTCAAGACTGCAAAGACTCTCTTTGATGAGATCTGTGAAGTTTTTGGTGGTAATGATTCCACCAAGAAGACTCAAAAGACCCTGCTGAAGCAAACTTATGAAAACTTTGGTTCATCAAGTAATGAATCTCTTGATAGCATCTTCACAAGGCTACAAAAGATTGTTTCTCAACTCACTGTTTTTGGAATTGAGGTGGAAAAGGAAGACCTCAATCTAAAGTTCTTAAGAAGCTTACCCTCTGAGTTTGGAACCAATGTTGCTGTGTGGGAAGATAAGCCAGAGTTGGAGACCATGTAACTTAATGACTTGTACAATAACTTCAAGGTTATTGAACAAAGATTGAAGAAAGCTGGCAAAATAAGCTCAAGTTCAGGAAGTGTAGCACTTATATCATCATCTCTTGATGATAGTTCAGATGAAGAAAGTGATAGTGATGATGACAGTGCTAACATTGTTGTTTCCACTGGTAGTGGAAGTGTTTCCACTGGTAGCTCAAAGAGACAGATTGCACGGCTTAGTGATACTACTTTTTATGCCTTTATATCAAGTCAAGTGGGTGGTTCAATCCTCAATCATGAGGATCTGGATCAAATTGATGAAGATGATATGGAGGAGATGGACATTAAATGGAAAGTAGCTTTACTAAGCTTGAGGACAAAGAAGTTTTGGAAGAAGACTGGAAGAAAGATCAATATCAGTGGCAATGAAACAGTAGGTTTTGACAAAAAGAAGGTGGAGTGCTACAATTGTCATAAAAAGGGGCACTTTTGTCACACCCCCAAAATCGGGTCCAGCGGAAGCATACATGTAGCTGGGGTGTAACTCCATTGGTATCTCGACACAAGTTCAAAAACGGTTTGCACTTGAATCATTTTGAATAAAATAGTTAAATCAAAATGTTGAATTTACATTGTTAAAAGTAATGCGGAAGTAGGCCATTAAAATAGTTAAAAACGGTCCCCATATGAATAATCAGAGTCTTCTATGACCATGCCATGCCCTGCCAAAACCTCCTGTAGCGTGCCATTTCTTAATACCTGAAAATACATGCTAAAGTGTCAACACAATGGTTGGTGAGTTCATAGAGTCTTGTGAAAAAGAATGTAATGCATTGAATTGAAGATTTCCCAGCAAAGGCATCGTAAATCCACTCAGTTCCAAGTCCCGCCATAAGAGACTTGTAACCTGTGTGTTTACAACCCACTGCCAAATGTAATATGTTTGTAATAAATCAGTCATAAGGTTGTTGCAAAGGCATCGTAATTCCGTAGTAATAGTGGTGGAAAAGTATCGTAATTCCATAAGTAATTTTCGTATGTACAATAGCCATGGCGATGTCGCCACAAAATGAATCTGACCATAAGCAAAACGCATAAAATGAATATTGATTGCACTAAGTTCAAGGCACCGAAAAGGTTTTCTAGCTATCTGTAGGAGGTTACGCTCCCAAGTAATTGTAGGTAATCAAACATACCCATGTAATTGTAGGTAATCAAACATACCCATGAAATTGTAGGTAATCAAACATACCCATGAAATTGTAGGTAATCAAACATACCCATGAAATTGTAGCTACCGGTCCTTAACTTAGGCAATCTTAGGAAATCGGTAAATAGTTTAACTTTATGCACTCATGTCCATGAGTAAATAGCAAGTATGTAGCAAGTGAATTGTTTTGTACTCGGATAATCAAACAAGTATTTAGATAAAGCTGAAAATGTTTGAGTAATCAACCATGTAAAGCAAGTAATGCGTTTAAGTAAAACGAGCATGTATTCTCCCCCAAAGAGTTTGCAAAACAATTAAAAGAGTAGGGGCTATGACTCACCTAATATGATGGTACCATGAACATGTAATGAGCTGAAAAACAAGGCGCGCACACTAGCCGCAACCTAATATGAATGATGTACGATCTACTTTAGATCATGAAATGATGTTATGAATGTCCATGCATATGTTCCTATACCACTCTTAACTTGAAAATACTTGTTATTGTCAAAGTAATATGTTTTTCCATAACTTGGGAAAAATAAGTCTAACTAGACTTATAAAACTAGTCGTAATATATATATATCGTATATATAAATGGTAGTGTTCAATTCCTTGCTTTGAAAACCTTGAAATAACGTTTAATAGTCGTATAAATAAGCTTGTAATCATAAGTACTTCGATGGTTAAGAATTTGGCACTTTGGTAGTATTTATAGAAAATCTAGGATTTAGTACGTAGAAGTATTATTTCTATTAGTGACAAAATGGTCTCGTAAAACTAGTCGTGAAATAGTGAATATTAAGAGTTAGGAAAGAAGCTCAGTATTTTTGAGAAGATTTTCACCATATCTAAAAAGTCACAGAAGTGAAGTTTGTCCATACAGGTCTCGATCATAAAGATAATTAGCCGTCAAGTGAGGTATTTGGGCTGTTTTGGCAGATTCTGGGCAGTTTTTGGGAAAGTTTGGAAGTCCATAAGTTGTTCGTTATAAATCCTTTTGACAAACGGCTGGATGTTTTGAAAACTAGGCTGGGTGAACTAACTTTTTGTCAATGATGTAAATTTTCCAGAAATGAGTTTATCAATGAGTAAATTGGCTCTCAACATGATGTCTTACAAAAACTGTTTTTCTATACTTAGTAATATTTTGCTAAAAAGCTGATGGAAATAAATAGAGTTTCGCCGATTTTGAAACGTGTATATCTTGGTCGTTATAAGCTTGTTTTCTACGTTCTTTATATCCCCGGAATCGTGGGACAACATACTAATATATTTTTGATAAGTCGGGATGGCTAGATCAAGTTTTACACCTCAGATTACCCATTGAAAATTGTGGGACAGCATGTACAATTTTCAGAAAATAGTTTTCGTCGTTAAACTTGCAAAAATCATATCTCCTTCGTTATAAACTCGTTTTAATCCGTTCTTTCGCCTACGGATTCGTTTTTGAAAGTATTTTCTAAAAATTTTGCCAAAGTTTACTTTGTATTTACTGATTTTTCAGAATTTACCAAAATGGGACAGAATGTATATTTACTTGTTACAAATCCATTTCCAAGGTTCAAAACTAGTTTTTACTTCAACCAAATCTCTTGCAAACACCACAAATCTATACTAATCCTACCATACACCTTCTTAGGGTGCCATGGGTTCCTAATCACTAGTAATCATGTTAATTTTACAAAGGAACACCTAAATCAAAATCTAGGGTTTGTATGTTCAAAAAGTATACAAAAATAAAGTGGTATAACTAGTTTGTGCATGAAATTAAGCATGAATACCATGAGATACATATGTTAATTAGATGAAAACATGAAAATAAATTTGATAACTCACTTTGAAATAATAGGTGGTGAGATGATGAGAAACCTTGGATTACTTGTGTTTTTGTGTTATGATTCTTGATTAGGATGATGAAATGAACAACTTTGATGCTTTGTACTTTGGAAAATCATGGATGGATCATGGTGATGGTATTTGGGTCGTGAGTTTGTGGGAGGAAGAAGAGAAAACAAAATTTTCTTGTGTTTTGATTTGTAAAATAAGTTAAATGTGTAGTTTTAGGTGTTTTTGTACAAAATATCTAATTTCAATGGCATTATGGTAAATAAGTGGTGAAGTTCAAGTAACATGGGGAGGGGGCTGCACATGCATGGATGAGTATGTAGGAAGCTTGGTGATATCTGGTTCACAGAGTCGGTTTTGGTTCCGTTAATCGCAAAACGTAAAGTTTTAAATCGCGAAACGTAAATCTGGGTATCGTAAAAATATGAAACTTGAAAGAATGACTAAACTTGTCAAAATACCCCATAATAAAATATAAAATGAATGGTAAGTTACATCGGGTTGCATAAACGCTGTTAAAACTGGAAACGCGAGTTAAAAACGCGTAATTCGCGTAAAACGCTGAACTGAAAAACGTAAAATTCCAAAACTTTTAGAATTGTCGTAAAATGAAAGAAAATCATATTTTTATTGTTTATAATGATTTATAGACATATCGGGATGCCGGAAGGACGTTTAAACCTGAATGTAAATCTCGGACACGGCTTCGTGATTTTTGCAGAAATGATCCGACGAGCGCCAAACTCTCGGATTACCGTTAAAATAGTTTAACTTATGAGAATATGAAATAAAAATTTCCGACATGAATAGTGTTTTGTGAATAGTAAAAGTGAATAGTAACTTTCCGAGATAAAAATTGGAATTTCGACGTTTGAAACAGGACATGAAATTACGAGTTGTGACAACTTTGCCAGAGAGTGTAGGAAGCCAAGGAAGTCTGAAAACAGGTCAACTTGGTACAAGCAGGACAAGAAGAAGGAACCTACTATTGATGAGCCAAAGGGGCTATTGGCCATTGATGGAGTGAGCTTTGATTGGAGCTTTATGACTAAGGAAGAGGAAGATGATTCAGAGTCTGCAATGGTGGCACTAATGGCTTTTTCTGACTCTGAGGTACAAATTGATAATGCTTGTTCTAAATCTTGTAAGGCCTTAAAAGAGTATGAGAAACTTAAAGCACAATTTAATGAGCAACACTTAGAGTTAACTCATACTAATTATAACTTATCAAATCATAAAAGAGGCCTAAGTGTTTTAGAAACTCAATTAGAGCATTATAGGGCAAATGAATCTAAGTTCAATGATGATATTGCAGTATTAAGAAGAGACTTAGATTATCATGTTGCTGTTAATAAGGTTCTTAGAGAAGAACTAGAAAAGGTTAAAGTGGCTAGTGAGAATATAATGATAACTAAGCAAACACTGGATCATCAATCAAAGAGTATTGATAAAATTTGGGAAGCCCAAATTGTGAGCAAAGCTAAATCAGGTCTTGGATACAAAACTGTTCCACCACCTCTAAGAGGTGTTCCAGCACCTCCTGGCATTGACTTAGCTCACACAGGTTTAGAAGAATTTCAGGATCTACCTATGACCTATGGACCAAAGTTTGTTAAACCAGTTGAAATTGAAAAGGTTCAGGTTGAGGTTGATGTATTTGATAGTGCTAGTGACTCATCTCTTAAAGATGATAATTTGAATGTTGAGTCTAAACCTAGTACTCCTGAAAATGTTAAAGTGGAGGTTAAAAGAATTATTCCTGATGTTGTCAAAGAGAAGCCTAGGTCACAACCTAATTTCACTAGGCCCACTACTAGATATGCAGAGATGTATAGAAGTAGGTCACCAACTCCTAGAGGCAATATGAGGAGTTGGAATCATGTCAAATCTAGGCAATTTGGTAGTGACTTTGTGTTCAATAACAAACCCTGTCATATATGTGGTAGCTTTGACCATTTAGCTAAAGGCTGTACCTACCACTTGGGAATAAAGGAAGTGTTTGGGAATACTTGGGTGAATAGATACAATGCCAATAACTTAACTCACCCAAATCCACTTAGCAAGATGATTCCCAGGTCTATTTTGCTTCACTCTGGCATTAAACAAATTTCCACTGCTAGACCAGCAGTTGCCACTGCCAGAAATAAAAACAGAGTTTACCCTAAGCCCCCTGTTACTACTTTTGTTAAATCTACTCAAACAGGGAAAAAGACCTATTTTGAAAAGAAAGTTAACCATAATCAGAAGTGGGTACCTAAAATTTCTAAGCCAGCAGTTTCCACTGCTAAGGCAGCAGTTACCACTGCAAGGCCAAAGGTTACCACTGGTAGGTCTGTTAACAAGAAAAGGGTAAATGTGGGAAATGATGTTAAGGCCTCAGCTCGTTGGGAATGGAAACCAAAAGGAACCATCACCTCAAACAATCCCAATGGTGTATCAATGACCTTTGATAGATATAATTATATTGATACACGAGGCAGATCCAAGTCATTTGTAGCTTGGGTCCCCAAAAGGAACTAATTCCTTTATTTTGTGTGCAGGGACATTCAAAGACCAATAATGATCAAGGATATTCAGACAGTGGATGTTCCAGGCACATGACTGGTAATAAGTCCTATCTTTCAGACTTTCAACCTTATGATGGACAATTTGTCAGCTTTGGAGGAGGAATTGGTGGCAAAGTTTCTGGCAAAGGAACAATCAAGGCTGGAAACATTGATTTTGAAGATGTGCAGTATGTGAAAGAACTCAAGTACAACCTCTTTAGTATGTGACAAAAAGCATAGAGTTCTATTCACAGAAGATGAATGCTATATCTTATCTAAGGATTATAAGCTTCCAGATGAATGTGACATTTTGCTTAAAATCCCTAGAAAAGGAAATTTGTATAGCATTGACATGCAGAACATAGTGGCTAATAATGATGTTACTTGCTTGCTTGCTAAAGCCACTTTGGATGAATCAATGCTTTGGCATAGAAGACTTGGTCATGTTAACTTCAAGACCATCAACAAGATTGTGAAAGATGGACTTGTCAGAGGACTACCAGAGAATAGATTTGAAAATGACCAAACTTGTGTTGCCTGTCTCAAAAGAAACCAACACAGAGCTTCATGCAAGACCAAGGCATTCAATTCAATCAATCATCCACTTTTTATGCTGCATATGGACTTGTTTGGTCCTACTTCTGTGAGCAGCATCAATTTGAAGAAGTATTGTCTAGTTGTAACTGATGATTTCAGTAGATTCACATGGGTTTTCTTTTTAAGTACCAAGGATGAAACAACAGGCATTCTTAAGACATTCATCACTCAAGTTGAAAATCAATTTGAAAAGAAAATCAAGATCATCAGGTGTGACAATGGGACAGAGTTCAAGAATAAAATTATGGATGATTTCTGCAGAGAAAAAGGTATTAAAAGAGAATTTAGTGTTGCAAGAACTCCTCAACAAAATGGAGTTGCAAAAATAAGAAACAGAACACTAATTGAGGCTGCTAGAACCATGTTAGCTGATTCCAAACTTCCAGTGACTTTTTGGGCTGAAGCAGTTAACACTGCTTGTTACATTCAGAATAGGGTTTTAGTGGTCAAAACAAAGAACAAGACACCTTATGAGTTGTTCAGAGGAAGACCTCCTACTTTGGAGTTTATGAGACCATTTGGGTGTCATGTTACTATTCTCAATACCATTGATCATCTGGGCAAATTTGAAGAAAAGTCAGATGAAGGCTTCTTTGTTGGATACTCTATGGTTAGCAAGGCATTTATAGTCTATAACTTAAGAACAAAGAAGATTGAAGAGAACTTGCATGTTCAGTTTCTTGAAAATAAAGCAAACATGGCAGGTTCAGGACCAGATTGGCTATTTGATCTTGAAACATTATCAAATACAATGAATTATGTTCCTCTCACTTCAAGTACTGGAGACAATGATCTTGAAGATTCAGAAGAATTCATTGATGAAGATGAAGCTTGCAAAGATGATGAAGATCAACTTGTTATGCCACTTTGGAACTTTGGTGATAATTCTGAAAAACTAAGTGATGCAGATGGTGTGACTAAAGAAATTCCTGCTAGCAGTGGTAACTCAATTCCCACTGCTACACCAGAAGTTTCCACTATAAGCCCAAATATGGAACATACTTCTCAGGAATCACCAAGTGATGATGTAGAGATCTCAAACATGCCTACAACATATGATATTCCTAGCACATCACAGTCTACCATTCACAAAGTGCATCCACTTGATAATGTTATTGGTGAACTTCAATCAGGTGTGAAGTAGAAGACAGACAAAGAAAGATGATATTCATGGGTTCATAAGTGAAGTGTATGAGTCCAAGAAACATAGTAAGAAGAATGAGTGTTTGTTTTTCTGCTTTCTCTCACAGGTGGAGCCTAAGAATGTGTATATGGCTCTAGGAGAATCTAGTTGGGTTGAAGCTATGCAAGAAGAGTTGTTGCAGTTTAAACTTCAAAAGGTTTGGGTTCTTTGTAACTTGCCTAATGGTATGAAGGTCATTGGTACTAAATGGATTTTCAGAAACATGAAAGATAAAAGATGTTGAGCCCCCTTTTATATGCAAAATCAAGGTCGAATTCTATTTAATGAAGGATATTTACTCCTACTTGTTTTGGTAGGTTGGAGGAGTAAATTTGGTTATTATCGGGTTGACTTTTTGGAAGATCTTTTTGTGAATAGTAACTTGGTTAAAAAGTTTCTTTGGGTTAATCACTATGGGTTAAGTTGAAGTTTATCTTGTGTTGCAGTATTCAACACATATCATTGGAGTAATAAGGTGTGTATCATTAACACACAACAAATGGTTATTGATTCACCATGTCTAATCGACATAAGAATCAACTAGTCCAGAGCAAACGGCTACTAGTAAAGACTTATCAAATCCGTTTATGGTTGATAGTTTACCAAAAACTAGGTTATCAACTCACCATACATCCATGTGATAAAGAGTTGGCTAGTCCATAGCAAACGGCTCATGGTAAAGACATATCAAATCCGTTGATAGCTGGTAGTTTGCTAAAAACTATGATAAGAGCAGCAAATTTTCATGTTTTATTCACCACTGCTCTTTGATATTTTTGTGAAAATTTTACCACTGCTAGTTCATCAGTTACCACTGCAAGAGTAATTGTTTCCACTGATGACTAGCCGTTACAACTGTTGTGTCAGTAATCTATTTTTTACTAGCCGTTGTAAAAATTACCGTCATTCCTTATTAATAGGGTAAAATCTTTTGTGAATTATCTACTTACTTATTTTAAATTATTCTTTTTCCAAAGATAATTCTTACTAAAGATAATTCACATTGAGCAACCTCCTCAAACCCTATTAGTATAAATTGATTATTATACGGCTTGCTTTTTATCTTGATTACTAACACTTTCATTCTCTTTTTCACAAATATTATGGCGATTCTAAAATTTGTCGAGGAGCACAACCAAGTGGCCTACTTACAAAAGTCAAACGAGAAGAGTGGCCCTATTTTTCATCAGATTGTGGATTTTCTAAACACAACTCATATAAGGTATGCCTTAACTATTAATCCCATAATCTATGTCTCTCATATCAAATAGTTCTGGAACCCTGTGGAGTCCATAACTCTTGAACAGGGAGACACACAAGAATCTGTGGATGCTCTAAGATCCACAGTTGATGGGGTAACTATTGATGTTACTGAGTCATCTTTGAGGAGAATTCTCCAATTGGATGATCTCAATGGTATCATCACATTACCTAATTCAGAAATTTTCACTAATATTGCTTTAATGGGGTATGATACATCAGAACAAAAAGTCACTTTTAGAAAAGGATGTTTTTGTCCCCATTGGAGATTTTTCATTCATACTCTTTTACATTGTCTAAGTCCTAAGAAAACATCTTATGAACAATTTGCATCAACCATGGCTTATCCTTTGGTTTGTTTGGTAACAGATAGGACTTTCAATTTTTCAAAGTTTATTTTCAATAATATGAAAGGCAATGTAAAGAGTCCATATAAATTTTTGATGTATCCAAGGTTTGTGAAGCAGTGTTAAATGAGTTTCAACTGCTCCCTCACAAAAGAATTTATGAACCTTCCACTCTTAAGCCAAAAGTTTTTCAAAATATGTCTAAGGCTTCAGAACTTTGGAATGGGCAGGTTCATCCACTTTTCCCTCAAATGCTTGCTAAAATTTCTCAAGTACAGGGTGAGGATGCATCATTCCCAGCTGCATCTCAAAACACACCCAATATTGTTGTTCCACCAATTCAACATACCCCTGCAGTCAGTCACACTTATGAGAGAAGGTCTAAACAGCCAACTTCTCTCATCTCAACATTGCATGTTGCTGAGCCTTTTGGTTTCAGAACAAGCAGTGGTGGTTCAAGGCTTATTCCTAGTCCAACTAGGGAAGACTCTGAAACCATGCCTCATGATTCACCTCTCCCAGTAGGTTACACAGTTGGAAGTGATGAAGGCAGTGTGCAACAAAATGAATTGATGAACATTTGTACCAAGTTAGTCAAGCAAGTTCAAGCTCTGGAGAAAGATCTGGCACAGACTAAAGAACAACATGCCACAGAGCTGAAGACATTGAAGGATGAGATTCACAAATTGCAGAATGAAGTTGAGAATCTCAAGAAGCAAAGATCTCAGGTTGTATCATCATCATATTCACCTCAAGATGAGTTTTCTGCAAGTTCTACTAAAGTTTTGGGAGATTCTTCCAAACAGGGGAGGAAAATAGATGCAGAGCTTAAGGGGAGGAATAAAAACTTTGGAAAAGACTTGGCTGAGCTAAGTGATTCTGATGATGCTCAATCAAAAGATGATGATGCTGAGACTGAGGGGAGGAAATTAGATTTTGAAGATATGGATGCTGATGCAGGTTTTAACTTTGATGATTTAGTTGGAACTGCTCAACCAATTTCCACTGAGGCAGAACAAGTTCCCACTGATCAACAAATTACCACTGCAAGTGAAAATGTTCCCACTGCTACTCAAGAATTTACCACTGCAGAGGAAGAAGCTGCCAGAATAAGATCAGTTAAAGGAAAAGCTATTGTGGTTGCTTCAGATCAAGAGCAAATAAGAAAGATTTCTAAGAAAGAACAAGCTCAGATCAACTTTGATGCAAGATTAGCAGAGCAACAACAAGCTGAAGAGAATGAAAGAAAGAAAAAGATTAAGGAAGATGAAGTTGCTAGCTTTAAGGAAGCAACTAGGTTGGATAAACTTGAAGCTGTTATGGCAGAACCTATTTCAAGTATCTCACCAACTGTTATACATGAGAAACCTCCATTATTCACTTATGTGCCTACAGAAGAGGAGATTGACTACTTGGTTAATAATGATCAGATAATCAGGAAGAAGGCCATTGAACTTATTGCAAATACAACCTTGAATGAAGAACAAAGGTCTGCTCAACTTAAAATTTCATTCAAATGAAGAATCAGCAAGCTCTTGATGAAATCATTGGGGATGCTAGAAAAGGTCAAAAGAAGCCAAGAAAGCTTACAAAGGCACAGATTATTGCTGAGATGAAGACTTTTTGTTGTCATGTTGGTAACATGAAGATGGCTCAATTCAAAGGAATGTCACATGAACAGGTTGAAGGTATTTACTACAGAATCAAAAGACAAGATAGTAAATTCATTCCAATGGATCAAGAATCATTATCTATGAAGACAAAAAGAACTGGAGTGAGTCTTGAATCTAAAGATACAAAGAAGTTGAAGACTCAGAGATTGTCTCAAGCAACAGAGAGTCCTAGCAAGTTTACTGAAGAGCAAGTTTCAAATATGTTGTTTATAGAGACTGATGTACTTAATATTGAACCTCTACAAGCAAATTATCCAGTTGTTAATTGGGAGATCTTTTCTGATAGTTTTGGTGTTGCTTGGAAGATCATCAGAACTGGAAGTGTCACAAACATTTGCAGAGACTTTGAAGATATTGTTAGATGTTGTGGTAGAGAAGATTTGGATACTTTGTGGAAAGTTGTTCAAGATCAGTTTAAGAAGGAAGAACTTGTTGATGTCAAAGCTAAGGAGTTATGGGTTCACTTCAGAAGATTATATAAACCTAACCCAAGTGATAGGTATTGGAGATTTGAAGCTCATGGTACAAGAACTTTGTGGAAATTCTATGATTCAAGTTCTGTACATCATATTTCTACACAAGATGGAGTTGATGTTTTTATGCAAGTTGAGAAAGAATATCCATTGAGAGCTGGAGTATTGAAAGTGATGTTGATAGAAAAGCTTAGATGTTGGGAAAGAACTGAAGTCATAGATGATTTGATACAAAGGATTTATGATCAAATTGTGAGAGCTGATAAAGAGTTATTAAGAAGAAGATAAGTGTTTGGAAGAATTCCCATATCCTCATGTTTAATGAAAACTTGAAGAAACTTATTGATTTATGTATTAATCATAAGTTAGGGGAGGATTGTTGGGAATTATACTAACAGTTACCACGGATAGTGAAGATGTTACAACTGCAGAAGATTGTACTTGCAGTGGAAACTTATTACCACTGCAAGAACAATATATTACCACTGCTTATTAGATAACTGTTAGGAAATGCGTCTAGATAAATATATAATAGATCTTGTGTATATCTTATTCTATTAGCTTTATACTTATCTTGTAGAAGAGGATTCCTTGTGCTATAAAAGGAGATCCTAGGTTATCAGTTGTCATATACGTTTCTAGAGCTTCAAGGTATAACCCTAGTGATATCAAGATCACTCGTATTATTATTATTATTAATATTGGAGCTAATAGTTTGTTTACATACATTGTTCATATACAACTGTTTTACTCACAATCAAACTTCTAAGTGTTACTAAGTAGATTCCACATACTTAGTGATATAATTCAAAGTATCAATCTAACACAAGTTCAAGGTGTTTAGATCCATCACATCTTCTATGACTACCTGATTTTGTGGGTTAGACAAAGTCCTGAGTTGGTTATTAGTTGGTGGAAGTACAGCCCTGAACTGTTGGACTAATAAGGAGACTTGGTTGGAGAGAGATTATCAATCATCATGTCAGTGTGAGAGTACCCAGAGTCCAGATGGGTGTTTAAAGCAGATGGTGAGGGAGTTGGTGATTGACCATTTGTTGGAGAAGACCTGGATGAAGGTTGTTGTGGTTGAGATTGATCATTTGAAGGTTGAGTGAGTTGTTGAACATTAGAGACAAAGGCAAGAGAGTCATTTCTTGTTGACGGATTGAGCTTTTCTCGCATTAACCGATCATAAGCAGCATGTTTCTCATGTTCTTGGAGATATGCATAGAGTTGTTCATGATTAGTATGCCTGAGACCTTTGTTGAGTTTAACAGCTGTAACAAACCTATCCCATTCCGGTGCCATGTTATTCACGAGTTTAGAGTTAAGCTGAATGTTGGGCATTGTCATCTTGATGGATCTCATATCATTAACCAGCTTGTGAAATCTGACGTAATAGTCAGTGATGGTTTCACCTGGGTTCATTTTGAAGTGCTCAAATTCATCATATAGCTGAGACTCCCGATCTTCTTTGGTTAACTCATACCCTGCAAGAAGCATTTTGACATTATCCCAAACTGCTTTGGCTTCTGTGTTGTAGTTGATAAGTTTGTAGACATCTTTAGGAAGCCCTTAAATGACAATATTCGATGCTCTGATGTCGGCACCATAGCGTTTCTTTTCTTCATCTAACAGCTCATTGTAGGTGCGAGGTCTATCTGGACCGACTGCAGCAGGTTGCTCATCAGTAGCTGTGATCGTGTCTCTAGTGGTGCCCATTCGAAAAGGTCCTTCATCAATGGATTTCAGGATGTTAACACCGTTTTCCTTTCCCAAGCAATAGAGACGAATCCTTTGTGCCCA
Organism: Artemisia argyi; assembly: GCA_030686995.1. Lineage (NCBI taxonomy): Eukaryota > Viridiplantae > Streptophyta > Magnoliopsida > Asterales > Asteraceae > Artemisia > Artemisia argyi. The sequence continues at coordinate 74,982,514 of CM060700.1, read as the reverse complement.
TGATTCATAGTCAGTTCTGTCCAGCATTGGAGGAAGAGTATCCGACCCTGCAGCCTGAATGTCATCAGAGGAAGTACTTGCCATGCTATTGAAAGTGAGTAAGTCCAAATGTCAAGTTGTGAACACAAGTGTATTTCGTGTTTTGTTGCAACAATTCGAATTACAACCGCTCCACAGAACACAAGTCAAATCGTAAGTTTAGTCTCACAACGTCAAGTTACTATTAAAATAACAAGTCAAGTCGTAAGATTAGCCTCACAACGTCAAGTTACTGTAGAAATGGTGGTAACAACTTAAGTCGTAACAGCGCACAAGTTTCACTAATGCAACGAAACCAACTCACTAAGAATACCACAACTCGCTAGATACACCAAGTGTCTGAAACATATCAATACACTACAAGACAGGTCAACACGCTACAAGTGCACTAACTCGCTAGAACATATCAACCCTCTGACAACACCAACTCGCTGAACACTGGAACTAACTCGCTAGTAGAAAACTCGCTGAATAGAAGCAACTCGCTAATAACAAATCGCTAATCACCAACTCGTTGGATGTAATCAACTCGCTAGTGTAACAACTCGCTGGTAGTCAAGTCGCTATTCTGACAATTCGCTATCTGCTCAACTCGCTAATACCAACTCGCTAGTTCCAAAACCTGACAACTCGCTAGTAATGATACAAAGCTATCACTATCATAGCGGTTTGTCCGTATATCCCAAAACACCAACACGCTAATGTCAACTCGCTAGGAAGAACCTGCCAACTCTCTACGTGATAACATCAACTCGCTGGTATGAATAACACCCTAAATCACACTTTTTACCAAACAAATGAGAGATTCAACTGCTCCAAATGCAAACCTAGGAACTAATGACTCATCTAATCAAGAAAGTACACGAAAAACCACAAGATTAACATGTAACGAGATCAAACTAAGAGGAGAACTACAAAAACATTCGAACCACACTAAAACCACAAAACCACAAAACAAATCCGTGAGTATACAATCCCTAGGATGAAACCATGGCTCTTGATACCAATTGTAGTAAACTCTAATGTAAGAACATGGATGTTTAGTGTTTAGGATGATTAATATGTGTAGTTTCTAGTGAGATGTTAGAGAGAGAGAATGAACGGAACCTTGAGAGAAAACTAGAGATATGTTAGATTGAAGTGAAAGGTCCAACCCTCTCCACTAGTGGAGAGGGGTATTTATACAAAGAAGTAAACGCCCCATAAAACGGGCTGTGGATCGAGCTGACAATGGGTAAAGACCCGACCCGACTCCACAAATACTAACTAATACTAAACTACGTTCTAACTAATATGATGAATACTACGAGCTACAATATGCTAAGCTACACTCGGGGTGACCGAGTCTTCATGTGAATAAACGTATTCCTAACAGTTAGGTTTTCTACTCTATTTACGAATTCCTTAAGAATCTCTGGAGTTTCATCCTTAGAAGCTAGAAAGAATACCCAAGTAAACCTACTAAAGTCATCTGTGACAACTAGGCAATAAGACTTCTTGTTCAAACTATTCACAAAAACAGGCCCAAATAAGTCCATGTGAAGTAAATGTAAAGGCTGAGTGATTATGTTCACTATTTTGGACTTAAAGGAAACTCTGTGTTGTTTACCCTTTTGACAGGCAACACATGTTTCACAATTTTCAAACACCTTTGTAGGCAATCCTCTAACAAGGCTCCCTTTCACCAATTTGTTCATTGTCTTGAAGTTCAGATGTCCAAGCCTCCTATGCCATAATTTGGACTCATCAAGAGTGGCCTTTGCAATCAGACAAGTCAAAGCTCTTTTGGGAACTATGTTCTTTATATGGTCACTATATATATTTTCAGTTCTAGGGACTCTCAATAGCACAAACTTGTCATTTGGCAACTAAAAATCAGGAGAAAGGATCATACATTCAGTGTTTGTAAAGAGAACAAAGTTCCTCTTGTCACACATTTGTGAGACACTAAAGAGGTTAAACTTAAGTCCTTGTACAAGGTACTTTTTCTCAAGGTCCAAATTCCATGTTCTTAATGTACCTCTGCCAATAATCTTTCCACCTTTAGGATCATTCCTAAAAGCAACATATCCACCTTCAAAAGCTTCAAAATCTTCAAGTTGGGACATGTCACATGTCATATGTCCAGAGCATCCACTATCAAAAATAACTCTATCTTTTAGTTCTTCTTGTAGATTTCCCTGCACATGAAAGTAGAGAAATTAGTTTCTCTTGGGGACCCAAGCCATTACTGACTTGGATCTGCCTTGTGCATCAACATAGTTAAATTTATTTAAATCTATTGATGCACTGCTGTTTTTTGAAACATGATTAGAAACATTTGATTTTGGTTTCCAACTCCAGCAAGCTGAGGCCTTAGCAGCATAAAATGATTTCCAACAACTGTATCTATTATGCCTTTTGGTCCTGTAGTAGAAACATTTTTGCTAGCAGTAGAATGCATTTTATAACCAGCAGTAGAACGAGTTGTTGTACTTTGAAAAGCCTCTTTTGTTTTAGCAGCAAAAATTGATCTAGTTGCACCATATCTCATTAGCACTGCTCTTGGAGCCATGTTACTTTTAGGATGGGGTGAGTATTTTTTGAAAAATATTTATGGTTCACCCTTGAATATTGGTTCCAAACAGGTTTTTGGTGGTTGCCACAATTGTTTATTAAATGCTCAAAACTACCACACTTATAACAAGCCTTCTTTCTTAATTGAAACTCATTACCTAATTTGTTTGAAACTAGGTTATTAAAGTTTCTATGATTTCCCCTATGCTTATTATGAAACTTTCTCATCTATTCTCTAGGTATCTCATTATAATATACCATTTTCCTAGAGATATTCTTTCCCAACTTAGGTCTCACAAACTTAACCTGATAAATCTTAGGTTCAAAAGTTGTAGGAATTTCTTCCTTTTTAACACTTTGTGTTGTTTCAACCTGTTCCTCATTACTATCAGACTCGCAATCTTCAATAATAGGAGCATTAGAAAACTTCCTATCACTAACCTTAGGTGTTTCAATAACATTGTTACTAGTCTCACCTACGGTTTCTCTATATCTAACTCACTTACAAAAGATAACTCTTTTCCTGATGGAGCATAGGCACTCTTAACTAGGGGAGAAACTTCATTATAGCCTATTCCACTACCTTTTCTCATCAACAGACTCTCAATTGATTTATTCACTAAATTAGAAGCAAATTAATGTTTTTCCACTCTGACTATGTGTTTTTCTTTTTCTTTAAGAGCTACATCTCTTGCCTGTTCTGCTTCTTCCAACTTTTTCTTATGCTCTTCAATTTCACTATTTTTAATAAAAATCTCAACATCCTGTTTGTTAATCCTATCAACATATTCTAATTCACACTGTTTAAGATACTCAAGTCTTCTTTCTACATTTTGAATTCCTATTTTATAATCTAGGTTATCAAGTTTTAGATTTTCTACTTCTTGCCAAAGACTTTCATTCATAGATTTAAGTTCTTCAACAGTGTCAGCACATGATTTAAAAGAACAAACAGACATATCAGAATTATTAGATACCTCAGAGTCAAATCCAGAAGATGATGAAGCATAAGCCATAAGTGCAAAGTGATGCACATTGGGCTTTACTTCAGCCACAAGAGCATAGTTGGGTTCTTCCTCAGCCATGTCACTCGAGGCATAGTCACCTAACCCATCACAAGACACCAAAGCTATTGTGGTGTTCTTTCGTTCTTCAGTTTCTTTCTTTGGATTCTCAGCATTCTTCTTTAATTTGGAGCCCTGCATTCCCTGGCAAAGTGGCCTTTCCTATTGCAATTGAAGCAGTCCATCTTTGACTTATCAAGACCCATATTCTCCTTAGCCTTGTATTTGACCTCTCTTCATGTCCTCTTCAAAAATATTCTGGCTCTCAAAGTTAACATTGCCATCTGTCACTTCAAATCAATCTCTTCTAGATCATCAGGATCAATATGATCCATATCTTGATTGAGAAACTGGGTGTTTGTTGTAAGATCAGCCAAGAATGCACATATAGCAGCATCACTTATGGTATTGTTTTCAGTAGAACTAGCAGCAGAACCACCAGTGCTAGCAGCATACACTCCATAAGCAGTAGGATTTGATTCTTCAAAAATTTTATGGTTATTAGTCCACCATGTCTAAACCACAAAAGGATTGGCTAATCCAGGAGCAAACGGCTCTTGGTAAAGATATATCAAATCCGTTTATGGCTTACAATTTGCCCAAAATTGTATGGTACTCAACTCACCATATCCTAAAAAGTAAAGAGTTGGCTAGCCCGCAAGATTATGGCTTGTGGTAAAGGCAGTGGAAAAACCATAATTGGTAATCAACTCACCAAGATGTTGACTGTTTCCATCAAGAGTTGGCTAGTCCAGAAGCAAACGGCTTCTGTTAAAGACAAATCAAAACCGTTGACAGCTAGTGGTTTGCTCAAAATCACATGGTTATCAGTGTACCATAGTTCTTACTTGAACTGAAACATTTGCTACTCCAGAAGTAATGGCTTTTGGTAAAGAGATTCAAATCCATTAAGTTTTCTCAAAATATTGCTAGGGACTAGCAATAGTTTAGTGTAGGGGATTGATGAGTGTGTGAATACACATCATATTTGGTCAAATCTGAACTGCAAAACATCCAAAAACACTCAAAAATGCATCAAAATACTGAAAATATTCCAAAATTGTGTTTTATATGTTTTAGATGCAAAATGAGTAAAAACAGTTGAAAAATGAACAAAGTTTGCATAATTGGCAGTTTCAGTCCCCAACTTTCAAAAATTAGAAAAAATATTCCCTGAGCACTTATTTTATAAGAAAAGTCACAAAAGGTCCTTTTGAAATCATAAAATATCATATTTAGTCCTTTAGTGAAAAATTCTAAAAGTTTTGAGAATTTACAATTTTGGTCCCTGGAGTTTCAAAATTGACAGATTTGGTCCCTGGTGGGATACTTTTGAAAGAAAAGTCATTATGGATCCTTGGGAAGTCACAAGTTATCACATATGGTCCTTGAGTGGAAATTTTTCTATATTTGGCAAAACAAGCCCTCAACTTTGAAAAATGACACATTTGGTCCTCGGGAATTTTAAAAGTGGAAAATAACATTCATAACCCTTGGATTAGTGGAACTTGGCAAGTATTACCTTTGGATAACTTTGGAACAGTACCCAAACCCACCCCAACTTTTCAGTTATTACATAATTGGTCCTTGTGATTTATAAGTTAACAAACCAAACGGACCTTAGTAATATCCAAAGCCAAATCCAAAACAAACCAACAAGCCCACCCATACAAACCCTTGGCCCAACTCCCTTCCCAGGCCCAACCACCCACAAATACTACTCCCCCGTTTATTATCACCCTGGTCAATGCCCAGGGTCAAACCTCCACCTCACCCCCCCCCCCCTTTTCCCTAGCCCTGCTACACCTGCCATTGCCAACACCATCATCACACTCCCACCCCCTCCTCTGCTAACACTCAACTCTTTATTCACCTTTCCACCACTAAATTCCAATACTTGCCCCTCTTCTACAAGTAAACCTCCCAATTCTTTATTCACCTTTTCCAGCCAAAAAAATGACAAATGGCTCAGATTGATTTGAGGGATCCAACAGCTCAAAGTATTGGTGGGAATGAAAGAGAAAGTCTCCAGGACCTATATAAGTGAAGAAAAAAGATGAAAGCAATTTTTGAGTTAGCTAGAACAGTTTTAGTGTAGTGTGGTAATATCGTTTCTCATGTAATTTCCATTTCATGTTATGAAATTTAGTTTTACATTGTAATCTCAAGTTTTTAATGTACTTTAAAGCTATTTCAATCATTAAACTCAGTCATTTTGTTTAACTTCAGTTTTTGGCTCAAATTTACTCAAAATCTCATAGTTGCTTTAGAGTTGTTAAAAAATTTGTTGTTTGTTAGTCCCTGAAGTTAAATTAAGCTCATTTAAAAGTTTTTTATAGCTCTCAAAGCCTTTTAATCATTTTAGCTTAGTTTATCAAAAATACCTCATAAATAGCTATAAAATAAAAATTCAGTGTAGATGGAAGTGGAAGCAAGAAGCAGGGTGGATTAAGGATTGCAATGGTTTAGAACTCCAAGGGGAGTGATAGGAAAGTATATTGGACCTTGGTACCTTTGTCTTTGCTCAGAATCTAGTTGTAAGGCATTTTATCAATTTTTTTTGCTTAATACTATAGAATTGCTTATTATAGTCTAATTTCTATTTAAAGTTGCTTATGGATGCTTGTTGATGCTTATTGGACAGCTTTGTGATCATTTATCTCAAAAATATTGAGTGTTCATCATGTAGTATCTTAACTGCCAATTTAGTATAACTTTGGATTCATGGTGTTTGTTGTTGAGTTTGATGTTTATTAGTTCATTTCATCTTATCATATCATTTCATGTTCTTAGATATCAGTTTTATGTTCTAAATAAGTCATTTGCAATAAAAATCTCATGTTCAGTGTTCTTAAGGTGTGTTTGGATTTGTTGACTTAACTGTAATAGAGGGTGTTTGTGTTGTTGTTCTTGTTTGATGTACTTCACAGAAGTACCCAATATCTCAGTCAAACCTTAAAATCCAATTGTAGTTTGATAAAAAGCCAAACTCACCCTTGAATCCATTTTGCTTGTTCACTGTGGGATTTTTTAGAATCCATAAACCTCAAAATCAGTTTAATAGTTGCTAAGCTTGTTTAATCTAGGTTTAGTATAGCTTATTACTACTTATTGAGTCATTAGATTCAGCTTAAACTTCACCAAAGTCAACTAGTTCCATATTTCATAAAGTCAAAATTTCAGTTAGACAAATTTTTGAATAAACACGTTGATTTTCTCTAGGATTTAATATTAGATTTCAATACTTGTCCTTTTAGATAATTAATATTTTGCTGCTCATTTTCATCAGGTTATTTTTAGTTATTTTATTTAAGTTAGTTAAATTGCTTATTTATGCTTTTCTTTTAGCCTGTTTGCTAAACTTGTGCCATGTGTCATGGAATCCAGTTTCACAAGCCCATTTTCCCAAACTTGCACAGTGCTCAATAGTTGAGATTATTGTGAGTAGATTGGCATTTCGGGGAGCCCTTATGGCTAGCTACATGTTCCTATTCTTAATTTTCATCTGTGAGCTTATTTGATAAGCTTATTTTAGCCCTAAAGAGCCCTGCAGTCCACTGTGTTTTCCAGTGTAGTTTGATTTTGCTTATTTCTCATTTGTGGCTTTTTCAGTACCTTTTTCTTTTTGTTATAGCTTATTCCCAGTTTAATCAACTTGCTTATATCCTATTTAACCTTTGGTTCAGTCTAGATAGCTTGACATTAGCTTTTTCACTTTCAAAATCTCACTTGTAGCTTATTTTGTTAACTGTTGAGCCCATAAGCTCTTACAGTGCTGATTCTGCTTATTTAAAAAGTTTGTGTTTATTAAAGTTTCTTATTTTGGTTGTTCAAATGTTTTTGTAAAAGAAAAATTAAAAAAATAAAGTGTTTGTAAAAAATTGCCAATAGCCAGATTTGTAACACCCCCAAAATACCGCAGCGGAAGACTGTGTCATAGGGGTGCTACTTCATAATACAAAGTACAAGGTATAGAAAACAAACTCTAAATGAGACGTTTTGAAAAGTTACCATTCGATTAATAAATTCCGAGTTACAAACTTGAGATCCCAAAGTATGATACATAAATGTATACAAAGTTTTGAATGGTAAATGATAAGAGCGTAAGTCTTCAGAATATGCAGCTTGACTCTAAGTTCCACGCACTAGCTATCGCCTTACTAACCTGAGATAAACATGCTAAAGTGTCAACACAATGGTTGGTGAGTTCATAGAGTTTGTCTTAAAACAGTTGAAAAGCCTTAAAGAATGATCACACAGCAAAGGCATCGTGAATCCACTCAGTTGCAAATCCCGCCATAAGAGACTTGCAACCTGTGTGTTCACAACCCACTGCTAACATATAGTATGAATAAGACATGTATAAGTTCATCAAAACAATTAAGCAATTAGTAGTGAGTCTCTACTTCATCTCCGAAGACCTCACTTGGGAGCCAATTCCCAAAGACAACTGGGAGCCACTTCCCAAAAAAAACTGGGAGCCACTTCCCAAAGAAAAACTGGGAGTCACTTCCCAAAGATAAAAGACAGTCATGTATGTATGAAATCAAGTATAATGCAATCAAGTATAAGACAATCAAGTATGAAACAATCAAGTATAAATGTTTAAGAGTATTTGTACAAGTAAGCAAGTAGTTGAGCATGTATCCCCCCCAAGAGTTAAAACAAGTATGAAAAGAGTAGGGGCTATGACTCACCTTAAGCTTATGTAATGAGAAATTAAAGTGGTAGTCGAATCGCGAAAGTCTCTAAGAGCAGCCTATAATAGAACGTTGCGACTTAGGTTTGGAGTAACGTCTAAGAATACGAAGAATTGCCTATATATGTCTTGCATAATGTTCATGATGTAGTACTTAGTATATAGTGTAAGTCTTTAAGTATAAATGGTCTATGAAACATGTATAGGTTGTATATCTCTTACTACCGTTCGGGCCGACATAATTCAGAAGTCATGGAGTAAACGTTCGAGGAGCCAGGACACTTTAACTCGTAAATCCACAACTCATCTCGACGGCTTACTTAATGAACTCCTCACATGAGGCTCCCTACTATTGTAGTACTTGATAACATATATATAAGTTTTTGATCTTTAATAGTTATATGGTCTTTAGCCGTGGCTTTGCCGTGACCTTGGTCATTGTTACCATGGTCTTGAGACTCAACCTTGGCTTTAGCCATGGTTGTGGTCTTGGCTTTAGGTCATTAGACCTCTTGGTCTCATCTAATTATAACAATTATATAGTTACTTTGGTCTAAAATGGGCTGTTAAGAATTTGAAGAAAATTATCACTCAGAAAGCTTTTCAGGGCTCGAGCTTCTTTGTTCCTGAACGAAAACGTCGTTCCGGACAACTTTCGTGTTTTAACTTTTTGATGAATCGGACCATAAGGGTGACTTTCCAAATGGCAGAATGCAAACAGTAAGGTATTTGGCAGTTTCGGCGTTTTGGTGTCGCTAACTTCTTATGGCCGTATCTTTTGACTCGTGTACTCGTTTTGGGTGATTCAAATTGCTATGTTTTCCTTGTTAAGTCCTCTTTAACAGTAAGTAAGTGTCAAATATCATAGTTGTACTATTTTGGTCGTGGTTCTCCATAAAAATCACTAGTTTGCTTGTTTACTTGTCATAAGTTAACATATGTATACCAATACTTGTTTTATCCATTTTTAAACATCATGAACACAATACAAAGACCATATATAGCATGAAAGAAACATAATAAGCATGAAATGATATTGAGCAAGAAAGTGTATAAGGGTTTGCTTACAACTTTCGGCTTTCTAAAGAAAGGAAGTCAAGTATAGAACTAGGACACTAAACCTAAGCTTGTAAACCCTTCACCATAACTCTTGTAACCCTTGCTAGCCTTGATCTAACCCTTGTGAAAACCATTTAACTTCAGCCCTAGTAACCTTGTGTAGCACCTAATTCAACCATGGAATCACCAAACAAACTTAAGAACTAGGTAGAGAATACTAAGACATTGAACTTTGTAGTGTAACTTGTATATTGAAGATCAAAGGATCATGGTGCTAGGTATTTATGTTGTGGCATTTTTGGTGATGAAGAAAGGAAGAGATTAGCTTGCTATTTATACTATGAATGAGGAGGTTAGGAAGCTTACTAGGAAATTACAATAACTTGGTGACAAAGTTGTAATTAAGTATGATCTAAAGAATCAATGGTCAAGATTTAACCACACATGGTGACTCCCCCCCCCCTAAGTCGGTTTGTATATGGATAGGGTGACTAGATGAGTAGTCATGGTCTTTGGATGATAATATCCTAAGTATGTAGCTAGTTTTGACTCCGTAAATTGCTAACCGTAAGTTTTTAGGCCACGAAACGTAAAACCGGGTATCCTAAAAATATGAAACTTGAAAGTATGGTTAAACATGTCAATATAGTCCATAATAAAATATAAAATGAGTGGTAGGTTCTATCGGGTGCTAAAACCCTGCTAAAAACTGGAAACACGGGTCTAAAACGCGTAATTCGCGTAAAACGCTGAACTGAAAAACGTAAAATTCCAAAACTTTTGGAATTGTCCTAAAATGAGAGAAAATCATATTTCTATTGTTTATAATGTTTTATGAACATATCGGGATGCTGGAATGACGTTTAAACCTAAAAGTAAATCTCGGACACGGCTTTGTGATTTTTGCAGAAATGATCTGACGAGCATCAAACTCTCGGATTATCGTTAAAATAGTTTAACTTACGAGAATATGAAATAAAAATTTCTGAGATGAATAGTAAAAGTGAATAGAAAAAAGTGAATAGTAAAAAGTGAATAGTGAAATTTTCGGGAATAAAAGTTAACCTGAAATTGCGAATTGTTACAAGATTCGAACGTGGGACCTCTAGGTTTGACTGGTCAAAACCAGTCCAACGTTGTGCACCATCTGGGCTATAGTCATCTTAGTGTTATTTGTTTTCTCTTTTATTTATATAGTACCAGTAGTTCATTTAAGCTTATTAAGCTTATACAGCTTATTTTTCTGCTTATTTATAAGCTTTTCTACCTTTTTATATTTTTACTAGTTTTGTTATACTACTAAGTATTTTTGGAATAAATTTTATAATTTTCGCTGTTCATTAAGTATTTTTAATAATTTAAATTAGTTTTATTAGATAATAATTAGTTTTTAATTAATAATAATTAAATAAAAAGTCAAAAAAATATTTTTCTTTTTCTCAAAATTTTCTTTTATCATTTTTAATTTAGGAAAATTATTTTCAAGACCGTAGGATTAGTATAGCTTAAAATTCACGTTTTATTTTGTGCACTCGCGTTTTATTTAAATAACTTTTACGTTTTTAAATTTAGATTACGTTAGTAAAAGTAGTTTGTAAAATAAAATCAAAGAAAACCAAAAACAAAAAAAGTGATAGCTTCTATTTAAGCCCCTTTGGCTTATTTTTCTGCTTATCTTTAAGCAAACTCTAATTTTAAATTTTTAGATTACGTTTTAGGATAACTAGGTTTCACGTTATTGTTAATATAGTTTGTTTAAATCGTTTTCATTCGTATTTCCTTAGTGTAATCATTCAAACCCTTATATACCTTTTCCTGTCCAAATTAACCCGATCACAAATCCCGTTTGGATACCATCCACACCTCGTCGGGACATAACGACCCGGGGAAACCCCTATACTTCTACGGAGATTGACTCTGAGCAGTTTGACTTTGTTGACCATCTACCTGGTCAATTTAAGTTGACCGTTTGGAGCCAATCACTCGACCTTGGGAAATTCATCAGTTTTCTCAACATATTTGATTTCTTCTCAGCTGAGGAATCCCAAAAATTGTGGTGGGCAGTCATGTTTTCAATTAGATCATAGCACTCTTCGGGGGTCCTTTTCATGAAGGTCCCACCGGCAGCAGCATTGATCGTGTCACGATGTCGAAGCGTCAAACCATTATAGAAGGTATCTATGATGGTGACTGTCACAACCCACTATTTCCCAGGTCAATACTATTTTCTAAACTCGAATTTAATTTCTTGACATTAATTTAATACGATTTACATGAGCTATTACTTGAACCGACACGAATTTTTGAATAAATTCTAAGTACTCTAGGACTTAGGCTAATTTTAGTCCACAACGCTCCGGTACCTTGCTCCTTCTCCAATTCACAATTTTATACTATAAAACAAATTTCTATTCTTTAAATACATACGGTTTTAAATTCAATAAAATGTTAATTTTTATTCAAAAATGTAACACTCGACATACCCGACTTTCTCAACAATTATTTTTTAGGGTATTTTTATACTTCTAAAATTATTACAAAAATCCCAAAAATATTTTCCGACGTCCAAGTTAAAATTCTTTACATATTACGTTTAATTACGTATAACTTTCGTTAACTACTAAACTAATACCTGATACATATTTTTACTACCCAATACATTCAATATATATACATTTTATACAAATTAAACATATTTCTTCCTAATTTAGAACTATGGCCGTTTCCCCCTCTATTTTATATTAGGAGTACACTACAAAATTTATCAAATTTCAACATCTCAAAATATGATGAGACAAGTAATTAATAAGGATGGCTTGAACCATACTTTGTTCCCTCCTTTTCCATAAATTTCGGCAAACCAAGGACCAAGACCATAGATTTTGTTTTTTTACCATCTTGACCACTCCTAGTTATATATATACCTCTAAACTAGCTAATCATTTACAACTACAAAGAAAATATAATCATCTCCCACTATATACATATTTCGACACACCAAAGGAGCAAGGGAAGAAAAGGAGAGCTTGTTGGGTAATTACAAGAGTACTTAGGGTAGTTTAACAAGGGTTGAATACTAATCTTGGGGTTACACAAGTACTTTACAAGTCTCATCTCACTAACCTCTTTGTAAGTAATTTTTACACTACTAATACTTCATGATTTTTATGCTTGTCTAGTATATATACTTGGTTATCACTTGGTACATGTTGAAAAATCTTTACATCCACCTTGATCTTTTAGCAAGAAATGATGTTTTGAACAAGTTTTAATTATAAGAAAATTTGTTAGTAAAAATCTCTACAAGAAGTTGAAGATGAAAACATTATATATATATATATATATATATATATATATATATATATATATATATATATATATATATGTTAGTAAACTAGTAGTTTTAAACATCCTTGATGATCTTTTACTTGGACTCTTGAATATTGCTAAGTTTGTGTTTAGATCATTATTTTCTAGTTGAGATGATGATGGATGAACTAGTACTAGTTTTGGAGTTGTTGTTAAATTGGTAGGATGACTAAAAGGTTTGTAAATTTAGTTTGACACTTTAGATGTCAAATCTGTCCCATTCGACCTCCTACAGATAGATCAGCACCTTGGTGGCCATATTAGGCTAGAAATATAGAAAGTAGACTTAATAATGAAAACATAGCCGCTTGAACGGGTTAAAACGGACTTATAACGAAAAAGATATGCTATTTTCAAGATTTACGACTAAAACTATATTTTCTGAAATTATGATTCTGTTACGATTTTTGAAGCTAGGAAAACTGAGATTAAATGATATTTAGGCCTGCCGAGACCTTGAAAAACCTAAAGTATACTTGATTACCTTCGCGGGAATATATAGAACTTGAAAAACGGAACTACGACGCAAAAGTTATGACCTAGGAAAGTTGCGACGAAACAATACATTTTGACAGCTTTTTATTCTACTCTCAAAAGCTGATGGAAATATTAAAATGGACTTTTGGACATTTTAGAGTGTTGTTTGGCTAAAATGACGTAAATAAAAATGGTAGAGCATTACGTATACTTATTAGGTACGTTAGAGATTTTCAAAATATATATTTTCAAGACGACTAATATTTGGTCGTGAGATGTACAAGCTACGTTTTCTAAAATGGTGGATGGCTTAAATACGAAATCACTTTGATTACCTACATTTTTGACGATAAAAATTTCAACAACATGTACAAGTGATAATATAGTGTATGACTTGCATGCTTGACCTTGTTTTCGAACCTAAGACATATGCATTATTTAGGCCGCGATTAGAGTACCCGGACTTTATTTCCAACTACTACTTTGTCTATCGGATATTGCTTTTGCTAAGGTGAGTAAATAACCCCTACTTTTACTTGTTTTACAACTGTTTTGGGGGAAGATACATGCTCATTACTATTTAAATTCAATGCTTGTTTTACTTGAACGCGATTCACTTTCTCAAACATTACTGGATGGTTGAAATACTTGATTGATTTCTTGAATACCTTATGAATTTCTTATTCCATCCTTGATTACTTTCTTAAGGATAAAAGTTCTTGCTTTTGCGGACATAAATACAAAACTGTTACTTTGCCTGAGTTACCTATTACTGCCACTGAAGTCCCCTTTATCATGAACCGTTAATTACATGCGTGTGAGCGCGAATGCTGTGGATAGATCTATTTGGGTTGACACCCCGTCCGAGTTGGTCGCGCCAACCTGTCAAACGGACGCATATCATTCGGATTACTTCCGAGTGTCTGGCAAACACTTGCAAGGGGCATTATTATGATTGATTTCATACGATTACGTCGAGCTTCGGGGTCATGAGCTTAGGCACTGTATACCTTATTTTTTTTGGCTGTGACATTGTATTTGTTATATTGTCTTGCCTTCCGCAAAATACTTGTTTACCGAAAATGCTCGTTTACTGGAAATACTTATTTACGGAAAATACTTGTTTACTAAAATCTATGAACTCACTAGCTTTATGCTGATGTTTTAGCATGTATTTTCAGGTTCTTAAGGCGTTATCTTACCTTTGGAGGCTTTTGGCATGGCATGGTCATAGAAGACTCTGATAACTAATTGGGACCGTTTTAACTAAATTATGAGACTATATCCACTCTTCTTTTATAATATGTAAAATAAATGCTTTGATAATAACTTTCATTCTAAATAAATGAAATGAAACCATTCTTTGTACCTTGTGTTGTGATACCATTCGAGTAGCACCCCAGCGACATGTATGCTTCCGCTGGACCCCAATTTCGGGGGTGTTACAGATTGGTATCAGAGCCTCGGTTATAGAGAATTGGGTATTTCCAAAACCCAGACTATAAGTACCTTTACAAAAAACTTAACCCTATGACCGCCACATGCCTGCCTGCCAAGCCACTGCCTTACTTGATATTTTACTTAATGATCTACGTGACATAACTATGTGTTATACCTTGCTACTTGATAACTTATACTTTACATGATTTACGCTATTCACTATAAGTATTTTCTATACACTTATACATACATACCATACCTGTCACACCGTTACGCCTTTTCCCCTACGTAATCTTACCATTTGACTTCAAGTTGGGACACTCATTTTGGTCTTTCAAAACAACTTTTAAAAGCTAGAGACATATTACTAGCGTAACTGAACTAACATACACACTCGTACTTTTGAAGGTCCTCTAAACCTTCCGACATATCATGATTAATACAAATGGTCTCTAAAAATTTTCAAAATCATATGTGACATCGTTTTATGTGACATTAAAACCCATTATAGTCTGCCAATTTCCCTGACTACCTTACTAGCCGTTTCTGAAGACTAGTTTGAACACTCGTCCCATGCTTTTGTAACACTATACCTTTGGAACACCTACTTTCGGGACACGACTTTATAACACCTCATTCTTCCTCACTTCTTGTGGTTTTGAAGAATCACGTCACCGGGAATGTAACGACGGAGCTCGACAGCAATGTTTACCCTACTTAACGTATTTTTCGATTCCGAGGACGAGTTGGAAAACTTGTCGGCCACCCTCCCAACACCCATATCACTGACCTACTTACTAATGCCCGACAATGAGACGGAGCCATTCGAAGTCAATAATGAGACCTCTCGAAAGACGAATAGGAGAGCCACTAATAAGCCTACTCTTCCCACCCGACTAGAGTTTAACACCAAAAAATCCATTCACCACTCTACCCTATTACCGGTGACACGCATGGCGCCTCATAAGGAACATCACGCACCAGTAGAAACTGCTTGACGACCAACCTACGGTCTCGTTAGACCAGAATAAAGCCTGAGAGGTTGAGTACGAATATTCTGTCCTTCTCAATCAGGATTCGCCATACTTATTGATTATCACATTTATTGTTGTTCTCATTCATAATCAATCAACATTCTTGATACTTGTTTGACTTCGCATTTATTGACTCATTCTCGTTCGTGATACTTATTGTCTTTCCCATTTATTACTGTCTTCATCCTTACTCAATCAATATTCGACTTTTCATTTACTGTTTACTCTCATTCGTGACACTTATTGTCTAACCGGTTATTTGTTGTTCACATTCAATCTTAATCAAAATTCGTAATACTAATTGACTTCTCGCTGATTACTTGTTCATAGTTATGACATTTATTGTCTTTCTCATTTATTGTTCGCTCCCAATTACCTTCAATCAACATTCCAAAAATTTAAAGTCTTTTGTATTTATTGTTGTTCTTACTTCGCATTCGATTTGCGTAATGCTTTTCTCATTTATTGCTTGTCCTCATTTATTCTCATATGGGATGCTTATTGTCGGTCTCATTTCTTGATTGTCCTCATTTGACACTCTGTCTTTCAGTATTTACCCCTCTTGATTATTATTTGAACACTTTGGTTCTCTCGGTTAATTTATTATTGTGTTGATATTCTCTATCCATCCTCTTTGCTATCATAATGATTTATGATTCCTCTATTTGCGTTTATTTGCATCATTATTGGTCTTTCTTTTACCCATCATTTCGTTTGTTTCTTTGTTCATCCTGATTTCAAACATGCCTTTTAAGCATTCTTTGTTCTTGACATCTAAACCTATTTACTATTGTTATGATTTATTGACTCTTTCGTTTGCATAAATCAATCGCGTTTTCCTTCTCCATTCGTACATCTAATCTCCTTTCAATCATTCTTTGTTTTGACATCTAATTCTATTTACTATTGTTGTGATTCATTAATTCTTTTTCGTTAATCGATAACAGTTTGCTTCTTTATTCGTACGGATATTTAATCTTTCTTTCAAGCATTATTGGCTCATACTAGTACGAATGTTCTTTCAATTGTTGATCTTTTCGTTTGCAACCTTTCATTTTGACATTCTCTGTTCTTAAAACATGGTACTTGACATGATTCCCTTTTTATTCTTATGATTCATTAGTTCTTTCATGTGTATTGTAATGTACTTCTCACTCCTTTCATTAGCATTGACATCTACTTCTTTTGGCTATTAGTACGCTTCCTTGGTCATTTCATTTTCATTGATCGTTAGAACACATCAGGGCTTGGAACAACGTTCCAAGTCAACAGGCTGCACATGATCAACATAAGAAGCTATACGATGTGCGACGCAAACCATTAGAATTTCAAGATTGGCGACCAAGTTATGTTGAAAGTCTCGCCTTGGAAAGACGTGATATGGTTCGAAAAATGCAGGAAGTTAAAGTCGAGATACGTTGGTCCATTTAAGATATTGGCTAGAGTCAGCCCTGTAGCTTACAGACTAGAGCTTCCACCAGAACTCAGTAGTGAATACAATACATTCCATATTTCGAATCTCAAGAAATGCTTGAATCGCTCATCATTCCGCTGGACACAACTCAACCTGATAACCAACTCATATCTTTTTAGAACCATGGACCGGGATGTCCAGTAGTTGAGACATAGTCGAATTCCTATCGTTAAGGTTCGCTGGAATTCTCAACGAGGTCCTGAGTTCACTTGGGAACGAGAAGACCAGATTCGTCAGAAGTACCCCCATCTCTTCACCAATACCACTCCAATGACCAACGCTGACTGAATCTCGCGGACGAGATTCCCTTTTTAGGGGGGGTAGAATGTCACAACCCGCTATTTCCCAGGTCAATACTATTTTCTAAACTCGAATTTAATTTCTTGACATTAATTTAATACGATTTACATGAGCTATTACTTGAACCGACACGAATTTTTGAATAAATTCTAAGTACTCTAGGACTTGGGCTAATTTTAGTCCACAACGCTCCGGTACCTTGCTCCTTCTCCAATTCACAATTTTATACTATAAAACAAATTTCTATTCTTTAAATACATACGGTTTTAAATTCAATAAAATGTTAATTTTTATTCAAAAATGTAACACTCGACATACCCGACTTTCTCAACAATTATTTTTTAGGGTTTTAAATCAAAAATGTAACACTCGACATACCCGACATACGGTTTTAAATCCAAGTTAAAATTCTTTACATATTACGTTTAATTACGTATAACTTTCGTTAACTACTAAACTAATACCCGATACATATTTTTACTACCCAATACATTCAATATATATACATTTTATACAAATTAAACATATTTCTTCCTAATTTAGAACTCCCCCTCTATTTTATATTAGGAGTACACTACAAAATTTATCAAACTTCAACATCTCAAAATATGATGAGACAAGTAATTAATACGGATGGCTTGAACCATACTTTGTTCCCTCCTTTTCCATAAATTTCGGCAAACCAAGGACCAAGACCATAGATTTTGTTTTTTTACCATCTTGACCACTCCTAGTTATATATATATACCTCTAAACTAGCTAATCATTTACAACTACAAAGAAAATATAATCATCTCCCACTATATACATATTTCGACACACCAAAGGAGCAAGGGAAGGAAAGGAGAGCTTGTTGGGTAATTACAAGAGTACTTAGGGTAGTTTAACAAGGGTTGAATACTAATCTTGGGGTTATACAAGTACTTTACAAGTCTCATCTCACTAACCTCTTTGTAAGTAATTTTTACACTACTAATACTTCATGATTTTTATGCTTGTCTAGTATATATACTTGGTTATCACTTGGTACATGTTGAAAAATCTTTACATCCACCTTGATCTTTTAGCAAGAAATGATGTTTTGAACAAGTTTTAATTATAAGAAAATTTGTTAGTAAAAATCTCTACAAGAAGTTGAAGATGAAAACATTATATATATATATATATATATATATATATATATATATATATATATATATATATATATATATATATATATATATATATGTTAGTAAACTAGTAGTTTTAAACATCCTTGATGATCTTTTACTTGGACTCTTGAATATTGCTAAGTTTGTGTTTAGATCATTATTTTCTAGTTGAGATGATGATGGATGAACTAGTACTAGTTTTGGAGTTGTTGTTAAATAGGTAGGATGACTAAAAGGTTTGTAAATATAGTTTGACACTTTAGATGTCAAATCTGTCCCATTCAACCTCCTACAGATAGATCAGCACCTTGGTGGCCATATTAGGCTAGAAATATAGAAAGTAGACTTAATAATGAAAACATAGCCGCTTGAACGGGTTAAAACGGACTTATAACGAAAAAGATATGCTATTTTCAAGATTTGCGACTGAAACTATATTTTCTGAAATTATGATTCTGTCCCGATTTTTCAAGCTAGGAAAACTGAGATTAAATGATATTTAGGCTAGCCGAGACCTTGAAAAACCTAAAGTATACTTGATTACCTTCGCGGGAATATATAGAACTTGAAAAACGGAACTACGACGCAAAAGTTATGGCCTAGGAAAGTTGCGACGAAACAATACATTTTGACAGCTTTTTATTCTACTCTCAAAAGCTGATGGAAATATTAAAATGGACTTTTGGACATTTTAGAGTGTTGTTTGGCTAAAATGACGTAAATAAAAATGGTAGAGCATTACGTATACTTATTAGGTACGTTAGAGATTTTCAAAATATATATTTTCAAGACGACTAATATTTGGTCGTGAGATGTACAAGCTACGTTTTCTAAAATGGTGGATGGCTTAAATACGAAATCACTTTGATTACCTACATTTTTGACGATAAAAATTTCAACAACATGTACAAGTGATAATATAGTGTATGACTTGCATGCTTGACCTTGTTTTCGAACCTAAGACATATGCATTATTTAGGCCGCGATTAGAGTACCCGGACTTTATTTCCAACTACTACTTTGTCTATCGGATATTGCTTTTGCTAAGGTGAGTTCATAACCCCTACTTTTACTTGTTTTACAACTGTTTTGGGGGAAGATACATGCTCATTACTATTTAAATTCAATGCTTGTTTTACTTGAACGCGATTCACTTTCTCAAACATTACTGGATGGTTGAAATACTTGATTGATTTCTTGAATACCTTATGAATTTCTTATTCCATCCTTGATTACTTTCTTATGGATACAAGTTCTTGCTTTTGCGGACATAAATACAAAACTGTTACTTTGCCTGAGTTACCTATTACTGCCACTGAAGTCCCCTTTATCATGAACCGTTAATTACATGCGTGTGAGCGCGAATGCTGTGGATAGATCTATTTGGGTTGACACCCCATCCGAGTTGGTCGCGCCAACCTGTCAAACGGACGCATATCATTCGGATTACTTCCGAGTGTCTGGCAAACACTTGCAAGGGGCATTATTATGATTGATTTCATACGATTACGTCGAGCTTCGGGGTCATGAGCTTAGGCACTGTATACCTTATTTTTTTTGGCTGTGACATTGTATTTGTTATATTGTCTTGCCTTCCGCAAAATACTTGTTTACCGAAAATGCTCGTTTACTGGAAATACTTGTTTACGGAAAATACTTGTTTACTAAAATCTATGAACTCGCCAGCTTTATGCTGACGTTTTAGCATGTATTTTCAGGTTCTTAAGGCGTTATCTTACCTTTGGAGGCTTTTGGCATGGCATGGTCATAGAAGACTCTGATAACTAATTGGGACCGTTTTAACTAAATTATGGGACTATATCCACTCTTCTTTTATAATATGTAAAATAAATGCTTTGATAACAACTTTCATTCTAAATAAATGAAATGAAACCATTCTTTGTACCTTGTGTTGTGATACCATTCGAGTAGCACCCCAGCGACATGTATGCTTCCGCTGGACCCCAATTTCGGGGGTGTTACAGTGACAAGGAGCATATTGTGATTAGGACAACGATCGATTGCAAGCTTATAGCGTTCCCATGCCTCAAATAGGGACTCGTCAGGACGCTGTCGGAAGTTGCTAATATCGTTTCCCAATTTCGTCACCATGGATGGTGGAAAGTATTTTGCTAAAAACTTTGAGACCATTTCATCAAAACTATGGATCGAATTCTTTGGGAGACGATCAAACCAGGTAGTAGCATGATGAGTGAGAGAGTATGGAAAGAGATATAAGCAAAGGCCGTCTTCGGTGACACCATTCTGCTTAATACTCTGGGTGACGGTAAGAAATTTATCAAGATGCTTGTTTGCATCGTCACCGGGTAAACCGTGGAACTGGCACGAATTTTTAACTTGCTGGATCATGTGGTGCTTGAGTCCAAAGTCCGTGGCTCCAATAGTGAGTGGTGCCATAGGTCCACCTCTCCCGTGCATGGTTGGCTGACACAACTCCTCCATCATTCAGAGATCGAGAGCTATTTCATCCTTGGGAGGGTTTGGTGGGGGTGGTGGGGGCTCGTCATCCATTTTTATGATGGGTTCTTCAATAACTGCATGTAACTCAGTTACGTTTCTTTGACGATTACGCCTTGTTTGTGAACGACTGCGCATGCATTAAAAACAAAACCAATTAAAACAAGACCGAGGCAAAACAACAGAGAACTTAAACCAATAATCACAATATGAATGGCTTCTTTGAAAAAGGTACACCAATTCACAAGGATACAAGGCAAGTTTTAATCTTTAGTTTGGGAACTTATTAATGATCATACTCGCAGTTGGTAGGTATTATGTCGAATGTTTCTCGATAATGTATTTTATGTAATTATTAACAAGAAAACAAAATATTTTTGGCTTTTTGTGGGTGTGTGTGAAAAAACTTTTGGAAATTATTTTTGGGATCGATTCGTTAACCGAAATCGCTTCCTTTAAGATTACTCGCAGGGTGGCGGAAGAGAAGAATGGATCTCTTTTCAGTTCGCAATTTAATGTCAGAACTTGCCTTTACCACCTGTATAGGTTGTAATCTTAAAGAATACGAAGTAATTTAACTTCACGATTTGTTTTGTTGTTTTTTATTTTTTATTTTTTTGTGTTGTTAACACTTTAGGAAAAGTGTTAATGACTTTTTGATATGATTTTGATTTTTACAAAAATATACAAAGTGGTAAAATTTGTACAAGGAGGGTTTTGAAAAATCACTAAATTACTAAACGTTTTTAAAACACGCAACAACCTCCCCGGCAGCGACGCCAAAATTTGACTCCTCCCAAACAGTCTAACAGATTAACCAAAGATGGTCAACAGGTCAAACCTGGGAGAGGAGAGATCAATTTATGATCCGTTGAAAGCACAATGTGTTCACGGGTCGTTATGTCCCAACGAGGTTGAAATTGTATTGGAAAACGTTCAAGGGATTCAGTGACTGAGGCAATAACTAGATTATGATTTGGATGGATTATACTAATCAGATTTAGCTGGGATTAAGCTAAATTAACAATATTAACAACTGCAAGAAATCAGATGCCTAATTAAATCTAAAACGTAAATAAAAACTAAAACAAATGTAATTGCGTACTGGAAAAGTGGGAATGAAGCAGAAATAAACTTAAGGGGGTGAAAATAACTTTTTTACAAACTTAATATTAAAAGAAAATTTTATAGAAAAAATAATTTTTTTTTATTTTTTAATTATTTAATATTAATTAAAACTAATTAATAATTAATTTAAACTAATTTAAATTAAGAAAAATACTAAAATGACTTGGAAAATTCTGAAAATTTTTCTAAAACTAGCTAACCATCACAGGAATCCTATAAAATTATATAAAAATTTACAAAAAAATATAAATAAGCTATTTTTATAAATTATTTACTTAATTATTAATTAAAACCTATTTAAACTAATTTAATTATAAAAATAGAAATGAACAGTAAAAATTATGAAAATGTTTTGAAAAATACTTTATGATTTATAAAAGCTAGGAAAAATATAAAAAGGTACTAGTGATTAAAAATAAGCAGTAATGAATTTTATTTTTGGTTTTTTAATTAAAACTAAATAAACTCAAATTAATTATTAAAAATACTAAATCAAAATAAAAAATTATGAAAATTTTTACACAACTACTTTAATATGACAGGAAATTAAGAAGAATATAAAAACACACAATTGCTTAATGAAAAAGTAGAAAAATAAGCCAAATGGCTTAAATAGAAGCTATCACTTTTTTATCTTTTGATTCTTCTTGTTTTTCTTTTACAAAACTGTTTTAATTCTGAAAATAAGCAACTTTTGTGAAACCAAACTTTTTGAAATTCAAAAATAAGCTCAGAATGAGCTTATGGGCTTAACAGTTGGCTTATTAAGCCAAAAATGGATTTTTGGTGAGAATAAGCTACTAATAAGCCGCACTATTGATCCCTAAGTACAATAAGCTATAAACAGCTGATATGAATTAGAAATAAGCCAAAGAAAAGGGAAAAGTCTACACAATAAGCTACAATATGCTAATAAGCAGAAATCCAAATCCTTTCAAGTATGTAGGCCAAATGGGACAACTGCAGGCCTATGTGGGGCCCACAGGTAAGGTCAGGGGTCCAAATAAGGGGTTGACCTAATAAGCTGGACTGGAGGGCTTTCCAATAAGCCAAGAATCAGGCCCTGGGGTCCACAAATAAGCTATATGTGAGCTTATGAAAATGGGTGGATACACTGAGTGACTCAGTGTAAGGGTTTGGTCCAAAATAAGCTATGGGCAAGGGTCCTTGAGTCCAAAATAAGCACTGGTCTAATAAGCTACACTAACAGGCCTCCCAAAAAGCCAAGGGTTAAGAACTTAAGCTCACAGATAAGCTCTTGGTGAGCTTATTAAATCAGGAAATTAAGCCTGGTGCAGGGGAGGTATTTGAAAAACAGGTCCAAAGAGTGGTCCAAATAAGCTGTTTAGAAAAATCCTAAAATTAAGCAAAAATATTGGTTTGAAAACTGAGCTTCAGGGCTTGATTTTCCAAAAAGATTCAGGTCAAAAGGTCAAAAGATGAGTGCTTGAAAAATCTCTCAAATTTGGAAATTCTGACAATCCTATGCAATCTAACTTTTAATGATTTTTGAAAACTTTGACTTTGATGAGATTGGATCTGTCCTAGACAACTCAAAATGATGTGATAAGTTAATAAGTGACTAAATTAAGCTATATTAAGTACTTATACAACTATATGAGTGATCAAGATCCCAAAAATCCTAATAGTGAACCAATAAATGGGAATTAAGCATGATTTTGACTTTTTTTTCAAATGACCACAAGTTTTTATGTTTTAACTATTCTAACTAAGCCTAATGTGACATGTAGAAACAGCAAACAACAACTGAAACACCCTGGTGTTCAATGAATCACACTGAACCAAACACACCTTTTATGAACTAATTATGTGATTTTCAAAGATTACCACTGATTCAGGGCCATGATCTTGAAACATAAGCACATGTAATGGTTTACTAAGCATAAATGAGCACACAAACATCAACAATAACAACAATTACCTAAGATTCAAGATAATGCTAAAATAATAGTTAAAATAAAAGTTATGAGCACAATGGAATTCAATGAACAAGAACCTAATTTTAAGCAACAATTTAACTTAAATATACCTAAGAAGCACAAAGACACAGATATAACAACTATATAAACTATTGTACAGTAAATGCATAAAGATGAAATAGGTGCTTACAAAGCCTTTCAAGCTCAGACCAATGACCAATAACACAACCTAAAGCTTCCCATGAAGCAACTAACCTACTGCCATCCAAAATACACAGTGCTCCTTGCTTTCTTCTTTCTTCTCACCTGTTTTTTATTTTTCACTGAATTTTTTATATTTTTTGTATTTTTGAGTTTATGAACTTAAACTGATTTAAATGCTTTGGAAACTTAATAAAACTTGCTAGTGAGCTTAAATGAACTTAATGAAATAATAAAATAACCTTTTAAACATGATTACACCATAATGAGAATTTCATATAAATTTTTGCATAAACTGAATTAGAACTGAAAAACCTGAGATTTATAGTGAAACACACTTGAATTACACTGAGAGTACTGAAAATAAGTTTTACAACTAATTTTACAAACTAGAATTAACAATTTAGACTAAGTCGTCATTGAATTAAGCTAATTAAACTACACGTCTTTCTCTTCTGCCTCTCCTTCTATTTATAGGTGAGCTTTAGGGTTCCCTGTAGCTTCTGATCATATCCCCCTTTAAATTTGAGCCTTTGGATCACTGTAGACAATCCTAGCCATCCAAAGGATTTTTGGCGGGAAAATTGGTTATGACCAATTTGACAGATTGCTTACAATTCGGGTGGTGGCATTTATTGTGGAGGGGATGTTTGGTGCAATTGGAGGGGGTGGTGGGATGTGATGGTGCTAGTGGGGGGAGGTGGAGTTGACAGGTGTGCAGGGCAAGTGGTGAGGAAAAAGGAGGGACGGGTGAAGGGTGGTGGTGAGTTTGACTTTCGTTGACCCTGTAGTTATTATTATAATGAGAGTTGGGCCTGGGAGTGGACTGGATCAGGTTTTGTGGGTTTATGTTTGTGTTGGATTTGGACTTGGTTTGGTTTTGGGGGTTTATAATAATAAAAGGGTCCGTTTGGTTTGGTATTATCACAAGGACCAATTGTGCAATTTCTGAAAATTGGAGGGGTTGAATTTGTAACTTTCCCAAAGTGTTCAAAGGGACTATACTTGCCAAGTTCAATTTACCAAAGGGCTTTGAAAGATATTTTCCACATTTTAATTTCCAGGGACTAAAACTGGCAAGTTGAGGGACCAAAATTGTAAATTCTTTAAAAATTTTAATCCAAGAGTGAATTTTTTTGCCACTTTGTGATTTTCCAAGGTCCTTTGTTGACTTTTCTTTCAAATCCAATGCTTAGGGGTCATTTCTGTCAATTTCCAAATTTGAGGGACCATTTCTGCCAATTTTGCAAACTTTTGCTCCAAGGACTACTTTTAGCATTTTGTGATTCCACAAGGTATATTTTGACAATCTAAGCTCAAAAATGTTAATTTGCTTCCCCGGCTCTGGCATTTAATATGTTTTCCAAACTCGTGCTCGTTTTTGTCCTTTTTGGCCTGATTTATGCCAATTTCTGAAATATCCGTTCCTACATGATCACAAACACAAAAACACAATATCTTTGGAAATTATGGTTAGTTTGTGTCTGTTTTGGTCTTAATTTGGCCAGAAAAAGGGGCCGGCCTATGTTTAAGGGGGCCAGCCACCTGAAGGTCGAGGTTCACTGTTTGCTTTCTGCTTTTTAGCCTATTTCACCCTATTTTGATTCTCCACTTCCCTAAATTCACAAAAACATTTTGTCTAGCAAATCCACCACATATTATCCTTCCATAAACACATAATCATCAAACTATAAATACCCTTCTTCATCACAAAATCATTACTTAACCCATCATGTCATCTCCCAACCACCCAAGATCTAAGCCTTCAAGAGTTGCAAAGATCTCCGTCAAACCCGTGTGGAGAAGAAAGCTTGATACTTGTCAAAATTCCACCTCAATCAATGATGTTGTCTCCAACCAACCAACACCTAAACATCAAACTCACCCAAATGAAACCTCTCTTTTACCTCAACAAGACAACCTCACAATTTTCCTTTCCAACAAAATTCCACATCCATCTCACTCACTTCTACCAAATGATCCTTTTGAGAAACATACTCAATCTTAAAACAACAACCATCACTCTTATCCAAACATGAATCCTATGTTCCATGTTCAAACCTCAATCCCTAGTCACAATCCAACTCCACCATCATCACCTTCCTCCGAACACAAAAAGTTCGTCGAGGAGCTCACAGAAGCTCATGAGCTTTGCGCTCTTCTTGATTTACACCTTGCTCAACGCAATTTGGATCAACAACCTTCCTCCACCCAATCCCTACCACCCAACAACTTGGTCCAATTTGAGAATCATCTTAACAATTTTATGTTTGAAAATTCATATAAAATCAACAATAAGTCGTTAGAAGTCGTGTCACCCGTCATTTTAAAGGTATTTGAGTCTAGTTTCATTAAAAATACCTCAAGGAGTTGGTTTGTAATAGATTTTTGTCAATTAAAGAGTAACAGGAGGTCAGTTTCGGTCATATCATTTCCGCACAAAAGTTTTAATCAACTTGAAAAAGGGCGTTTCACTTATGGGGTATCGTTTGATGTTGTTGATGAATACTTTAGGATGAGTGGTGCTCTAGCAAGAAAGTCTCTCATGTCATTTGTACAAGGCATCATTTCTTGCTTCGATGATGACTACCTTCGAAGGCCAAGTGAAGATGATTTACCGAGACTACTATATGTCAGGGAACAATGTGGGTTCCTAGATATGATAGGTAGCCTGCATTGGGAATGGAAATTTTTTCCTACAGCTTGGGCTAGACAATACGTAGGAAAAAGTGGAAAGCCGACCATCATTTTGGAAGCTGTTGCATCATATGACTTATGGCGATGGCATGCTTTCTTTGGAACACCAAGTTCACGCAAAGATATTAATATTCTCCATCGATCTCCTGTTTTTAATGACGTGTTAGAAGGTCGAGCACCAAAAGTGAGTTATGTTATGAATGGTAATAAACAAAATATGACATAGTATCTTAGTAATGACATATATCCTTCATGGGCTGCATTTGTCAAATCTATCACTTCTCCACAAATTAGAAATCATAGGTTGATCGCTCAACATCAAGAGGCCGTTCGAAAAGATGTGGAACGAGCATTTGGATTTCTACAAACTCGTTTCGTATTCCTTCGACGTCCGTGTCTTATTTGGGACTACGAACGAATGGGACAAATTATGATTTGCTTGCATTATTATGCACAATATGATAGTTGAAGATGAATGAGAATCTTAAAAAAATTCTGACATGTCTGAAATTTTCAACTACTCGGATACAAATGGTGATGATTGTTGGCGTATGTACCCTCCGGATATACGCCGAACGGGACACATACCCTCCGGGTCTACATCGAACGGAACGTATCCAAACGTATATGAGCAGAACAGACTAACATCCGAAAGGAACGGAGCGATATCTTCCGGACCTCAATATCCATATGACCCAAACCCTCCGTCCGTAAACTAAAGTACAAATAAGTACACTAAGTACACGATAGTGGAGTATAAACAAGCAAAAGGGATTAAGTACAAACCAGCCTGGCACTCCATGTGAGCAGCCTATAAATAGAGGAGAAATCTTCATTTAAGGTTAACTAATTCTCTCACTTTCTAAACTTTACTTATACTTTCTCTCTCTAAGAATATATACTTACTCTCACGCTGGAGGTTGGTCCTGGGATACACTCCCGGGGCGAGACTAACGGAAGTATCTATTTTGTAGATATCCGAAGGGACAGACACCAACCAAGGATCACCTCGAACCCGAAGGACCATTCGTAGTCCGGAGGATTCATTTCGCTTGTCTGAAGTAGAAGCAAGATTTTACTTCAACAAATTGGCGCCATCCGTGGGACACTTCATTCACTCTACTAAAGCTAAGAGATGACAGGTCCTACTCCAGTAACACCCGAAGGTAGCGAAAGAAACCAAGATAACAACGCTCACAACAACAACAACATAGAACAAATCCAGAATCACATCACTACCCTAAAAGCTCTAATCCAGGAATACAATACCACAAGGGGAACACCAATCAAACCCATCCAGCTCTACTTCGAGGACGGAGAGTCCTAAGATGCCGGAGACCATCTGATCAAGGATGTCCGGCAGAGAGACAGAGCCCCTCCGCAAGGTAATAATTAAACCAACCATGGGCGAGTCATCAATATGGTTCAATATCAGGAAAGAGGGCGGAAACGCAAAGTCTTGGACCAAGAAGAAGAATGGATGAATGCCCCTATAAGTTTCCCTCCGATCTTACCCGGAGATGTTTCGGACGAACCACTTATAGTTGAAGCAGGAGTAGAAAGGATATACGGTCAGAAGAGTTTATGTGGATCAAGGTGCTTCAGTGGAAGTAATGTATGAACACTGTTTCTTAAACTTTGATTCCTCCATCCGATCTCGACTAACACAAACAAACACACCCTTAGTCGGTTTGGCCGGAGAAGCTATCCAACCATTGGGAAAATGAATTGGAAGTATGTTTCGGAAGTGAAGGACTGTATCGCCGAACAACTATGAAGTTTGCAGTAGTTAGATCTTCCTCCCCTTACAACATAATACTAGGGCGATCCGAAATCAAAAAACTAAGGGTCATCCCTTCAACAATACATTCTATGATGAAGTTCCCAACACCGAGAGGTATAGCTACTTTGGTCACATGTTCAGTTATCATTTCGGAATGTAGAAAGCTGGAAGAAAAGTTCTTACTAGAAAAAGAAACTAAAGTGGAGACTCCCCCGGAAATCACAGCCATGAATGAAACCACGAAAATCGAAGAAATATTGGTTCATCCGGCACATCCGGATCAATTGGTGACGATAGGAAGAAATTTGTCAAAGGAAGGACGGAGACAATTGATAACTTTACTCAAAAACAACCAGGATGTCTTTGCATGGGAACCATCGGACATGACGGGTGTACACAGATGGGTGGCCGAACACAAGCTCAACGTAAATGTCTACGACAAACCTATTGCTCAAAAGAAGAGATTCTTCCCGGAGGAAAAGAACCAAGCCATAAACAAAGATGTGGAAGAATGGTTAAAGGCCAGAATTATTAGGCCCGTCCGATATCCAACGTGGATCTCAAACCCGGTGCTAGTAAAGAAACCGGACGACAGTTGGATAATGTGCATCGAATTTAAAAACCTCAACTCATCTTGCCTAAAAGACTACTATCCGCTGCCTGAAATCGATTGGAAAATTGAATCAATAATGGGATTCCGTTACAAGTGCTTCCTGGATGCCTACAAGGGATACCATCAAGTTCAAATGGCAAAAGAAGACGAAGAGAAAATGGCCTTCTACACGGATCATGGAACATATTGCTATGTCAAGATGCCGTTCGGGTTAAAGAACGCCGGAGCAACATATCAGAAACTGGTAGACACTGCCTTTCGGACACAGATTGGTCGAAACTTAGAGGCATATGTGGATGACATGGTAATCAAGAGCCAAACAGAAAAGGAGCTGTTGGCCGACATAGCCGAAACATTTGACAACCTCCGAAAGATCAACATGAAGTTGAACCCCAAGAAGTGTTCCTTCGTAGTAGAAGAAGGAAAATTCCTCGGCTACATGGTAACCTCGGAAGGAATAAGGGAAAATCAAAAGAAGACCAGGGAAATTTCCAACATGCAACCGCCAAAGTCACTCAAAGAAATGCAAAGCCTAAGCGGTAAGCTTGCCGCATTAAACCGTTTCCTATCCAAGTCTGCCAAAAGATCCCTACCCTTCTTCGAGACTCTTAAAAACATCACCAAGGAAAACAAAGATAAGTACCAGTGGATAGAAATTGCCTAGAAAGCTTTTCAAGAAATGAAGAAAATGATTTTAGAACTCCCCTACTTAACAACACAAAAACCAAAAGAAGACATGTACTTATACCTATCGGCTGCAAAAGAAGCAATAAGCGGAGTAATGCTAGTAGAAAGGGAAGGACGACAGATTTCGGTGCACTACGTAAGCCGAACGTTGCATGAGGCAGAAAAGAAATATGCTCCGGTAGAAAAGTTAGCCTTGGCTCTCCTTCACTTATCCAGAAGATTGAGACGATACTTTGAAGCTCACCCTATCAAGATCATAACGGATCAGCCCATAAAACAAATATTGAACAAAGCAGAAGCCTCCGAACGGTTAGCCAAATACACCGTGGAGCTCAGAGCTTATAATATCACTTACGTACCACGAAATGCAGTCAAAGGACAAGTCTTGGCTAATTTCATAAATGAAATACCCATCGGACCGGCTGGTCAAGATTCGAAAGGGAGGGGCAGGGAGATATGTGATATCTCTCAAACTGAAGAATGGATATTGTCTACCGACAGAGTATCCAGTGAAAAGGGTGCCGGAGCAGGGTTGGTTTTAATCAGTCCAGATAAAGAAGAGTATACCTATGTCCTCCGGTTGAATTTCGATGCCACTGACAACGGAGCAGAATATGAAGCACTACTAGCCGGATTGAGAATCGCAAAAAACATATACATAAAGGCTCTGGAAGTACGAGTGGACTCAAACTTAGTAGCAAGTCAGATCAACGGAGATTTCACAGCATATACGGAAAGCATGACGAAGTACCTCGCCAAAGCCATAGAATACATCACCTGCTTCGACCGTTTCAAAATAAAAAATATTCCAAGAGCCCAAAACCAAAAAGCCGATATACTAAGCAAGTTGGCGTCTGTAGCATTTGATCACCTGACGAAAGAAATCCTGGTAGAGGTATTGGAAAAACCATCCACCGAATAAGAAATAGTCAATGCAATAGTAGAAGAAGAGGAAGAGAATTGGATGACGCCCATCCTCCGTTGTTTAAAAGAAGGGATCTGGCCGGAAGAGAAGAATGACGCCCGAGCCCTTCGGATGAAGATAAGCCAGTACACGTTAATCGATAACGTGTTGTTCAAAAAATCATATCTAGGACCGATGCTAAGATGCGTGACCACTTCAAGCCAACTATGTAATCCAAGAGGTACATGAAGGGGCGTGCGGGATGCACTCTGGACCACGATCCATGGTGGCTAAGCTCATGAGACAAGGCTATTATTGGCCAACTATGCACAGAGACACTAGGGAAGTAATCCAGAAGTGTGATTCATGCCAGATACATGCTCCAGTCCCCAAATTACCAAAAACAGTACTGACCTCCGTCATGGCACCATGGCCTTTTTTCCAATGGGCAATGGATGTGTTAGGACCTTTACTCGAAGCCCCAGGAAAGGTTAAATACGTTATAGTTGCAATAGACTATTTCATAAAGTGGATGGAGGCAAAACCGTTAGCCAAGACAACCAGAAAAGAAGTAAAGAAATTTGTATGGGACAACATTGTCTGTAGGTTCGGACTTCCTAAAATAATCATCACAGACAATGGAAGCAACTTCATTGGAGACCCCTTCAAGAACTGGTGCGAAAGGCTGAACATCACCGAGATCAATACAGTCGTAGCTCACCCTCAAGCCAACGGACTAGTAGAAAGGGCCAACAAAATTTTGATGAAAGGGTTCAAGTCACGACTAGGAAGAGAAAGGTCCAGATGGGTCGACGAGTTACCAAACGTACTATGGGCATTCCGCACCACCCTGAAGACCAGTAATGGAGAAACACCCTTCAGTTTGACCTACGGAAGTGAAGCGGTCATTCAGGCTGAAATCAGAATGCCTACCTTTCGGACCACGATGGCAAACGCAAAAAGCAATGACGATGAGATTAACCTAAATTTGAACCTTGATGAGTGTGTAAATACTCATCATTTTTACCGTATTTTAACTGCCAAAACACGAGAAAACACTCAAGAATGCATCAAAATAATGAAAATATCCCAAAGATCGTGTTTTATATGTTTTAGATGCAAAATGATTAAAAACAAATGAAAAACGAACAAAGTTTGCATAATTGGCAGTTTCAGTCCCCCAACTTTCAAAATTTGTCAAAACTAGTCCCTGAGCGTTTATTTTAAAAGAAAAATCAACAAATGTCTTTTGGAAATCATAAACTACCAAATAATGATCTTTGGGTGAAATTTTTGGAAGAGTTACAATGTTGGTCCCTCAAGTATGCAAAGTTGTCAATTTTGGTCCCCGGGAATTGTAAATTGAAGAAAAATGACAAAGTGGACCTTGTGGAATTGAATAGTGGCAAAATTGATCCTTGGAGCTAGCTCTGGAAGTTTGGCAGAAAACATCCTTCAAATTTTAGTGAATGACATGAAAGGTCCTTGTGTTTAACTTGCAAAATCAAACAAACTTTTGATATTAAAGTTACAAATATCCAGCCGACCCAAACTAATCCTAACCAATCCAATTTTACCCTTGGCCCAAAATTCCCCCAAGCCCATATCCATCCAAAGCCCACCTCCTAATTCTAAACGTTAATAAAAATGCATCCCACACCTTGCCTTGGTCAAAGTCACCTTCTTCCACCTCCCATCGTTTTACCCAGAGAACTAACCACCTCCATTATCCTCCACAACCCCCATCCTCTCTTTACCCAACATATCAAACACCATCTCCACTCAACCATCTCCTATAACACGCACGCATCTCCCTCAAAAGCCACCCTCCACTTACACTTTCCCCAATCTCTCACAAACCATACCTACCCCTTCAACATTGGGCGCCAAATACTTGATTGAAGGCTGAGATTACTCCTAATTTAATCCAACGTGTGGGAAAGCACAAGACAGAAGCTCAGAAGACATGGAAACCCTAGATTAGTAGTATAAATAGATGGTGTATTGTAAGCCTAGAAGGCAGTTTTTTTAATTAGGTTTTGTAGTTTTAATTTGAGTATTGTTAGTTTCTTTTTAAAAAAAAGTCTTTTGTACCCTTTTATTTAGTTCAATGAAAATCTGAAACCTTCTATTTTATTCTTTTATGTTACTGCTTCTGCTTATTAAGTTGCTTATTATTGTTAGGTTTATGCTTATCTTACCACTACCTTGCTTACCTAGTTCATTATTTCTTTTAGTTTCTAAGAGTTTTAAAAACTTTGGCAGTTTAAGTTTTCAATATAGAGTATTTGAGGAAGTGTTTGGATCAGTTTAGTTTAGTAGGATAAAAGTGTTTTGGGTAAAAGGTTTTGCTTGAAACAACTTGAGTCAAGTCTAAACATGAGATTTTGGTTAAGTTTTTGTAAAATAGTTAAGTTTCAAGGAATCTGAGTGAGCTTTTCAAAAATTCATAACAAGAGTTGTTCTGAAAGTTAGTTTAGTGTAGAAGTTGTTTATTGGTTTAACAATTCTATTTCTTGGTTTGAATTAGTTCTGGTAGGATTATGCAAGTGTGTCATCACTAGTCTTTGACTCTAGTGAGTCAAAACTCACCAAAGGCAGCCATTTACACCAACTGGTTCAGCAGCCAAGCAGTCCCAAACCCCCTTATGTTGGTATTTTTCATTGCTTCATCTTCAACCCATTTGATTTGAAAATTGTCACATAACTTATTTTCCAGCTTGTCTACGAGCTTATATTTTTATTTTATTTTTACAATTTTTTCTAGATAGCTTTTCTTAGCCTTTAAATTGCCCCCTCTGCCCTATACAACTGCATTAGTTGTTTATCTGTTTCATTAGGCGTTGTTTGATTCATGTTTTAGAGCAGCTAGGGTATGGATTAGACCTCCAATTCAGTTTCACATGTACTTAGTAGTTTAGTTTTCCTCTAGCTTAGCTTATTTTAAATGTTAGAATTCATTTGGCTTGCTTATTGAAGCGGCATAACCACTTTGCAGCCCTGCTGCATAAATAGCCTAAATACCCTTGTTTAATTCCAAATCTTAGGTAGGTTGGGGTTAAGATTAAGGGTTGAATTTGATTTTATGGGATGTTTGTAGTACAGGCTTAACACTGTTGAGCTTATTAGGTAATTCCAAGCTTATTTACCAGTTCTTTTATAGCCTACGATTAGCTCATAGACAGCAGCTCAGCTGAGCTTGTTGATTTTTTCTATTGATTCATGCTTGTTGATTGTGTTTTCTTGTTGTTTTATCTTGTTGTTGTACTGTTTCTTGTTGATAATATTTGTTGTTTATGTTGATTTACTGTTAGAGCTTGTTAGTATTTCATATTGATTGTTTGTGTTTGCTTTTGGCTTATGCTTATAAGCTTAAGCAGTTGAGCTTGTCGCCTAACTTCTGTGGTTCGTTCATTAGTAGTCCAAAGGGTTTTCAAAATCTCTCTTTAGAAATAAGTTCTGTAAAATATCTTTTGTCTGCTAGTTTAGTGAGTTTTATAAAGGAATTCAGATTTGAAATTGTTAGTGTTCATGTGTTTCTAAGATTTGCAAAAAGAATAATTGAAAGAAAAATAAATGTTGCAAAAAGGTGGATTAGTGGATTCGAACCCCTGACCTCAGGATACAATACAAACACCACAATCCTACCATCTGACCATATTTGTTTTGTTGTTGTAACAATATTTATTTGATATTTTATATAGTAAGTATTTTGTTTTGTTTATTTATTTTCAGCTTTTTATTAGCTTATTCCTGCTTATTTAGAACTGATATTCCTAAGTTTTTATTTTTCCTAGCTTATTTATAGTATCATAGACTGTCCAAAATTTTCTTGTAATTTTCTAAATAGTTTTACTATTTTTAAATCATTTATTTTGTCATTTTAATTTTTAATTCATTATAATTAATTAAAAAAGCAAAAAAAACATTTTTCTTTTTTTCAAAAATTTTCTTTTATCATTAGAAAAGTAGAAAATTTATTTGTAGGCCCGTAGGATTTGCGTAGCTAGAAATTCACGTTTTTATTTGCGCGTTGACGTTCATTTAGAATAAATGTCACGTTTATGTGAAATTTGTGTTTTTTAGGATTCCCGATATCTAACTTTGTTTCCCGTAGTGTTTTAGGACTTCCCTAGTTTACCTATTGCCTTTTATTTCCCATTAGGTTGTTTATAATCCGTTTACGTTTGTTAATTTTCAATTTTCGTTAATTTAACGTATCACAAAACCAAACAATCCTTCCAACATACAAGATTTTAATCTGAATCTCACTTGAAGCTTTCCATTCACACCTCGTTGGGGTACGACCCGGGAAAACACTTCCCGGTCTCACAATTTAATATCACTTTCACGAGTTTTGCGGGGTAATCTTTTTCCTAAAAGGTTTACTCGTATTTCTCTACGTCTAGTTGTCTCACGATAACTTAGACCTCACGTTTGTTGATATATTGATAAATTGTTTTTGCACACACCAAAACACAACGAATCAAATGGCGCCGCTGCCGGGGAGGCTTTGTGTCGAAAGTCTCGATAAGGTTTAGACGATTAGTCTTGTAGAACCTTCGCAAGAAGTTACGCTTTCATAAAAACTTATAAAAAACCAAAAATATTTTTCTTTTGTTTCTATATATGTATTATATCTATATAAGATAAGAAAAACACAAAAATATTTTCCCGTTTCCTTGTTTAATAATAACAACATTAAAATCTTACCACCGCAAACCAAGGCAGAACACCTACCAACTGGGGGTGTGACCATAATAAGTTCCCAAACAAAAGATCAAAACTTGCCTTTGTATCACTTACGTTTTGGAAAACTTTTAATCGATAAGCTTACGTTAAGAGGAGTCGAAACGGTATAGGGCGATCCAACGAACTTCGCCCTAGTGAGAAATCCATTATTTTCTCCCGCTCCTTGTACGTTTGTCCTTAAAGGTTAACCTTGCATTTGTGATTATTGGTTTAAGTTCCCCTGTCTTTATGAGTGGTCTTGTTTTAATTGTTGTGTTTTTCGAAAAACCCAAAAATAATCTTCGTTTCCTATACGTTTGATTCTCGCCTTCTTATACCTCCCTCATTAATGTTTAATTCTTATGTCATCACTAGACTATCACTGTTTTCATTGTAAAGGTCCGGTGGATGACAATCTTCGTTGTTACAAGTGTGGGTGTGAGCGGTGAGGAAGTAATATTAGAGACGGATTTTGTAAATGGTGCAAAGCAAATCCGAATGCTTTCAATGATTCTCAAAAATTTTCCGACTCCCCCTCACATCCCGAAATACGTACTATTAATGGCAAACCGTCAAGAGTCGATCCACACCTCTCACGATTTATGATTCGAAGTTTATCAAGCAAACATACTGAGCTTAAAACGGTGACTAAAATAAACGACTTGCCTGATCATCACGTTTATCAAGAACAAAAACCGGGGACCATAACGGAAATGGTAGAAATTCCTAGCTCTCAGAGCACACCACTTGTCCCACCTCCGGATTTTTCAAAATGTTCTTCGAGACTTGATAATCATTTGAATTATTTGTCGATTCTTTGAATGGTCCGATTCCTTCTCTAAGGCAATCGTTTATTCCTTGCATCGGTTGTGGTGAGCCACTTTTCGGTCTACCATGTCGTTGGTGCACGTGTGAACGATGTGGTAATGATATTCAAAACGAAAGTTGTTTGTTTTGTGGTTCGAGTAATTCATTCGCATACGATTCTAATCCGAGCTTTTGCAATGAGCCACAAAACAATTTCATTTCATATGAGCAAAATCCGTGTTATCAAAATTGCAATGCCGAATCGTTTCAAAATGCACCAACTTCACAACAATACGGTTGTGAGTATTTTGGAGGTCCGCATTTTAGCACCGATTGTCAAACTAGGAATCTTTTTCCTTGTAACAACAATTATCACGACCAACCTCCACAATACCAAACTTTTGAAACACAACCTCAACCATTTCCTCAAGAACTTTTGCAAAATGTTTTAAATACTTTAAATGATCTTAAGGATTTGGTTAACAAACCTGCTCCGGAAGAACCTCGTCCGAAGTCTTACAAAGAAATACTAGCTGAAGAAGCAGAAGAAGCAACTAGAGTAAGATTTCGAATGCGTAAAACTATCATCTACGATGACGATGACGATAGTGATGATGAAGATACCCTTGATATTCGTCAAGGCTCATCAAATTCATCAGTTGTGGTTCCTTCCATGAAAAATCAGGGAGAAAATAATGTGACGAAGTCACTAGCCGTTGATCAAATGGAACTTGAAGAATCCATAACTGCTAGTACTTCTCAACTCCCTCAGTCTGTTGTTATCACACCCGAAGTTCACACTTACTCTCTGAACATGGGGGATGAGCATCTTAGCACTATTCCTGAAAAGGAATCGGACGAATTCATAAAGTCTAGTGTTGAGAACCTTGTCCTAATCCCAAGAGAGTCACAGGGAATTCTTGATCATGTGTGTGATATCCCTCTTCCTCTTGTCTTCCTGAATGATGATGTTGAGATGTTCTCCGATTCTAATGATGACGATTCGTTATCTTGTGGAGACATCAATTATGTGGAAGAATTACCTTCTGAGCTAGTCAGCTTAGAAGATGAGAATGATGAGGAGACTGACATTGAAATAAAAGATGAAGCCCTTTGTGCTACATTATTAAATGTCAGTCACCTCATCTCTAAAATTGAGGCTTTCAAAGAGAAACCCATTTCATCTCCTATCCCCATTAAGGATAGTGACATTTTCTCCGACGATCCTATTCCGGAGTTTGAAGCCTTTACTTTTGATCATATGGGAGAGAAGATTAGTGGCAGTACCACTTCTCATTCTCATAGTTCTCTCCCCGATTATGAATCATTTACCTTCGATGAGTTCTCCTGTGAACTCACTCACATCAATCCCGAATATGATTCATTCACATTCGAGGAGTTCTCCTGTGAACTCACTCATATCATATCTCCACCGGAGTATGATAACTTCTATTTTGATCTAGACACACCCGGGATATGTCTTGATCACATGAGCTTAAATGATGAGATTCATGATGATGAATCCATGAATCCTCCTCCTGATGATGATGAGTTAGTCAAGATGTTTACCATGACTTTCTTTCTCTTTTTCACCTATCAGGTGACTTCTCCTGTTCTTCACTCTTTCGGGAATGAAGACATTATCTTTGACCCCGGCATCATCGCTTATAGTTTATACTATTTTGAGTCGGGTACTTATCTCATCGGTGTGGAACTTTCACGTGCTTCAAATGTTTGTCCAAACATCTTGAATGAAAGTCCGATGGAGATTGTTTCTTCCACATCTTGCTTCCCCAAGAACCAATGAATTCGGGGTCGAGTCAAGCTAGCAACTCGGTAAACAAAAACAGTAGCATGTACTTAGGGTTTTCACCCTAAGTGTGGGGGAGTTACCCTTGCTGTGGTTACCAATAAAGTGAAAAAAATGTTATTTCCACATTTAGCTTGTAATATTGCCCTTTTACGTTCAAAGATTCGGCATAATAGCCGGGACTTTCAATATTGAGGATAATATTCAATTCTAAGTGTGGGGGGAATTCTAGCGAATTTTATCACATTTTACCATCTAGTACCCCCGTTTTTTGGCCAAAATTTAAAAAAAAAATTCACTTGTGTTTCAAAAAATTTTTTGGTTATCAGTCCACCATGTCTAAACGATAAAAGGATTGGCTAATCCAGGAGCAAACGGCTCTTGGTAAAGATATATCAAATCCGTTTATGGCTTACAATTTGCCCAAAATTGTATGGTATCTCAACTCGCCATATCCTAAAAAGTGAAAGAGTTGGCTAGCCCGCAAGATTATAGCTTGTGGTAAAGGCTGTGGAAAAACCATAATTGGTAATCAGCTCACCAAGATGTTGACTTTGTCCATCAAAAGTTGGCTAGTCCAGAAGCAAACGGCTTTTGGTAAAGACGAATCAAATCCGTTGATAGCTTATGGTTTGCTCAAAATCATATGGTTATTAAATGGACCATAATTCTTACTTGAACCGAAACATTTGGCTACTCCAGAAGTAATCGCTTTTGGTAAAGAGATTTCAAATCCATTAATTTTCATAAAAAGATTGCTAGGGACTAGCAATACTCAAGTGTGGGGGATTGATGAGTGTGTAAATACTCATCACTTTTACCGTATTTTAACTGCCAAAACACGAGAAAACACTCAAGAATGCATCAAAATAATGAAAATATCCCAAAGATCGTGTTTTATATGTTTTAGATGCAAAATGATTAAAAACAAATGAAAAACGAACAAAGTTTGCATAATTGGCAGTTTCAGTCCCCCAACTTTCAAAATTTGTCAAAACTAGTCCCTGAGCATTTATTTTAAAAGAAAATTCAACAAATGTCTTTTGGAAATCATAAACTACCAAATAATGATCTTTGGGTGAAAATTTTGGAAGAGTTACAATGTTGGTCCCTCAAGTTTGCAAAGTTGTCAATTTTGGTCCCCGGGAATTGTAAATTGAAGAAAAATGACAAAGTGGACCTTGTGGAATTGAATAGTGGCAAAATTGATCCTTGGAGCTAGCTCTGGAAGTTCGGCAAAAAACATCCTTCAAATTTCAGTGAATGACATGAAAGGTCCTTGTGTTTAACTTGCAAAATCAAACAAACTTTTGATATTAAAGTTACAAATATCCAGCCGACCCAAACTAATCCTAACCAATCCAATTTTACCCTTGGCCCAAAATTCCCCCAAGCCCATATCCATCCAAAGCCCACCTCCTAAACCTAAACGTTAATAAAAACGCATCCCACACCTTGACTTGGTCAAATTCACCTTCTTCCACCTCCCATTGTTTTACCCAGAGAACTAACCATCTCCACTATCCTCCACAACCCCCCATCCTCTCTTTACCCAACATATCAAACACCATCTCCACTCAACCATCTCCTGCAACACGCAAGCATCTCCCTCAAAAGTCACCCTCCACTTACACTTTCCCCAATCTCTCACAAACCGTACCTACCCCCTTCAACATTGGGCGCCAAATACTTGATTGAAGGCTGAGATTACCCCTGATTTAATCCAACGTGTGGGAAAGCACAAGACAGAAGCTCAGAAGACATGGAAACCCTAGATTAGTAGGATAAATAGATGGTGTATTGTAAGCCTTGAAGGCAGTTTTTTTAATTAGGTTTTGTAGTTTTAATTTGAGTATTGTTAGTTTCTTTTAAAAAAAAAAGTCTTTTGTACCCTTTTATTTAGTTCAATGAAAATCTGAAACCTTCTATTTTATTCTTTTGTGTTACTGCTTCTGCTTATTAAGTTGCTTATTATTGTTAGGTTTATGCTTATCTTACCACTACATTGCTTACCTAGTTCATTATTTCTTTTAGTTTCTAATAGTTTTAAAAACTTTGGCAGTTTAAGTTTTCAATATAGAGTATTTGAGGGAGTGTTTGGATCAGTTTAGTTTAGTAGGATAAAAGTGTTTTGGGTAAAAGGTTTTGCTTGAAACAACTTGAGTCAAGTCTAAACATGAGATTTTGGTTAAGCTTTTGTAAAATAGTTAAGTTTCAAGGAATCTGAGTGAGCTTTTCAAAAATTCATAACAAGAGTTGTTTTGAAAGTTAGTTTAGTGTAGAAGCTGTTTATTGGTTTAACAATTCTATTTCTTGGTTTGAATTAGTTCTGGTACGATTATGCAAGTGTGTCATCACTAGTCTTTGACTCTAGTGAGTCAAAACTCACCAAAGGCACCCATTTACCCCAACTGGTTCAGCAGCCAAGCAGTCCCAAACCCCCTTATGTTGGTATTTTTCATTGCTTCATCTTCAACCCATTTGATTTGAAAATTGTCATATAACTTATTTTCCAGCTTGTCTACGAGCTTATATTTTTATTTTATTTTTACAATTTTTCCTAGATAGCTTTTCTTAGCCTTTAAGTTGCCCCCTCTGCCCTGTACAACTACATTAGTTGTTTATTTGTTTCATTAGGCGTTGTTTGATTCATGTTTTAGAGCAGCTGGGGTTGGGATTAGACCTCCAATTCAGTTTCACATGTAGTTAGTAGTTTAGTTTTCCTCTAGCTTAGCTTATTTTAAATGTTAGAATTCATTTGGCTTGCTTATTGAAGCAGCATAACCACTTTGCAGCCCTGCTACATAAACAGCCTAAATACCCTTGTTCAATTCCAAATCTTAGGTAGGTTGGGGTTAAGATTAAGGGTTGAATTTGATTTTATGGGATGTTTGTAGTACAGGCTTAACACTGTTGAGCTTATTGGGTAATTCCAAGCTTATTTACCAGTTCTTTTATAGCCTACGATTAGCTCATAGATAGCAGCTCAGCTGAGCTTGTTGATTTTTTCTGTTGATTCATGCTTATTGATTGTGTTTTCTTGTTGTTTTATCTTGCTGTTGTACTGTTTCTTGTTGATAATATTTGTTGTTTATGTTGATTTACTGTTAGAGCTTGTTAGTATTTCATATTGATTGTTTGTGTTTGCTTTTGGCTTATGCTTATAAGCTTAAGCAGTTGAGCTTGTCGCCTAACTTCTGTGGTTCGTTCATTAGTAGTCCAAAGGGTTTTCAAAATCTCTCTTTAGAAATAAGTTCTGTAAAATATCTTTTGTCTGCTAGTTTAGTGAGTTTTATAAAGGAATTCAGATTTGAAATTGTTAGTGTTCATGTGTTTCTAAGATTTGCAAAAATAATTATTGAAAGAAAAATAAATGTTGCAAAAAGGTGGGTTAGAGGATTCGAACCCCTGACCTCAGGACACAATACAAACACCACAATCCTACCATCTGACCATAGCTGTTTTGTTGTTGTAACAATATTTATTTGATATTTATATAGTAAGTATTTTGTTTTGTTTATTTATTTTCAGCTTTTTATTAGCTTATTCCTGCTTATTTAGAACTGATATTCCTAAGTTTTTATTTTTCCTAGCTTATTTATAGTATCATAGACTTTCCAAAATTTTCTTGTAATTTTCTAAATAATTTTACTATTTTTAAATCATTTATTTTGTCATTTTAATTTTTAATTATAATTAATTAAAAAAGAAAAAAAAAACATTTTTCTTTTTTTCAAAAATTTTCTTTTATCATTAGAAAAGTAGAAAAATTATTTGTAGGCCCGTAGGATTTGCGTAGCTATAAATTCACGTTTTTATTTGCGCGTTGAAGTTTATTTAGAATAAATGCCACGTTTATGTGAAATTTGTGTTTTTTAGGATTCCCGATACCTAACTTTGTTTCCCGTAGTGTTTTAGGACTTCCTTAGTTTACCTATTGCCTTTTATTTCCCATTAGGTTGTTTATAATCCGTTTACGTTTGTTAATTTTCAATTTTCGTTAATTTAACGTATCACAAAACCAAACAATCCTTCCAACATACATAGATTTTAATCTCAATCTCACTTGAAGCTTTCCATTCACACCTCGTTGGGGTACGACCCGGGAAATCACTTCCCGGTCTCACAATTTAATATCACTTTCACGAGTTTTGCGAGGTAATCTTTTTCCTAAAAGGTTTACTCGTATTTCTCTACGTCTAGTTGTCTCACGATAACTTAGACCTCACGTTTGTTGATATATTGATAAATTGTTTTTGCACACACCAAAACACAACGAATCAAACCTACTAGAGGAACGACGGGAAATGGCGGCAATAATAGAAGCCAAATACAAAAAGAAAGTGGAACAATACTATAACCGAAGGGTTCGACCTGAAGCATTTAAAATGGGAGATTTTGTGTACCGGAAGAACGAAGCTAGCAGAGTGGAAGACCAGGGAAAGCTAGGGCCGAACTGGGAAGGTCCCTATCGGATAACGGAAGCTTACTAACATGACACCTACAAGCTCCAAACCATGGACGATGTAGAAGTACCCCGGACCTGGCACGCCATTAATTTAAAGAAGTGTTTTATGTAATTGGAGATATCCAAAAGACTTTCTGTAAGGCTTATAAGCCACTTTCTTACTTTTAATAAAAATCATATGCAGCTGTGCCCCTGACGAAAGCAAGCTGCCATTTGCCTAATATTATTGTTCAACAAAATAAATCACTAAGGCCAAATGCCTAACAGCACAAGTTGCCCTAACGGCCAAGAGCCAGATCACTAAGGCCAAGTGCCTAACGGTACAAGTTGCCCTAACGGCCAAGAGCCAGATCACTAAGGCCAAATGCCTAACGGCTCAAGTTGCCCTAACGGCCAAGAGCCAGATCACTAAGGCCAAGTGCCTAACGGCACAAGTTGCCCTAACGGCCAAAAGCCAAACCACTAAGGCCAAGTGCCTAACGGCACAAGTTGCCCTAACGGCCAAGAGCCAAATAGCTAAGGTCAAGCGCCTAATGGCCAAGAGCCATATCACTAAGGCCAAGTGCCTAACGGCACAAGTTGCCCTAATGGCCAAGAGCCAGACCACTAAGGCCAAGTGCCTAACGGCACAGGTTGCCCTAACGGCCAAGAGTCAAATCGCTAAGACCAAGTGCCTAACGGCCAAGAGCCGGACCACTAAAGCCAAGAGCCTAACGGCCAAAAGCCGAATTGCTAAGATCAAGCACCCTGCGGCACAGTGACTCACACCCTTCAGCATATAAGCATATTAAATTTGGAGATGGCAAAACGTAAAAACAATTATGTACATTCATAATCAAAAGGAAAAGTAAAATGATATATATTCAAAGAGTCCAAAAAACTGTTACATCATTTGTTCCAAACGGCCATTAAAGCCCTACACTACAAAAAGACGGAACCATAATACATCTATCATCCG
The DNA here is from genome assembly GCA_030686995.1 of Artemisia argyi. Classification (NCBI taxonomy): domain Eukaryota; kingdom Viridiplantae; phylum Streptophyta; class Magnoliopsida; order Asterales; family Asteraceae; genus Artemisia; species Artemisia argyi. The sequence goes on along the minus strand of CM060700.1, from coordinate 74,938,647 downwards.
TACTACCACCGAGGCTCAACATCAACCAACGGAGGACTAAAAACTAACACCCACTTCACAAAGAATTTTTGATAACAGCTTCACAAGGAGCCCGGAGTACCTAAGCCCATAGTCAAAATGGAAGTACCCGAACCCCAACGTACATTAACCAACAGAAGGAAATTTTGATAAAAGCTTCACAAAGAATCCGCAATAGCTAAACCCATAGTCAAAATGGAGGTACACGGATCCTTACACAAACAACTCTTCAGATAAAGGCCGATACATCATGAGCTGAGGAGTCCTGGACGGAAGGATTTCAACTTGAGGCCCAGTCACAAGCTCAGAAGCTGAGCCCAAAGTAGTAGTCCCTTTGACTTCCGAAGCGGCGGCGGGATCAAGAAACAGCTCAACCAACTCCTTATATGTTCTTCTGATAGTCTTGCGGATCTTTTGCATATAAGGATAGTCTTGAGTGAGTGCTTGATCATACAAAAATGATACTTCTGATCAGCTTCCATGTCAATACCCTCCACTTCCCCCAGCAACTTGGCCGCCTCCTCTGGCTCATTCCCCAAACTAGCCCCGTCTATTAGCCCCGACTGATAGTACAGGTTGAATGGCTCGGCCAAAGCTGTTTTAAATTCATGACTGCCCAGCAAACGACGAACCACCTCAGGAATGAACTCGTTGACAATACGGTTTCGATCAACCTCTGCATTACCACCCGCAATAGCTATATCTTGCTTCTCTTGACGGAGCTCTTGATATGCCATCTCCTCATCACTTAACCTCAACCTTGTTTCCTTCAGTTGGGCTTCCAAGGATTTTATTTTCTCCACTTGGTCGCCGGAAATTTTTCTCCATTCCTCTTTCTCCGTCTCTAACTGAGAAACTATATCCTCCAAACTAGCATGCTCCAAGCGCAGCTTCTTCATACCCTTCGGATCAACATTAGCACATTCCGCGTGCTCATCTTTAACTTTCTTCAGTTCCTCTGCCATTTCACCAAATTTTTTCCAATTGTCCGCAAAAGTTTTTTCACAGACCTCATAGGTGGCAGCTAGCTTCTGATGATCACCAAGAAGAGACTCATAGCGGAAAATGAGATCCACCTGAGCTGTAGCATTCTTACCCAACAATAACCAGGCCCGTTGAATGACATCACTGTCATCATGAGTATCCAAATACTTTTCTTCCCTCGGAGTAGCCAAGTTTATTTATCCGTGTGCCCCTCTTCACTGACCATCCGGGCACAAACGTTGCATCATCTTCATCATCCCCCTCAATATCAACTTCAATATCATCCTCCTCAACTGCCTCCTTGCCCGAACGGGAAGAAGTACCTTTCGAACCCCCTAAAAATAAGAAATAAAAACCTTTACTAACAAATAAACAAATAACACATATGTAATAATAGTAACACAACTGACTAGCAAGCTGAAGTATACAATCAGATACGAACAAAAAGAAGGTCGTTCCCATCAACGTACCAGCTTCAGAACCTCCAGCCTGACCACTTCGTCCCTCAACCCTAGCAGACGGAACATCCTTCGGAAAAACTGATCGGATAGGCTGCGGATCAGAGATACCCTCGACAGCGTCCAAGTCAATAACAGTATCATCAGCAGACAATTTGCTCCTCTTCTGAACACGAAAAGAAACGTTCCCTCTTGATCTTTTGCTCGAAGGTTTCTTCAATCCCAACTTTGTGGCTTGCTCTTTTTTCTTATCTTTGGCAGCCAAAACCTTCTCGCTCGGAACCTCAACCTTCTTTAAATCAGCATTTTTCTCCGAAACCTCGGCATTGGACTCCAGGGGCTTAGTAACGTGCATCTCACGAACATGACTTTCTGGATATTGGTCCCCCTTCACCACATTAATGTTCGTGCGCAGAGATGGTTTCTTCAAATAGCTCGACATAGTGACACCTGTGAACAAACGAAACCCACAATTAAACAAAAGAAAAAATATATAACTAAAAACTTATGCTTATAACAGAGGCTATACCCCTCCCCTGCTCGTCCCTCAAATCCGGTCGAAAACCGGGAAACTCCCAATGATCAGACAAACCCAAGGCATACAGAAACCCTTGTGGGACTTGCAACGGCTCAATAACCGTCTCGGCTAGCCTTTCGGCATGAGCAACATCATATTCATCCTTCGGAAACGGATCTGAAACATCCGAATCTTGATGCCTCCAAGGCATAGCGAACAGAATAGCTCGTCTATCAATCAAGAAAAACTGATATTTCCAACCTTTCAGACAAGAGGGAAAATCCCCAAAACAAACTTTCCTCTCCGCATGAACACGCTTTTCAAAGGAAAACCAACAGCCATGTTTACTAAGTTTATAAAAAAAACACGGAACAAAGTGTCACACCCCCAAAATCGGGTCCAGCGGAAGCATACATGTAGTTGGGGTGTAACTCAATCGGTATCACAACATAAGTACAAAAATGGTTTTCACTTCAATTATATAGAATAAAATAGTTAAGTCATAAATGTTGAATTTACATTTTAAAAGTAGTGCGGAAGTAGGCCCTTAAAATGGTTTAAAACGGTCCCCAAATGAATAATCAGAGTCTTCTATGACCATGCCATGCCCTGCCAAAACCTCATGTAGCGTGCCATTGCTTAATACCTGAAAATACATGCTAAAGTGTCAACACGAGGTTGGTGAGTTCATAGAGTTTGTTTAACAAATACTGCCTATAGATAACTGATCGTCCAGCAAAGGCATTGTAAATCCACTCAGTTGCAAGTCCCGCCATAAGAGACTTGTAACATGTGTGTTTACAACCCACTGCCAAATGTGTTAAAGTCTACGTGAACAAAAGTAATACTGATATCCAAATTCCCAGATAAATATAGCAAAACGGCTATATAAATAATTCCGTCAATGAGGCCATATGATAAATCAGTCAAGCGGGAAAACCCGTAATAAGGTTGATGCAAAGGCATCTTAATTCAGTCAAGTAGGGAAACAACAATATTACGTTTGACATCAAAGCCAAGTGGGGAATACCACAATATTACGTTTGACATCACAGCCAAGTGGGGAATACCACAATACGTTTGACATCACAGCCAAGTGGGGAATACCACAATATTACGTTTGACATCACAGCCAAGTGGGGAATACCACAATATTACAAGGAGGTCATATGATAAATCAGTCAAGTAGGAAAACAACAACATTACGTTTGACATCACAGCCAAGTGGGGAACACCACAATACGTTTGACATCACAGCCAAGTGGGGAATACCACAATATTACAAGGAACATATAGGAACAATTTGGTGACCATGAGGTCATATAACAAGGATGATCAATCCCATGAAATACAGATAATCAAACATACCAATTAATGCAGGTGATCAAATATATATTTAGATAAAGCTGGAAATATTTGAGTAATCAACCAGGTAAAACAAGTAGTGCGTTTAAGTAAAACGAGCATGTATTCTCCCCCAAAGAGTTTACCAAAACAATTGAAAAAGTAGGGGCTATGACTCACCTGGTGCGATAGCTACGATGACAAGAATGGATACACTGAAATGAGGCATGATCTCTAACCGCAACCTAATATGAGTAATAACGATCTACCTTAGATCATGACGTGATGAAATGAATGCACGTGCACATGATGCCTATACCACTCGTAACTTGGAAATACTAGTTATTGTCAAAGTAAAATAGTTTCCATACTTAGGAAAATAAGTCCAAATATAGAAGTATATAACTTGTCGTAGTATATCGTATAAAAATGTTAGTGTTATATTCCTCGTCTTGAAAACCTTATAATAGTGTCTAGTAGTCGCGTAATAAACCTTGAGTCGTACGTACTTCGTTAGTTAAAAATAAACTCCTTGAATAAGAAATCTAAAAAATATCTCATTTAGTACGTAGTTATATTATTTTCTAGTAGTGACTAAATATATATATAGTTCTGACGATTTTAAAACGCGTATAACTTGGTCGTTTTAAGCTCATTTTCCTCATTCTTTATATCCACGGATTCGTTTTAGTATGTATTAATATATTTTCGATAGCTCAGCTCCTCTAGGTTACGTCTAATGCCTCTATTTGCCCGTCGAAAACTGTCAAACAGCATGCAGTTTTTCAGAAAATAGTTTTCGTCGTTAAATTTACAAAAATCATATCTCTTTCGTTATAAACTCGTTTTAGTCCGTTCTTTCGCCAAAAGTTTCGTTTTTAAAAGTATTTTCTAAATCTTTGGTCAAAAATTACCCATCACCTACTGAGTTTCCCACGTTTTAAAAATAGTGACAGTAGGTATATGTAATATTTTAAAAATCATTTCTAAGGTTCCAATCTAGTTCCAACTTCAACCAAACCACTTTCAATCACCACAAAACTAGTCTAATCCTACCATACACCTTCTTAAGGTGTCATGGGTTCCTAAACATCATCAATCTAGTGGATCTAACAAGGAAATCCAAAATAAACATTTCTAGGGTTTATAAGTTAATAGTTTATAAAATGAAGTGGTATAAGCTAATATATGCATAAGATCTTGTATGAAAACCATATGATCAATATAAATACTTGAAGAAATAATGAAAATAAACTTTGTAAACTTACTTAGAAAGATTATAGAGCTTGGATGAGTAAAACCTAAGAAACCTTGAGTTTTTATTCCAAAACCTTAACTAGATTATAACCAAGACTTGATTGAGCACTTGATTCTTGAAATAAAATGATTTCTTCTTCTTGTTCTTGATATGGCCGAATATAGGAGATGAAAATGGAGAGAATATGTAGCTAGTTTGTTTGTACCAAATGAGAAATGAAAGATTTAGATTAGTTGTAGATATTTTTCCTAGGATGGCATGATGGTAATTTAGTGGTCAAGTGGAAGAAAAAAAAAGGGGGGGCTGGCGTGAAATGAGGAGAGGAGAGGAATATGTTGGAGCTCTTTAATGCTCTTGTCCCCTAACTCAAGTATTGTTAGCTTAATTGGTGCATTGGGTGTTATCGGGTACAGAGTTAACTAAAAATAAATCGTGACGAGTTGAAGTAAAATATGATGAAGTTAATTGGGACATAATAAAGTCATAAAACTTGTAAAAATATGTTGGGTACAAGTATTTAGTGTTTGGGTGATTATCGTTTAATTTCTACGAAAACTGTCGTAATTATATTAGGCGTACGATACGAAATAAATAAATTTCCAAAATACCGGGTAAATTAATAATATAATTTTTATATTATTATTATGAGTATAAAAATGTGTTAGGACCATAGTTGGGATAGTCGGATCAATTATTCAAAATAATAGCTCTTAAGATAACGTTTATTTAGAAATAAATATACGTAAAAAGTCAAATATACCAAAAGTATTAATTTAAATATCCTACAAGTGGTATAGTATGCAAATGCTATTGTGATGATATGTAGACTATTTCTAGTCCGTATGAAATGTCCTTATTGATAATGCATGAATTCGCACCTGAACCAATACGGTTACGCGAATTTAAATACTCGTAAACTAAATTTACGATGAAATGAGTAATGCACGTGAATAGTGTTTTTCTTCCGGAAATGAATAGTGTTAAGTGAATAGTGAAATTTTTGAACGCTTCTCAGAATTTCGAATTGACCTCAAAAATGATGAATAGTGATCGATGAATAGTAAATGTTGAATAGTAACCTGTGAATAGTAAATTGTCGAGGTTTGGAAAATGACCGAAAATTACGAGTTGTGACACAAAGGAGTGGTAGAAGGAATGTGCATGTTTCGGTAACACACTTCGAAAAGAGTAACACGATGCATACCTAATAACATCTAAGAGGAAAGTAGAGAAAGGAACGGTGAGACCACCCTTAAAGAAATACTTCGCGTACAAGCCAATAGCATCGTCAGGAAGTTGATTGATCGTCATACCCTTCGGAGGAACCCGCGGGTGTAAATCTGTAGGTATTCCGAAAGTCACAACCAGGGCATGCACATCATCCTCATCCATCACAGATTGCCTCTTAAGAATGTCTTTTTTAACATGAGAATCTCCGGCATTGAAACATCTTCATAATCAACTGAAGCCGTAGATTCTGACATAATAAATCCGAGAGAAGGAAAAGTATAGCCAAATAACAAAAATACTAAAGATACACACCACGGACAAAGATGTACCTCGAAAATGATATATGCAAACTATCGCAGTGAAAACCGTTCGGAATACGGACGAAAAAGATGTCAGAAAATCAACGTAAGGCTAGAGAGAGAAATTACAGTGGTAAAAATGAGGTCAAAGGCGCTATGTATAGGCAAAAAGAAAGGGCGCGAAACGTCACATCTGCCACAGGGCATACGTGGTTCACACGATCAAGAGACGTGCATACGTGTCCAGATCTTAAGGGGAGCGGTAAAAAAGGCAGCTCTCCTTAATTACATTTGGCACTTTGCACACGACTTCAACACGACAAAAGCATGACATACCCTTCGGAAAACTACAAAAAACAAAGATTTTGAGTATCACACCATCGGCATAACCAATACTATGATACTGGGGGGACATGTTGGTGTATGTACCTGATGAGTGTGTAAATACTCATCATTTTTACCTTTTCTGAGCTGCCAAAACATCTAAAAACACTCAATATTGCATCAAAATAGTGAAAATATCCCAGGAATGTGTTTTATATGTTTCAGATGCAAAATAATCAAAAACAGATGAAAAATGATCAAAGTTTGCATAATTGGCAGTTTCAGTCCCTCATCTTTCAAAAGTTGTCAAATCTAGTCCCTGGTTGTTCTAAAAACTTGAAAAAGTCACCAAAGGTCCTTTTATATAAAAAAGTTACATAATTAGTCCTTTGGTGCAAAGTTTCACAAAATTGCAAGTTTAGTCCCTGAACTTTGGAAATTGACAAAAATGGTCCCTGGGATGTAAAAACTTTGAGAAAATCAATTTTGGTCCTTATACTAATCTTTTATGGTAGGAATGGTCCTTGGGTGACAAGTTTGGTGAAATTACATGTTTGGTCCCTGAAGTTTGAAAGTTCGGCAGAAAAAGTCCCCGGATATAAAAAAAATGGAAAATTGTCACTAATGGCCCTGTAACTTGGCATGATTAACCCTTTTGATTACTTTGGAATAATCACAACATCAGCCCCTTAATTTTCAGAAAATTACACTTTTAATCCTTGGGCTTAAATCTATTACAAACCAAATGGACCCTTAATAAATAAAAAACCAAACCAAATCCAAACACACACCAGCCCATCCACACCCCTGGCCCAACTACAAAAAAACGCCACCTCGTTTTTATTTAATAAAACCCCAGGTCAAACCATACGGTCAAACACCACCATCCTTCCCTCCAAACCACTTCCACCTCCCTGCAAATACCACCAGTGGTATCGCCCCCCCCCCCCCCAACCTGTCCGCCACTCTCACCCATCACCTCCACCACCCCTATCCTACCCTGCAACCCTACCCTAGCCTCTCACACTCAAAACAGCCCCAATTGCCCTGAGATATTTTTGGCGCCAAAATTTCCAATGGCCAAGATTGAAAGATAGTAATCCTGTGGCTGTTTTTATTGGTGGGAAAACTCAAGTGGGTCCCACAGAGCTCCAAGGGTCAATAAAAAGAAGAAAAAATGAGACAAAGATGCATTAGTTAATTAGTGTAGGTGTAGTTTAGTTTTAATATCTCGTTTTTATGTAATCCTCAACTTTAGTTAATTAAACTAGTTTTTAAAGTGTATTCCCAGTTTAATGTTGTAATGTTAATGATTTTGAACTATCAATTCCAAGTTTCTTAATCCAATTCAGAATTTGCTTATTTTAGGTGAAAATCTCAAATTAGCTTTTAGATAGTAAAAGTTGCTATTTCCTAATCCAATAAGCTCACTTAAGTCAATAATAAACTTTTATAAGCTTTTAATACTTTAAAATTAGTTTCAGCTTAAAAAACTCAAAAATAAAAAAAAAATAGAGAAAAATAGAAAATAATCAAAAATTCAGTGAAAGAATGAAGAGAAGCTAAGGAACCTGTGGAATTTGGATCTTCATGGTATTAGAGCCTCAGGGGAGGCAATAGGTTGTGATCTTGGTTCCTTGTTCATCAGTTTTGTAACACCCCCAATTCATGATGCAGCGGAATTCAACTTGGGTGTTACTCGACGGCACAACAGTCATAATAATAGAAAACGAACTCTAATTGAGTTGTTTTAAAAGATTTATCATTCAAATTATATAAATATCAGAGATTACAAAATAAGGTCCCAGATGGTTCCATGTTTACAAATTACATTAAATGAGTTTTTGAATGATAATAAAATTTATAGCCCTCTTGAATATCCGTGCCCTTTCGTGTCATCCTTGATCATCATAGACCTGAAAGACATGCTTAAGAGGTCAACACAAAGGTTGAGTGATATTCATAGAGTTTGTTTAATGGTTGAACACAATATGTTGGTAGTATGAGTTAATTAGACTTATACTCATGGTTGGAAAACAAAACAGGTAGGCTACGTTATTATACGCCCATAAAATGTATTATACACTAAGCTTATGACACCAAAACGTTAACGGGTACCAATATCAATCGGCGGAGTTATCACGGTAGGTACTTTGCTAACATACCTAAATCTCAAATATTAGTGCATTTGTTTGAACTTAGTCAATATAAATGGGATTCGTCAATCCCAATAGGCCTATTCACAATATTCGCGCTCGCTATTACTAGTGATTAAATGGTTCATAATAAGGGATATTGGTTTTAGCAAGGATAGTACTTAGTGATAATAAACCAATCAGGCAAGCATACAATTGAAAAGCATTGTGTTCGGTTTAAAATAGCATGTATTCCCCCCAAGGGTTTGTAAAACAATTAAGTAATGGAAAGTGGGGCTATGAACTCACCTTAAGTTAAATAACAAGTAGTGAATGTAATGGTTGAGTCGTGAAGGTTTCTACGAGCAACAACTTTTGGCTTTCAATTAAGAAAGGAAGTTAACATGTAAGGTAAGGACTTTGATAGACTTAAGTTTCACCCTACTTCACTTCAAGCAATCTTTCTACACTTGTATTCTTGAAAGAGAGATGATGAAAGTTGAGGTGACTTGAGTAGATTCAAACTCAAGAGAAATCACCAAAGTTTCTAGGGTTTGGAAGTAGTTTGATGAATCAAAACCAAACTAGAGTTTCTATGTTGTTGTAGCACTTGATACTTGCATGAAATTGGAAGTAAATGAGCTAAGTTTATGGTGTTTGTGTGTGTGATGTGTGGCGTACAAAGGAGGGGGAGGGGGTTATATATGAGCTTGAGGAGGTTGCAAGATTAGAATATTTTCCTAAACTTGCTGACCAAGTTTAACACATGTAATGATCTAAGAGCTCTATGCATGAGATCAAGCCACAAGGGTGGTGAATCCCCCCCCCCCTATAGGCGGTTCATGAGGCTAGGGAGGGTGAGGTGTGCCTTGGATGATATTATCCTAGATATTGTGTTAGTTTTGACTCCGGGAAATTCTAACCGTAAATGATTAAGCCTCAAAACATAAAACTAAGTATCGTAAAATTGTGGAACTTGAAAATATGGTTAAACATGTCAATATACTCCATAATAAAATATAAAATGAGTGGTAGGTTCCATTGGGGTGCTAAAACCCTGCTAAAACTGGAAATACGGGTCTAAAACGCGTAATACGTAAAACGTACGAATATTGTGTAAAATTGAGAAAAGTAAAATGTAACTTTTCTAATAGGATAAAAATGATTTAAAACCGTAAGCCTAAAAATCAAGGAATGATTTTTGGTCAAAGGAGGAGGGAAAAATATGTTGACTTTTTCCAAAAATGTGAAAACTCAAATCGTCTTAGAAACGCGGTGCAGGTATAGGCTAAGGTTACGGCTAAGTAAAAACGCTTAAAAATGAAAATTCTTTTTTTTCACGGCCGAGGTTTATTTGGTCATATTTTTCTCAGTCATGATTAATTCTCAAATAAATCATGAGTGTATCAAACATTTTTCTGATACGGGGAAAATTAACGCGGTCGAGTTTCGCTGTGCGTAGAATTTTTGAATGACGTTTTACCCTAAAACGTGAAATTCCTTAATAACTTTCGTGAAAATGATCTGATGAGTGTCAAACTTTTATTTTGCCATGAAAATGATTTATCATACGAGAATATGAAATAAAAATCAAATTTCAGAAAAATGAATACTAAAAAGTAAATAGTAAAAATGAATAGTGAAATTTTTGGGAATAGAAGTTAACCTGAAAATGTGAATTGTTACAGTCTCTACCCCATACGGGGAACTTCGTCCCGAAGTTCTATGTGTGTTATATGTTGGAGTGGTGTCGATGAAGAGGTGTGATTACTTAGAGTAATGTGGTTGGATTTGTCGTTTCAGTGTATGGTGTAGGATGAGGTTTACTTTTATGTGTTAAAGGTAGAGTAAGAGTGATTAATTGTCGTTCTCTATCGTATGAATACTTATGAATTGCTTATACTCACAAGAAATTTGTTTTAAGATTATAGGTGAGAAGTTTGTTTCTAAGAAAACATACAGGTGACTGCTCCCAGCATAACATGATCCCTCCTGAATTAGACATAGGTGATCAGGCTATGTATAATTTAGGACAGATAATGTGATGTTCGGTTTAGTCACGTAGTATTGTGTTTCTTAAAAGTTTTAGATGGTATTCAATCTTGTAAAGCTGATGAGGGTGCTTGTGGTGTAACTAAGGATGATTTGAACTTTAAAAGTGCATCAAGATCTGTTAATGGGCTTGTGGTTGCAACGGTTGTGAAGATAATGATGGTGAAAAGACGAACGAGGCTTGTGTCCTTCATTTTGGTTTGATGAGTTTTAGTGGTTTGAGATGAAGCTGGGTAAAGGAGATATGATATCAATTTATAGGGTGGTATCAACGAAGAAATTTTTCTAAGATGGTGGTAGGATATCTTGGAGTAAAATGATGTGAAACAATAAAGTGGTAACAAAATAGCTTGAAGTAAAATTTGTTGAATGGTTTATAGGATAACTGGGTAAATCTTATAGAATGGTAGTAGTATACTAATCAGTCAAATTGGTTTGGAGATAGAAAGTACAATAGATGAGAATTATCACAAAGAGTTGTTTATTGAACAGTAAATATTCTTAAGTCATAAAACTCCCATTACTAGGGATGACATACACGTAGTACAACATAGTGCATGATTTTTTATGGGAAATGATAGAATAATTACGTTGGAGGTTTGAATCATAACACATGATAGCATAAAGCAAGAGTTTTATTCATAAAACGTTGATTGATTACAAGATTGAAACTTATTACAAGTTTCTTCAAAATCTACTAACTGATACTTTCAGTTTAGTAATTACAACGTTTTACAACTACTGCTAGCTATTACATGGATTCTACAGAGTTTACCAACTGAGTCTAATCAGTTTAGTAGTACAAAAGATAACTAGTATCATCACACTAGTCTATTGCGGGTTAGAAGGTCCAAGCAGCTCTGATTGATCGGAAACTTCTTGATTGAGTGTGTCATAGATGTACGAGTCGATGAAGTTTGAGGGGCTGTAGTTTCCATGCTGACTTTCTTGTTGGATCAATGGTGGTCGTGATACGATCCATAATGAGTGATCCAATTCATCACATGTAGGGATATCAAAGGGAAGTGATAGTGGTGGTGGTAATGGCGCTAGTATATATTCATACTCATTATCCTCCTCGGAGTCTGCCTCAACCCAATTTTGTTCAAAATAATTAGAAGTATTCGACGCAAAATTATTTGGCATTGGTTCCTCCTCTTCTTCGTCGGTTGAATCTTCGAAAGGTTCTTCTTCGTCATCAGAAGCGAAGGCATTTACGAAGTCAAATCCGAACTCGGGTGAGGGTGGTAAGACTTGGAAGTTATTAGGTAGAGTGGGCACATAATCGGGAGAAGTGGTTACGCACATGATTTTTATGAGAAGAATTTCTTTGTTAAAACAATTCAATGTTTATGGGAAGTGCTCAAAATGTGATAAGTGTGTATAAATCAATATACTAATATGTTCATGTAGTATAAAATGCTTACGGGAAAATGCTCAATTATGCTAAGGGTACATATATCCATATGCTAACATGTTTGGGTAGTATAAAATGCTTAATAAGTCCATAATCGTCTGGAGGATGGAAGACACGGAGAGCGGAAGGCTATAAAATGTTTTTGCTTGTATGTGTGGTTATAGTTTAGGTCTCAATTAGACCCGTTTCTCTATAACCATGGCTCTGGTACCAATCTGTAACACCCCCAATTCATGATGCAGCGGAATTCAACTTGGGTGTTACTCGATGGCACAACAGTCATAATAATAGAAAACGAACTCTAATTGAGTCGTTTTAAAAGATTTATCATTCAAATTATATAAATATTAGAGATTACAAAATGAGGTCCCAGATGGTTCCATGTTTACAAATTACATTAAATGAGTTTTTGAATGATAATAAAATTTATAGCCCTTTTGAATATCCGTGCCCTTCCGTGCCATCCTTGATCATCATGGACCTGAAATACATGCTTAAGAGGTCAACACAAAGGTTGAGTGATATTCATAGAGTTTGTTTAATGGTTGAACACAATATGTTGGTAGTATGAGTTAATTAGACTCATACTCATGGTTGGAAAACAAAACAGGTAGGCTACGTTATTATACGCTCATAAAATGTATTATACACTAAGCTTATGACACCAAAACGTTAACGGGTACCAATATCAATCAGCGGAGTTATCACGGTAGGTACTTTGCTAACATACCTAAATCTCAAATATTAGTGCATTTGTTTGAACTTAGTCAATACAAATGGGATTCGTCAATCCCAATAGGCCTATTCACAATATTCGCGCTCACTATTACTAGTGATTAAATGGTTCATAATAAGGGATATTGGTTTTAGCAAGGATAGTACTTAGTGATAATAAAACAACCAGGCAAGCATACAATTGAAAAGCATTGTGTTCGGTTTAAAATAGCATGTATTCCTCCCAAGGGTTTGTAAAACAATTAAGTAATGGAAAGTGGGGCTATGAACTCACCTTAAGTTAAATAGCAAGTAGTGAATGTAATGGTTGAGTCGTGAAGGTTTCTACGAGCAACAACTTTTGGCTTTCAATTAAGAAAGGAAGTTAACATGTAAGGTAAGGACTTTGATAGACTTAAGCTTCACCCTACTTCACTTCAAGCAATCTTTCTACACTTGTATTCTTGAAAGAGAGATGATGAAAGTTGAGGTGACTTTAGTAGATTCAAACTCAAGAGAAATCACCAAAGTTTCTAGGGTTTGGAAGTAGTTTGATGAATCAAAACCAAACTAGAGTTTCTATGTTGTTGTAGCACTTGATACTTGCATGAAATTGGAAGTAAATGAGCTAAGTTTATGGTGTTTGTGTGTGTGATGTGTGGCGTACAAAGGAGGGGAGGGGGTTATATATGAGCTTGAGGAGGTTACAAGATTAGGATATTTTCCTAAACTTGGTGACCAAGTTTAACACATGTAATGATCTAAGAGCTCTATGCATGAGATCAAGCCACAAGGGTGGTGAATCCCCCCCCCCTATAGGCAGTTCATGAGGCTAGGGAGGGTGAGGTGTGCCTTGGATGATATTATCCTAGATATTGTGTTAGTTTTGACTCCGGGAAATTCTAACCGTAAATGATTAAGCCTCAAAACGTAAAACCGGGTATCGTAAAAATGTGGTACTTGAAAGTATGGTTAAACATGTCAATATACTCCATAATAAAATATAAAATGAGTGGTAGGTTCCATTGGGGTGCTAAAACTGGAAATACGGGTCTAAAATGCGTAATACATAAAACGTACGAATATTGTGTAAAATTGAGAAAAGTAAAATGTAACTTTTCTAATAGGATAAAAATGATTTAAAATGACTTATAATGTCTAGACTGGGCTCAGTCTAGTGTCGGTTGGTATTAATGTCTTTTAGACATAAAACCGTAAGCCTAAAAATCAAGGAATGATTTTTGGTCAAAGGATGAGGGAAAAATATGTTGACTTTTTCCAAAAATGTGAAAACTCAAATCGTCTTAGAAACGCGGTGCAGGTATAGGCTAAGGTTACGGCTAAGTAAAAACGCTTAAAAATGAAAATTCTTGTTTTTCACGGCCGAGGTTTATTTGGTCATATTTTTCTCAGTCATGATTAATTCTCAAATAAATCATGAGTGTATCAAACATTTTTCTGATACGGGGAAAATTAACGCGGTCGAGTTTCGCTGTGCGTAGAATTTTTTAATGACGTTTTACCCTAAAACGTGAAATTCCGTAATAACTTTCGTGAAAATGATCTGATGAGTGTCAAACTTTAATTTTGCCATGGAAATGATTTATCATACGAGAATATGAACTAAAAATCAAATTTCGGAAAACTGAATAGTAAAAAGTGAATAGTAAAAATGAATAGTGAAATTTTCGGGAATAGAAGTTAACCTGAAAATGTGAATTGTTACAAGTTTCATGCTTGCAAGCATTTGTAAGCTGTGGAAAACTAGAAGGGGGTTGCTTAAAGATATAAACATAATGTTATATGTTTGATTCTTTGAAAAGCTTTTCATGTGAATAGTTTACCGCTTTTTAATTCCTTTTTAACTTGAATATCTTTAAATACTTTTACGATTGCTTAAAGATATAAACATAATGTTATATGTTTGATTCTTTGAAAAGCTTTTCATGTGAATAATAATTCTAACTTTACTATTTTCATACTTTGAAAAGCTTTGCATGTCATGATCCTAACTTTGCTTGTTTAGTTCTTTGAAAAGCTTTACTTTTGTTTGAAGATATAAACACATCTTTACTTGTTTAGTTCTTTGAAAAGCTTTATATGTAACTAGCTATTCTAACTAAAGAACAACATGTAATAAGCAAAGATAAAGAAAGAAACGATCAAACCACAACACGATTGTTTATCGTGGTTCGGCTACAAGGACTCTTTTTCCTTGCCCTACATCCACGCCCCGAGTTTCCAACTCGAGAGTTATAAGCACTAATCAACAAGCTCCTTTCACCGGCGGAGAAAACCTTTACAACGTCGCTTACACTTTTACCGACACTAAGCTAGTTGTCGAGTTCTTTTACACGGGTACAACTACTCCTATCGTCGCTTACACTTTTACCTACACTAAGCTAGATGTCGAGTTCTTTACCAAGGGTACAACCACTCCCGTTAGTTCTTTTACAATGGTACAACAACTCCCGACACACTACGTATTTTGAGGCCTAAAATACTAACCACTTACTTCTATATACATGACACACATGAAGTATAAACTACCAAAGCTTATACATGACCAAGCTACCAAGACTTGCAACTTTAGAGTTGAAGCTTGTAACTTCTTGAATGATCTTGTGAAGTCCCTTGCTACATAAGAGAATCACACAAATCAAAAGGTTACTGAGTTAGTTGAGAGAGTATGTGAAAATATGTCCTAAAGGGGTTACACAAAACTAATAAATGGTTTGGTATTTATAGCAAACCATTCTGCAGGTCTGGCGGATACGGCGGACCCCTCAGAAGGGTTCCGCCTGTGTATCTCCAGGGTACCGCCAGGGCTGCAGTTGGTTTTTGCAATAAATCTTTCAAACCAAACAAGGTCACATCTCATTACTCTTGCAAACCAAACAATGTCACATCTCATAATATCAAGTCAAACACTAAACTTGCAAGCAACCACTTAGTAAGTCAAACACACTTCTTACCATAAATGTATATTGACAAAGCTTGTCCTAAATGTGATGTGACCTTACTATATTAAGAAATAAATGTGATGTGACAAGACACTTTCTAGTTTAAGAAATAAAAATAATGTTTTGTTTAAAAGGAAATGAAAGCCTTAGTTAAACAAGACTTAAACACTTAAAGTGATGATTTACTTATAGCTAAACTTCATATTTTGTCATTAACAAAACTTAGCAAAGATCGTAAAATATAAATAACGTTTTTAGGCAATATTTGTATTAACAATCTCCCCCTTTTGTTGATGACAAAACATAAACTTTAATTATAAGTAAGTCACTAGTTTTAGTGTTAAGTCTTATAAAGTTAGGTATAAAAACTTGTTTTTGCTAAGATGATGTGATATGCACACACAAAAAAAAAAAAAAAAAAAAAAAAAAAAAAAAAAAAAAAAAAAAAAATTGAAACAAGTTTATATCTAAATTCTCCCCCTTTTTGTCGAAACAAAAAGAAGAGTAGCGAAGCGAAAGTAAGCGCTTGCTCCCCCTTGGACGATACTCCCCCTAAATGGAGTGCCAAGAGAAGAGACATGGATTTTGAACCTACAAGAAAAAGGTTAGTTGTTGCACAAGACAAGTCATGAAAACATTTCATGTTTAAAACACAACTAAGAGTTGTGAAGTGAAATAGTACAACACTCATGCTCCCCCTTGAATATTACTCCCCTAAATGGAGTATCAAGGAAGGAAAACATGGAAAATGATCCTACAAAAAGAAAGGTTAGTTTGAAAAACACAAGATATATGTATGGTACCATACAAGGTATAGTTCACTTATTATACCTAAATGGTCAACAAACAATGAAAACATTGTAGTAGAATGAAATTCATTTCATGTAAAATTTTGACTCTTAGAGAGTCAAGGACAAGAAATTTGGATTACACCATCCTACTTCTTATAAATAAAGAAAAACTAAAAATAAACTAAGAACTTAAAAAGATACAAGGAAATCATCATTTTCCTTAATGAGAAACATTTTCCAAAAACAAGGCTAAGGTTGTTTAAGGATGAAAATGTGGGTTGGAGGGTTGTAGCGGGCTTTATTTTGAAGGTTGAAAGGATGACACGGTTTTGGTTTGTTGGTTGAATTGGGAAACATTTTCCAAAAGAAACGGTTTTGTTTCATTTTGGAGACTCTAAGGTTGAGGTGTGTGAGACGAGGATTGTAGAAGATCCAAAATGTGGTTTAGTATAAACCTCATTTCTTCGGATAGCTCACGAATTTCCCTTTGACACCCTTCACTAATGTAAGCGGTTCTTTCGCAATGATTGCAATCATGGCGGGGAAAGTTTGGTGGAAGAGTGGTTTGATATGTTGGTGGTGGATGGTTTGAACTTGAAGGAGCAAAGGTGGATGGTTGAGTAGTGTTTTTGCTTCCTTCATTTGTTGAGTGAAGTGTTGTTTGTAAAACCGTAATATGGTTGATTTGAGACTCAACCATACGTTTGAAGGCATGAAGATGGTTTAAATGAGTGTCAATCTCATTATTAAGGTTTGGAGGTTTTTCCCATATGGATGCTTCTATTTTCTTATAAGAAGAAAGTAGAGATTAAAATTGTTGGGAAGGTTCTTGTGGTGATGGTTGTTGTTGTTGTGGTGGTTGTTGGTTTTGAACAAAATGGCGGAAACTTGGTTCGCCAATAGGATTGCCATGAAGGTCTTTGTAAATTGGGTGAAACACAAATGATTGTGAGTGGGTATGACCTTGATCATTTGGAAAAATGGATAGTCTAGCATACCGGTAAGCCAACCGTTATACTAATGATGGTTAATTGGGTTCATCATCTAGTGACTCACTAGGTTGTTGTTGGGTTTCCATTTGAGCAATGGTGTCAAAGAGTGACAAGGATGGTGGACTTGATGATTTGGGTGATAGGTCTTCTAATGTTTCCAAATAGGGTAGTGGTGATGTTGGAGGTGTATGGAAAAGTTTCATTGGTGTAGGTGTTGGTGATTGAGGTGATGAAGATTTTGTTGGTTGTGCTTGTTGAGAAGGTGATGATGAATCACTTGAAGGTCTAGTTGTTGGAGGAATGGTGGCCATGTTTGTGTAGCAATGTGTTGGAGAGGGTGTTGGAGTATCAAGATTAAGCAATTCTTGAAAGGTAATTACATTGGTATTACAATGTGTTGGGGATTGTGTTGAGGTAGTGAGGTTAAGGAAATCTTGGATAGGTGAAGAAATGTTAAGCGAAGCATCACTTGAAGAAGATGAGCTTGACTTGACGGTTTTGTTGAAGCAACAAGGTTTAACACTAATCCTAGTAGTTTTTGAGAAGGATTTTGATGACTCGGATGATGTATTGGATTTAGTCATTTCAAAGGTGTGGTTTTGATGTTTTGATATAATAGGTTTTAATAGTGATGGTGTGATTTGAATTGTAGCAAAACTTTCAAATTTATAGGATGAAGAAGATGTTGGAATGGGTGTTTGGATTTGATGTTTTACCATTCAAAGATTAAGGTTTCAAATGATTTACATAGTTTTCATGAACATGTCAAATCATTGCATGTCAATCCAATGGAGTAAGGTGGAGTGAAAGACCAACAAATGCACTCAATGCTTTGTGATCATGGGATGTGATTTGGTTGAAAATGTTTCAATGGTTTGAAGGATCCTTTAAAAGGGTTCCTTGGGTTGGGTATGTTTGAATTTGAATTTTTGGAGGGAAGTGGCTTCCTAATTGTTTTAGTGAGTGAAAGTTGTTCTAAAATGGTTATTGGAGTTAATGAAAGATGTTTCTCACCTAGGATAATGGTTTTGACACTTTACAAGTTTTGGACTTAACAAAAATGGAAAAAATTTCTGCAGGTGTCTGGCGGAACCCTCAGAATACACTGGCAGAACCCATTTGAGGGTACCGCCTGGTCCGTTGGGCCATTTCTGGAATTCCCAGAAAATACACGGGCGGAACCCAATTTTGAGTACCGCCAAATCCGCCAGAGCTCAAAAATTAGGCAGTCCGCGTTTTTGACCCGCGAGACGATTTTCAAAATTTTCGAAAACTCCTAAAATCAAAAATATAATACATATCTGGTTAGGAAATGCAAAAAATGAACATCTAAATACTCATATCATATGACTTTGACCGGGGGCTAGCGATATTCACTAAACTTAGTGAAATTTACCATAAGCATAAAAATTGACAAACACCTCAAATATTGTTATTATGCATAAAAGTTCATACAAACATAATCCGAAAAACGTAATAAACCATGAAAGTGAAAAGCATATAATTCACGTAGTTTAACACATAAACGATTCTAAAGCATTCATAAGCCAAACACTCCTTAATCTCCTCATAACCGGTCTATCTTCTTGTTGAGCTTGTTTAGGTACCTTCCAAAGCATTTGAACATTCCTTTGGTTTGCTTGAACTCTTCGGATGCATTGTCAATGACGGGGAGTGCTTGAAGGTATTCTAAAGGAGGTAACTTAGAGTTAGGAAGTTTATCGTCCTCGCTCATGCCGGATGATGATGATGATGGTGTAGGTGATTGAGTACGTTTGCCCTTACCTTTGTAAACTCGTTTATCACTTAAAGGAACGAAGATGTGAGGGACGAGAGAATAGTCAAGGCGCATTCCATTTTCGTTAGGAGAAATGGGTGAGATTGCTCTAAGAGGCGGGTAAGAAGCATTCCATAGGGAAGAGCGGTTGTTCCAACTAAGGGTATGTCGGCCATTCTTTTGGCTAGGTAGTAGGCTAAGTTGAAGGGTTGACCGGTGGAAATGCTATAGAGCATGTAGCAAAGGCATGTGTTGATCTGATCTCTATTTCCTATGGTACTTATGAAGTTAGCTCTAAGAATTTCTTCCCACTTCTTAAATTGCGGTTTAAGCTCATTGAGCTCCATACCAAAAGGATCCTTATCTACAATATTCCCAGAACGATTCACCCTAGTGGTAGAGGTTCTAACAAAGAGGTGTTCCTTAATAGTTTCCTTACTAGCAAGAGGTATGTCGTATGGATAAAAGCGATCAATAGAATCAAGACTTGAAATGGGCCACTTATCCGTGTAGAGGCAAGTTCCCTCATTTGGGACACCAAGTATGATAGCTAAGTCTTTTAAATCTATGTCATGTGGTATTTGATTGGTTGTGAAGTTTAATGATATCTTACCAACAACACTTGTGGAAAGGTTTACGGTTGCATAGAATTCCAAGATGAACCTAGGACAAATTGGCTCATCTATATCAAGGAGACAATCAAAGTTAATTGCGGCAAAGTTTTGGCGAATAGATGTTCCTTCTAGAAAGGATGGATCAATGGTTCTACCTTCGTGAACATAGCATTTTCTAATGCCTTAAAGGTTTCTACTTGAACCGGGTTGAGACCTTTGGTCATATGGTGTTTGGGCATGTACTTAAGGGTTTCTTTGTGATCGGATTTGTTTGCGGGAGGCATGTTGATTCCTAGAAAACATAAAGTTATATGTTAATGACTTTTAACAATGTGGATGTTCTAATGTGTTCCTATATGCAAAACAATGTGAAGACTTGGTTATCTTGACTCATTTTGATTCCCAAATTGTTTTGTTATGCAAAGTTTGTCTTAAAAACAAAAGATAACCAACACTCTCCTAATTGAATATGTCTAATGTACCCGAAAATACATATTAGTTATGTATCCCATTTAGCATTCAAGAGATAGTATGCAAGTGATGTTTAAATGATGTTTTTCATTTGTTTTAACAATGTGGTGATGAATCATGTACTAGTCTTGGATGTGATTTTTGAAAGACAATGCACTTGGTGTGTTTGGCAAATCAACAAAAAGATACAATTCTTAACTAATGAAATACATAATTGACTAGCCACCAAGTTTTTCATGAATCAAGAAGTTTTATGCAAAAACCCTAAGATTCTAGTTAATGATTGTAAGCAATAATGTTATAATTGAATCAAAAATGCAATTGTGATTAGAATACTTACAAAGTTAGTTGGATTTGAAGAGATTGGATTAAAAGCCCTAAAATTCGTGAGGATATGTGTTTTTGAGAGGGTGATGGCTGTTTGAAAGTTTATGTTAAGGTTAAGAGGGTGTTTGGTTTTGAAACAACAAATAAAACAATCTAAGGTTTTTGGCGGACCAGGCGGAACCAAAAAATGGGTTCCGCCCGTATGGTCTGAGGGTGCCGTGGGATCTGCAGGGAAAAACTCAAAAGGAATTTTCTTGATTTTTGTGGTTTTATCCTAATGTTCAAAACTAAGGTTTTAAGTCTTATGAGTCTTTGACTAAGCCTAGGAATTATGAATGCTTCTCATTAAAGAGATTTTGTGAACGCGTTGATGGAATATTTAACGTGGAACACTTTCTTAGTTAAGATGTTCCTCAATGAACAATCTTATCAAGGCGATGATGAGGGATCACAATGTGTCTATTAAGAACATAATGGAATGAATTGTCGCCTAAGTCGATGCTTCCTTTGTTGAAGGGATAACAATGTTTATGAGATGAATTCCGTTGTCGATATGAGTTAGCTTACTCAAGTGGAGCTTGTTGATGTGCTTCTCCATCCAAAACTAATTTGAGAACCTTACGTGTTTTGGAGACTCATTGGGTAAGTAAGTATAAAAGTGCAAGTACCACTTGTGCTTTTCTTATCAACTTATTACCGTCATAATTCCATTTTGCATGTACTATGGTTTCTATTCCCGTTCTTTTGGGATACCATAATCCTAGTTGTGTAGTACCTTATGATGTATCCAAATAGGCTCAACTAAAGAGTTGTTCGAGGATCTTCTTTAACACGAGCACATAGACAAATGCTAAACATAATGTTGGATCTAATTGTTATGATAACAAGTAGTCTTCCGAACATTTCTCTACGTTTAGTTTTACCTATGGATTTGCTAATCTCATTCTTGGCAAGTCATCAATAACTTAACTATTGAAAACGAGAGAGTAACTAGGAATGTCTTTAAGTTAAAATCCCTTGCTTTTGGGGCTTGCTTTTATTATCAAAAAGTCTTTCAAATATTGACACTATAATCACTTGATTACTTTTGAAAAATCTATTTTGTTTCACTAGTTGTTTTACTCTAAATTCCAAAAACTGTTTTTGTTGAATTTGTTTAGACACAACTATGATCTATAAATCAAGTTTTATAACATATGTCAATTTTACTTGATTTAATGTTTGACTCAAGGTGAGAAGATGTTATTTTGTACCTTTATCCTTATACTTGTCTTGCTATCATTGGACTTTCGACTAAGTTATCATCTGCCAAAGATAATATCTTAGAAGGAGGAGATCACTCGTTAAATGTTATATTCAACGACTCCTCGACTCTTTGGGTTTTCTTGCTTAAGACACTATGAACTCTATTTGTTTAGAAAAAGTCCAAGAGGTACAACATCATGAGACTATGTGTCACATTTAATGTGTAAATCCTAGATGTTGAAAACTCATTTTCATTCACACATCCTAATATATGCTAATGTGATTTATTTCACCTTGTGTATTTTATGTGAGATTATCATAAAGGAGTGATTGAAGAAAAACACAACTAAAGACTCAAAGTATGGTGTTTGAGAAAATTGTTTAACAAAGGTTTGTTTTGCAAGCATCACAAAAGTGTTAGACATTTTAACACTTAGGAAATTCTTAGTTAGCTCACTTGTAAGCAAGAGTTGAGTAAGACTTACTCAAGAGTTTTTCGTGTTTATCTCTTGATGGTTAAAGAACCAAAACACCTTATATCTCCTACTAGTACTAAAGACTAAATTCCTTGTTGCATAGAATCTAATCTTAGTTATTTACAAATAGCAGGTAGACACTCTAGAGTATTACAAATAACACATATTCGAACACATAATGCTAGAAACAAGAGACAATCAAAGTCAAGTTGAAGTAATGCGTACCTTTTAAATTGCATAGAGATGCTATCAAGCGGATAAGCATTACGCGTAAAATCTTGGTTTGACGACATGCTTTGAAACTCAATAACTCATGTATCCAAGAAGGTTAGATAATCATATAAAAGCATAGAGAATAATAATCCTAATCCTTTTATCATGAGTTTCTATTAGAGATTGAATTATTTCTAAATCTCTCTTCTAGGTTTGACAAATTTTACTTGCTTTGTTTTATTAGTTGATGGTGCTTTTGAGTTAAGTCCTAATCCGGTTTTATCTTTAAACAACCTTTGACTCCTCAACAATCTTTCAAGAGATTTTGAGCTTTCATCAAATTTAACTAATAATTTTTCCTTTCTCATTTTGCATTTTAATCTCATGTTTGTAATCTAGACATAATTTACATTCTAGATCAATTTCAACATTACTCTCAATTCTAGACATTTTATTTTCTAATAACATTTCCTTTTCAAAGATATTCTTAAAAGATTTTGAAGACTCATTCTTGAAGATAGTTTTTAGGTCCATGTTGCATAAACGTTTAGACTCATTTTCTAGTTTAGAAAACTCTAGGATAAATTAATCAAAGCAAAAGTGTTTGGTAACAAAGTGTACCTTGCTTGATGTTTTATCTAGTTTAGAATCACAAACCGGATGATTGACTTAATCTTCATCCGTGTAATTCCATGAATCGCAAGCAAGTCTATTACGAGCTTGACACGAGTAATCACCTTTAATTACACCTTGCTTGTTGTTTCAATAAATTGATAATAAACTACCGGATCATTGTCTTCGTCAACATCCATTTCATACCAAGATACGCAAGCAGGTTCATCAAAACACACGTACTCATCTTCACTTGTACCTTCATTTAAAACATTTAAACTAGTAGCACATGTATTAAATTCTACTAAGTGTCTATCAATTAGTTTTTCTAAAACTTCTAATTCATATGTAAGATCAAATTGATTATCTTTGACTTGACATATTCCTTGATGAAAGTTTACCATATTTTACCAAACATCATTAGCCTTTTGGCAAAAATACATTCTTTCATATTTGGTACTAAAGCTTTGTAAAGCATTGTTTTAGCTTTAGTATTTTTATCAAATTTAAGATAGTTATCTTGGTTTTCAAAAACTTGTTTTCTTTGGTTTGAAATTACCAAAAGAAATAATATGCCAAAGATCTTGATCAATTGATTTCACATAGTTTTCAAAATTACTTTTCCATTCAAGTAAGTTTTCTTTTTCAAATAGCGTTTAGTTTTGAATAGGTTGCACTTCTTTGAGATTTTCAAAATCCATGGATTGATCCAAGTTTTAAAATACATTCTATTTTAAAGATCTTGAGTAACGTAGCTCCTAATGCCAATTGTGGAAAACTATAAGGGGGGTTGAATAGTTTACCGCTTTTTAATTCCTTTTTAACTTGAATATCTTTAAATACTTTTACGATTGCTTAAAGATATAAACATAATGTTATATGTTTGATTCTTTGAAAAGCTTTTCATATGAATAATAATTCTAACTTTATTATTTTCATACTTTGAAAAGCTTTGCATGTCATGATCCTAACTTTGCTTGTTTAGTTCTTTGAAAAGCTTTACTTTTGTTTGAAGATATAAACACATCTTTACTTGTTTAGTTCTTTGAAAAGCTTTATATGTAACTAGCTATTTTAACTAAAGAACAACATGTAATAAGCAAAGATAAAGAAAGAAATGATCAAACCACAACACGATTGTTTATCGTGGTTCGGCTACAAGGACTCTTTTTCCTTGCCCTACATCCACGCCCCGAGTTTCCAACTCGAGAGTTATAAGCACTAATCAACAAGCTCCTTTCACTGGCGGAGAAAACCTTTACAACGTCGCTTACACTTTTACCGACACTAAGCTAGATGTCGAGTTCTTTTACACGGGTACAACCACTCCCATCGTCGCTTACACTTTTATCGACACTAAGCTAGATGTCGAATTCTTTACCAAGGGTACAACCACTCCCGTTAGTTCTTTTACAAGGGTACAACAACTCCCGACACACTACGTATTTTGAGGCCTAAAATACTAACCACTTACTTCTATATACATGATGCGTGGAAATCGCAACAGGCTTTACCTCTCGAGGGATCTCGAGAAGCTTACAACCCCCACCAGGCAGTGTACCTGATCGTTGTAGTATAGTATAGTGACAAGTACTGGGGGATTGATCGTTCAGCTTAGGAATAGTGTCGCTAGGATTAGAAAGCCTAAATACTAGTTCTAAAGGTGAGGGACGATTATTTTTGTGTTTTTATATTTTTATGAAAGCAATTAAAATCTCGGGGTTTGAAGGATTTGGGCGGAATTAGTTGCTAATCAACTAACCCAATACTAAGATGTAATCAAAATAAAATACTAAAAATGAAAATAAACTAAATTATACTAAAGTTGTGAGCAGTAATTGGAGAAAATGTGTTTACTTAGATTTCACTACTCCCTAGACACCTTTTACACGTTAATTACTTGTTATAATTGCATGGATGACGGATCGTATTCCTTAATACCATTCATGGGGTGGCACACATAACTCCCCAATTCTATGAGCTCTTATCTCCTCCTACACCATGCCCAGCACAACTATAGGGATTGTAAACAGTGGCTCATGCATTAAATACAACCAATAAAGACCTAGTGCGCCTCGGTTCATGTTTCTTAAGACGTTCAAGCATGTTACCAAGTGGAGATCTGCCAGTTTTCTTAAGCCTAACATATAAATCATTCATCCAAGACAAGAATAAACAAGTAATCAACACATAATCAATATCTAGGTTTCATTAGATCTAAGCAAACACAAGATAGATCTAGCCTAGCATGATGGAATTAAGACAAGAACAAGATATAGACAACCAACACATAGACATATTGATTGAATTAGAAGAACACTTATCTTGATTAATCATGCAAGGTATCAAGGGGTTGGAACCCTTGAAAAACCTGTAAAGTTACACCAAAATCGTACTTAGGGTTTCTCCCAAAACTTCTCTCTTTAATGTGTGAAAATTAGAAAACTATATATAGAAAAATAGGTATAACGGCATCAAGACAAACAATGTGACGCCGTCACCTCGCCGCCAAAACTCTCCTCGGACTGCCTAGATCCACTTCTGACGCCGTCAAGACATATACACTTCCAGGCCGTCACGACTCTTTTACTCTTGACGCCCTTCCTACGTGATGCCGTTAAATCTGTTCTGGGTCGTCATGGAAATTCATGAAATTTGCTCTTGACGCCGTCAAGGTTTTGCTCTTGACGCCGTCACCTACTGTTCCCAGCATGGAAAATTAAGACTTTGGCGTTTTCTTCACTTTTATGCTCCAAAAACATCTGAATTGCTTCCTTTTCCTGATTTCTCTCCCGAAGTACCTAAAATCACAAAAGGAACGATTTAGGGCAATATTTGATCAAATAAATTCGGATTCGGGCTTAAATGACCCCCTAAAAGTGGTTCATTTTTCGCCTCATCAATACATGACACACATGAAGTATAAACTACCAAAGCTTATACATGACCAAGCTACCAAGACTTGCAACTTTAGAGTTGAAGCTTGTAACTTCTTGAATGATCTTGTGAAGTCCCTTGCTACATAAGAGAATCACACAAATCAAAAGGTTACTGAGTTAGTTGAGAGAGTATGTGAAAATATGTCCTAAAGGGGTTACACAAAACTAACAAATGGTTTGGTATTTATAGCAAACCATTCTGCAGGTCTGGCGGATACGGCGGACCCCTCAGAAGGGTTCCGCCCGTGTATCTCCAGGGTACCGCCAGGGCTGCAGTTGGTTTTTGCAATAAATCTTTCAAACCAAACAAGGTCACATCTCATTACTCTTGCAAACCAAACAATGTCACATCTCATAATATCAAGTCAAACACTAAACTTGCAAGCAACCACTTAGTAAGTCAAACACACTTCTTACCATAAATGTATATTGACAAAGCTTGCCCTAAATGTGATGTGACCTTACTATATTAAGAAATAAATGTGATGTGACAAGACACTTTCTAGTTTAAGAAATAAAAACAATGTTTTGTTTAAAAGGAAATGAAAGCCTTAGTTAAACAAGACTTAAACACTTAAAGTGATGATTTACTTATAGCTAAACTTCATACTTTGTCATTAACAAAACTTAGCAAAGATCGTAAAATATAAATAACATTTTTAGGCGATATTTGTATTAACATAAGTCATTTCCCATATTTCTTGCATTCTACTATAGCATAGCTTGTACCTGCTCATACTTGTGCTTAAATGTGTTATAATCTCATGTGTTCTATTAAGGGTTAAAATATTGCTTGAGTGGTGCATTACTTGTTTCATGTTCAATTTCAGTTTGTCATTTCAATTATTTTAATAAGACTGCATTATTGTGTTCTAGTGGTTAGATGTTAGATGTGATTGTTCAAGCAACTTTAAACTTGGATAAGTAAACTAGTTTGATCTTTAAATTGGCACTTTTAGACCTGAACTTGTGTATTATATAAAAACAGACAACAATAAGGGGTGTTTGGTTCAGGAGTGACTGCTATGTTCTAGCAGTCCTTTGTTGTTAATTTTAGGTTAAACATGTTCCACTAGGTCAGTTAGATTAGGTCAAACCATAAAATCTAGTCCTTAATTGATAAAAAGTCAAAATCAACATCAATCTTATCTTAGCAGTTTGCTGTTAGGAGTTTTGATCCCCTTTTCATCATACAAGCCCATTAGTTCATTATCTAACTTGTTTTCATCTCTTTTTAGCACAACATAACATAATCAGTAAGTAGGATCCAGTAGAAGTCCAGTAAAGTCAACCTAGTAGTGTAATATCAAAAGTCAAATTTCATGTTTTTGTAGAAATTCCAAAACTTACAAGAATTGTTTTGAATTTTGTGTTAGTTTATAGGGCTTGTGCTTTTTAGGATAAGCAGTCCCCCACCTCATCTTCATTGTCCCATCTCCATATTATTTTTTTGAATTTTTTGTGGGCCCCCACAACCCCTCAAAGTGGGCTGCAGGGCTGTCTGTTTGCCCTGTGCAGCAGACCCCCATCCACCACCACCACTTTGGTGGTTGCCACAAGCCACCTCAGTGGGCCCCATACTTCCCCCTGGTTCTTTGAACTCCCAAGTTGGTTGGCTTCCCATTACACCCAAGCTTGTGCCCCCAATCAACCTTGTGGGCCCCCTAGACAGTCCCAAACCTTGTCCCATTTTCTGTTTGCATCTAAGTGACCAAGTGCTTATTTTGAGCTTATTGGCTTATTCTGTGGAATCTTTTTGTTGTTTTAGCTCACATAAGTCCATTTTACTGATTTGAACCTTTTTCCACCTCTGTGGACCCCACGAGGGCTGATTTACTTCAAAGTCAATAAAAAAGTCAACTGCCTAGCTTATAAGTACTCATAGTGCTTATTTTTAAGTTATAAAAAAGTTGATTTTACAAAAGTTGTTTGTTTTTAGTTGTAAAATAGTTTTGTAAAAGAAAAATCCAGAAAAACCAAATTTAAAATAAGTGATAGTTTCTATTTAATGTAATTTAAATTTTAATTTTCCTTTTTAGATTTTTATTAAGCACCTTTCATTTTTATATTTTTCTTAATTTTCTATTATGTTAAAGTATTTTTAGTAATTTTTATAGATTTTTATCTTTTCATTTAGTATTAATTAGATTTAATATTAGTTTTATTAATAATTAATTAATAATTAAGTATTAAATAGCAAAATTAGTTTTTATAAAGTAGCACCTAGTTTTTATATTTTTCCTAGCCTTTATATAATATAATATAATTTTAGGAATTTTTCTAGAATGTTTACTATTCATCTTCTACTTTTATAATTTAAATAGTTTAATTAGTAACTAATTAATAGTTAATACAATAATTAGTTAAATAGTCTAAAAATAATTTTTAGAAACTTTTTATAATTTTTTAGGATTCCTGTGATGGTTAATTAGTTTTATAAATTTTTCCATAATTTTCTAAGTCATTTAGGTATTATTAGTAATTTAAAATATTTTAATTAGTTTAATTAAGATAATTAGTTTTTAATTAATAAAAAACACATAAAAAGACAAAAATATTTATTTTTATTTTTTATACTTTCTTCAAGTTCATTTTAAGGTTTAGAAATTAGTTTTGCAAGTTTTTAGTTTAATTTATAATCTTTATCCTTTCTAGTTTAATATAAATTAAGTTTAATTTACTTTTTAAATAGTTTTAATTAATTAAGTAATATTTAAATATTTAAATAATCATTTTTATAATTTCATTTTCATTTTAAATTTAAGTTTTAAAAAGTTTCACTTGCACCCCCTGTAGTTTGTAATTTACTAAAATCCATTTTTTCTGTCTGTAACCTGATTTTCAATTGTGTATTTGTGAATATATTTGTATATCTGTTATTGTGAATATT
Organism: Artemisia argyi; assembly: GCA_030686995.1. NCBI lineage: Eukaryota > Viridiplantae > Streptophyta > Magnoliopsida > Asterales > Asteraceae > Artemisia > Artemisia argyi. The sequence continues at coordinate 74,909,587 of CM060700.1, read as the reverse complement.
ATTGTGCAAATACCAAATATCAGTAGCATCATCATCTCTCAAATCATCTTGGCTACTGACCTCAGTGCCATTCATTCTCATAAACGTTTTCCAAAAACACCATTGCAATCTCGCTGGGACATAACGACCCGGGGACACACTATACTATCCACGGAGAATTGGAACTGAGTTGTCTTTGACTTGTTGACCTTGGTCAATAATATCTGACCGTTTCGGGACCAATCAGTACCCTCCGGATATACGCCGAACGAGACACATACCATCCGGGTCTACATCGAACGAAACGTATCCAAACGTATCCGAGCAGAACAGACTAACATCTGAAAGGAACAGAGCGATATCTTCCGGACCTCAATATCCGTATGACTCAAACCCTCCGTCCGTAAACCAAAGTACAAATAAGTACACTAAGTACACGATAGTGGAGCATAAACAAGCAAACAATAAGGGATTAAGTACAAACCAGCCTGGCACTCCATGTGAGCAGCCTATAAATAGAGGAGAAATCTTCATTTAAGGTTAACTAATTCTCTCACTCTCTAAACTTTACTTATACTTTCTCTCTCTAAGAATATATACTTACTCTCACGCCGGAGGTTGGTCCTGGGATACACTCCCGGGGCGAGACTAACGGACGTATCTGTTTTGTAGATATCCGAAGGGACAGACACCAACCAAGGATCACCTCGAACCCGAAGGACCAGTCGTAGTCCGGAGGATTCATTTCGTTTGTCTGAAGTAGAAGCAAGATTTTACTTCAACAATGATGTTGTTGAGTACTCTACGAATTGCAGATTTTGCAAGTTTTATTATAACAACGAACAACTATGCACAGAGAAGCTCATTCATCTATAGAAAAATGACTTTATTGAGCATATATTATAAAAATTTGGCGATGATAATTAATAATTCGTTTCCATCTCTTGTATTTGTAATTTTTAATTTATGCATCTAATTGTAATTTTGTTTGTTTCTTTTAGTGGAGTTTGTATTTTATTTCAATTACGTAAAAATATTAAATACTTTTTTTTTAATTAAAATCGTTACTTTTAAAAAATATATTCTATAAAGTAAATATTCGATTTATTATATAATTTTATATGAAACTTTTAAGTAATTAAATTAAATATAAAAGAGAATAATAATATTATATGTTGAATTGAGTCGTAAATAAATGGTAAAATAGTTAGAGATTGGTTGTAAGTCACTAAAGTAAATTTAATTACTAGGTACTAGTGCCTGTATGTACTTTTGATTGTGAAGTGTATGGTGTTGGAAATGGTGATAATAGCAGCGGAGGAGGAAGGTGGATATAATAATAATCCGACAAATGCGGTTTTGTTTTTTGGGATCTCATTAGTGTTAGGAATTGTGTCAAGGCATTTACTTAAAGGAACTAGAGTCCCTTACACTGTTGCTCTTCTTCTTCTTGGTATTGCTTTGGGTTCACTAGGTGTATATATCCCTCCATCTAACTTTTGTTTTTCTATTGATAGCTAGTTTAGTAGGAAATTACATAATAATAATATTATTATTATTATTATTATTATTATTATTATTATTATTATTATTTTGTTGCGATCAATATGAATAACAGTCTAACAAAATAATTATGTGTTGTTAGTTAGATGTTTACAATACTCTCAAGTAATTAAAAGACATTAATTTGGATCAATTTGCTAGTGTTAGTTCGTGATGTTACATGATGGGTTCATGAATGCCGTGTTGATAGAATGCCGTGTTGATATATTATATATAGTTTCTGTAACATCTGTCATATGAATTAAGATGTTGCTTATAAACATTGGAGTTCATTGAGATCTTAGGGATATCTACTTTTTGTGTTTAGAAAGTGAACCTTTGTATGTTCATGTCAGCTCACCATACAAACTGATGAAGTGCTTACTTTTACATTACTTGCTCTCATCAGCGCGCATAGTTACATATACTGCTTTAATTAGCCAATTCAACCCAATTATGTTAAAGGGTTTTCCAGTTCACTTTTGGTGCTGAATTTTAGTCTTAAATCAAATTGATGTAAAGTGAAGTTCTAGACGATCATTAACATACTAATAATATGTATGGTTGTAGATTCTTGTAATATCCATGTTCTTCAAGTATACAATTAGTAATTTCTTTTTGATGAAGCCTTTTATTACGTTTTTAATAAGGTTTTGTGTAATACAAAACGACACCCATCACATCATACTTCATCACTACTTATGGCCAATGTATCCTTGCTAGTTGCTACCACCGCCCGCAGCGTGGGTACCCTACTGGTTCCTCAAAAAGTAATTAAAAAAAAAAAAGCATATATTATCTCTTTACCAAGAAATGCATTATGTGTTTCTTGCTAGTATCTACTAGAGGCGTTGCTGGGATATTGTATTTATTCTATGCTTATAAAGAAAATATTTCTTCGATCACAGAATATGGAACAACACATCGGTTAGGAAAGATTGGTGATGGAATTCGAATCTGTAAGTTGAATTATCTTGTTTTGTTAAGATGAACTGGAAATTAGCACAGTCTACCCATGCTTGCACTTGGAGTATTCCTTATGTCTGCTATATGGTTCGTGTCCAGGGGCAAATATTGATCCTGATCTTCTGTTAGCTGTTTTTCTCCCGGCTCTTCTTTTTGAAAGTTCATTATCAATGGAGGTGCACCAAGTAAAGGTTGATTTCTGAACATACTTGGAGTTTACTTGACACTTGTATCGCAATGCGCTCCTTTTCCTCTCAGTGTCATGATTCTATGTAATAGAAACAACACTAATCTGCCAACTGCATGGATGACTGTCAATGAAGACTTTCCCAACACCTTGAAACCAGGCCGGGAAGTCTTGCTATTTAATCATTTAAACGGGACACGGAACGTGAATTGTTATTTTGAATGCTATGATAGAAATTTACTTAATTAAGTGGGTAATATGCTAATATATACTTGTTAACACATGTTCCATGTAAGCGTTCACAAACCTGATATCTGGTTATGAAAGTTTGTTTTTCATAAAAGGCTGTGATTTATTTATGCAGCCTATTTTGTGTTTCAGTGAAAATTTTGAATGATATATACATATGATTCAACTTTCATCTTTTCATGATTCAATCTTTATATGTTTGCAGAAATGTATGGCACAAATGGTAATTCTTGCTGGGCCTGGAGTTCTAATATCCACATTTATTGTTGGTACAGCTTTAAAGGTTAGCTCACATACATCGTTTTGGCCTTTTATGTTTGGTATACTTAACTGCAATCACCACCAATGTGTCCTAGTGGTTAGGCACCCTGATCTTCTCACATAAGGTCTTAGGTTTGATCAAACCTCGCCAGGTACACATCTTGGGGGTGGCCATGGAAACGGTCACGGGACGGTTAGGCCGCGTACATTGAGTCAAAGACTCGCCCTCCCCGGGTAACCTAAACAGGTAAAACCTCATCTGTTTGTATCTGAAGTACTTGACTGCAGGTAACTTTTCCTTATAACTGGAGCTGGAAAACATCTTTGCTTCTTGGAGGACTTCTAAGTGCTACCGATCCTGTTGCCGTGGTTGCTCTGTTAAAAGAGCTTGGTTCAAGCAAAAAACTAAGTACTTTGGTTGAAGGAGAATCATTAATGAATGACGGGTATCAACTTTTTGCCACTGTTACAAGACAAGTGATTCTTAATTTCCTTTTAATATCATATGTTATATGATATGATAATTTGTTCTAAATTTCTACCATTTTCGGTTCAGTTACGTGCTTGATCAGCTGCATTCTTCATATGCAGGATGGCCATCGTTGTGTATACACTTTTTTTCCGAATGATAACTGGATCAAGCTTCAGCTGGAGGACTGTGATCAACTATTTAGCAACAGTATCCCTCGGAGCGTAAGTGTTTATCTTCAATTTGAACTATAGCGGTTATAGATGGTTTGATAAAATCATTACTTTGGCCCAGTGTAGGAATGGGTATTGCATTTGGTTTGGTGTCTTATCTATGGCTTGGGTTTATTTACAACGATACGATGATAGAAGTTACAATGACTCTTTGTGTGAGCTACCTTGCTTACTTCACGGTAGCCTACCTCTTAAACTCTTAAAGCTACATTCAATTTTCTGTATGAGTATTGGGTTCTCTTTTAATGCTAAAATAATTAATCTAGCTATTCTGCAAAGTTGTTGTTATTCTGCTAACTAACTGCTAATCATTTGCTTGGTCAATATTGTTTTTCCATCTCATCAAAATTGTATGGTTTATACTTGTGATGGTAATCAAATTTATGAGCCCTTACCAATATAGCCACCTTCCGTATCACCTATTGTAGGCAATAGAGTAGTACGTGATTTACTACTGTAGCAGCTCAACCAATAGCACAAAGTATAAGTATCTATGAAAGAATTGAATCCCAAATATATAAAGTTATATGAACATGCCCATTCTTTGTCAAACATAAAGTGTTCTTTTAAGACCATGGGTGAAAGGAATGTAATCTCTTTAATGTCAGCTCCTGAATTATATTTACCTATTCTTGACTGTTGATATGAAGGGCATGTTTTTCAGTATAGTTGCTGCACAATAATTAGTGAATTTGGTTTGACTGTTTCAGAAATACATAGCCGTTGGAAGAAACCTTTTAGTTCATTAGATTCATTTTGTTTTAGCTAATTTGTTTCTCCTTTATGATAGTCTCAAGAAGGTGTTGAGATTTCAGGAGTATTAACAGTTATGACACTGGGAATGTAAGTTCAATTGCTTCCACAGTTCGATCAATGATGGATTTAAACTAATTTGGAGTAACAAATATTTGAACAGATTCTATGCTCTTGTTGCTAGAACGGCTTTCAATGGTGAAGGACAACAAAGCTTGCATCATTTATGGTACCTCTTTTTTTTTTTTTTTTTTTTTTTTTTTTTTTTTTTTTTTTTTTTTTTTTTTTGGCATGTTATAATACAGTAAAATGAACTCCAAAAGATAAGAGGGTGTAAATATTTAACATTTTATTAGTTCATTGAAAGTAGGGGTAATGGATGTCGTGCACAAATTAAACCAATTGAAGGTTAACAAACTCTTGTGTCCAGTGATCTTTGCATCTTAACTGTTAAATTGGAAAAGAGTTGCAGCAAACATGAATGGACTAGAAAATAAGCTATATACATTTCAAAGGCAGTGGCCCTATGCCTATAATTATTAAAATAGAGAAACGTTGAGCCATATAGCAGTTTCTAAAATCAATTTCACTTGCTAAGGAGTATATATAGTTACAAGACTAGTTACAGTGCTCAGTAATCTGTTTCTATTTACAGTGCTTAAAGCAAAAGTGGTAGAACTATATAGTTGTTGACCTCTTCCTCACTTGGGATCTTGTTACACCCTAAGTGAATCTCACATTAGTGGTGGACTGTAGTGATCCTAGGTTCATAAGATAACTTTCAGCACGTTTTGGGACGAGTATTGCGTGTAGGATCCAACGAGAACTTCTGCAATTAAGCGTGCTTAGCTAAGAGCAGTACCATGATGGGTGACCATCTAGGAATTTCTCACGTGGTCTCCAAGAACAAAGCCATGATCTGGTTGTTTAGTATCATTTATTGTCATGTTTTGGTATGCATGAGAATACGACTTACTGTGTAATACCCTAGTAGACCTTACTCATTTTGAACTGCATGCAGGGAAATGGTGTCTTATATTGCTAATACACTTACCTTCATCTTAAGGTATGCATTCTTAGAAGAAATCTTCATGTATATCAATTTTTTGAAGAAATTAATGTGGGAGAAATGCCATTATTCTTCTCAATATGTATGAGAAACACTAAAATTATTAGTTATATTTCTTTTATTTTGCAGTGGAGTACTCATATCTGAAGGTATACTTGGAGGTAACAACATTCTTCAACAAGAGGGTAAGGCATGCTCTTCCTTTTCTCTCTCTCTCTCTCTCTCTCTCTCTCTCTCTCTCTCTCTCTCTCTCTCTCTCTCTCTCTCTCTCTCTCTCTCTCTCTCTCTCTTTTTTTTTTTTTTTTTTTTCATACCACATACCTTTTGTAATGCCAAATAATGCATACATTTAGAGACTTTTATTATATACGTCGTCAGCACTTTGTAGATGTTTGAGTACTAGTTTTCCCAATATGAAATCAGTTTTTGTGTTTTAGGTAGTCGTTTTGCTTCTTTTTTTCTTATTTAAAATTTTGATTTTAGAGTAAAAGATTATTCGGTCCCATGGAATTTGTAGCAAAGTGTCATGGTAAGTGAATATAGAATTAATGTTGCTAGCGATGTCACAACTTGGAGACATACATGACGACAAATCACTCAGTGGTTTGAATGCCATTATTACCAGTGAAATTTAAAAATAGAAGCAGCAGCACAAAAGAACCCTATATATGCTTATTTTTGGTTAGATTTGGATATGAAATGTATCTTAAGTAGACTGCTTTAACTAGATACAGACATGTAAATGCTGGTTGTTCATATACTACAATAAAATGCCAAAACCCTTAGTAGGCATCAACAAGGACCAGAAATAAAAAGAGAAGTAAATCTCCTTAATCAGGTAAAAATAGAAATATGAATGTATGTGAAGAAGTATAAATAGCATAAGGCCATGCCGTTTTTAGATGCTAGGGAAACCCGAGCTGAGCTACCTTTGGTGACCTAGCAAGCAAACTCCCAACTCCACAAACCACCCTGCAAGACCATGGAACCTCGTGAATCACTAGCCTTCCTTCCAGTATTATAGATTTTATTGCTATGGCAAGTGGTCCCAAGGAGTTGCAGCTGACGGCATTTTGAACTTCGGGCCTCTTAGTGGGACTCCTAAGACCTTACCACAAGGCCACCTTTAGACACTTCTCATTTTATGCTTTTTTGATGTCAACATAGCTCAAAAATGTTTATATCTCTTATGTTCATTGATATTGTATCTTTGGCCGGCTTGTACGAAAATATAATGCTTATCTAAGTATTTGGATGCCACTTATTGGAGCTTACAAAATGGAGATGAAGATCCATTCATTTAATCTAATAAGCAAGCTTGTCTACACTCTACAGAAACATCTCATGCTTATGAAATGGGAGAACGAGTGCAACTATGTTGGAAAAAGTTCGGGGTTTAAATCATTTTCTTGTACACGGAGTATATTGCTACTGAAATTCGTCATAACACAGCATAAGATATTTCTGTAGAAGCTAAAACGAAACCCACTTTCACTATTACCTAACCTTCACAATTCATATATACATGAAAGATTAATTGAATGTCTTGAAGAACGTGATTTACTTGAAGAAATAAGTATATCGTCATTGCTTTTTATTTGTGTATCTTTTTCTTTTATGTGTTTAAGCATTTTCGTATATTTGCATTCAATTTTGCTCACTAGTGGCATGACCAATTTTTATAATACCACACAGAAAGTGTCTGGGGCTACGTCATCCTCCTCTATGTTGTGCTACAACTATCAAGGGCAATAGTGGTTGGACTGTTATATCCATTTCTGAATTATTTCGGTTGCAGCTTGGACTGGAAAGAAGCTATTGTACTTGTGTGGTCTGGTTTGAGAGGCCCTGTGGCATTGTCTCTTTCTCTGTCCCTTAAGGCAAGTTCTCCTTGATACTTATAAAAGATTTAATAAAAAAGTAACTTCTGAGCCTTGAATAGGTACCCTTTTTTTTAAATTTCATTAAAAATCCATTTCCATCGTTTTGCCACAGTAATCGAGCTTGAAATGTAAACACTGTGATTCAGTAGGACATCCACGGCCAAAATGGAGGATTTTCTCTATTCAAGCAGTAAAATTATGAATTAATTGTGTAATTCTCACAAGGCAGATACAAAGGCTAGAATAAAGGAAATTAGATAAACTCGAATCGATATCTATAATATCTCTAACAGAAGTATATCAATCAAACACATTACAGGTGGTGTTAGAAAATAAGAATAGTTATTAGCACATGGTAAATCCAGTCACCTTAGTGACTTTTCTGCAATGCTTGTTTCTGCTTAAAGCAGGATATTCTTGCTATTTTTAATTTATTAATTATGTTTCATTTGCCTATCATCTCTGATGATTACTAACTAGTTCCTTTCATGTTCGTTTCAGCAATCAAGTGATACATCTGCATACATTACTCAAGAAACGGGAATGTTGGTACTTAACTTGGCTATATTGTATCTTGACATTGTACAAGAGAACTGATAAAAGATTGAATTTATATATCATAGGAGCTTATCTGATAGGTTCCACACTTGTGCAGTTTGTGTTCTTTACCAGTGGAATTGTGTTTCTGACACTTATTGTCAATGGATCAACTAGTCCGTTTGTATTGCGGATGCTAGACATGGATAAGCTGTCTGCAGCTAAGGTACAATTATACACTGTATATGCATAAAAATTTATGCATTGTACTGGGGCCATTCTCAGTAATTTTCACATCACTACTACAAAATGTTACTGTATTTGAACAGTAATTAATCTTTGTGATAGGGGCGGACACTGGATTTCACTAAGTATGAAATGATGAGCAAAGCACTGGAGGCATTTGGTGATCTTGTTGATGATGAGGAATTGGGACCTGCTGATTGGCCTACTGTCAAGAAATATATCACATGTTTGCATGATGCAGAAGAACGTATGTACTCTCATACTGCATTAGAGAATGATAACGATGTTGAGCGCATGCATCTATCGGATATTCGTATACGATTTTTACATGGTAAAAATTAAAGTTGTCTCATGTATTTAGTTTTGTCTATTTGTTATTTTACAATGTTCCTTTCCACACATTTCAATGCAAATGTTAGTGGTGGTAATAACAGCCTATTAATATATGGTTGGGTTGTTTTAGGTCATGTTATATCTCAAATGTGCCAAATCAGAATAAAATTATCTTAATAGGCAACATGTCAAATAGCAAACAGGTACCAAGTCGCCCAAAGTCTCTTGTCAGGAGCTACGATATTATAAATCATTTTATTCAGTGATTTTCCAAACTATTGATAATTTTTACTGTATTTATTTATTTTCTCTTGTGAACATAAACAACGTGTAATCTACTTATAATTAATTTTGAGCTTCAGCCCTATTCCTCCTGACCCTTCTCAACTTGCACTCAGAATTGACCCCTTTTAACCCGGCTCCATTTTGACCTGTGCCATTGTCACTTTAATTGTAAGGTGTGCAAGCTGCTTACTGGGTAATGCTGGAGGAAGGTAGGATAACCAAGTATGCAGCAAACATTTTGATACAATCTATTGATGGAGCACTTGACTTGGTCTCGGCTGAACCACTATGTGACTGGAATGGGTTGAAACCTGATGTTCAATTTCCTAATCATCTTAAGTTTCTGCAAACATGCACAGTTCCCCAAAAGCTTGTGACCTACGTCATAGTGGAAAGGTTAGAATCTGCATGTTACATATCTGCAGCCTTTCTTCGTGCCCATAGGATTGCGCGACAACAATTACATGACTTCATTGGTAATACTCACTCTTTGTCATGTTCAAGGTTGGAAGTTAATATGTTTCTCCTTCCAATTTTCCTTAGTTATCCATACATGTTTTTTTCAATTCATTATATTATAAGTAATTACATTATTATACCTGTACCTCTTTACTATAGGAGATAGTGAAATTGCCCTCACAGTAATTAATGAGAGTGAAAGAGAAGGAAAAGAAGCAAAAAAGTTCCTGGAAGAAGTTCATATTACTTTTCCACAGGTTAGTTAACTTTACGAACTCACATTTAAGGGATATCTACTATAGTTCTTACGCAACTCAAAGATTGAACTGTCACGACTGTCCAAACAGGCCATGCATGCTCAGATCTATTCCATTTGAGGGATATCAGCTATAGTTTTTACATTCCCCAACATGACACTGAGTTAGATTAAATAGAATCTCGCTCTGCACAAAAAGTTTTCTTACTCCCTCGACTGTTTTCACTATGATAGATCTCAACCTTTTTTCATAAAGCTTGGATTCTTTCTAGACTCCCAGAGCGAGGATGAATATTCTCACTCACACTGAAACTTTGCTTTAATAAAGAGTGTGAACCCACACTCTTTTCTTTTCTATATTACTTACACTCCAAACAGACTTTCATCACTTCTATTAGATATTTGTAGTACTACAATTACTACATAACAAATAAACATTTTGCTAGATTGTAAATTAAACCCATAGACGGTATCTGATGAATTAAGATGTGAAATACGAGTTTCACATTAATTCTTATGATAGATAATGGACTTCGCATATAAGTTTATGATACTTATACAAAATAATATATTATAATGATAAGTTTTTTTTTTTTTTTTTTTTTTTTTTTTTTTTTTTTTTTTTTTTGAGGTTTTACGTGTTCTGAAAACAAGGCAAGTAACATATGCTGTTCTCAGTCGACTAAATGAATATGTTCAAGATCTTGAGAAGTCTGGATTATTAGTGGAGAAGGAATTGGCTCATCTTCATGATTCTGTCCAGGTATATTATTCACAAGTCTTTCCTTTAATTAGCCTTGAGTGGCTTAAGGGTCCAAATATAGTATTTTATCTATTATTTTTATGCAGACTGACTTGAAGAAACTTCTACGAAATCCAACTTTAGTTAAGATTCCAAAACTGCATAATCTTGTTAGTGCCAATCCTTTGTTGGGAGCTCTGCCATCAGCAGTCCGTGAACAGATAGTGGGGTCCACCAAAGAGACGACGAAACAGTGTGGTATGGCCCTTTATAGGGAGGGATCAAAGCCAAACGGCATTTGGGTGATTTCTGATGGTGTGGTAAAGGTAATAGTTTGAATCTGCGAGAAACCGCTTGTTACTTGTTGTTTAGTTCATAGGTGATGATGATCAATTAACAAATGTATGTTTTTATTTACTAAAGTGGGCAAGCAACAGAATAAGAAACAAGCACTCCTTGCATCCAACATTTTCACATGGAAGTACTTTGGGCCTATATGAGGTGCTGATTGGAAATCCATACATGTGTGACATTGTTACTGATTCTGTAGTACGTGGTTTCTTTATTGAAGCTGAAAAGATACATTCGGTGCTTGGTTCAGATCATGCTGCAGTTGAAGATTTTCTGTGGCAGGTAATGTGAAAATGAAAGTTTAAATGGAATTATCCTTTGTATCATTTGATCACATAATTATCGGATGATCAGTTCTTACTAGTTATTCCGGTTAATAAAACTAATTACTAAAGGGTTTACTTAATTACTCATATTTCAACCTAGCTAGTCTTCACCTCTTCCCTACAGCCTGTTTTTTTAATCACGTAATAACTTTCTAAACACACTTCAATCCCTATATTATTTTGTGTCATCGTCTTTTAAAAATATTTTAAAGAAAGACAAAGTGTTCTCGGCCGTATTAATATTTAGGACCTGTTTAACATGGTTAATCATTTTTTTAATTATCTCTTTTAGAAAGATAATAACATTTCGATATTGTCATTACAGGAAAGCTCAATCATACTCTCAAAACTGTTACTTCCTGAAATCTTTGAGAAAATGGCAATGCATGAGCTAAGGACTCTTGTAGCAGAAAGATCAACTATGAGCACATTAATAACTGGAGAATGTTTTGATTTACCTCAGAATATGATTGGTCTATTATTAGAAGGATTCATCAAAATGCAGGGTACTTTAGAACTTATTACTGCACCAGCTGCACTACTCCCTTCATATAGTGATGGCAGTTTCCGAGTTTCAGAAATAGCAGGTAAATCAAAATTCATATGCATCTGGAACATTACTTTTGAGATACTACTTTAATATGACTTTATACCTTTCTTGCATAGACTATCATATTTGTCATATGTACATGCATGGACTATGAAAAATCAACTTTTAAGAAATTTTTACCCCATCTCGTATGTTAATATTGCAGTCAAGGCAAACTTGTGAATTTAAATAATTATCTCTCTTGAATTTCCCTTCAAATAATCAGTGGTTTGGTTTCTTTAATTATTCAACTTGATCATGCATTTGGATTTAGGAGTAACATCTGTGAAAGATTATCTTGTTGATTTACCCAAAATTTATCATACATAAATTTAGGTGTGTAGTGGATAATAATATAGTATAATTAGGTACAGGATCCTGGCTTCTTTTTGTCTTATAAATCAGAAAACATGTTTGAATGTTAGGATAAATTAGGGACACTTGTGATATAAAAAAAGGATACAGAAATGATGCCTAAACCATATATGGAACCAAACTAGATGAGCAAATTTGGTTTGTATTTTGAATTGGCATGTGATATAGAAATGTTTCACACATTTGACTGAAACAGCATAAAGGCTAATCTGTATTTATAATTATTGAAACAGCATAAAGGCTAATCTCATTATTGTTTTCGGTTTTTTGCTGCTGCTGATTAGTTGAAACGAGGGCTAGGGTGATAATCTTTGACGTTGCTGGATTTGTAGCCAGTAGAGCCCATAATAGGAGGACATCTTCATTAGTATCACATGGTAGAGATAACCCTCCAAGCTCCACAACAAGAGAGTGTGGTAGTTTAATGAGTTGGCCAGAGGGCCGTACTAAGTCTCGGCAACATCTTGAACATCCTAGTGAGATTGATCAGCACGGAAACAACTTTTCGGCTCGCGCAATGCAACTAAGCTTGTATGGAAGCATGGTATGTTCATTCTTGCCTTTTTGAATGTTTTGTTTCACCTGTGTACCATATATTCAGTTGTTTACCAATATAATTTCTTTCTCACCGCTCTAGAGTATACATTTGATTTTTTATAAAAATATGCAAATTGTAACCATTGATGGACGAAAATCGTTAATATGTTAGCACTAAATGGTAAAAACAAGGTACACTGCATTTATCATAAGGAAAGAACAGTAAATTGCATTTTTATTTTTCAGTTTTCATTATCAAAGCTTGTTTTTTAGTTAATTTTACTAAACCGCCCGTTATGAGATTTATATAAAAATACACCTGAAAAATTGTAAAGATATTATTGTTAGTATTCCAGAAATTTAACAGAATTTCACGACGAGTCACACTTCAAACTTGGTTGCTAAATAATCACATATTCAATATAGTGAAACTTGAGGCTGACTTTAGTTACATGATTACTCAGATATTTGATGAAAGACACAGTCCTCGTACTTCTTCAAATGTACTAGGGAAGCAACCTAAGGAGCCATCTCTGAGAATTAGCAGATCTTATACAAGGGTCTCGCCAACAGAGAGCCAACGGCTCATTTCGGTGAAATCGGAAGGTCCTTATACCGTGAGAAAGAACGTGAATGTGGGAGAAATAGCAAGAGAAAGTCTTATAGCTTCACATGAGAACTTAGGCACAATTGATACTTTTGATATGGATTACTCGAGTGATGAGTTTGGTGCCTAGGATGATATCTTTTCCCCGAACTCCCTAAGCTCTCTATCTGTATACTTCACCATGTAGATGTGAAAATTATATTATCAACTAAATTGAAAATAAACTAAACTAACTAGGGGTGTTCATGGTTCGCGTAATAAACCGAAAACCGAACCGAACCGAATAAAAAAAAAAAAACCGAACCGAACCGAATAAAAAAAAAAAACCGAACCGAATTTGTCAAAACCAAACCGAACCGAATTAAAAAATCGGTTTTTGGTTTGGATATGGGTTTGGTTATCTGAACCGAAAACCGAATTTATATATATATATATATATATATATATATATATATATATATATATATATATATATATATATATATATATAATGTGCATTAAAATTTTATATTAATATAAAATACACTTTTTATACTGGAATTTTTTTTTTGCCAAAAATATATATAATTAAATATAAAAAAAATATAAATAGTGTAATTCAAGTGTAAAATTCGGTTTTCGGTTTTGACCCATAACCGAACCGAACTTTGGTTCGGTTCTCGGTTCGGTTCGATCATAGATATTTTCGGTTCGGTTTGGTTTTCGGTTATGAGTTATGACACAAAAATTTTTTTTAACCGAACAACCCGAACTGAATAAACCGATTAATCGAGAATCTAATCGATGAACACCCATAAAACTAACCCTAGCAACTAAATGGGCCGAACCCAACGGGCTTGTGGGCTTTTATTATCTAACATCATCTCTTAAACTCACAATGTTGTAGCAGTAAACGTTGAGAGTTTGTCAAACACAAAATAAACAAAAAATTGAAAAAAAAAAACGAACGAGAGTGTCACAGAGTGCAAAGTCGGTGCTAGACAGAGTCTCAATTTGACGCGATTTAAACTCTAACAAGGCAACGATAGTCAAGTCTGAAACAAAGCAACATAATTAAGGAGATGAACGAGAGTAGATGACAAAAGTAGATGAAGAACACAGGTAGACACACAAGCAGAGCAGGTGTAGACAGAGCAACAAGGCATAGATAATTAGGTAGGGGAAAAGAGTAAAATTGACACACACACAGAGCCAAGCCACACTAATAGAGAGAAGAACTAGAGAATATAACCAAATGCAGAACTAGGTGAAATCAAAGCGAAACCATACGGAACCAAAACATGTTGATACCGAGACGCAACTTATAATTACACGAGACTTGATGATTAGTTAAGACTATTGCACCACAATCACTACACAAAACTAATTTCCAATTCAATACCGATATCGATACCAATACTAATACGAAACTATTAACCATTACCAATAAACGGATGACCAAGCCGTATCAAACCCAATTTACCAACAATCGGCTAAATTAATACATAACTCCACTCAGTATGGATTCTATAAATCCCTCGGTGAAATTGTAGATCTATATATGTGTCTAGAAGCTACAATCCGAAAATCATCAAAATCCAACGATTAACGAATATGCAACGTGAAATCTCCTATGGTTGTGTAGAGATGGACGAACTTAGAACAAAGCAACAAAAAACCAAACGAGGTCCACAGTAAACAAGATCCCTCAGAACCTCAACAAATAGTCGACGACCGGAGGATTACTAATCATGAGGGACTGTATCTAATGCCATGTAGAAATCAGAAGGAATACCGAAAATTATATTATCAGATTCACTAAACAAGATTAAAGGATAAATAGAAAATAAGCTAAACTAACCCTAGCAATTTATTATCTAACACACCCTTCATTCATTTAGCTATCTTCCCGTTTTTCATTAATGGTGCTCGTAGAAAGTACCAAATGAGTAGCTTTCTGTATGTAAGCCTTTCTAGAGACTATTAATTGTAGTTACATTCTCTATACGCTACTATAGTGCCTGCGCAGACCAGTTTTTTTTTTTAATATAATCTCGCGGACCCAGCGATTGGGCTTATGTTGGCCTATCAAAATGACCACCAACTAGCCCCCCACCATTTTAGTTACTATGTTTCGTAATGTACATATACGTTCTTATCTACACAAACCGCCCGTCGACACTTTTCCCTACGCACTCCATTGTCATAGACTTCGTCTTCTACATCTAACAAGGTTAGCTATTGCGTGATTATGTTTGTTATTTCATGCTTTTTTCGTACCTTCTTTTTGGTGCACGTTGTTTTTGCATGTTATTGTACTGACTGTCTTATTTGTTCATATTAATATGCATTCATTTTACTCTATACCTGTCACCATGGTTCTTGGCTGTTGTTTTAGAAACTTTGTTGTTTGTGTTACACGTTGTGTTGCTTATTATTAATTGTACAATATGAAAATAAAAAGAAACTTTGTTATTTGTGTTACACGTTGTGTTGCTTATTATTAGTTGTACACTATGAAAATAAAAAGAAAAGCTGTGCCAAAAAAAAATGTTCCTCAAATAATCCTTTGTTTTTTCGGATATCGCATTCGGCTTAATTCCAATCACACCAACAACATGTAGTTCACACACACAAAAAAAAAAAAAAAAAAAAAAAAAAAAAAAAAAAAGTCCTAAAACGCCCAGCCGCAACACAGTGGGCAACGAATCCCAACTTAAAGCATGGTGTTGTACACTTTTTATTCACAAGCCAAGCCTGTTGCATAATAAACATTGTAGTATGATTAAAATTAAAATGAGTAACTTTCGTGTGTAAGCCTTTCTAGCTTTTCGATTGCGCGGAGGGAAGAAGGGTACCGGGGAGAGGAAGAGGGTCTAAACCTTCATAATACATGACAAGTCAAGTCTTATGTCATATAGAACACCAACACATAGAAATAGGAAAAAAGGCCGGTGCTTTTATTATGAAAAGTGACGAACTTATATGGACACAAATCCAAAGTTGATCTGTGCTTGCAAGTCTCAGCATCACATTTCACCACATCCGAAACTTTAAGATCCCAAAACTTGAGGGCATTTCCATAGTTACAAAGAAAATATGTTTTTGGCTTCTACAAACTACCAAATATGACATCAATATGACGCTAGTTTTCGTTCAGGCTTCATAAAACATACCGACCTCTATACGCTGCGGAAGTGGCACTCCCAAAGTAGGAATCCCAGACCTACAATTACTATGCATAAATTCGTAAAATGCAAGCATGAACCTATCGAACCATGTACAATTCTTACTTATATGAAATCTCGTCTTCCCACGAACATGAACAACAGCAGCATCCTGTGCCTCATTTAGATCAATCATTTCTTGCTCTTCCAGAGGAACTGCTCTTGGATTCTCATTGGAATACTGCATAATATGATCCTGCAAGCTAGCAATAATGTGCGAAACAATGTCTCCTTGAAGATTAAGTGAATCAGCATACCCATACTGGATCAAGCACCCGTAGACACCTTTGAGACCCAATCGTTTTACAACAAACCGCTCATTGGGTGCAACTTTGGGAACCAATAGGTATCTCAGCGTTGTAAACACGGTTACTTTGTGAATTGATCTCATGTTCTTGATATAGTGACCCAAAACAGGCGTGAATCCATCTTGAATGTTGGTGTAAAAGAAGCAGAGTCCGGGAACCCTTTGAACACCCGGGTCTGAAAGGAGAAGTTTAAGCCTGTCCATGTCTATTTTGTGGGCTAACTCATATTCCATCTTTCTTTGCCTGCCGTAGAACCAACCAAACATAATGAAAGCAAGGATTAATGAGATGGCAAATGGAATCCATCCACCTTCTTTGATTTTGGTGAAAACAGAGCTCGCGTAAACGCCTTCCATTGTCAAGAAGATGAAACAGAAGAGAGCAACGAGAACTGAGGGGATTCTCCAAATTACGATCATCACCAATGTTAGTAATAGAGTGGTAATGAGCATGACTAGAATGATCACAACACCTGCAAATGACATTACATGATTGGTACATGGTATAGAACAAATAGGAACAAATACAGTGCTATCATAAAATAGCCGCAGCAAAAATAAATATGAAAACAAATGTCACTGTGAAATTAAAAACACTGTTGCAATTTCTATTTCAGATAACCAACCTTGTTTTCATCCACAAAAATCCTAAAACTCCCAAAAAAAAAACTGATTTAAGGTAATATACCAGGTCGGCATGCTGACATGGCGGTACCTTTGAAAATGTTGATTTTCATATGTTACCACTGGAAATGTTAACAAAAATAAGACTACCAGTGAGGGTTATCTTAAATTGAAATTTCTTTATTAAAAGTAACCGGTTACCTGGAATAGAAATTGAACAAGAGTTAATTACCAAATTTACCCAAATTTCCAAGTTTAAAAAAATATTCACATGCTGAATTTGTTTCTTATTGTTTTAACATGTAGTCTAACACTTCAAAAAAGACCGAGTGTCAAAATCAGTTTCATAACCTTATATAAATTAACAAATGTTTCACTCTGGATGTGTATAGAAGAGATTTTAATACCGCAAACCCTTATTACAAAGAACCATGAGGAATTGATATGTTTAAACATATTACGAAATACAAAATGCAAGGACTAAAGGGGGTGGGGCATACCAAAGGCGTTCCCAATTTCTTTTCCATCCCCAAAAATAAGTATGACAGCAACACAAAGAACCATGAGGGTGTAATTTGTTTCTGGGGAGTAAACTTGGCCCTCATTGCTGGAGGATGTATGCACGATCTTGATCCGAGGGAAATAATCCAATACCACAGATTGTTTAATGACAGAAAAGGTGGCTGATATCAGAGACTGACTGGCAACAATAGCTGCTGACGAGGCTATAACAAACATAGGCCAATATAACTTTGTTGGTATGAACTTGTAAAACCCATCATCATGGTGATTTGGGTTCTGGATCAGGTAAGCTGTCTGTCCCGCATATGTAAGAACCAACGATGGGTATATAAATGATAAAAACGCAATCTGTCAAGAGTTAAAAGAGTGTTAAAAGCACTTTATGTAACTAAACAATGAAAACCAAAGACAAGAATACCTGAATGGACCGTCTGTCGAAATGACCAAGATCGGCAAACAACGCTTCAGAGCCTGATTGTAAGAATAAAAAATAAATACTTCCTTTTACAGGTTTTATATGGACAAGGTGTATATAAAAGGTAACCGCCTTGGTTGCATTTCTATTTCAGATTTTCAGGTAACCAGCTAAATTGGCCCTAAAAAACCTTATATTTGGAAAAAGTTCTGTTTACAGAAATGAAAAATCTTGTAAGCACATAAGCTGAAAAATACCACCCAACAGAGTCACTACTAGTAGTGTATGTGCCATAAAAAAGTCAGCATGGTTGTTTCTGAAAATTTGAGGGTTTTATCGAACATACTGAAAGCTTGTGGGTTTTATCAAAAATATTGGGGATCTTTTTCTGGGTGTATATTAAAGTTTTTTTGAAACATTAAGCTGCTTTTTGGGGCAAAAGATTTGATTATACCCGAAACAGAAACTTTGCCACAATTGATTACCTTTTTATGCGATTAAACATTTTTTATATTACCACAAGTCACTACTACTAGTGTATATCTTATGACTTGCAAGAGCAGGAATTCAAATTATCTAAAGCATAAAGTTTTAATGGAATATATATAAATAAGTAGGAGCGGTATGTACATTATGTAAACTGCCCTCATTATACATCAGCTTAAATTAGTTGTCTCAAAAAGAAACTTATGAAGAAAAATGTGTGGAAACCACAACTTACGAGAACTCACCTGTTATGCAAAGGACCATACCATTAAGCAATAGCCAGCCCTGATGGCCATTCCTCGAAAAAAATGTGAATATGTAGTGTGGTGATATTGCCTTAAAAATGCTGGGATAATGATGGATGACGTTGTAAATGCCAATAATTGGAGTAGTCAACGTCCAAGTGCCCATGATGGGGGAGAAGAGAAAGCTCACTCGTGCAGTTCCATATTTTTGAACCAAGAATAGAGCAACAAGAACCAGTGCAGATAAGCCTTCCACCAGAGCTAAAAATTGACAGGCAAAAATCACAAATAGCCAGATAAAAAGGTTTTTATAAATGCAAAAAATATAGTTGACCAAAAAGTCAAACCATTGATTCTTTTTAATTTGATCAATCAGTAAGGTTAAAAAAATCTATAGATCAAGTTAACATGACAAACTCATGGAATTACTTATGCATGGGTCGATTCGGGCTATTTTCATCTCAACTAATCAAATGGGTCAAATTAATAATTAATTAAATGCAGTGAAACAGGTAGTAAGTCAGCCAGTGGAGTACTGTAATGCATTAAACCACTTAATCATTTTGTTCTAGAAAATAAATTCTTATAGAAAAGAGAATTATATTGGTAGTAATTTGACATGCTAATTGTGTGAAGAACTGAAAAAATGTTAGAAGACATCAAAGGAAAGGATGTCAAAGTCAAGCCAACAAGATCTGACCCATTTCGACATATTCCAAAAAAAATATCCATTTGACCCATTATCCAACATGCAAATTTTGCCACCTCTATCACTATAGAAACATTGGATGTTTAACATTCTAATGTAATCTCATATCTTTTATTCAAATTTATTCCTTGAAAAGCTACCCCAATGTGCTTTCAAATTACGTTAGCACAATGGATAACTTGAGCCACAGAATGCTTTCAGAGTACATAACATCACAGTGCATTAATCACGATAAGAGCTACTTATTGAACAACGAGCACAAATAAAAATCGCTTAAGAACTCGACTTATGGAAGAGATCCAAGAAAAATAAGACATAATTCTATTTATTGCTTTCAAGTGAGCTCAATTAGTTTGTGATGCAGGGCATGTTCGAGCTCCAACTCTTCTCGCTTAGCCGCCGGTTCTTCGGTCAACATGTGAAGTCAAGTGTTTTAATGATTCGAGAAGATTGAAGGGTAAAAAACGACAATGTATAGTTGTCGTTGTCTATCTTTTAATATTTGCATCTATCTAAATTTTATAAAAGATTTGTTTAGATTTATGAAAGTTATATTGTTTCCTTATTTTAGTTATGGTAGAGATTATTAGCTTTCTCTTCAAGACTATTTTAAAACTATAAGTAAATGTAATAGGTTTAGGTTTTGAAAGAAGTTATGATGAATTGAATTAAAGAGTGTTTCTCTTGAAGTCCCGTTTGGGCCTTTGAGGGAATGATGCAAGGCATGTTCGAGCTCCCGCTCCTCTGACTTAGCCGCCGGTTCTTCGGTCAATGTGTTAAGTCATGTGATTATTTCGAAGAGATTGAAGGGTAAAATGACAATTTATAATTGTCGTAATCTATCTTTTAATATTTGTATTTATCTTATTTTATTAAAGATTTGTTTAGATTCATAGAGTTATTTTGTTTCCTTATTTTAGTTTTAGTAAAGATTCTTAGCTTTCTTACTAAGACTCTTTTTTATTATAAATTGTAATCGTTTTAGGTTGTAAAGGGATGATGATGAGTTATTAAGAAAAGAAAAGTTTCTCTTGAAGTACCGATTGGGCACCCTTTAAGGGTTTATGCAATTTCCTTTGTTTGTTGTTCTTTGTGTGGTTTCTTTCATTCACAACGGTTCTGCCATCACACTACTTCACACATTGACCGAAGAACCAGCGGCTAAGTCAGAGGAGCGGGAGCTTGAACATGCCTCTCATCAGTTTGTGTGCCTTTGAACTTACATTTGCTGAAGTCTGGAAAAGGACCCCTGATGCCATCCATTGCTGACAACACTGATAACATATATGAAAGAAAACAAAAGGTCATTAGAAGATGAAACTAGAATGACGTTTTGCTTGCCACCCTAAAGTCTACAGGAAAATATGTATTGTTTCCTTTTCAAATGTCTATTGTTAGAAGGTGTCCACTGCCTGCTTTCAGCTTAGACAGTAAGATACATGACTTGTTTTATACAAACTGAGTAGAGATATAAGCAAACAAACCTGAAATGGCAGGGGTAAGTATGCCATCACCAATCAACATACACATGCCAAGTATTGCTATGAAAAATAATACCCTCCTGGCAATTAAACTCCTCTCGATAAACATTCCAAGCTTACTTTGCTTTTTAAATCCTTGATGCATGTTATTATGTGAAAGGCTTGATTGTGAATTGACATTTCCTGAAGTAATAGCTCCAATGTTCAAATGCCTGCACAGTAATGAATATAGAGCAAATGTACCACCTGGCAAGCACATCATTCACAAGTCAAAAATTCTGGCACCAATAACTTAACCTCTTAAACATTCATTTGAAGCAATTTAAGATCAGAACTGCAGAGTATCCACACACAGATTAAAAAAGAAAAGATCACAAATTAACATGATTTCAAAAAGTGCCCTCATGCAGGCTGTAGCTCTACAATGATACTGTAAATGTATATCAGATTCTCGGCAGTGTGCTTTCTATTTCATGTTGTGGAACACTTGAATTGGAAGCAAGTTTGCGAACAGGGAACACCAATTACACCTATTCCATACCAAATGCCATTTTGTAAATTTCAAGAGTATTTTTGAGCTAATGACTACCAATTTCTTACATTTTGCATTGCTTAGAGTGTCCAACCAAAAAAAAAAAAAAACCCCCCATTGTTAGCTAGTTTCCTAATATTCTGGTTAGCCATTAGATCAGTTGTCATCTAGGTTGAGAAAGCTTTAAGCGTCGTAAATTAATAAATTTAAATAAACTTAGGGTGCGTTTGGTATCCCACTATAAGAATGAATTTATGACTTTGAAAGTCATTAATGTTGTTTGGTTGGTTATGGGGCGCACCACAATGGAATGAGGATACCCATGATATGTGGGTTTCCTCATAGGAGTATGATTTGGTGGGTATGCGGATACCCATGAAAAGTGATATCTACATACCCATTTCCATTCCACTCTATTCTCAAACCTATACCTATAGTGATTCCATCAAGCATACCAAACGCACCCTTAGTATTTCATCATTACCATAATTGCGCTACAATATACTAGGGCCTACATGGACTGGGTTTTCTTCTTTTATTAGCACTTAAGCTAAAGTGAAGTGCTCAACAATACTGGAATGAGGCTACAATTGTATTTGTCGAGGCATGGGCAAATCTAGCTCATAAGCAGGGTATGAAAATAGTATTATCATGCAGTGCAAGAAAACAAAATACTGAAAAAGCTTTTATTGTGGTGGAACAAATAGGCAAGGAACACAACATACCTTCACCCTGATCATCAGCCTTCAGAGCTATGCATGCATACTTGACAACTCCAATCAAAGTAAGAGTCCAGAACATGATGCTGTAGATACCCAAGTAGTCATCTGTTGTTGGAGACTTTAATGCCATTGAAGGATAGACATAAAGCGGAGAAGTAACAAGCCCTCCAAAGACAACTCCTAGTGACTTGTAAGCGAGCAATAGAGGACTATTACCCTAAATCAAGACATACAACTTTACATGCAAGTAAAATCAAGGAAAGAACATGCAAGGAAAATAAACTTCCAGTTCCAGATGTAATGTCTTAAACTAACTTTTGTTGGACCATAATTGTAAAAGTCTTGTTGGACAAAGTAACAAACAAAAAGCCTAAGGGCTAAACTAGTTAGTTAGTTTATAACCGAATAGCGGTTAAAGTTAGTTATGGTAGTTATAGTTAGTTAAAGGTAGTTATGGAAGTTAGTTAATTCGGTTGTACCTTTACCGAATAGACATGATGGTTCGTGTGAACCTCTATATAAACAGATGTATGTATTAGTTGTAAAGTGTGTCAAAATAACAATGTAACCATGTTATGTTGTAAGTAATATAGAATCAATTCTTGTAAATCTTGTTCATAATATCGATCCTGGAATCATCAAACAACCTGTGTATCAACTTTAGCATATGGAAGAGAAGGAAAAAAGATCAAGCTCTTGTTCAGAACAAGGATAACCTTTAGACATTGTACTCGACTTCCACTTTTTATTTGTTATGCAGATCTAAGATACTTCAGATTGTAGATATTTAAAGAGAACAAGTGCCTATATACGATTGTTTTCTGACACTCATCAAGTTCAAGCATGCGTGCTATTCATGCCAAACTTCCTATATGTAAAATCTCAATTCCAGTCTTCAATTGTGGCTTGTGTACGTATATCAACTAGCTCAGAGCATCTGTCTTTGATTGTGCATAGATATAATCCAATGTATTATCTGATTCCCTACATGTTATTCCAACAGCAAAGTTCAGTCTCAGACTTGCTGATGGCCCTAGACCCAAACGCTAGTGTCACTAACTCTAGTTGAAGCTTGTTTCTTGCTTAGTAATAACATATTTATCTGTATTTGGTCTGTACATAGCAGATATGGTCTTAGGAGTAGCCTGGTTGGCAAATTTAAGCAAGTACAACAAAGGAGACAACCATGCTTAACCCGGTCAAGATGGTCATAAGAAACCTTTTTGCACTACAAATTCCTACTTTAAGCAATCTTGCTGTTCACAGACCACAACCATCTTTAGTTAGAGACCAATAGAGTTTCAATCCTAGGAGCGAAAAAGTTTGGATCCCGCTCTTGGCTACATTAAACTATGGAATAGGTTACTCTACTACTTTTTTTTTGTTCGTTTAAGTCACTCAACTTATAAAAAAACAACATTTAGATCACTGTCTAGCAGCGATATGAACATATAATTTTGATAGGTTAGGGTAACATAAATGTCAACGAGTGAAGAAAAAAAAAATACTCGGTAGAGTAACTTAAACCCAAAGCGCAATGAAATCCATCCATGCAGGGGCGAAACCAGAACCAAATATGACCCTGGTTCTCAAATTTTTTGAACCGTAACATAGAAACACATTTCGAATTGACCGGGTGCATTAAAGATGCATGTTGGAAAAATTAATGTATTTTTTCAAAAATTAACTCTACATCAAAATAAATCCCTGGGTGTCCTAGGACCAGCAGGAACCCCTTGTTTCCAACCCTGCATCCATGTGTATTAATTAACCCCAATTACTCCTATTAAAAAATAAACTAGTGTGACAAAATAAAACATGCATTAACTAAAAAAAAAAAAAAAAAAAAAAAAGACGACCTGTTGTTGGTTGCACGTACTTGCGGTGGCGGTGACGGTGGAGGAATTGCCGTCGACAGTGACCAGAAGGTCGTCACCAGTGGGACCCACAGTCACTGCATCCATTAAAAGGTCACGTGAGAGGTTCAGGGGCTGTTTGGAATTGCTTATTTAAAAAACACGACACTTGTTTGATATTGTTTGATACAGCAATAATAATCACATAATCAATTTTCTGTTTGCAAACTGGATTATATATAATACATTATGATTATGATTATGACGAATCACCAAAGTTGACATTGATATATGTTACTATATACAGTAATTATCATAATTCAATTTATTAAAATATAATATAATTAATTTTATAACTATCCACATTCACGATTAAAAAAGATTCTTAAAATTTATACTTTATTCTTTAAAATTACTGAGATCCATATTTTTCATACATTCAATTAACAAATTATAGTTATCATTTTTTATCAAAATTAATAAAAACTCATTTTCACCTTTTTTTTTTTTAAATAAGATATTTTGCAAACCGTAAATCATTAAGTGATGAAAAATACACTATCGCGGCGAGAATATTTTTATCTTTCAGTAGACAGGCAATTCGATATACTTTCGATGAACCTTTTTGGTGTTAAAATTTGTGTCTTAAAAAATCACACATGATTTGTATGTTAGGAATCGCAAGTGATTTTATAAAATCACATTTGATTTGAAAAAAGCAAATTACATATGATTTCTCCAGACGTAAATTTCAACACTTATAAAAAAATTTGAAAAAAAAAAAAGTTCCTCGAAAGTATATAGAAGTGCCCTCTATAGATAGATAATTTAATTCTCGTCGTGATAGTATATGATTCTTTTCGTGTAACGATCAATGATTTACGAGATAATTTTTTTTTTTTAAATGGTGAAAGTCTACATTATTATTATTATTATTATTATTATTATTATTATTATTATTGATCAAAAATTGGATGACCAAAATTGTTTCAATGGATCTTTAGAGAATATTGGATGCACATTGAACTTTTCTCAAAAAATACAAATCTTTTTTTTCCCCACATACAACGACTCTTAAAAAATAAATAAATAAAGACAAAAATACACCGTTGGTTCCTAAACTTTTCAGAAAACATCGCCAGGGCCCCAAACTTGGGAAAATCGTCGCGGTGAGTCCAAAACTCAAGTTTTTGAGGTCGATTGCGTCCCTCGCCCCGTAATGGTCAGCTCAATGTCCCGTTATATGTCCTAAAATCCCGTTATCCGTTTCGTTTGGAGGGTACACTCGTCTTTTTACCGAGTCGCATTTTTCTCTCTCTCTCGATGTACTACACAGCAAACGTCTAATCCATTTTTTCGCCATTATGTCTAATATAAGTAGGTCGTGTACTCATTGCTCATCCTCAAACTTGTTTTGGAAGCCTACCCAAGAAACCATAATGTAATGTCACTCACCAAATCTAATAATCTAAGTAATAAATTAACAAGCTCCAACCTTGGCTTAACTCTATGGCAAATGAGAGAAGCACCTTACTTTGATGACCATCAGAAAGAGCTAATGTATGCTATCAGGAGATATGGTAAGTGTTTTTGGTGATAATCGTTTACAATGATATGTATTTTAAAATTGTTTTATGGTATTTCCATTTAAGGTAAGATAATCGTAATAGTGTTTTGTTATGTGTTTCAACAACTAGTCGATCTGGTGCGTTTAACATGAGGTTTCATCGCAATGGCTTATTCAAAAACTGGCCAAGGAGGATCTAAGAAGGAGGTAAGGAATGTCAGGTGATTTTGTTGAAATGAATGAGGTATCGGTTGAAGAAATGGATGCTCTGATGACCGAAATCGGTTATGCAGATGGAGAAACCAATTACTACTATTTTGTTAAGCCTGGTAGTACATTGGGTGATGGCTTATATAGTTTTCGTGAAGCTGTCAATCTTGACCTGTTGAAAGACATTGTCAAAGACCATAAGTTGATAGATGTGTATGTTGAAATAGGTAAGACTAGGTTAGAGTTGTCAGAGATGTCCCCACAATCTATTGAGACTGTATTTTGGGAGATGGATGAATCTAGTAGAAAAGTAGCTAGTGCTGATATCTAATTGTGCTGTAGACGTTTGGTTCTAGATGACTTTGATAATGAGCCAGTCCTTCAGCCATTATGCAACTTACAAAAGTACCTATGGACTTCGATTATCTTGGGGAATCTAGTGAATTGCCACACATTGAGCCCATTTTTTCAACTCTTGACATGTCTTCCTTTGCCAGCCAACCTATTGATAATAGTGAGGGTGCGTTAGTACTTATTGATAAGGATAATAGTTTTCAGGACCTTGATAATTTTGAGGTTAATCTGTTCCGAGCGACTCATGATAAGCCGTTAGAGAAAGTAGGAAGAGCACTTGTTGATGCCAATAACAGCTTTGAGGAACCTGATGTGGATGTCACTCTATTCCAAGTGACTCAGGATAAGCAGTTAGAGAAAGTAGGAGGAGCAACTATGGGTGGCAATAACATGGAAGATGAGGCTGATGTTGATATCACTCTGTTCCAAGTGAGTGAGACTAGTCACTTAAGCAATGTAGGTGATGACACAATTCTGGAAAATGAAAATAATATTTGTGAGGAGAATGATGTACAACTTGCTTTGGTCCAAGGGATTCAGAGTCCTCAGTTAGGCAACGCATGAACATCTACTAATATAAGTGATGACATGAATTTGGAAACTGAGTTACCTGTGATGGACGATGATGTCTTTTACATTGCTTATGCTTCTGACTCAGACATAGGGAACTCTGGGGTGCCAAGGGTTAGGCCTGTTGGTAACAGTGTTTATGAAACATTCTTTTACTTTGGTCAAGGCTTTAATAGTGCAAAACATGTGAAAGAGAAGGCAAGAGAGCATTCCATAGAAACAAGAAGGGAGATGCTTTTTCAAAAGAATAACAAAAGAATAATAAGGGTCAGATGTGTGGGTTGTGTTCCACTATCAGGCCCAATTGAAAGTGTTGAATAGACTTCACTAGAATCCGTGGATTGGTTTGAATTTGTTTTATTATTTTTTTTGAGATAAAGTTAAGGTCAAAATGTTTGAGCGCCCTTGATTGCAAACATGTGTGTAGATCATTATATTTTCAGACTGTCCAAGCACCTTTTTCACCATCCCTGCCGACAAGCAACAACCATAGGCATTGAGGGACCTCTAACAAGAGAATTCAAGAGACTGTATGTTTGTTTAGGTGCATTGAAGGAAAGATTTAAAGCTTATCAGATACAGTTGTTGGGGATAGATGCTTTTCCTATTGATGGTCCTTTGAAGGGTCAACTTCTAACAGTTGTGGGAATTGATAACAACAATGGTATATACCCATTAGCTTATGCTTTTACTGAATTAGAAAATACAAGATCATGGACTTGGTTTCTTCATTGTTTATCTGATGATCTTGAACTTGAGCAAAACTCCATCTTCACTTTTGTTAGTGACATGCAAAAGGTACTCCCTTAAACTTGTAATGATTTCAAGTTGCTTTGTTTTTAAACAGATACTAAATATATGTGTTTTTGTGTAGGATATTATTGAAGCATTAAGAGAAGTTTTTTCAAATGCGGAGCACAAATTTTGTCTTAGAAGCATTCATGAGCATATGAAACTTCATTGGAAAGGTAGGGCCTTCAAAGACCATCAGTTGAGATGTGTAACAGCCTCAACTTTTGTACAGTTTGAGAAAGCTATGGATGCTTTCAAGATATTTAGTCAACCTGCCCATGCTTGGTTAATCAGATACCACCAATCCATTAGTCGAGGTCACAATTCACATGTAAGTCATCTATTTGTGTAACTTAATTGGTATATGTTAAAGTACTCTGAAATGTATAAGTAATACAACTTTGTTTGTCTTGTTTTAGAGAGACCTCATTATGATGTGTTACTTAATAACATGTGTCAAGTGTTTCATAAAAAATAATTGAGGGTATAAACAACCAATTATTACAGCCTTAGAATACATTAGGGAATACTATAAGAAGAGGATAATGCATGTTATGGTGGTCATTGAGAAGAGTAATGGGCCACTAACACCAACTGCAGAACACATGTTAGATGGTATTAAGAAAGAGGCTGTCAGGTATAAGGCTTTATGGAATGGGGGAGACAAGTTTCAGGTTAGTGGACCATGGGGAGACCAATGTATAGTTAATGTTGTAGACAAGTCTTGTACTTGCAGAAGATGGGAGATAACAGGTTTACCATGTAGACATGTTGTTCCACAAATTGGAATATGGCTCTAAATGGACAACAAGTAGGAGCTGTGGAAACATGGGCTCATCCTTGCTATTATCTTAACACTTGGGAAGCAACCTACAAACACCATGTCCAACCCATAACTAGCAATGAGCATTGGGAAAAATCATCTGTGCCAACAACAATTGTTCCACCAAAACCACAAACAAATGCAGCTAACTCAACTAGTAAAAAGAGAGTACGGTTAGCTCCTGAAACTGAAGAGATTGTGAAGAATGGTAAGTTGTCTAAGGCTTGGAAGAGTGTAAAGTGTAGTGTTTGTGACATTGCTGGACACAACCGAAAAACATGTCTTGGCTATGGTGGAACTCAAAGTAGTCAAACTAGCCGTAAACAAACAAGTTCAAGTGCTAAGGGAAAAGGTAAACAAGTACCTCAAAAGGTTGCATCAAACAAGACACATCCTACATCTAATAAAGTGGCAGCAGATAAACAAGCTGAAGGTACAGGTGTTGTTGAAAGTCAAGATGATGTAGTTGAAGGAACTTGTATGCAATCTGGAATTCAAGATCAAGCTACTCAGGATGTTGCAACAGACAAAGAATGTGAAGTTGCAAGTGTTCAATCTGAGAGTCAAGATCAAGCTATGGATGATCCCAGCATACATGATGAATCTCCGTGTCAATCCCAGCAACATGATCAATCATAGTCCCAATCTTAGGTCCATTCAAGTAGTGTGCAAGCAGTTTCTGTTTCATCCTAGCCTACTGCACGAAGAGTGACTAGGCAGCAGGCTGCAATGGATAGAATGATGCCCTCACCATAGGTCAATTCTGTTATGCTAATGAACTAGACAATATTTCTTTATGTTTGCTATAGACAAGTTATTTACTCTAATTATCATGCTTTGAAAAGCATGAAATTTTATGCATTTGGAATTATATCCATTTGCATTATCTATGGAACCATGTTATGTTTCTCTATTTTAATTGTGTGCATAATTTGCATCTTATGTGGACTGTATGTTATAGCAAAGTCTATGACTGCATCACCTTATATTGCAAATTGATAAAGGCAAAACTAACCAAAGCTAAAACTTCAGAGCAATGTTGACAATTAAAAGTCAAATCTAACCAAACTCATAAGCATTTGCATAACCATAAGGTCAACTCAGCAAAAGAACACAATTCATATCAATGTGGGAGACAAAGTAACTACCATTCAAGAGAATCTAAAGTTAAAATATACTACATAATAGTTTGGTCAAGGTTCTAACACTACCATGATGGCCTAACAGGTAATTACATTTCCATATAACACAAAACACGACCATCATACATTAAAGATAAAAAGTTAACCAAGCTGCTTGTTATGTGCAAAATAGGGTTTTAGTGGTACATTCTCACAATAAGACACCTTATGAGCATTTTAGATGTAGATCTCCTACCTTTGATTTGATGGAAAATCAGATGAGGGTTTCTTTGTTGGGTACTCTATGACAAGTAAAGCATTTAGGGTATACAACTTAAGAACTAAGAGGGTAGAGGATAATCTGCATGTAGAGTTTCTAGAGAATAAGTCTAATACTGCAAGTGTAGGTCCAGAATGGCTGTTTGATCTTGATTCTTTAACCAAAATCTATGAACTATGTACCAGTTATTTTAGGTACAGATACTAATGTTTGTGCAGTTTCAGAAGAATATGTTGATATAGATGAACCAAGCATGGTGAAAGAACTAGATCAAGATCACATTCAGATGCATGTTGATCATGACAGTTATGAGTTTGATTCTTCTTCAAAGAATGATGATCCACCATCCTCTAGTTATGATGCAAAGGAGGATGATGCAAATGTGAATAATGCAGATCAAGTGGATGATCAATAGAAGGAAACTCCTGAAAGCAGTACAAATGGAAAATAGTACTGCTGAGCCAAAAGATTGTACTGCTGGACCAAATTTCAACACTGTTACATATGAAGTTCCTCCTACTCCCTAAACAACAGTGCACAAGAATCATCCACTTGATAATATGATTGGAGATGTGCAATCTGGTGTCAAGACTAGAATATAGATACAAGATACAAATCAGCATGGATTCTTAGTGCTGTTTATGAAGAGAAAGATCATGAAGATAAAAGTGAATGTCTGTTTGTATGTTTTCTATCACAAATTGAACCCAAAAACATATTGAAGGCCCTACAGGATTCAATCTGGGTAGAAGCTATGCAAGAGGAGCTTTTGCAATTCAAGATTCAGAAGGTTTGGGTGATGGTAGATTTGCCTAAGGGTGTGTGGGTGATTGGTACTAAGTGGGTGTTCAGAAACAAGAAAGACAAAACGGGGATAATGATCAGGAATAAAGCTAGACTTGTAGCTCAGGGTTATACACAATAGGAAGGAATAGACTATGAAGAGGTTTTTGCACGTGTAGCTAGGATTGAAGCCATAAAATTGTTCTTAGCTTTTGCTTCATTCATGGGTTTTATGGTATACCAGTGGATGTGACGAGTGCATTTTTGTATGGTACTATTGAAGAGGAGGTCTATGTTTCTCAACCTCCAGGTTTTATTGACCCTGATCATCCTGACAAAGTGTACAAGGTAGTGAAAGCTCTTTATGGTTTGCATCAAGCTCCTAGAGCCTGGTATGGAATTTAGCTACTTATCTGTTGAAGAATGGGTTTCATAGAGGCAAGATTGATCAGACCTTATTCATTAAGAAGCAAAAAGGTGATATTTTGCTAGTACATGTTTATGTAGATGACATCATTTTTGGATCTACACAGAAGGAGATGTGCTTAGAGTTTGAGAAGATTATGCATGATAAGTTTCAGATAAGTTCTATGGGTTTTCTCACTTTCTTTTTGGAGCTACAAGTGACTGAGATATTGAGGAAGTTTCAGTTCACAAATGCCAAAGTTGTCAGTGCACATGTTGATCCAAAGAAACCTTTGCTCAAAGATTTATATGGTGAAGATGTAGATGTCCACAACTACAGGTCCATGATTAGATCCTTGATGTATTTTACATCAACAAGACCATATATTATGTTTTATGTGTGTGCATGTGTAAGGTTTTAGGTCATCCCAAAGTCTCACACTTGATAGCTGTGAAGAGAATCTTTAGATATCTTAAGAGTCAACCTAATCTAGGTCTGTGGTATCCTAGAGAATCCTCTTTTGATCTAGTAGCATATTCAGACAGTGACTATGTTGGTGCAAGTATGGATAGGAAGTTAGCAACAAGTGGTTGTCAATTCCTAGGTTACATGTTAATATCATGGCAATGCAAGAAACAAACTATTGTGGCCACTTCTACAACTGAAGCTGAATATGTGGCTGCTGCTAGTTGCTATGGTCAAGTTCTTTGGATTCGGAATCAGATGCTTGCCTATGGGTATAATTTTATGAATACCATGATTTTTATTGACAATAGCAGTAGAATTTGTATTATTAAAAATCCTGTTCAACATTCTAAAACAAAGCACATATAAATAAGACATCACTTTATCAGAGATTGCAATGAGAAAAAGTTAATTCAAGTTGTTAAGATTCATACATATAACAACTATGCTGATTTATTAACTAAAGCTTCTGAATGGGGAGGTTTCAGTACTTGGTTGCAAGTATTGGAATGCTTAACCCTTAAATGTTTTCATCTCTTGGTGTTTCTGTTAATGAAAAGGATTTGTACTGCTAACTGTGTCAATTGATACTGTTGTGTATGATTTGTACTGCTAGTACAAATTAGTTTGTAGTAATAGAAGTGTTAGTCATTATTGATAACTCTTATTTGGAAAATGTTTTGTTTTGTGTTTTTCTTAGTTTTGGACTAACAATTGCAGGATGCGAATGCTTTGTGAATGGAGTTTGCATTGTGTGAGGAGCAAAAGTGGTTGAAGGTTGCTGCATAATAGATGGATGATGGATAGAATTTGGGAATCACTTGACAAAGGTTTACATCTGAGTTGGGAGTTTCTTTAAAATTTCTTTCTTGACATCTAATTATGAAATATTTTTGAATATGTATTGATGGCATAGTTGGATAGATAGTAATTGTCTAACTCACTCTTTACCATTTTATACTTTCATTAGTATAATGTGTTAGTCTAAGGACATCTGGTAAAGAGAACAGCGAGCAAAAGTGAATCTAACACTTTGTGTTAGAGGCAACACCTACCCCAAGCTGGAAACCCTGTCAAGAATGCTCTTTGAATGAGTATATTTGATCACAAGCAGCAGTTTTGCTGAACACATTAGTTCTCACACAACCAGAGATTAAATGCAACCGAATTATGATTAAGTGTCTTCCTTTACACTTAATCCCTTCAAAAGATTGTGGGCAGTATTGTTTTAAATCAAAATTGAGTTGATACTGCTAGGTCAAAACTTTTGCAAAAAGTTTATACTGCTAGGCAAAGTTTGTACTGCTAGTATAAAACTTTGTACTGCTATATAGTCGTTGGTACTGTTTGGTCGTAACTGTTTTTCAATATAGCTGTTGAGTTATTTTCGTACCTTTTACCATACTTATAGGGTTATGATTTTTGGTAGTTATCTTCTTCATAAAAATTTAATATTTACTCTCCAAAGATAATTATCCAATCGTAATATTCTCAAACCCTAACAATATTCTTATATAAACTCAATTGGCTTACAACTCTTTCAATTCGATCTCAGACGACCACAATTCAGTATTCATATCATTGTTTTACCAATCTTTTCATGGTTAACTTGCAAGTCGTCAAAACACATAATCAGGTAGCATTCTTAGAGAGAACAGAGGATGGGGAAGGACTAACCTTCCATCAAATAGTGGGTTTTCGGAATAACTCTTACATCAGGTATGCTTTAACTGTCAATCCCACTATCTATGTCTCCCAAATCAAGCAGTTTTGGCAGACTGTTACTTTCACAACTATTGAAGATGGGGACACCCATATTAGTACACTTAGTGCAACTGTGGACGGTCAAACCATCAATGTCACTGAATCATCTTTAAGGAGACATCTCCATTTAGATGATAAAGATAGTATAATTGATTTACCAAACACATAAATTTTTCAACATATATCCAACATAGGGTATAATACATCCAACCAACTTTTAACTTTTCAAAAGGGATGTTTCTCTCACCAATTGAGGTTTTTCATTCACACACTTCTTCACAGTCTAAGTCCAAAGAAAACCTCTTGGGAGCAATTCAGTAGCAATATTGCTATTGCTCTTGTATGTTTATCCACAAATAGAGTTTTCAATTTTTCAAAATTTATCCAACTCCTTGCCTCCAACAAAAACTTTTCAAAAACATGGTAATGGCATCAAAAGGGTTCAATGGGTTAGTAGTTCCATTGTTTAATGAAATGCTTATCCAGGTACAGGGTGAAGGACCTTAATACCGACTAAGTCCCAGCACACACCCATAGTGGTTCCATCATCTTCTCATACACCAATTATCTCACAAACATATAGGAGAAGAACTAGATAGGAGATTGTGGTACCTTAGCCCAGTCATCCTACTCAAACTAATGAAGAAGATGATGTTGTCTATGTTGATAGAATGGAAAGGGATGACACTACTATCACTAGCTTAGTAACTATGCAGGACAGTGTCAAGATCATTAAGACCCCAAACATGGAAACATCTGATGTGCCAAGTCCTCCTGGATTTGGTACAAGTGATGGAATCCCAAGTGATGCGTAGGGATTGCACCAGGCTTTACCTCTCGAGGAATCTCGAGAAGCTTACAACCCCCACCAGCCAGTGTACCTGATCGATGTAGTATAGTATAATGACAAGTACCGGGGGATTGATCATTCAGCTAGGAATAGTGTCGCTAGGATTAGAAAACCTAAAGACTAGGTCTAGAGATGAGGGATGATTCTTTTTGTATTTTAATATTTTTATGAAAGCAAGTAAAAATCTCGGGTTTGAAGGAGTTTGGCGGAATTAGTTGCTAGTCAACTAACCCAATACTAAGATGCAATCAAAAATGAAATACTAAAAATGAAAATAAACTATATTATACTAAAATTGTGAGCAATATGTGGGAGAATTGTGTTTACTTAGATTTCACTACTCCCTAGATATCTTTTACACGTTTAATTACTTGTTATAGTTGCGTGGATGATGGATTGTGTTCCTTAATACCATTCATGCGGTGGCGTACTTACTTCCCCAATCCTATGAGCGCCTACTTCACTCCTATGTCGAGCCGGCTAAGAAGCTCCTAACATGGGATCACTAGAATTTGCTCATGCATTAAATACAACCAAT
Source organism: Artemisia argyi (assembly GCA_030686995.1). Lineage (NCBI taxonomy): Eukaryota > Viridiplantae > Streptophyta > Magnoliopsida > Asterales > Asteraceae > Artemisia > Artemisia argyi. The sequence continues at coordinate 74,874,725 of CM060700.1, read as the reverse complement.
AAAACCTAGTACACATCGGTTCATGTTTCCTAAGACGTTCAAGCATGTTACACAATGGAGATCTGCCAGTTTTCTTAAGCCTAACATTGAAATCATTCATCCAATACAACCATAAACAAGTAATCAACACATAATTAACATCTAGGTTTCATTAGATCCAAGCAAATACAAGATAGATCTAGCCTAGCATGTTAAGATCAAGACAAGCACAAGATATAATCAACCAACACATAGACATATTGATTGAATTAAGAGAAGACTTATCTCAATAGAACATGAAAGGATTCAAGGGGTGAAAACCCTTGAAAATACTGTAAAATATGACCTAGGGTTTACAAAGTTCGGCCCTAGTTTTCTCCACACAAGTTCCTCCCCTTATGAATGAAAAATAGAAAACTATATATAGAGTTTGATAGGTGACGGCGTCAAGAACAAAAGTCTGACGCCGTCATCTCGCCGCTAAATAGTTTCTCGGACTGCCTAGATCTGGGTCTGACGCCGTCATGTATTCCCCTTATGCAGGCCGTCACCAAATTAACTCTTGACGCCCTTGTTGTGACGCCGTCAGGTTTGCACTGGGTCGTCATGGTTTTTACTCTTGACGCCATCAGGATCTTCCTCTTGACGCCGTAAGGTACTGTTCTCAGCATGGAAAATTAAGACTTTGCCATTTTCTTCACTTTTATGCTCCAAAAACGTCTGAATTGCTTCCTTTTCCAGAATTCACTCCCAAAGTACCTAAAATCACAAAAGGAACGATTTAGGGCAATATTTGATCAAATAAATTCAATTCCGGGCTTAAATGACCCCCTAAAAGTGGTTCATTTTTCGCCTCATCGTATACCCTTACACTTGAGATTTGCTTGTCCTCAAGCAAATGCGCTTTTATTCTAGTCAAAATACAAGTTAGGAGTCATTTAACACTAATATAAAAGTAATTACAACAAATAATTGTTCCACTAAAGACCAAAGACAAGCACGGAGGTCATACACTAGCACCTCACAAATAGTGTTTAGATACTCACATCTCTCGGGTGTAATAAAGTAATATCACAATATGGAAATGGAAAACATCTCTCACTACCTGTCATAGCAAAATAGATTACCATAGGCTTGGGAAAGGATCAAACCTCCACCACATGGCGTAAGCACCTAGGATAAACTATCAAAGAGGTCTTTTAAAGGGTTGTAACGTTAGGTGTAGGGATATGGAATACACGGTTTTGTTGGATAAAGGCAGTTTTTACTGGTGGTTAGTTAACAATCTTGGTTAATTACATGTACAATATGGCGTTGCTAAACCAAGACTAGACTCGACTTAAGCTAATAATTCAAAAATATTAAAAACATAAAATGAACATAGAATGAAAAGGGATGGTAGTCCGTATGTTTTTTCTCTTTTCTTTTTCTATTTTTTTTCTTTTTCTTTATTTTTTTCTTTCTTTTTTTTTCTTTCTTTTTTTTTTTTTTTTTTTTTTTTTTTTTTTTTTTTTTTTTTTTTACTTAATTGTAAATTTATTAAGTAAGAAGAGCCAAAAGGCAGTACAAGAAGAAAAGCACAAAGTGTTAATAAGAGCTGAGACACATTCCAAGCTCCCACACTTAGTACTACAAAAAAATATGGCATAGGACAAATACCCTAGCTCATAATACAAACAGAAATACAAAAGTAACCCAACATACAACTACGCAAACTAATCTCTAATAAAACAGCCAAATCAGAAAGATAGTTTGATCTAGAATCATTAACATACTCTGAATACATGAAAAAGTGCAAAAGAGTCAACCAGTACACCTCCAAACATCACCATATATTAATAATCCATAGAAAGCAGGCTGCAAAGGCAAGTTAAATAGAGAAACAACGCAGAAAACCAAACATCATCACAACCAATAACATAACACATAAGGGAAGAGCCAGTGAAGCAGTTTTGAAGTAGCTTGCCTCCTTAAAAACCTTTCTATGTAAAACCCAAAGGGTAAAACCATAGAGAAGGAAAAAAAGAGCACAACACACTCCAAAACCTTCCCAAACAAACACAATCAAAACCATAAACCATACAGCAGAAGATCCTTCAAAACTTCAAATTCTTGAGCCTGCAGAAGACCCTTCAAAACCCAAAGCAGTTTTGCATACACTCTTGCCCTACCATCCAAAATAATACATCATAGGGAATGAAAATTCCCCTTACACTTGAATTTTTACATACTTTACAATTAACTAATCTAATGACTCGAATTAAGAAAATCAAAACACTTGGAGTACTTTTAAGATTAACGTACATACGGGGGTAATATATGATGTTCTTCCCCATTACTCCATAAAATAAGTACTTTACCCATGAGTCCCAATCGTCCCAAAACAATATGTACAAGGATATGACTCGACTTAGCAACCATGTAATCAATTAGATAATTAACGTAGGGTTTAACAAATAACAATAATGCACTAAAGATGAGTGCATACACGGAAGGCTAAGGCGATTTGGGTGTACATTTAAGTGGGGTGTAACATATTCTTCCTTTAAGTAAGATGCTTAAAGTTAGAAACGAAAAGATAGGCTCGGAGGGGTGTACTAGGGGTTTCGTGTACTAAAAATGAGTAAAACGCTAAGGGTGTGGGAAAAATTAATTGACTTAACTAGCCAAGTAATATGACTTAAATGGTCAAGTAATTATAATATGGGTTTAACACAAGGATGATCCTAATGCCTCTTATCATGTATTAAATCCTACTACACGAATGTAGTCTCACTAGCGGTCTCGGGATGCATCACTAACGCAAGTTCTAGAATCTAAATGCTACCGGTATACTCATAAGCACTAATAGTACATGCTTTTCCTATCAAATCTAAAGGCGAACCTCACATATTTGGGTGAAAATTTTTTCTGAATAGTACGGTTTTGTGCTAGTCATACAATCTCCTATCCATGAGACGCTTGCTATGGCTAAAGTTTCACTCGTAAATGTTGTAAAAAATTTTAAATTTGGCGCTAAAATTGCACTAACAAGTATTTCTCATAGTTTTATTACACATCTACCATCAAACAAACAAACTCAAGCGAAAGTGTATCTGTAAGGTATCATCTTTTTACCCTCCCCTTACACTTAGGATGAACATTGTCCCCAATGTTCAAGTAAAGAATGTAAAAGTGAAATAAGTAAAAAGAATGAAATCAAATACTCCCCTGATTCGCTCGGTATGGATAATAAGGTGGTCAGGTTAGATCTTCCTCCAAGAAAATGAACAATCAAAGCTTCCCTTCCAGAATAATAATCATCTTCTTGTCATACATAACCTGTAAAACCTGAGAAAACAGACAAGGCAACCTCGCATAAAATCGGCGGCAATCTACATATGCTAATAAATCCTAGAAAACAAAATCATATATAATGCTTGTGGAATGATGTTTGCAGATTTCCTGGAGATTATAAAACTAATAATTCAACAAAAACTTTGAGACTCCGTTAGAAAAACAAAACTGGTAAAATTTCCAGATTTTTACACGTGACGCCATCAAGAGTAAACTCGTGACGCCGTCAGAAGTGATCTGTAGAAATTCTTATGTTAAGTTTCCGGAAAATTTCTGGAAAAACTTCGTCCTACTTCCTGGAAAATCCTGCAAAACATCATTATGACTCGATACAAGCATTTGACTCTAACAAATACGAATATACATGTTCACTTAATATTGTGGAGAATCATGATCGGTTTTGTTCTTAAAAACATATTTGGGGTTTCCCCTTACACTTATCTTTTGCAAAAATACCTTTGGATGAAGTTAAGACTAGGCTAAACAACAAAGTAAAGTATTTCCACTATTTTAGTTTTGAAACATGATCTACCAACAATAAAAATAAAGCATGCATACGGAAGCAAATAACAAACAAACAAAATAAAAATAACACAAAACATGGGTTGCCTCCCAAGAAGCGCTTTTCTTTATTTACGAGTCTTGTAGCTAAACTCAAGGTCATGGGTTACCGTGTATCGCTTATGCTCACATAACCAAGCGTGAGCCATCTAATGGTTGCCTCATCTTTCTTATAATCATCTCCTAACTCTAAACATCCGCGATAGTATCTTTTATTCTTTTCATGAGTATATTTAAGCCTTTTTCTCTTATCATTTTCACTTAGCAGTTCTATGGGCGGATACCTACTACACTTCTCCATGGAAAATTCCTTGAACCTAGGGTGTGCACGGGGCATTTGGTAGACAAAATTTTCATCCCCATCCGAGAATGTAATTAACCCTTCCATAAGTTTTTCATCAAGGTTGGTCAACCTTTTGAAAGGTTTTCCAAACACAACTTGGGTTAGCTTACTATCGATAAATTCTCTTAAATTCTCCATAACCATGAACTCAAGAAGATAAACAAAGCTTCCTACAAACACATGCAATGACATTGCCCTAGCAATAATATTATCTCCTTTGTATTCTAACTCATCTACCATGATTTTATTATATTCACTACGCGAGATTATGTTCATTGGGAGAGATGAGTTAAGGTAGGCATTAAAGCTCCTAAATCCGATCTTACAAGGAAATTGCATATTGAATGAACTATCACTCTCAATCCTTGTTCAAGGGTCGACATACCTAATAGGGTTCACTTCATCTTCCATCCTATCCTCATTAATCACATCACCATCATCAAGATCCTCATCGGAGTCTGAATAATAAAAAGGACTAGCCCTATGGTCATCATCATGGTCAGACTCCTCTAACTCAGAATTATTGTCAAAGTGGTGGTTAGGCGAGAGGTTAGGTGGGTTCTCATTTTCCACTAAAGGGATTGGGGCGGGCATTTGGAAAGTCCTGCGACGAAAAACACGAATAAGAGGAATCAAATGATCAATGTTATTGTTATCCATCAAGATAGTTTACGAACAAAGGAAACAAAGAAATAAGATAGACTAAAGAGATCCTAAAAATAAAAATAAAATCTTACTAGAAAGGAATCTAGCAAGTAGACCTAATAAAAAGAGATTCTAACCTAGACAATAACTATTCCCCGGGCTGCGGCGCCAAAAACTTGATGCGTAGGGATTGCACCAGGTTTTACCTCTCGAGGGATCTCGAGAAGCTTACAACCCCCACCAGGCAGTGTACCTGATCGATGTAGTATAGTATAATGACAAGTACCGGGGGATTGATCGTTCAGCTAGGAATAGTGTCGCTAGGATTAGAAAACCTAAAGACTAATTCTAGAGATGAGGGATGATTTTTTTTGTATTTTTATATTTTTATGAAATCAAGTAAAAATCTCGGGTTTGAAGGAGTTTGGCGGAATTAGTTGCTAGTCAACTAACCCAATACTAAGATGCAATCAAAAATGAAATACTAAAAATGAAAATAAACTATATTATACTAAAGTTGTGAGCAATATGTGGGAGAATTGTGTTTACTTAGATTTCACTACTCCCTAGATATCTTTTACACGTTTAATTACTTGTTATAGTTGCGTGGATGACGGATTGTATTCCTTAATAACATTCATGGGGTGGCGTACTTACTTCCCCAATCCTATGAGCGCCTACTTCACTCCTATGTCGAGCCGGCTAAGAAGCTCCTAACATGGGATCACTAGAATTTGCTCATGCATTAAATACAACCAATAAAACCTAGTACACATCGGTTCATGTTTCCTAAGACGTTCAAGCATGTTACACAATGGAGATCTGCTAGTTTTCTTAAGCCTAACATTTGAAATCATTCATCCAATACAACCATAAACAAGTAATCAACACATAATTAACATCTAGGTTTCATTAGATCCAAGCAAACACAAGATAGATCTAGCCTATCATGTTAAGATCAAGACAAGCACAAGATGTAATAAACCAACACATAGACATATTGATTGAATTAAGAGAAGACTTATCTCAAATCATAAAAGGATTCAAGGGGTGAAAACCCTTGAAAATACTGTAAAATATGACATAGGGTTTACAAAGTTTGGCCCTAGTTTTCTCCACACAAATTCCTCCCCTTATGAATGAAAAATAGAAAACTATATATAGAGTTTGATAGGTGACGACGTCAAGAACAAAAGTCTGACGCCGTCATCTCGCCGCCAAATAGTTTCTCGGACTGCCTAGATCTGGGTCTGACGCCGTCATGTATTCCCCTTATGCAGACCGTCAACAAATTAACTCTTGACGCCCTTGTTGTGACGCCGTCAGGTTTGCACTTTTTTACTCTTGACGCCGTCAGGATCTTCCTCTTGACGCCGTAAGGTACTGTTCTCAGCATGAAAAATTAAGACTTTGCCGTTTTCTTCACTTTTATGCTCCAAAAACGTCTGAATTGCTTCCTTTTCCAGAATTCACTCCCAAAGTACCTAAAATCACAAAAGGAACGATTTAGGGCAATATTTGATCAAATAAATTCAATTCCGGGCTTAAATGACCCCCTAAAAGTGGTTCATTTTTCGCCTCATCATATACCCTTACACTTGAGATTTGCTTGTCCTCAAGCAAATGCGCTTTTATTCTAGTCAAAATAGAAGTTAGGGGTTATTTAACACTAATATAAAGGTAATTACAACAAATAATCGTTCCACTAAAGACCAAAGACAAGCACGGAGGTCATACACTAGCACCTCACAAATAGTGTTTAGATACTCACATCTCTCGGGTGTAATAAAGTAATATCACAATATGGAAATGGAAAACATCTCACTACCTGTCATAGCAAAATAGATTACCATAGGCTTGGGAAAGGATCAAACCTCCACCACATGGCGTAAGCACCTAGGATAAACTATTAAATAGGTCTTTTAAAGGGTTGTAACGTTAGGTTTAGGGATATGGGATACACGGTTTTGTTGGATAAAGGCAGTCTTTACTGGTGGCGAGTTAACAATCTTGGATAATTACATGTACAATATGGCGTTGCTAAGCCAAGACTAGACTCGACTTAAGCTAATAAATCAAAAATAATAAAAACATAAAATGAACATAGAATGAAAAGGGATGGTAGTCCGTATGTTTTTTTCTCTTTTCTTTTTCTATTTTTTTTTGTTTTTCTTGATTTTTTCGATTTTTTTTTTTTTTTTTTTTTTCTTGCATACACTCGTGCCCTACCATCCAAAATAATACATCATAGGGAATGAAAATTCCCCTTACACTTGAATTTTTACATACTTTACAATTAACTAATCTAATGACTCGAATTAAGAAAATCAAAACACTTGGAGTACTTTTAAGATTAATGTACATACGGGGGTAATATATGATGTTTTTCCCCATTACTCCATAAAATAAGTACTTTACCCATGAGTCTCAATCGTCCCAAAACAATATGTACAAGGATATGACTCGACTTAGCAACCATGTAATCAATTAGATAATTAACTTAGGGTTTAACAAATAACAATAATGCACTAAAGATGAGTGCATACACGGAAGGCTAAGGCGATTTGGGTGTACATTTAAGTGGGGTGTAACATATTCTTCCTTTAAGTGAGATGCTTAAAGTAAGAAATGAAAAGATAGGCTCGGAGGGGTGTACTAGGGGTTTCGTGTACTAAAAATGAGTACAACGCTAAGGGTGTGGGAAAAATTAATTGACTTAACTAGCCAAGTAATATGACTTAAATGGTCAAGTAATTATAATACGGGTTTAACACAAGGGTGATCCTAATGCCTCTTATCATGTAGTAAATCCTACTACACGAATGTAGTCTCACTAGCGGTCTCGGGATGCATCACTAACGCAAGTTCAGCATGGAAAATTAAGACTTTGCCGTTTTCTTCACTTTTATGCTCCAAAAACGTCCGAATTGCTTCCTTTTCCAGAATTCACTCCCAAAGTACCTAAAATCACAAAAGGAACGATTTAGGGCAATATTTGATCAAATAAACTCAATTTCGGGCTTAAATGACCCCCTAAAAGTGGTTCATTTTTCGCCTCATCACCAAGCCAATTGGAAAATATAGGTGGTTCAGCTGATATACCTAGTCCAACTACGGTTGACTCTGAGCCTTTGCCCCATGAAGCACCTCTCCCAGAAGGTAACACATTTGGAAGTGCTGAGGGAAGTACTAAACTAATTAAATTGATAGATCTCTGTACCTCATTATCAACCAAGGTGGCTGCTCTTGAGCATGATCTTCAAATCACCAAGCAGCTATATGGAAAGGTCTACACCAAGCTAGTGATGAAGTTACAAAATCAAGTCAAGCAGTTAAAGACCAAAAGGAAAGTACACATTGTTGACTCCTCAACCTTAGCTGATGATTCTGATGATGATAATTTGGGGGATTCTCCCAAACAGGGGAGGAAAATAGGTTCAAAGAATTAGGGGAGGAGATTAGATTTTGAAGATAGAGGCCAAGAAACAGGGGATGATGATTTTGATATGGATAAAGACCAGGCAACAGAGCATGTAAATATTGAAGAAGGTACTGAGTTGGTCAACTTTGAATAATTTGAAGATGTGCATGATACTACTACAAGTCAATAAAAAGGTACTTCTGAGTTGGTTGAGAAAATAGTTGAAGTAACAAGGCTGATGGAGGTAGTAGTACAAAGAGCTGAAGGAAATCCAACCATCTCGGCTAGTACTACTAGTCCAATTTTCAGTACTGTTGAGGTTGTTCATACAAGCAGAGCAACAATTCAAGACAAAGGTAAAGGCATCATGATTGAAGAATAACTTCCAAAAAAGGTGAAGCCAAGAACTCAAGCACACATTGACTATGATGCTGAGGTTGCAAGAAAGGTTCATGAAGAAGAAATTGCAGGCTTCATGGAAGCTCAGAGATTGGAAAAAGAAAGAGAAATTTCTAATGCATTCATTGCTCAACAGATGTATGATCAACAAATACAAGATATCCCTTCAGATGATAGCAAAGAAGCCTTAAATGACTTGTTGGAATTAATTAAGAAGAATCAGAGCAAGAAGATGGCAGCTAGGAAAAGACCTCCAACAAGAGCTCAAATCATCAAAGGAATGAAGGATTACTTGAAACACCAATATGATTGGACATCTGCTCAACTCAAAGGCAAATCCAATAAATAAATTGAAAGATTGTACTACGTTGCCTACAGAAAAGTACAAAAGTTTGTGCCTATTGATCAAGAAGATGAAGAAAGAACAACAAAAAAGGCAAAAGATTTCTGAAGAAAAGCCTACTGAAGAAGAAGCACAAGAAGAAGAAGAAGAAGAAGAAGAAGAAGAAGAAGAAGAAGAAGAAAAAGAAAAGAGATTATCAAATGAACAACTGAGTCAGATGATGGTCATCATACCAGAGTCCATGAATGTAGATCCAATACAAGCCAAGCATCCAATTGTGGATTGGGAGATTTACACAGATCAGTTTAGGAAAGCTTGAAAGGTTATCAGAATTGGTGGAGTGTCAGTAGTCAACAAAAGCTTTGAAGACTTGGTCAGATCATGTGATAGAGAAGACCTTGATACACTTTGGAGCTTAGTTAAAGAAAAGTTCAAGGCAGCTGATCCTACAGATATTAAAGAAAAGGAGCTCTGGGTTGAATTTAAAAGGTTGTATGAACCAGATCCTACTGATAGATATTGGAAGTTTGAAGCTCACAATCTCAACATTTATGGAAGCTTTATGACTCATGTGGAGTACATCATGTTTCTACACAGGTTGGAGCTGATATCTTCATGTTGGTAGAGAAAGAATACCCTTTAGGTGTAGGTATTCTTATAGTAATGCTATCAATGGAACTTTTTTTTTGAAGAGGTGATTGAGATGGCTAAGGAATTTGTTCAGCAGATAAGTGACCAATGTGAAAGGAAGAGTAAAGAAGCAAGGCAGAGGAATAAAGTGTTTGGAATAATCTCCTCAATATCCAGGATGAAGTTTAATTGAAGAAAACTTAATGATTTACTGAGAAATCATAAGTTTAGGGGAGGATTGTTGGGAATTAAACTAACAGCACAAACTGCTAAGCTTGGAATCAACACTGCTAAAGAGCACACTAACAGTACTAACTGAGTTGGTAATGCTAGTACAAAAGGTTAGTACTACTTATGTGATAGACAGAGTTTGAAGACGTGTATGAAGATAATTATAGAATAGATTGCATGTATATCTTATACATATAGATTGATACAAATATTGTATCAAAGTAGTTTACTTATAAAGGACTCCTTGTGTTATAAAAGGATGCCCTAGTTTAGGTTTTACATACATAGCTTTTGTTTAAGCTTCAAGGTTGTAACCCTAGTGATAAGTTAGATCACTCGTATCATTGATTAATAATATTGAAGCATTTTGGTCAATCTCATTTGATGCATGGTTTTGCAACCTTGCAAAAGGTTTTACTTCTCAAGGGATCTTGAGAAGCTTGCAATCCCCACCAGGCAGTGTACCTGACCGATGTAGTATAGTGTAGTGGCAAGTACCGGGGGATTGATCGTTCTTTCGGGGAATAGTGTCGTTAGGATCAAAACTTAATTAAACTAGGTCTAGAGGTGAGGGATGATTCTTTTTGTATTTTTATAGTTTTTTAGAAAGCAAGTAAAAATCTCGGGTTTTGGAAGAGTGGGCGGAATTAGTTGCTAGTCAACTAACCCAATTAACTACTAATGCAATGAAAATAAAATAAAATGACGAGAAAGTAAATGTGGAGAAAAACAATAGTGAGAGAAACGTGTTTACTTATATTTCACTACTCCCTAGCTATCTTCTACTAGTTTATTAGTTTGTTACAATTGCATGGATGACGGTTTATATTCCTTAATACCATTCGTAGGGCCGTGTGCGATCTTCCCTAACTCTATAAGCTTCTACCTCTTCCTATGTCGAGCCGACTACTAGCTCCTAACATGGCCTCCTTAGTAGTTACTCATGCATTAAATATAACCAATTAATCGTACTACACATCCGATCATGTTTCTTAAGACGTTCAAGCATGTTACCAATTGGAAGTCTGCCAGTTTTCTTAAGCCTAACATCGATATCAATCATCCATTACAATTAATAACAAACAACCAACCAATAATCAATAGCTAGGTTTCATTACATCTAAGCAAACACAAAGAAAACCTAGCCTAGCATGTTAAAGTAAAGACAAGCATAAGATAGAATCAACCAACACATAGGCATATTGAATGGTTATTGGAAGACTTATCTTTATAGAACATGGATGATAAAAGGGTGAAAACCCTGTAAAATTCGACCTAGGGTTTCCCCACAAGTTCTCCCAAAATTCTCTCTAAAATTCTCCTCTTAATACATGAAAATTAGAAAACTATATATAGATTTTAGGGTCTGAGGGCGTCACGTGTAGATTCTGACGCCATCAACTCGCTGCCAAAGAAACCCTCATATTGCCTAGATCCAGATTTGACACCGTCATGTATTAATTCAGTCTTGGCCGTCTCTTGCAAAATACACGTGACGGCCTTGGTGACGCCGTCACGCTTTAAATCTACAAAAAACATTCTGGCGTGTCTCGTTATACATTTTTATCCACCTCTTTGCCATAACGTGAAGCCGTCACAAGCAATACGTGACGCCGTCATATACAATTTCCAGCTTGATTTGGAGATTTTGCCGTTTTCTTCACTTTTCGCTCTAAAAACATCCAAAATGCTTCCTTTTCCAGATTTCTTCTCCAAAGTACCTAAAATGTCAAAAAGAATGATTTAGGGCAATATTTGATCAAATAATCTCGACTTTGGGCTTAAATGACCCCCTAAAAGCGGTACATTTTTCATCTCATCAAATACCCTTATACTAGAGATTTGCTTGTCCTCAAGCAAATGCGCTTATATTCTAATCAAAATACAAGCTAGGGGTCATTTAACACTAATATAAAAGTAACTACAACAAATAATCGTTCCACTTCAACCACAACAAGCGCGGAAATTATACACTAGTACCTCATAAATAGTGTTTAGATACTCACATATCTCGGGTGTAATAAAAGTATATAACACAATATGAAAATGGAAAATATCTCTCACTACCTGTCACAGCAAATAGATTACCGTAGGCTTGGGAAAGGATCAAACCTCCACCACTTGGTGTAAGCACCTATGATAAACTATCAAAGAGGTCTTTTAAAAGGGTTATAACGTGAGGTGTAGGGATATGATAAACACGGTTTTGTTGGATAAAGGAAATCTTTACTGGTGGCGAGTTATTAATCTTGGTCAATTACATGTACAATGTGGCGTTGCTAAGCCAAGACTCGACTCGATTTAAGCTAATCATAAACTAACAAAAACATAAAATAAACATAAAAGGAAACGGGATGGTTGTCCGTATGTTTTTTTCTCTTTTTCTCTTTTTCTTGATTTTTCGATTTTTTTTATTGCATACACTCTTGCCCTACCATCCAAAATAATACATAATAGGGAATTTGCATTCCCCTTACACTTTGAACTTTTACATATTTTACAATTAACTATTCTAATGACTCGAATTAAGATAATCAAAATACTTGGAGTACTTTTTAAGATTAACGCACATATGGGGGTAATAAATGATGTTCTTCCCCAATACTCCATAACACTAGTACTTTACTCATGAGTCCCAATCGTCCCAAAAAAATATGTACAAGATATGACTCGATTTAGCAACCATGTAATCAATTAGACAATTAACTAAGGGTTTAAACATGTAACAATAATGCACTAAAGATGAGTGCATACAAGGAAGGCTAAGGCGATTTGGGTGTACATTTGGGGTGGATTGTAAACAAATTCTCCCTTTAAGTAAAATACTCAAAATTAGAAACGAAAAAGATAGGCTCGGAGGGGTGTACTAGGGGTATCGTGTACTAAAAATGAGTACATCGCAAAGGTGTGGGAAAATTAATTGACTTTACTAGTCAAGTGATTATGACTTCATTGGTCAAGTAATTATAATACGGGTTTAAACACAAGGGTTATCCTAATGCCTCTTATCATGTAGTAAATCCTACTACACGAATGTAGTCTCACTAGCGGTCTCGGGATGCATCACTAACGCAAGTTCTAGAATCTAAGTACTATCGGTACACTCATAAGCATCTTTTCCTAACAAATCTAGGGGTGATCCTCACATATTTGGGGTGGAAAATTTTGAGTGGTACGATTTTTGTGCTAATCATACAACTCCTGTCCATGAGATGCTCATTAAGGCTAAAGCTTCACCCCTAAATGTCGTAAAAAAATTTAAATTTGGCGCTAAAATTTCCCTAACAAGTGTTTCTCTTAGTTTTATTACACACCTACTATTGAACAAACAAACTCTAGTGCAATTGCATTCTCTAAGGTATCATCATTTACCCTCCGCTTACACTTAGGCTGAACATTGTCCCCAATGTTCAATAAAAAGGATGTAAAAGTAATGAAGGTAAAAGAATGAAACAAATACTCCCCTGATTCGTTCGGTGTGGATAATGTGGTAACAAGGTTAGATCATCCTCCAAGAAAATGAACGTTGAAATATTCCCTCCAGAAATATAAATCATCTTCTTGTCCAATATAACCTGTTAAACCTGAAAAACAATCATGGCAAACCTCGTGTAAAATCGGTGGCAATCCATATATATTAAAATCCTAGAAAGCAAATTAAGATATAATGTTTGTGGAATGTATGTTTCAAGATTTCCTGGAGTTTATAAAACTAAAGAATTAACAATAACTATACGACTCCACTAGAAAAACAAAACTCGCAAAATTTTTCAAAATTTTACAACTGACGCCGTCAGGTTATAATCCTGATCCCGTCAGAGTGCTCTGACAGAAATCTTATGTTAAGTTTTCGGAAAATTTCTGGAAAAACTCACGCCTTAATTCCTGGAAATCCTTCAAAACATCATTATGACTCGATACAAGCATTTGACTCAAACAAATACTAATATGCATATTCATTTAATATTGTTGTGGTTCATGTTCAAGCTCGTTTTTAGAAAAAAAAAATAGATTTCCCTTACACTTATCTTTTGCAAAATACCTTTATATGTAATCAAGACGAAGTTAAAGACAAAATAAATCATTTTCACAATTTATTTTGAAACATGAGCCACAAACAATAAAAATAAAGCATGCATACAGAAACAAATAAAATCAAACAAACAAACAATCAAACAAATAAAGAGGTTGGGGTTGCCTCCCAAGAAGCGCTTGTTTTTGTTCGAGTCAAGAGCCTGACTGTACCCTTATTTAACAGAAATAGAGGAGGTTTTCCCTACACTTAGGATTAAGTGTGGGTGATAACAGCAATACATACCCTTAGGGTGGAAATATGCCACGTGAGGGAAGAGTGGTGGATGAATTATATGCTCAAACGGGTGTGCTCCTTTTTTCATAATCTTACCTAGTTTATTTGGGTCAATTGGTGAGTTGAAGTTTTCTCCTAAAAAGGGATCATCTTCTTTCAATTTCGAGAGACTCCTAGTTGGGAATCCATCTTGACCTAATAAACCCGGTTTAAACCCATAATGTTTCTTGTGATCAATCATGAATGGGTGATGTAAGCATGTAAGGTTATGTTCCACTCCTATATTGGCTTCCTCTCTACATGGCTTAAAGTCTAGCACCTTTATCCTATGACTACCCAGACTACATGGGTTGATGGGTGGGTCGGCTCCTCTTTTGTCTCCTAGATATATATCTAAGGATGGAAAGTTGTGTGAAGATTGAGGTTCCGGTTCATCAACACTAGGAAATTCCCTAGAACTAAGAGTAAGGTTATCACTACATGTATTCAAACCTATATCCTCTAGTGGTGTTTGGTACAAGGGTTCTACCTCCATCGGGATTCCTAAAGCTTCTTCTACTTCTTCCGGGTAAGTCACGGGTGGTGTGTGTGCCTCAAAAGGTGGTGGGACTTGTGGAGTACTTAGTGGACTTGGATTTTTCGCCTTATCCTCCATCACATCTAGATTACCTATGTGCTTATTATGTATTTTGCTGAAGTCAATCCCCAACATGCACCTAGGTATCTCAAATCTTTTTCTATCCATATCAAATTCTTGGTCCGATTCATAAGAATCATTCTCAATAACTTGATCACTATGTTCTTTTTACCTAAAGGATTCCTCATGTTCATCATATGTCTTAGTGAAATCTAATCCAAGCATGCACCTAGGTCGTTTGACATCAATCCTAGGTAAAGGCTTATATGGTGTGTAGGTTTCATTAAATGAGGTATTTTGAGGGTTTGATGGAGCTCCTAAGGTGATTTTTTGAAAAATTTTATGCGCTTGGTCTCTTTTCTCAAGGTACTCACTAAAATCAATGCGAGATATTGTCCTCCTTATTTCAATCCATCTTGATATATCCAAATTAGTATAATTATATTTCTTCATGTAAAACTCTTGTATCGGGTTTGGTGGATTCGCGTTCTCTATAATGGCAAACGGAACTGTCAATGAACTTAATTTACTAACAAAGGCATAAATAAAAAGATATACTACAAGAAAACCTATAAAAATAAAAATAAAAATCTCACTAGAAAGGAATCTAATGAGTAGACCTAATCAAAATAAATTTCAACCTAAACAATAACTATTCCCCGGCAGCGGCGCCAAAAACTTGATGCGTGGTTTTGAAACCTTGCAAAAGGTTTTACTTCTCAAGGGATCTTGAGAAGCTTACAATCCCCACCAAGCAGTGTACCTGGCCGATGTAGTATAGTGTAGTGGCAAGCACCGGGGGATTGATCGTTCTCTCGGGGAATAGTGTCGTTAGGATCAAAACTTAATTAAACTAGGTCTAGAGGTGAGGGATGATTTTTTTTGTACTTTTATAGTTTTTTAGAAAGCAAGTAAAAATCTCAGGTTTTGGAAAAGTGGGCGGGATTAGTTGCTAGTCAACTAACCCAATTAACTAGAAATGCAATGAAAATAAAATAAAATGACAAGAAAGTAAATGTGGAGAAAAACAATAGTGAGAGAAACGTGTTTACTTACATTTCACTACTCCCTATCTATCTTTTACTAGTTGATTAGTTTGTTACAATTGCATGGATGACGGGTTATATTCCTTAATACCATTCGTAGGGCCGTGTACGATCTTCCCTAACTCTATAAGCTTCTACCTTTTCCTATGTCAAGCCGACTACTAGCTCCTAACATGGCCTCCTTAGTAGTTACTTGTGCATTAAATATAACCAATTAATCGTAGTACACATCCGATCATGTTTCTTAAGACATTCAAGCATGTTACCAATTGGAAGTCTGCCAGTTTTCTTAAGCCTAACATCGATATCAATCATCCATTACAATTAATAACAAAAAACCAACCAATAATCAATAGCTAGGTTTCATTACATCTAAGCAAACACAAAGAAAACCTAGCCTAGCATGTTAAAGTAAAGACAAGCATAAGATAGAATCAAACAACACATAGACATATTGAATGATTATTTGAAGACTTATCATTATTAGAACATGGATGATAAAAGGGTGAAAAACCCTGTAAAATTTGGCCTAGGGTTCCCCACAAGTTCTCCCAAAAGTCTCTCTAAAATTCTCCTCTTAATACATGAAAATTAGAAAACTATATACAGATTTTAGGGTCTGATGGCGTCACGTGTAGATTCTGACGCTGTCAACTCTCCGCCAAAGAAACCCTCGTATTGCCTAGATCCAAATTTGACGCCGTCATGTATTAATTCAGTCTTGGCCGTCTCTTGCAAAATACACGTGACGGCCTTGGTGACACCGTCACGCTTTAAATCTCCAAAAAGATTCTAGCGTGTCTCGTTATACATTTTTATCCACCTATTTTCCATAACGTGACATCGTCACAAGCAATACGTGACGCCGTCAAGTACAATTTCCAGCTTGATTTGGAGACTTTGTCGTTTTCTTCACTTTTCGCTCCAAAATGCTTCCTTTTCTAGATTTCTTCTCCAAAGTACCTAAAATGACAAAATGAACGATTTAGGGCAATATTTGATTAAATAATCTCGACTTTGGGCTTAAATGACCCCCTAAAAGCGGTACACTTTTCATCTCATCATCATTGTTCATACATACACTGTTCCATTCATTACTGTTCCATACATCATATACACAAATCTTCTAAGTGTTAAGTAGTGAATTCCGCGTGATACTTGATATTAACTCAAAGTATCTTTAACACATTCTAAGTGTGTTTTAGATCCACACAACCATGAAAAGGGTTTGACGTAACAAGTTTAATTAAATCGGTTTTTAACTCAAAATTATCGGAAAGAATCGGTGGAAATACAATAGAATCTCCGTAACCCTCGGTGGGTGCTTGGATTAATTCTAACATAGTACGAGAATCCACCATTTCGACAATGGGAGCTTCTTCAAGAGTACGTATCTCGGGTACGTTTACTCGTTTATTACGTTAACGATAACGTAGAGTCGTTTTTGTGGGAGATTTATCGATTAAATTCGATTGAGAACGAGTGCGCATGCACTAAAAACATAAAATTTAGAAACAAATTTTTAAAAAAGAAAATATTTTTGGGTTTTAATATTTAGAGAAATTGAAAAATAAATATTTTTGGTAATCGATTCGTCAACCGGTGCTCGGTAGCTCTCTAGAATTACTCGCAAAAGTGGCAGAGAAACAAAGGTCCACAAATATCTAATTAAAACCCCGTTTCTTTATGTTCGACAATTTAATGTCAAACTTCCTTAAACCCCTCTTATAGGTTGTAATCTAAAGGTGAGCCAACGTAAAAATTGACTTCACGATTTCTTTTGTTTTTTTTTTTATTATTTATTTATTTTTTATTTTATTTTTTTGGTATTTTAAACACTTTAGGAAAAGTGTTTGTGATTTTTTAAATTTTTTTGTTTGTTTTTATAAGACTATTTACAAAAATAAACAAGTAACTTCACGAGGAAGGATCTTCTAAACACTAATCTTCAAACGTGCATTTAAAATTCGTTTCAACACTTCCCCAGCAGCGGCACCAAAAATTTGGTGAGTGCCAAATTATATATAATATAATATACAAATACCAAGAAAAACCCGACCAATTAGCCAACTCACTCTCTAACCAAGAGTGAATCAACCAAGAAGTCAAAGAAAGTCAAGCCACGTATATTTCCGGTTCATTTTGTGTCTCAATGAAATGTGATTAAAAGATCGGGTTCGGTTCGTGATCGGGTGATTTGAATAACTAAGATATTGGGATTTTATGACTAAAAATAGAAAATATAAACTAAAACGCAACTAATAAGCATATAAAACAAGTAGGCAAAGCACAAATAAGCAAAAACGAAATCTAAACTAAAAACGCGCACTTAACGAGAGTTAAACGGGCCTTAAAAACCTAAATCTCAAATTTTTACCCTAAAAATGCAAATTTATTTTTTAAAAGTCCTAAATGACTAAAAATAATTTTAGAAAAAAGAATTATATTTTTGTGACTTTTATTTTATTTATTATGAATTAAAAACACTTTTAATCTAAAGAAATTATAAAAAATACTAAACTATTAAAGAAAAATCTGAATGTTTTAGAAAAGTACTTTAAAGTATTTAGAATGTAAGAAAAATAAAAAGAGGAAAACAGTTTATCTAAATAAGTTTTTTTTAAGCTAAAAGGTTCTAATAAGCAAAACTAAGAAAAAGGGGTTTAATGAATTAATAGTGCAAGCCTTAACAGGAAAGACCCATGGGCATGTTTGGTTGTGGTGTGGTGCGTGAAAGGTTGAGAGGGTTGAGGTCCTGGGTTTGAGCCTCAGGTTCACCCTGGACTTCCCTTTTCCCTTATAATTTTTATTTGCAAAATCTCTTTTTGAAACTTGTTTATAAGCTGAAATAAGTAACTTTAATGAAAACAAAATTTTTAAAACTTAATAATAAGCCAGAAAAAAGCTGATAATGTTTAACAGTTAGCTAAAAGTTTTGAAACCAAAGAAATAGTAACTGATATAGAAGCACAAGCTTGCAAAACCTTATGCTTATATCAAATAAGTTTTTAAATTATAAAGTAAGCCTAATAAGCTCTATAGAACCTAAATAAGCCAGAAAAAAGCTAAAAAGGCTAACAATTCTGAATTTAAACTTAAAAGGCTAAAAGCTTAACTAAAAAGGCAATAAAAGCTGCTATAAGCTGATCCTAAACCTAATAAGCTATAAGATACCTAAAAACTAACTAATAAAGCTAAAATAAACTACAATAAGCAAATTAAAAGAAGCAGTAAGCTAAGAATTAAGTAAGCAATAAACTAATCACTGAGAATTAAACAGCCTAAGAGGGCATATAACAGCTATTCAAAAAGCTGGTTAACAAATAAGTTACACCCTCTCAACATCAAAACAACATAAATCATCAACCAAAGAGCCTGGAAACTCAATTTCAGACATTTTGGATTAAAATCAAGCTTAAAAATAAGCTGATCGATAAGCTAGAAGTTAAGGTACTTTTTTTTGGATTTTTATAAAAGATGTCACAGACCTGACAAGCCACTTTTGACACTCAAAATAAGCTATAAAAAGCTAATGTAACAAGCTAAAAACCACAAAACAACATTTACCACCAACTAAAGAGCTTATAAATCCATTTTTAGAATATTTGAAATAAAAATGAACTTATTATTGAGCTGATAAGACAGACAAGTTAAACTATTTGTTTTTGGCTTTTTCCGACTTCTAACACTTTATGCTTAAACTGCCACTTTCTAAACCTAAAATAAGCTACAGTAAGCTAATATCAAACTTATAAAATAGAAAACAGATTAAAGCTAACAACTAATTAACTCAGTAAACCAATTTTTAAAACAAATTGAACTAAGAATAAGCAGAAAAGAAGCTATTAAATTTCTATAATGCGTGATTTTTTTATTGGAAACTGAAACTGACTCAATTTGACTCAAGCCTTTTGGAAATTTAGCTATCACTTGTAACATTCATTTTGAGATTAACTTGACACAAAAACAACACTTAAAATGGACTTTTGATGATTTTATTAAAGTGAGCTGATACAACTATTTAAAGACTATGGAACTTTTAAAATTTACTTAAAACCTGTAAAGCTATATAAAAATGCTTAAAATTACTTTTAAACTACTTAGAGGACTGAATTTGAATTAATCAAATTTGGCTTAAAAGCCAAAAATAGTACAAGCAGTACTAACTTAGAGTTAGTACTGTTGTGCCAAACACTCCTTTAAACTTTGAAATCAGATTTTTAAAACTAATAAGGCATTAAAATCTAAGGAACTTTGAACAAAAACTGATTTAAATGACTTAATGTCTAAATAAAAGCGACTTTGATTAATTAAAAAGCTACTACCAATAAGCTAAGGCTTATTGGAGTTTTTAACTGTTTTTAAAATGAAAAGAGAAAATGACTATCAATTATGATTTAAGATACTAAAATAGGTAAATCTAATACTAATAAGCAAACATAAGATAAATTAAGCACAAATAAGCAAATAATAAGCAGGAATTAGCAATAAGCAGTTTAAGTAGATTTAAGCTTAAAACTGAAGAAAAGTAAAACTTACAATGGCTCTTGCTCAAAACAGGGCTGAATTGCTCTTTAGAGCTTATCCACACGCTTCAGCTTATCAAATGATAAGCTGGTAAAGTCCCATAAGCCCTTCCATTATTGGCTTATCATCCATATTTAGCTTATTTTGTGATTTAAATAGTTTTATAAATCTAAAAGCTAAATAAGCTCAAGCAAGCTATAGAGAAGCTTGTTTGAGCTTATGAAAACTAATAAGAGCTTATTAGAGAGCTTATTTCAACCAAATGTAAACATCATAAAAGCATTTGAAATTAAATGAACATAACTTTGAATAACACTGAATTTTATTAATGATTAAAAAGGAGTACAATGCATAAAATAAGATAGAATTTTATAAAAGTAAAATATAATAAGCATAAAATAAGCTAAAAACTATAAAAACTACAATAAGACTACCAAAAAACTAGACATCTTCTGTGTGAGGAGGTCTGGTATTTATAGGAGCTGAGCTAGGGTTTCAGGAAGCTTCTGATCATCTAATCTTGACCCTTGATTCGTCTTCAATCAATATCTATCCTTGGATCATGTGTGCCACGCATCTTTAACCAATCATAAGCTTTTGAATTGGCAACATGGACTGGATTGCGTCATAGCTTTCTGACTTGTCAGTCGTGTAGTAGCTTCTAGAAGAGGAGTGTGTGTGGGTAACTGTTTAAGCGTATCAGGGTAAAAGGAGAAGAAGAAGATAAACAGTAAGCGTGCACTTTTTTTTTAATTGTTTGACTTGGTTTTATTAATAGTTTGACCCTTGGGTTGTAGGAGGTGGGTTGGATCCGGGTTAGGTTTAGTGGATTGGGTTTATTGTTGGGTTTATAAATAGTTTTGGTCCGGTTTAGGTTTTAGTTAAGGGTTTAACAAAGGTTAGTTTTAGGGACTAACTTTGCAAGAATTAGACTAACTCTGCAAAACTTTGTTAGGGACTTTTGGAGAAAAGGGTTTTAACATTTGGGTTACATTTGGTATTTTTGGGTTTCAAGGTGATCCAAAAGGTAGAAATGCATCCCCGGCCTCAACTTTTCACGCTCTTTCCATTCTCGTGCTCGCTTTCATCTGTTTTGTCTTTTAATTTGTCCTTATCTTATATCTAATACCTGCACATACACAAACACAAAAACAAAAACAAACATATAGTTGGCATTTATGAATAGTTTTTGGTCTTTTAAGTCCATTTTTTATAAATAAAAGGTAGTGATTTCTCACATACCATCTACATTCGTGGACGAGTATAGAGAAAGGATGTGCAAAATTCTAGGGATGCCATATGAAAAACCTCCTTGTATAATGATCGAAAAGTTCAATATCACATGGTAGACTATAGGTCTGGAGGAAAGGTATGTGAAAGCAAAGTAATGGGTAATGACGAATTACCCCGAACTATTTTGAACGTAGCGGTGATTAGAGCGGCATTAATGGAAGAAATGGACGCAGGTGGACGTGTCCAAAGGGTAACATAAACCCTGGTATGAGTCTAACTTAAAGACTCATTAATAAAGAAAAGTACTAGTCGGGAGATGTGGAGGATCTAAACATACGCCTTGTGTTAGATAGATACTTTGAGTTATGTTAACTAGCAAGCAGAATTCACCAGTCAACACTTAGAAGATTTTGTATGTATGATGTGTATGAATGTATATAAGAACAATCAACACAATGTATGAACAAACTTTTTCAATATTATTAATAATACGAGTGATCAAGTATATCACTAGGGTTTACAACCTTGAAGCTAACACAATGATACGTATGAAAAAGAGATCCCAAAACCCTAATCTAGGATCTCCTTTTATAGCGTAAGGAGTCCTTTACAAGAAAACAATATTCGTATCAATCTATTACTATAAGATATACACAATATCTTTTCTATACTTACCACATTACATGTCTTCCTATTCTACCAAAAATATAAGCAGTACAAACTCTAATGCACTAGCAGTACTAACTAACTTTGTACTATTAGTGTTATCTCTAGCAGTTGAAACTTTGTCTTCAATCTTGTTTGTACTGATAAGGCTAATTCCCAACAATCCTCCCCTAAACTTATGATTTCTCTCCAAATCACTAAGTTTGGTGAATTATCCCATTATCTCTAATGCAGTGGAGATTCTTCCAAACACTTATCTTCTTCTTAACTCTTTATCATCCCTTACACATTGATCATATATTCTTTGCAGCAAATCTTCAACCACTTGTGTTCTTTCCCAACATCTTAGTTTCACAAATAGCATTACTATGAGAATTCCAAATCTGAGAGGGTATTCTTTCTCTGCTAGCATGAATACATCAACTCCATTTTGCGTAGAGACACGATGAACATCACAAGAGTCATAAAACTTCCATAGTGTGTTCATGTTGTGAGCTTCAAACTTTTAGTAATTGTCACTTGGGTCAGGTTCATATAGCCTTTGAAAATTAACCCATAGCTCCTTTGCTTTGACATCTATAAGACCACCTGACTTGGACTTTTCTTTCACCATCTTCCATAATGCATCTAAATCTTCCCTATCACAAGATCTGATAAGTTCTTCAAATTGATTAAAAGAGCCTGTTTGTCCACCAACTCTTATAACCTTCCAGCTTGATCCAAATTCATCAGTGTGAATTTCCTAATCAATTATAGGATGCTTTGTTTGAAGTGGTTCCACATAAAAATCTTCGGACTCTATCATCATCATTGTGTTGAGCTGTTCATCTATAAGATTCTCAGATTCATCTTTAGACTAATCTTCAGACTTGGTCTTTTGCTTCTTAGAAGATCATAGTTCTCTTGTATTTTCCTCTTCAGAGCCCATAGGAACAAAACGTTTGTTTTTTTTGGAATGTTGTGTAGTAGAGTACCTGAATTTCTTCATAAGACTTTCCTTTGAGCTTAGACATCTTCCAGTATCCTGATTGCACAGATATCTCTTCATTCCTGCAATCACTTGAGCTTGAGCAGGCTTCCTTGGTCTTTTATGGTTTTTCTTATATGAACTGATCATATCATTAAGAGCTTGATCATTCTATATTGAGATGAAATCAGCTAGTTGAGCTGATCTTTGTTCAACTGTGAGATTCTGATCTGCAATAGGATCAGAAGCCATCTTTTCATTTTGAAGTCTTTCACTTCTGGATCAGTGTTGATCATATGCTCAATCTCTTCTTCACTTGGTTGAAAGGACAAAGTAGGATCAGAAGCCATCTTTTCATTTTGAAGTCTTTGTGCCTCCATGAAACTTGCAACTACAATTTCATCTTCTTGAATCTTCCTGGCTACTTCTACATCATGATCTATTTGAGCAACAATCCTTGCTTTAACCTTCTTTGGAGCATGAGTTTCTTCATCTTCTTCTGTCACTTGAGCTTTGCCCTTTTCCTTCCTTTTCTTCTCATAGTCATCTTCACTATCAGTACCTTCATGAGATGTACTAGCAGTACCAACTTGACTTTGAACTGCTTGTTGAGATGGTAGACTCGTAGTAGTATCTTGAGTATCTTTAAGAGATTCTAGATCAACAACCTCAGTACCTTCTTCTTGTGGAATCACCTCTGTGTCTTGTTGTTGAAGCTCTTTAGTATCTTTATCACCATCACCCAAATCCATATCTGCATTACCTTCATCAAAATCTAATCTCATCCCCTCAGTGTGTGAATCTGTTTTCCTCCCCTGTTTGGAAGAATCTTCATGATCATCACCATCTGAGTCTTGGTCATCTGAAAAAGAAGAAGAAGATACAATTTAAGCTTTCCTCTTTTGCTTGAGCTCTTTAACCTCATCCTCAAGCTTCTTTACTCTATTAACCAATTTGGTGTAGACTTTCTTATGAAGCTCCTTTGACTTTGCAAGATCATTCTCCAGCTTAGACACCTTCTTAGTAAGATTAGTACATATTTCCATCAATTCATTATAGTTAATTCTGCCCTCAGCACTTCCAACTGTGTGACCTGTTGAGAGAGGTGGTTCATGGGGCATAGATTCGGTTTCTTCTCTAGTTGGAATAGAGAATACTCCTAAATCACCTATATCAATAGTGTGGCTTGGGTTTCCACCACTTGTTCCTAAACGATAAGGTTCGAGGACAGTGAATGTTGCCATAGAAGGAGCTACATTTCTGTTTATCCTCCTATAAGTATGAGTAACAGTGGGGATGTGAGTTGTTGATGGAACAATAATGGGTGTGATTTGAGGATCAGTTGGGCTTACTGACCCTGCACCCTGTACCTATGTAAGAAAAACAAGCATTTCATCTGATAAAGGTTTTTCTTCCCCTTTCCACCCTTGTGTTTTCATTATCATGTTTTGGAAAACCTTTTGTTGCAAACAAGGAATGGGAAAAGTCCTTCTATTGGGAAGTAAAATACTTTGTTTTGCTTTTAAAATCATTTGTACAAATCTTGGATACATCAAAAATTTAGTTGGAGAGTCTGCATTCTTCACCATATGGTCAAAAATCAATTTTGAAAAGTTTTACTTATGATGTTTAGACAAACACACATGAGTAATAGCAATATTGCTACTGAATTACTCCCATGAGGACCTTTTGGGACTCAAACAGTGAAGAAGGGTGTGAATAAGAAACCTCCATTGAGGTGAGAAACATCCTTTATTAAAATTTAATCTACCATTGGATGTATCATACCCCAGTTTAGAAATACCAGCCAAAATATATGCGTTGGCCATGTCTATGGTACTACCAGAGTCATCCAAGCGAAGATGTCTTCTCAAGGACTTCTTAGTAACATAGATTAGTTGGCCATCCACAGTTGCACTAATTACGTGTATGGGTGTATCCTCATCATCTTCCTCAAGTGTTATGGCTTTAGCAGTTTGCCAAAACTGATTGAGTTGTGAGGAATAGAGAGTAGGACTTACAGTTAAGGCATACCTTATGTAGGAGTTATTGAGATAGTCTATAATTTTCTAGAACTTGGGTCCATCCTTCTCCGCTGTTTTCTCCAAAAATGCCACCTTGTTATGTTGCTCAGCAAATCGTAATCCAGTCATTTTAGATGATGTAAATAAGTAGAATGATGGTCGGATTTAAGTGAATTGAAGGTTTATGAAGCCAATTGGGATATTATAAAGATACTATTAGGGTTTTGAGAAACTTGCGCAAGAGATAATTGTATCTTTTGGAAAGAAAATAATATGAGATTTTAGAAAGAAGATAATTACTCTTGTTAGATTAACCCTATAAGTATGGTAACAATTCATTTTACCCAACGACTATAATTAAAAATCTGTTACTGACACAACAGTTGTAACGGCTAGATCATCGGTACAAACTTTACATTATCAGTACTAACTTTGAACTAGCAATACAAACTTTTACAAAAAATTTGAAAGAGCAGTAGAAGCATAAAATGGTTTAAAATAGACTGCTCAAACACAGTTTTTAGTAAACTATCAGCTATCAACGGATTTGATATGTCTTTACCATTAGTCGTTTGCTATGGACTAGCCAACTCTTCACTGTGAGATATGGTGAGTTGATAACCATATAGTTTTTGGTAAACTATCAACCATAAACGGATTTGTTAAGTCTTTACCAAGAGCCGTTTGCTTTGGACTAGTTGGTTCTTATGTGGGTGAGACATGGTGAACCAATAACCATTTGTTGTGTGATTAACAACACACTATTCCAATCCAAAGCACACCATATTCAATGCAAGTTAAAACATTCTTTCTAGCCTGCAAATGTTAGTCCAAAACCAAGAAAAATACACATAACATATTTTCCATTTTATCAATTTAGAACAAGAGTAACAATGCATAATGACAAAAGCAACTAAACTTTTGGAGCCCAAGCCATAGCTGACTTGATTCTACCTCTTTCATCAATAAAAGTATGTTTCTTTAAAACCATAGATGACTTGTCACCTTGTATTGGTCTCCAAACCCATTGTGTTGTAGCTTTAATACCATTTCCCATATTACACTTAACAGCTTGCTTTTGCCTATCAGTAGAAACTTTTTGTCTAGCAGTGGGAACTTTTGACTTAACACTTTCTACTTTAGGCACCCATTTTTGGTTTTGCCTTGCTGTATTCTTGAAATGGGGATTATTAACTGTTTGTGCTTGATTATTATTTGAAAAAATCTTGGTTTTGCACATGTAACAGTTGGATAGTGGTGAACAGTCTTGTTTGGTCTAGCAGTAGAAAGTGGTTTAATGCTAGACTTTAGCATAACTGCTCTGGGTATCATATTAACATTAGAGTGAGTTTTGATTTGCAAAATTGTTGTTCACTCTAACTTGGTTATTCCCATATACCCTTGTATCCATTGAAGTCACCTTTTTCCATGGGTTGTTATCACAATATGCAGCAAAGTGGTCAAAGCTACCACATACAAAACATGTTTTGTTTTGCATAACAAAATCACCACCTAGTTGTTGAGATTTTATATTATTCCAATTCTTTTGATTACCTCTAGGTGTTGGTCTATACATTTCTGCATATTTCACTATATTCCTAACTGGTTTTACTCTTTCTTGTTTAACCACTTTAGGAACATTTTGAACCCCTACCTTAACATCTATCTTAACCTCAGGCTTAGTCTCAGACTTAATTTCAGGCACAAACTTAACAAAATTTGTTTCATTTGTACTTTTAAGCAATTCATCACCTTATTTTTCACTATTGTTCTCTTGTGCCTTATGACCATAACCTGGAAATTCAGGTTCCTTAAATTCATCTAAGCTAGTATGATCTAAGTCTATACCTGGTGGCACAAACATACCTCTATGGGGAGGTGCAACTGAATTATATCCTAGACCTGATTTTGCTTTGTTTACTAATTGAGACTCAATTATCTTTTGAACACCCTTGGATGTATACTCAAGTGTGCCAACACTTAATTGTATATTTTCCTTTTGTTTGCTTAGCTGTTCAATATCATATTTAAGCATACTTATTACAACATCCCTGTTCTCTAAGTCTCTTCTTAATCCAGCAATATCATCAGTGAAAACAGCCTCATTCTGTCTATAAAAAATAAGTTGTTCTTCTAAGACACCTAATCCTCTTTTATGATTTTGCAAATTATAGTGAGTGTCATTAAGCTCAACTCTTTGACTATCATATTTAGCCGTAAGTGTTTCTAATTCTTTTAAAGCAGAACAAGATTTAGAACAACTATTAACATATACCTCAGAGTCAGAGAAGGCTATAAGTGCAATCTCAGCACTGGCTTCTTCTTCTTCCATGAAGCTCCAATCAAAAGCAGCACCATCAATAGCTAACATAGCCTTAGAAGAAGGCTCTTGCACAGTCACTTCCTTTAGATTACTCTTCTTGTAACCATCTCTGTTTTGTTGTCTTGGACTTCTGCATTCTCTAGAAAAGTGCCCTCTCTTTCCACAATTGTAGCATTCAACCTCGGACTTGTCATAGCCAGCAACATCTCATGAGTTAAGAGTGATCTTCTTACCAGTCCTTTGATAGTACTTTTTTGCTCTTATGCTTATCAAAGCTAACTGCCATTTTATGTCCATTGCTTCTAGATCATCATCATGTATTTGAAGCAAGTCTTCATTATAGATATTGGCATCATCAGCTTTACTAGCTACAAAAGCATAAATGGTGTCATCACTTAAGCCAGCACTACTAGTTTGTGATCCAGTTGTACTAACTTTAGTGCTAACGGTACTAACTCTAGGGTTAGCAGTACAGATATAAGTGTGATCATCTTCATCATCAGAATTGTCATCCTTGACATATGACATGAATGCCATGTTTCCTAATCCAGTGCTTGTACTTCCTGACTTTCTCACTTTTGGTTCAGCAATCTTGAGGTTGTTGTAAAGATCATTGAGAGTCATCTTCTCCAATTCAGGTTTGTTTAGCCAAACAACAACATAAGTATACCATTCAGTAAGCAAACTATTGAGAAACTTGATGTTAAGTTCTTCTTGAGGAATAGCAACCTTCAATACAGCCAGTTGGCTGACAATCCTTTGTAACCTGCTAAACACATGATCAAGAGTTTCATTGCTTGTAGCAGTGAAAGCTCGTAGTTTTGTTTCAGAAGGGTCTTTTGTGTCTTCTTGGTAGCTTCATTACCACAAAATCTTTCTACAATGGCTTCAAGGAGTTCCTTTGCAGTTGCATAACTGTTGAAGTTCAAAACTTGATCATTTGGCATAGTCATAAGCAAGAGATGCTTGGCTTTAAGATCATTCCTCCTTTTAGCTTTTTCATCATTGGTGACTGGTTCAGTATTGAGCTTGGAGGTCTTGGAGCCATCAGCATTAGTAACTTCAGATGTATATTCTTTCCAAGTATCACCATTTTTGATGATATCCCATAATGCATAATCTTGCACCATGAAATATTGCTCAATTCTGAGTCTCCAGAGATCATACTCATTTTGCTTGAGTATGGGTAGCTTGGCAGTTGTTGAGGATGATTGAGTAGTCTCCATGTGCATCTTCTTGTAAGAGAAACAAGAACTTTATCTTCTGGATCTTCTAAATCAAAGTATCAAATAACTTGTCTCTGATACCACTTGTGGAGGATCTAAACACATGCCTTGTGTTAGATAGATACTTTGAGTTATGTTAACTAGCAAGTGGAATTCACCGGTCAACACTAAGAAGATTTTGTATGTATGATGTATATGAATGTATATAAGAACAATGAACACAATGTATGAACAAACTGCTTCAATATTATTAATAACACGAGTGATCAAGTATATCACTAGGGTTTACAACCTTAAAGCTATCACAATGATACGTATGAAAAAGAGATCTCAAAACCTTAATCTAAGATCTCCTTTTATAGCACAACGAGTCCTTTACAAGAAAGCAATATTCGTATCAATCTATTACTATAAGTGATGACGTATAGTCTATATTTGGGCCACAAGCCCAAATGATAAACATTACTCGCGCCTAAGTCCACCACGAGTGGGCTACCATGACAATGGTATGGGCCGCAGTGTTAATGCCTTGTGCCCACGAGGCCCAAAGCCCAACTAAACCCACCGGGTACACGATAAGGATTATCTATTCATAGAATAGATATCCTTTCCTTGGATAAGCACCACGAGTGCGAAGAGTAAGGAGCAAGAAACCCATGCGGTTTCAGCCCCTATAAAAGGAATGATATATTCTCATTCAAAGGTACGATATACAACCCTAACTCTTTACGAGAACCCTAAATCGATTACTTACTCTCACGCCGGAGTCTAATCGGGGGAGACAATCCCTCGATAAGCCTAACGGTGTTGTCTTATTTTCTTAGTACACAGGTAACAAGTGCTAAGAAGTGAATTGGTACGAGAGCCTAAGCCCATTACCGGGTACGCCCAACTTTTGTATCAACAAGTGGCGCCATCCGTGGGACCCTACTACGAACTAGAATGACGAAACATAAGAATTCAAGCCAGCGGACTCCGCAGTCAGAAAAACGTGACCATCAGAGGAAGAATCAACAAGATCCAACCTCCAGACAAGTCGCTAGGACAACCAGCACACCGGCAGGAACAACCCCACCTCGTCTAGCAGTAGAACTACCTACAAGAACTACTCAAGTCACACCAGTGGTCCCAAGCGTTGAGGAACTCCAACGCACCCTCTTCACTACTCCTCATCAGGCTACACCCGCAATGAACAACACTGCGCCGCCAGGCGCGCCTGAACGGAACAGGGCGCCTAGCACTGAGGCAGAAATTCTTGCAACAACTGAGGACGCGCTGGATCTAACTTTGGGAAACTTTGTATCCCAAAATTATGAAACACTAACCGCCCTCATGCGAGAAGAAGCAACAAGAAGAGCAAGCGCGGGTCTACAAGCCCGACTCAATTTTGGTCCTGAACGCGAACCATCACCATTGCGTCACCCACGAGGAAGACGCGCAGAACGTACCACTATCCATGATAGGTTGGGTACGATATCTGATTCACAATACTCAGGAGACAGCGAGAGGCGCACCAATGTCCACTCCAGACTTGGCAGTCGGGGAATACAAGATCGACTAGGGCCTCAACATTCGCCAAGCCAAGGATCTTCCAAACCTGGGAGTAGGAGGGTTCAAGACAGATTGGGGGAAGAAGATCCCCAAGCAGAGATCCCTCAAGCTCTTCTTCTGAAAGAAGCCGGCGCAAGCGCCGAAAAAGAGACTACCCTTCTTCCAGCGACTCCTCGGACAACGAGGACAAAGAAACAGGACACTGGAAGTCAAGAGGAAGACGTCGCGAGGAAGAGAATGAAGATATGTCCCTCCCATGGCGACGCCAGAAAATTGATGCGTTTACACGGCGCATCAGCGATTACTCAGATCGCAAATGCAGGCGCATGCCCGCTAATGTGAAAACATACGATGGAACAGGTGATCCTGACGACCACCTAAAAATTTTCGAATCAGCCGCAACCATCAAAAATTGGCCACAGCCTGTGTGGTGCCACATGTTTAATTCCACGTTAGTAGGAAACGCGCGCACATGGTTTAGCAAACTCCCACGTAGGAGCATTAGTGGATTTGAGGAACTACGGAAAGCATTCCGCCTCAACTTCACCCAGCGAAAGAAGTGCGCTAAAAACCCTGTGGAGCTAGCAAGAGTGAAACAGCGTCAAGGGGAATCAACCAGCGCTTTTATGGAACGTTTCAAAGATGAGTGTATACAAGTTAAAGCATGTCCTGAAATCTTAAAAATTTCAGGGTTCATGAATGGGATCAATAACCCAGAACTCATCCGCAAGCTGAACGACAAAGTTCCACAAACTTTTGACGAGTTAACAAAGCGCACTAGATCCTTTATACAAGGAGAAGCAGCTGCTGCGGATAGCAAAAAAGGTTATTCAAACTATAGGCAACAAGAACAGCCTCGGAGACAATCCAATGATCAGAATAACAACCGCAGCAGGAATTATCGCAATGGAAGAGACAACGACAAATATACTCCTCTCACTAAGACTCCGAGAGAGATATTTGTAACAGAAGGTGCGAACTTCCCAAAACCACCACCAATGCGCACTGCAGAAGAAAAGCGCCTAGGTAGTGGATACTGCGAGTACCACGGCCAAAAAGGCCATACAACTAACGAGTGCGTCCAACTAAAACAGCTAATTGAAAAGCTAGTTAGAGAAGGCAGGATGGACCACCTCGTAAAGAACATCAAGGAAGGAAAAGATAAACAGAGAAACGGGGGTAAGAAAGACCCCCAAAGGAAAAAGCTGATACTATATACATGATACAATCATGGCAACGCAAGATAAAGCAAAAAGTCAGCCAGAAATTCTCCCCAGAAAAAGAGATATCCTTCCCTACTATAGCTGCGAACAACGCAGTTGTGGAGCCTCTAACCATTGAATTACATACAGGGGGACATGACATCCACCGCATGTACATTGATGGTGGAGCATCCGCGGACATCCTGTACGATCACTGTTTCAAAAGGCTGCGACCTGAAATCCAAAGTCAGTTGATACCAGCTACAACGTCATTAACAGGATTCACAGGAGAAAAGATTTGGCCCATGGGGCAGTTACGCTTGTTGGTGGTCGTAGGAGATGAACAACACTCAACCGCGACATGGATAAACTTCATGGTAATAAAGTCTCCTTCACCATACAATGGTATCATTGGGAGACCGGGAATATCATCCATGCGCGCGGTACCATCCACAGCGCACAGAATGCTTAAATTCCCAGTGGAAGGAGGAGTTGTCACTCTCTATAACACAACAGTACCACCAAGAGAATGCATTGCAGTAACAACTGAAGCGGAGACTATTCCAGAACAGCGCACGGAAAAAACGCCAAATTTAAAAGTCGCTATTCACCCAGATTATCCGGAGCAACAAGTTTCGATTGAAGGATCTTTATCTGACAAAGGTAAAGCAACCGTATGCGCACTCTTGCAAAAGAACCTAGACATCTTTGCATGGGAGCCAAAGCATATGACGGGAGTACCGCGCCCTATCACAGAGCATAAGCTACAAATCCGACAAGGATACCCTCCGATACGACAAAAGAAGCGCGGCCAGGCCCCAGATCGTGCAAAGGTTATTCTGGAAGAAGTACATAAGCTTGTAGACGCAGGCATCATGCGCGAAGTATACTATCACGACTGGCTTTCTAACCCAGTTATGGTAAAGAAGAGCGATGGCAGTTGGAGGATGTGCGTAGACTTCACGGACCTCAACAAAGCATGTCCGCAGGACTGCTATCCACTGCCAGAGATAGACTGGAAGGTCGAGTCCTTGTGCGGATACCCCTTCAAATGCTTCCTAGATGCATATAAAGGGTATCATCAGATTCAGATGGCAGTGGAAGATGAAGAAAAAACAGCTTTCCACACCAGTCAATGAGTATACTGCTACACAAAAATGCCTTTTGGCCTGAAGAACGCAGGCGCGACATACCAACGACTGGTGGACACAGCCTTCGAAAAACAAGTAGGCCGCAACTTGGAAGTCTATGTTGACGACCTTGTCATAAAAAGCCATACAGAGGACGAATTGGTGCGCGACATCGAGGAAACATTCCGAACGTTGGGGCGGATCAACATGAAGTTAAATCCAAAAAAGTGCACCTTTGGCGCGACCGAAGGGATGTTCCTTGGATACCTGATAGAACCCGATGGAATCAAGCCTTGCCCAGAAAAGACAAAGGCCGTTATTGATCTTCCCTCACCGACACTCAAAGAAGTCCAATCACTGAATGGAAAGTTAGCGGGGCTAAACCGTTTCTTATCTAAGTCAGCAGACAAATCTCTTCCCCTCTTTAAAACACTCACGAAGTGTACAAAAAAGGGAGACTTTCGCTGGACTACCGAAGCGGAAGAAGCTTTCCAACAACTCAAAAACCATCTGGCATCTCTTCCCAAACTTGTCGCACCGCGACCAGGGGAAGAACTAATCATGTACTTATCGGCAACCCATGGAGCAGTCAGCGCCGTTCTATTGACAGACAGGAACTCCGTCCAGACACCCATATATTTCGTAAGTAAAGCCCTAAAGAAAACAGAGACTAACTACAACGCTATGGAGAAGCTGGTCTTGGCTCTAGTGTTCGCAGCCAAAAGGTTGCGCAGATACTTTCAAGCGCATCCAATAGTTGTAATCACTGATCAGCCAATCAAACAAGTTATCTCTAAGCCTGACGCATCAGGACGCTTACAAAAATGGAGTGTACTGTTAAGTGAGTATAACATCTCATACAGACCGCGCACTGCAATCAAGGGACAAGTCCTAGCCGATTTTATCGTGGAAAAGCTAGACAGCGACAGCCCGACATCTGCAGCTAAAATAGATTTACAGGAACCCTGGATTCTGTTCACAGATGGATCTTCATGTGTAGAAGGATCAGGCGCAGGCCTTATTCTTACAAATCCAGAAGGTATGGAATTCACCTATGCGCTACGCTTTGAATTCACAGCCACAAACAATGAGGCAGAATACGAAGCCCTACTAGCTGGACTACGTATTGCAATTCAAATGGGTGTTCGCAACCTAGAAGCAAACGTAGATTCGCGACTAGTCGCTAACCACGTGCTAGGTGAATATGAGGACAAGGATGAACACATGACCCAATACCTGGAAAAGACAAAATCTTTGATCAAAAACTTTGATAGGTTCACAATAAAACAGGTGCCTAGAGGAGATAACAAGAAGGCGGACGCACTCAGCAAGATCGCATCCACAAGCTTCGCACACCTCTCAAAACAGGTATTGGTAGAAACCCTAAAAAACAAGTCAATCTTGGAGAGGGAGATATCAACGGTGATAGTGGAACAAGATCCTACATGGATGACACCTACCATCGAATTTATTAGCAAGGGAGTCCTACCCCAAGATCATAAAGACGCTCGAAGAATACGCCGCGCAGCGCAACGATTTGAACTACGCGACAATGTACTCTATCAACGGTCTTTTTTACAGCCATGGCTCAGATGTGTTGGACCCCTTCAAGCAGAATACGTTCTCCGCGAAATTCACGCTGGATCATGTAGTATGCACTCAGGGCCACGATCCGTGGTGGCAAGCGCTCTAAGGTCAGGATACTATTGGCCAACAATGCATCGTGATGCACGCGATCTGATAAGAAAATGCAGCAATTGCCAAGTACATAGACCAATTCCGCGCCGACCACAACAAGAGCTAACACCAATTACCTCACCATGGCCATTTTACAAATAGGGTATTGACATCGCAGGACCTTTCCCTGTCGCAGCTGGAGGAGTAAAGTTCCTCATCGTGGCCATAGACTACTTTACAAAGTGGATTAAAGCAAAAGCGGTGGTGAACATCACGGGAAACCAAGTCAAACGCTTTGTTTGGGACAACATTGTCTGTCGCTTTGGACTACCGGGCGCGATCATATCAGACAACGGAAAACAATTCTGTGATAACTCATTCAAAGATTGATGCGCACAATTGAACATCACACAACACTTTGCTTCAGTCAAACACCCACAAACCAATGGCCTAGTTGAGCGCGCGAATCGCAGTCTAGGCGAAGGAATAAAAGCGCGCCTTGACAGACACAAAGGAAGGTGGGTAGACGAGCTCTCACATGTCCTGTGGGCGCATCGCACAACAATCAAAACCAGTACTGGCGACACGCCATTTTCCCTAGTCTAGGGAACAGAAGTCGTCATACCAGCCGAGATAGGAATGCCAACTATACGCACAGCAGAGGTCAACGTCACGACAAATGACGAGGAACGGCGCATAGACTTAGACATACTGGAAGAAAGACGCGAACGCGCAGCTATACGCGAAGCAAAGGCTAAGGCAAAAATAAAGAAGTATTATGATGCAAAAGTCAAACACACTTCATTCAGACCAGGAGACTTTGTTTACCGCGCCAACGACGCGAGCCACGCAGAAGACACAGGCAAGCTCGGACCTAAATGGGAAGGACCTTACGAGGTCACAGACGCGCTCGGCAACGGCGCATACAGACTGCGCGATATGGAAGGTCACGACCTAGCGCGCACTTGGAACATCTGCAATCTCAAAAAATGTTACTTTTAGGCTACGGCCCTTACACAAACACCCTTGCATCCTACAAGGTGCCCAATAAGTGTTTGTCTTTCTTTTCTTTTCTAGGAATTGTATTTTCTATTTTTTCAAATAACTTGCAAGTATTAATAAAATGTTATGGTTTCTAGCTAACTCCATAGCGCATTTTTACTTTATTGCATATATGTCAATATTGTTTATCTCATAATTCTGCCTACATGGCGTGTATGCACCACTTAAAGACCCACGAAGGCATAAAGGATAAGTTAACCTACTAATTTACTTGTTGAATAAGAGGGTTGCAAACCCATCAACATTGGATCACGCATCCTTGCTAAGCACCTTACTCTCGAGACGTCGAGGTAAGTCTCGCGTGCGCACCCCACGACGGATGCGCATATACCAAGTACACCGTACGAGCTTAGCAATATAACGAGCCAAGACACTTGGTCAAATAATAAAACTTTGCAAACAATGCAAGTATAATTCTTTAAAGTCATGCACTTAAAAGACTTAGTTAAAAAAGCAAACTTAGCAAACAATGCAAGTATATTCAAGTTACGAACTTAAAACAAAAATGTATCTTACTCCACATTTATTAATAAAAATTACAAGGAAAGATACATAAATATACAAAAAGCCTATATACTATGACGATGCTCAGGACTCTCCTCTGGAGCGGCGGAACTCCCCGCTTCCTTAAGCTTACTCAAAGTTATAGCATCCTGCATAGATACGGTCGGAACGCTTACAGCCACGCCATCTGATCTAGGAAGGTGTGCAGCGCCAAAGCCACACATCACGGCCTTGCCCTTGATTCCCTTCTTCACAGCAACCCTCTGCTCATGACGCTCCAGCACCTCTTTCAAGGGAATCTCCCTTTCAAGAGCAAAAGGTTTGAGGATGTCGCGAGGCCGCGCGAATACAGGAACTTGAAGCTGCGAAACATCAGTTTCAGATAGTAATCTGATTCCTCCTCCGCATTATCCCCAAGATGGCGCTGCAATGTCAACCCTGCCATCAGCACATCTATGGGGTCATCTTGATCACGCTCCAACCTCCCAATGTGCGGCAACTCAAGAACCTTCAGCCCCGCCATTGCTTGCAGCAGCTCATCATAAGCCGTAGGGCTGTACCCAGGGACTTCCGCCAAGTCCTCCTCCAGCAGCTTGGCCTCATGAAGATCCTCCATGGCCTGCGATCGACCACTCGCAATCGCGCAATGCACCACCTTTCCAAACGCGCCCACCACCTCTGCGGACTCTAGTGTACTCAGGGCTGCCAGGCGCAGCCCATGGCTAATCAACCACCTGCATTCACAAAGACAATTTGTGTAAGTAAAAAGCACGGCGATAAAGTAATTATAAAGACAAGTAAAACAAAAATACCTGCGCTCAGCTATAGTAGACATCAAGTGGGGATACAGTTCCTCATCATACTCTATACTGAGGGCGCGCAGCTTTTCCTCTTGCAACGCAATCGCCTTCTCGATGCGCCCCTGGAACTCCTGGACGCTGGCATGATGCTCAGCCCTCTTCTCTTCAAGATAGGACACCGACCAGGAAGTTTTAGCCTTTATCTGCTCAAGCTTAACCCTCGCATACCTAAGGTCGGCTAGCATGCTCACCTTATCCCCAGCGATCTTTTCAGCATACGCCCTCGAGGCCTCCAGCTCCACTTGCGCATTCGCCAACTGCGCACGGAGTGTCGCCAACTCCTCATCCTTCTGGGCAAGAGCACCACTCTCCCCGACATACTTCTCCTTTAGCTGAGCCACCAGCTCAGCTTGGCGCGCAGTGGTCGCAGCCAGCTCATCCATTAGCTGCTGCGCCTCGCCACCATCAGCAACCTTGGTCTTCCCCTCCCTGTTTTCATTCTGTGGAGAGGAAACCTCATCAACGAAGACCCCATCATTCTTCGCAGCATCATCCCTACGAAACAAAAAACAGTTAGTAAATATTACAACAAGTAATATGATAAAAGGGGGGGGGGGGGAGAGATGATAAAGGCGCAGACACTTACAAAAATGGAGAAGCCTCAGCAGCCTTTTTCCTGCGCCAGAAGAGGAAGTCTCCTCCGCGGTAGACCCCGCATCCACAATAAGGTGGCGACGCCTCTTCCTGGTACCGCTAGTCCCAGCTTCTCCCTTGCGCTTGATATTCTGCGCCACTTCTTCCTTTAGCACCTCCTCGGGCTTTAGGATCTCTACGCTGCTAGACGACTGAGCGCGTGGCTCCTCTAGCGCCACCTCCACATCTGGCGGCACGCTTTGAACGGGTGTCACTTGACGCGGTGGCGTGTCCTCATGAATCACCTCTAGAAACACGGTCAAGCGACCCTCAGTCGCCTCCAGTAGAGGCTGCTCACCTTCCCTCAGAGGGCGCACCCCTATAGTAACCAGCTTCAGTTTGTCCAGCTTAACCACGGCTAACAGATCCATCTCTGCGCACATCAATAAAGCAAGAAAGAAAAAAGGGATTAGTTATTAAAAGCACGAAGATAAGAATAAAAGACTTACAAAGCATGAAGTATAAGGGACGAACACCCACCCCGGCCATCCTCACTCAAGAAAGTAGGAACCTCATCCGCAGCGCCAAAATAAGCGCGGCTCAACCCCACATGTACCAAAAACTCCTCCGGATAGGGGTTAATGGCCAGTCGATTGGCATCTAGAATCTGCGTGTCAGCAAGCCTGTAGGATCCGGGTGCGGGGCGCCCATCCCTTGGCAATGTACTCTGAGTATAAAACTCATAGCCAGAGGGAAAAACTACATCGTCAACCCAGAAGAAGTATTCCCTCCAATTTTTTAAGGCATCTACTTTCTCAGTGTAACATTGCAGCGCCCCCTGGCGCTTCGCAAAAGAAACCCAACCATTCGACCACGTTGTGTGGTAAAAGGAGCGGAACAAGTCCACGGTCGGGTCTATCGCAAGTAAACGGCAGTTTACTTCAAAATTCGACACCTTAGCCGCACCAATACAGTGCAACTGAGAGATGTGAAGGCGATAGTGATTGAGCAAATCACTCAAGAAAATAGATATGGGTACACGGTGATTTGCGTACTCAAAAAATTTCGCGTAAAGCCCTATTTTCCCTTCGGGGAAATCGGCTATACATGCGTCCACCTCTGGCGCCTCTGGATGGACATCCAAAGGCACGAAGAAGTCAGACGAAAATTGAATAACATCCTCAGTGGACATCGCAGAGCGAAAGTCTTCTAACTGAGCGACCATCTTCATCACTTTATGAGTGAAACGCACAAAAAATTACTTACGAAAATGAGTATTTTCTTTGCAATAAGCTTTCACGAAAGGTGAATGAGTGAGGAGTGTGTGTTTTACTGTGTGATTGTAAAAAGTGAGGCGGTCACTCTTATATAGGGAGTGGTAAAAACCCTAGATTAACTCCACGTGGATCCCACTCACAATAACGTATAGCTGAAACTGAACCGGTACATGCACTTTTTCCCGATTCACGAGGGCCACGTGGACACCACCCCCATTTTTCGAGGTATCCGTTTGAAATACCTAGGACTAGGTGCATTGCACTTAGAAAATAGGCGGTAAAATTTCCTTAATTTCCCGCCACACTTACCGCTGATAATATTAAGTCTAGTATTCGCGGCTACGAGCCGCGCACACTAGACTGGGGGGACATGATGACGTATAGTCTATATTTGGGCCACAAGCCCAAATGATAAGCATTACTCGCGCCTAAGTCCACCACGAGTGGGCTACCATGACAATGGTATGGGCCGCAGTGTTAATGCCTTGGGCCCACGAGGCCCAAAGCCCAACTAAACCCACCGGGTACACGATAAGGATTATCTATTCATAGAATAGATATCCTTTCCTTGGATAAGCACCACGAGTGCGAAGAGTAAGGAGCAAGAAACCCATGCGGTTTCAGCCCCTATAAAAGGAATGATATATTCTCATTCAAAGGTACGATATACAACCCTAACTCTTTACGAGAACCCTAAATCGATTACTTACTCTCACGCCGGAGTCTAATCGGGGGAGACAATCCCTCGATAAGCCTAACGGTGTTGTCTTATTTTCTTAGTACGCAGGTAACAAGTGCTAAGAAGTGAATTGGTACGAGAGCCTAAGCCCATTACCGGGTACGCCCAACTTTTGTATCAACAATAAGATATACACAATATCTTTTCTATACTTACCAGATTACATGTCTTCCTATTCTGCCAAAAATAAAAGCAGTACAAACTCTAATGCACTAGCAGTACTAACTAACTTTGTACTGTTAGTGTTATCTCTAGCAGTTGAAACTTTGTCTTCAATCTTGTTTTTACTGATAAGGATAACTCCCAACAGGAGATAACCCGTCCTTCATTCCTTTTGCATTATTTTTGCTTTTCTTGTTTATTTTGGTTTGGTGTGTTTGTTCTTTATTTTTGCAGGTTTCTATAGTTGAGAAATACATGCGAAATGCTAGAAGGACCTCTTAATGCACGTATGAGGTCGAAATTTTTTGGGAACGACATCAGTAAGAAGTCACGACATGGCTTAAACACATTGCTACGCCGTAACCTTTTCCCAACACGTATTTATTGTCAAGTCAACTAACCTACGGCGTAACCAACTAGATTGAGTTACGTCATAACTTTTTCCTGCAGAAAAATCCTTTAAAAGATATTTACCAAACCTTGTGTATCTTTGGTGTCGAATTTTGTGTGTATATTCACTGGAAACCTTCACGAGACTTCACTCGTCCACTCAGGCTACTGAGGGGTTTAAAGGCTTGTTGCATACACTAAATGCAATCATGATTCCTATGAAAGTGAGTTTGGTTTCTCATTTCTTTTCTGTTTAGTACTTGTTGTCTTTCTAGAATTATGCTTTGGTTGTTGCAAGTGATTTCAGGGAAATGAAGTTTTGCTCATAGCTTTCAAGACAAGGTACGTCTTAACACGTGTATCTTCTACCATGCCGAGCAAACTTTAGGGGAGTCTTTCGCTCTAATTCTACTTGTTCTCTATTATTTTCCATTTTGTGTACAAATGGGACTTTGTACAAACCAAGTGGGGGGACGGGAGTAGAATTATCACTTGACTTTACTTGTCTTCATTTTTCTAGTTTGTTTCGAAAATTTGTGCCATTTCTGAAAAATTTTGACATGTTTTTCTTAACCGAACTAGAATAGATCTATGCTGAGCACAACTACCCATTAATTAATTGGTGAGGATTTAGCCTTATTTCTGTTTTCTCATATTACATAATCCACCAAATATTGTGTGTGTCGGTAGTATTGTAGGCTTTAGAACTTGGCCTATATATCATTTCAAAACCATAAACGAGTATTGCATTGAGTTTTCTTGGTGCAATTGAGATAGTTAGTTCGAAAAGGTAATGTTTTAGGATTTCACCAAATCAACCCATATGTGTTAAATTGTGTGCGTTTATCGACTTGTTACCTCGACTAGTCCACCTCCCGTTAATTAAAACTGAAATAGAGGCAGGAGATAAACGTGAAGCAATCAACTTTGCCACTTTATCCCAAAACCCATTTGATACATAACATCGAAAACAAATACTATCAAATTTCTTTTCAAAATGAACTTTTAAAAGGAGGAGCTTATGACCTTCAATCTAGCCCTATGAATGATATCATTTGCAATTAAACATCCATGAAGAATTTGTCTTCCACTAAGAATTTGTCTTCCACGTCGATAGTTGTTGTACCATCAACATCTCAAATATATTGCATCAACCACCCTAAACTCCCTAAAGTATCATTTTCATAATTAAGAAAAACACCGACATTTCAATGTGCATTTACATGTTCGTAACCTAGACCAACTTTAAATTTACGTTTTATTATTTTAAATTATTGACATGAACTTGTATTATATGCATTCATATTTGTATCTCTTAAGTTTTTTGTATGTACTCCTTGTGAAGGAAGTCTTCGCAGAAAACTATACTAAGTTTTAGGGGCAATTGCATATATACTCACTAAAACTTGCATATATATCTAAAACATGTTTAACTTGCATTGTATATCATGCATTAAAAACTTGTATTTTTGAGAAATATGCAAGTTTATGAATTTTAGCGGGTATATATGCAATTCTCCCTAAATTTTATTAGGAAGTTTTTATTGCATCATCTAAAATAATGCTGACATTTTTTATTACTACGGAGTAGTATCTATTTTTGAGGCTGCATTTTCGGGTTTTGACCAATGGCCATCAAAAACAAGAGGACCACACCCAGGTTAATAAGCATATACGTAGTACGTCATATTGACTAGCTACTTTGATTAGCCTTAATGCAATTCGTGTATATATAGCCATTACGTCTCTCACGATGCTTTCTGTTCAAACACAAAACAAGATTAGATTTTATTCAAATCATACTAGATACATAGAAAAAGTGCAGATACTATGAAATTAGTCTCCTCCTCACTTTAATCAACATAGCCTATCACATGATATATAACTTATTCGTAGCATAGACTCATGCCATGCATTGTAACTATAATTTCGACGTTTTCCTCAGCTCCCATGATATATTGTCTTCATGGCACAATGTATCCTGCGATGAGAAATTTAATTAGATACACGAGCAAATGAATTGAGTGAAAATGAATAATTGAAAATACTTACGTCCACATTTCTTGCCGACGGGCCTCCTTTTAATGTTGCATCGTTTAGGGATGCCAATAGCAATTGCTGGCTTGATACCAGCCTTGATAGCCAAGGGGGAAAAGCAAGACTGCACAAAGACATTTTGGTGCAGTAGTGATTAAGGCATTAACTTTGGTACAGCACATGGGTGGTACCTTAGCTCTAGGATTCCCGCCAGCAGCCAAACACGGGCTCAAGCTAAGTGCAGCAGACCGAATCGGTGTTCTCCCACATGCACCAGCAGCCTCAACATTTGTAAGGACAGTCCCTGTAGCCAATAAGTAAACAACCAACATTGCAAGGCCAAAACAAGTCTTGGATGCCATTTTAGAGTGTAAGTAGCTAGTTAGTTTTTGTTTGAAAAATGTAGAAGGCTATTGGTGTGTTTAAATATGGGAATTAACAAAGAGGTGTGAAAAGAGAATGTTAGTGGGGTGGGTGTGGGTTTATACGTGGAGAGACAATGTGGTTTTGTACTACTAATATTATCAAGTGCAATGATTTTGATTATGTGGTGCTGCATAACGTTTACATGACATAAGAACATGCTAGCTTTGTCATGAGGGCTTTCCGGACCTTCCCCAATCCTCACTCCCCCTTTTTCAAAATGAAGCCCCGCTCAACAACCCTCTCTGGTAAGGAAGAAAACGAAAGAATCTCAATTTTACGACAAATCCAGTCCGAACCTTGTCAATGATCAAACTGAAATTAAAGATATGA
Organism: Artemisia argyi; assembly: GCA_030686995.1. NCBI lineage: Eukaryota > Viridiplantae > Streptophyta > Magnoliopsida > Asterales > Asteraceae > Artemisia > Artemisia argyi. The sequence continues at coordinate 74,831,959 of CM060700.1, read as the reverse complement.
ACTGAGTGCCATTTGATGAGTGACTGAGAACAAAGGAGAGGATATGGAAAGAATGAAGTAATTTGATTCCCTTTGATTCTTTCGAAACTCTATCCATATTTACCGTATGAATTAGACAAATGTGATATATATCAAAATAACAACTTTTGTTCTTCATAAGTTAATTAGACTTGAGAACCGTTCAAAAAACAGGGGGATGAGACTATATGCATGTTTATGTTTAGTATTGGGGGTACAAAAAGAATCCTTTTTTAGTCGTATCTACATTGAAAATATGCCGGATTAAGCCGCAAAAACATTGAAAATATGCCGGATTAAGCCGCAAAAACTATCAAGAGTTGATTCTGCCCTTCAAGAATTTTGTCTTAACGATTATGAAGCTAAAAAGGACATTTCTTTCACTTGTTAAGGATTATGAACTTCCACTTGTGTGATTTCGATAAAATACAAGCTTAATACTTGTTGGGGAATTTTACATATTTAACCACATTTTTAGTGTTAGCTTTTTCTTTAAGATGGCTTATTGTAAAAATATATTTTACCCAATTGTTAGAAGTTCAATTCAACTTGGTGTACATTTTCTCCGAAAAGAAACTTGACAAACATGTTATTCTATACAATTGCGAACTGGAGTAAGAAATCATGCAAACAATTTTTACTATTGGACGATTATGATATAAGAGTATAAAACAGCATTGTTCTACAATGATGAACTGGAAACATTGAACCCAGTTACTCCTTTGACCCAGAAAGTACAAGTGTAAGATAACTCGCCAAAGAAGAGAGAAATTTCTTTCAAAGTACACATTTTACAGCAGTGTTCTAACTTGACTGACAAACGTTAATCCCATAATCAAGTTCTAGATCTATTCTTCTGTGAGTAATTCCAGGTTTAAAGAGGACCCATCCATGATTCAGACATGAAGCCATGTCGCTGGAATCATCATTCATCAACCATAAATATGAAAGGCTATGAAGCTGCTTTTGACTTGTAAAACTTAGCACAGAATATGTAAACCACCATATTCAAGAAACTAAGTCCAGCCAAAAGCCAGAAAAACCGATCAAGGTGACCCTGATTCAAGTTATCAGGTATCCATCCAAGATGCCCGCCACGAGTAGTAATAGCCGTGACGACAGTTAAAATAAATGAGCTTAAGTAATTCCCTAGAGAAGTGGTCAATAAAGAAAGGGCACTGCACAAGCTACGCATAGCATCAGGTGATTGATCATAGAAGAACTCAAGCTGCCCAATAAAAGTAAACACTTCAGCCGCTCCTAACAAGAAATACTGAGGTATTTGCCAAAGAATACTAATTGGAACTGGGGTATTTTGGTCAATTAGCCCCAGTGATCTTGCAACATCAAGACGTCTTATTTCAACCAAAGCTGCAGCTGACATACAAAGAATGGAGAGGAATAGACCAATTCCCATGCGTTGCAATTCAGTAAAGCCTCTCCCTTGATTTGTGAATTTTCTTGCGATAGGGACAAGGATTCGGTCATAAACAGGTACCCAGAAGATGACACTAATGACATCAAATGTTGAAAGAGAAGCAGCCGGAATGGTGAATGAACCTACTGTTGTATCCATCATCATCCCTTGTTCTACAAACATGGTTGACATTTGGGCGTAAACAGCTGCGAAAACAATGCCGGTTGCCCAAATTGGGAACATTCGTATCAAGATTTTGAGCTCTTCTACCTGTGTCACGGTGCATAACCTCCAGCGGTTGGAATAGTTCCCAGTGGTATTTTCGGTAGGTGATAGTACAGCAGCCTTATCAAGGAACCTGTGACACCAAAAATCAATGAAAAGCGAATAAAAGTCAATATGATATTTGAATACCTTGAAGTAGCAAATGAGCAGGTTGGGTGACAGGTGGGAACAAGCCATTTCAAAATGGGTCAATGAGTACAGGTCAGGTTGAACTCACACTAACTTTTAATTTTCTGTTATATTACACACTAACCAATATATTATATCTGATCTTAGTATTAGACTAATTAAAACCGTGATGTGATGCGCCAAATGTAAAACATGCTTACAATTTTTATTAACTGAAATAGTATTAGATTATATTTTTATTGTGAAGTTTTTGTAATCATATTAAGTATTTTAATTATTTTAAATGTTCAAAGAGAGGAAAAAAGCAATAGCAGGTCAGCCTAACCTGATATGAACGATAAATTTATAAGAGCTCTTAAAAAGTGAACCCAGTTAGACCAGTTCAGATATGTTGTTTATTCAGCACAGAAAAGCCGAGCGATTATCAAAACAACCCAAATTGACTAGCCTTAAACTTCTCCCTAACTCTAGTTTAGGTGATCTACAAAGTAGTGGTAGACAGTCTATGCATGAACATTAACAAAGAATGATAACTAGTTAAGTGGTGAAGTCAAGATATTTACTTTAATTCGTCAGTATGTAGGATTTTCCTGCTTCCCTTGATTGCCGAGACTTTATCAGGAGTTTCATAGAGAAGAGAGCTATCAATAGGAACTGGAAGACTCCACTTACGAAATGATGCAACCAAAACCTGACACATTCGTGTAACAGGGCTTCCACCTGGTTTCTGAAACCTATAAAGAGGACTTCCAAGAAAGAAACTAATAATAGCAACGCCCATGAATAACGCAGGAATACCAAACCCCAGGCCCCACCCCTTATTGTCTTGAATCCATACTATCAACGAACTTGAAATTAAAGCACCAATATTGATAGAGAAATAAAACCAATTGAAGAAGGATCCCTTGGTTACCCTCTCCTTTGGATCTGTGTCATCAAATTGATCAGCCCCAAAAGACGAAACACATGGTTTAATCCCACCAGTCCCGAGTGCAATCAGATATAGTCCACTGAAGAAAAATGCATACTGACTAGTGGTGGCCGGAGGACATGCAGCACCCACACATTCAATAGGTTTCAAAGAAGGGACTGATGCTGACAAAGTCAATGTGCACATTCCCTTTAGATATCACAAAAACAAAATAAAAGCATGTGTTAGCACATAATAATAATAAGTTAATACAGTATGCTGCTTGACACTTCGACGATACTGTCTAAATTAAGGGTCGGATCAAATGGGTTCACACTTCACAGTGTTAATTAAAAACGACACACCAGATATATTAGTATAAAGACCGGCCTACGCACAAATATTTCATTTTCAGTTGGATTTAGCCAATACGACGAATGCAACTGTAAAACATGTTACTTATTACTAAGAACAATATACTCTAGGCTCTAGCATTGGAAGTATTAACCTAACTACAATGGGGATGTAATGGATTACATCTACATATTATTCCGAAAAACCCAGTTACTAGTTAAAATTTTTTGAATACATTAACTATGTACATACATTATATATTGAAAAATAATACTCCGGTATCCGCGGCTAACACAACCTGATCCGGCCCGTAAACTCTTAAGCTCTTTTGTATTTTTTAAATTGCTCCAGTTTTGTCCTTTTGAGCCCAAATTGTCCTTTCTATGGAGTATAAAGGGAATGACAGTACAAAAGGGTAAAAACTTTGATCATTACAATGAAGTATATGGTGGAGAAAGCAGCGATTGTCCAATATCTTCCCCAGTATGCATCTGCCAAGACAGCCCCAATAAGGGGTGTGAGATAGCAAGTGCCTTGCCACGTGGTAACATTTCTGGCCGCCACAACATTTCCTTCATGCAACTTTTTGGTGAGGTAGCTCACAAGATTTGTAGAAATTCCATAATAAGCTAGACGCTCACAACACTCATTGCCTGCCATGCTCAAAACTATTAATTATCTGTGATGGTGATACATAAATGAGCACAAAAATCACGGCATAATACCTAAGATAAAGGGGCATGCTCTCCAATTTCCAGTATTGCTTTTTAAGACAGGCCTTCCCTTAATGTCTACTGAACCATCTCCTGTGTACAAGCTGCCCTCAGGCTACACACACAAATATTGACATCATGTGGAAGTTATCGAGTATACAACTTATAATAAGATAGTAGAAGTGCTATATACAGTATTTAATTAAAACCTGGATATTACTTGAATCAGTTTTCAGGAACTTATTATCATAAATACTCAATATGACAATGTAAATATAACCCAGTTGATTTATTCGAAGATATAGACCAAGTGGAGACAAGTAAATGCATATTGAACTTTCTACTTTTTAAGACCGGTCAACAACTGATGGTGAAGAAACTCTACAGTCAAAGTCCCTTTCCCTCTACCACATTTATATATTTTCATTCGTTCACCCAAATCCTAGTAGTTAACTAGTACTATCATAACAAGCATTTCAAAAGTTGAAAATGCCCTTACCAAAATTTAGAGCAATGAATCTTTAGAGTAAGACCATTTGATCCGATTTGTAAACAACCCCACTATATGTTTTCGGGTGTTTGACTCACCACCTCTTTCCAAAAAAGAAAAGTTTTATGCATGAAACTAATAAGATGCATTCTGTTAAATTGAGCTCTCACAGCCTGAATAACCGCCTAATATGATGCGCAAAATAATAAAGTAACAAACAAACAATGCTATGGACATCGGAATGAAGACTAGTCGCATAATCTTTCATCATAGCCAAACTAATAACAACAAATTTTCCTGAATTTATATATATATAAGAAACGCTAACAAGTCCTTTGGATTTTCAAACTAAATAACAGATCACCGTTTCTATACAAACTAACCAGGTAAAACAGTTTACCCTAATTCTAGAAAAAGATAAATACTTAATTTGGGAGTCAACGAACTGAATTCACAAAACTCTCTGATATTAGTAAGAATAACCCTAAAGAAAAAAAAAATGATACCTCAATAAGTCTGCCTTCTAAGAGCAATCGCTCCTCATCATGGCGCCCCATCGTTAAAAATTAATCTTACCTTCTTTTCTTTTTTGGGAAGGGTTGGTTTTCTAATAGTCACTCAGTAAGTCATGTGTATCGACGTGCACCGTCTTGGTTTTCGCACCTAGATAAGACCATCATCTATTTAACCTTCTACTTTTTCAGTCTCAAAATAATCAAAATAATCGTTAGAAATTTAATAAAAGTGAGCTCACTCTAGTTTTTAACTTTTGAGACATCCAAAAATAGAAATATGAACAATATTTTTGAGACGGAGAAAGTAAAATACTTGTAAGTCAAAATTATTGTATCACAAGAAATGGAATAATGTGGGTTGGTCAATTTTTATGCGACTCTTGTAAGTGAGCGACACCTATACGAATGTCAAGCATACCGTCAGACTAACCTACGTAATAAATACATTTCGCAAATTAATGACCTAAGACATAAGCGTTAATATGACACGTTTTAGTGGACGTTTAAGCTAGTCTAGTTTTCCCTGGCCGGTTTTCCAACTCCTAACATGCACATCATTAAACAAGAGACGACAAACAAGTAATTAATAACTAGGTTGCATACAATCATACGCAAACACTAATTAATTTAGCATAACATAGTAATGTAAAGAGAACTAAATAAATCAAACAATGACACATTTACATTATTGAATTATTAAATAAACGAGGTGACATAAACCCGTGCGTTGCACCGATTGGTTTTGGGTTGAATATATACGTGTTTTATACGTAATGTTGGTGCATACTGTTGAATAAGCAGACGGCGGAATTTAGATGCCTTATAGAGAATTTTATATTTTTTTTTATTGTTATTGTTCTTTCATTTTAGTTTAGGTAATTAGTTACACGTAAGGTATTGCATTTGATGTTATCATAACTTTTGTATTTAAATATTATCAACCCGTGCGTTGCACGGTCTTTGGTTGAATATCTACGTATTTTGTATGTAATGTTTTTTATAGCTAAATGGTTGGTTGTCATTCAGACCCGTGCGTTGCACCGTTTTTTCCCCTATAAACTATTGAAATATTGCTTATGTCTTAAACGTAAATTTTTTAATTTTCTATTATAATTTACAAATGGGGTGTGGCAACTCATATTGGAGTAATAAATTTGATCATATTAACTTTTTTTTACAATAACCGTTTCATTTGAATTTGTTCATGATAATATATTAAGGTATATTTTTTGGGACCAACATGGTAAATGAACTAATGAGAGGGTGATGCGTGGGAATTGCACCAGGCTTTACCTCTCAAAGGATCTTGAGAAGCTTACAACCCTCACCAGGCAGTGTACCTGATCGTTGTAGTATAGTATAGTGACAAGTACCGGGGGATTGATCGTTCAGCTAGGAATAGTGTCGCTAGGATTAGAAAACCTAAATACTAGTTCTAAAGGTGAGAGATGATTCTTTTTGTATTTTTATATTTTTTAGAAAGCAAGTAAAATCTCTGGTTTGAAGGATTTGGGCGGCATTAGTTGCTAGTCAACTAACCCAATACTAAAGATGCAATCAAAATAAAATACTAAAAATGAAAATAAACTAAATTATACTAAAGTTGTGAGCAATAAATGGAGAAAATGTGTTTACTTAGATTTCATTACTCCCTAGACATCTTTTACATGTTAATTACTTGTTATAGTTGCATGATTGACGGATTGTATTCCTTAATACCATTCATGGGGTATCGCACATAACTCCCCAATTCTATGAGCTCTTATCTCCTCCTATACCATGCCCAGCACAACTATAGGGATTATAAACAGTGGCTCATGCATTAAATACAACCAATAAAGACCTTAGTGCAATAGGTTCATGTTTCCTAAGACGTTCAAGCATGTTACCATTCGGAGATCTGCCAGTTTTCTTAAGCCTAACATATATAAATCATTCATCAAAGACAATTATAAACAAGTAATCAACACATAATTAACATCTAGGTTTCATTATATCCAAGCAAACACAAGATAGATCTAGCCTAGCATGATGAAATCAAGACAAGAACAAGAGATAGACAACCAACACATAGACATATTGATTGAATTAAAAGAATACTTATCTTAATTACACATGAAAGGTATCAAGGGCTTAGAACCCTTGAAAAACCTGTAAAATTCGTACCAAAGTCGGACCTAGGGTTTCTCCAAAACTTCTCTCTTTTTAATGTGAAAATTAGAAAACTATATATAGAAAAAGGGGTCTGACGGCGTCAAGACCAAACTTGTGACGCCGTCACCTCGCCGCCAAAACTCTTCTCGGACTGCCTTGATCTACTTTTGACGCCGTCATGTATTAAGCATTTCCAGGCCGTCATGACTTTTACTCTTGACGCCCTTTCTTGTGACGCCGTCAAATCTGTACTGGGTCGTCATGGAAAATTGCTCTTGGCGCCGTCAAGATGTTGCTCTTGACGCCGTCACCTACTGTTCCCAGCAAGGAAAATTAAGACTTTGGCGTTTTCTTCACTTTTATGCTCCAAAAACGTCCGAATTGCTTCCTTTTCCAGATTTCACTCCCAAAGTACCTAAAATCACAAAAGGAACGATTTAGGGCAATATTTGATCAAATAAATTCAATTCCGGGCTTAAATGACCCCCTAAAAGTGGTTCATTTTTCGCCTTATCATATACCCTTACACTTGAGATTTGCTTGTCCTCAAGCAAATGCGCTTTTATTCTACTCAAAATACAAGTTAGGGGTCATTTAACACTAATATAAAAGTAATTACAACAAATAATCATTCCACTAAAGACCAATAGACAAGCACGGAGGTCATACACTAGCACCTCACAAATAGTGTTTAGATACTCACATTTCTCGGGTGTAATAAAGTATAAATTACAATATGGAAACGGAAGATATCTCTCACTACCTGTCATAGCAAAATAGATTACCATAGGCTTGGGAAAGGATCAAACCTCCACCACATGGCGTAAGCACCTAGGATAAACTATCAAAGAGGTCTTTTGCAGGGTTGTAACGTTAGGTGTAGGGATATGAAATACACGGTTTTGTTGGATAAAGGAAGTTTTTACTGGTGGCGAGTTAACAATCTTGGTTAATTACATGTACAATGTGGCGTTGGTAAGCCAAGACTAGACTCGACTTATGCTAATAAATGAAAAATAACGAAAACATAAAATGAACATAGAATGAAACGGGATGGTAGTCCGTATGTTTTTTCTCTTTTTCCTTTTTCTTTTTTTTTCTTTTTTTTCTTTTTTCTCTTTTTTTTCTTTTTCTTTATTTTTTCGATTTTTTTTTTTTTTTTTTTTTTTTTTTTTGCATACACTTTTACCCTACCATCCAAAATAATACATCATAGGGAATAAACATTCCCCTTACACTTGAATCTTTACATACTTTACATTAAACTAATCTAATGACTCGAATTAAGAAAATCAAAACACTTGGAGCACTTTTAAGATTAACGTACATATGGGGGTAATAAATGATGTTCTTCCCCATTACTCCATAAAATAAGTACTTACCCATGAGTCCCAATCGTCCCAAAACAATATGTACAAGGATATGACTCGACTTAGCAACCATGTAATCAATTAGATAGTTAACTTAGGGTTTAAACATATAACAATAATGCACTAAAGATGAGCGCATACACGGAAGGCTAAGGCGATTTGGTTGTACATTTAAGTGGGGTGTAACAAATTTTCCTTTAAGTAAAATGCTTAAAGTTAGAAACGAAAAGATAGGATCGGAGGGGTGTACTAGAGGTTTCGTGTACTAAAAATGAGTACAACGCTAAGGGTGTGGGAAAAATTAATTGACTTAAGTAGTCAAGTAATATGACTTAAATGGTCAAGTAATTATGATACGGGTTTAACACAAGGGTGATCCTAATGCCTCTTATCATGTAGTAAATCCTACTACACGAATGTAATCTCACTAGCGGTCTTGGGATGCATCACTAACGCAAGTTCTAGAATCTAAATGCTACCGGTACACTCATAAGCACTAATAGTAAATGTTTTTCCTATCAAATCTAAAGGCGAACCTCACATATTTGGGTGGAAATTTTTTCTGAATATACGGTTATGTGCTAGTCATACAATCTCCTATCCATGAGACGCTTGCTATGGCTAAAGTTTCACTCCTAAATGTTGTAAAAAAATTTAAATTTGGCGCTAAAATTGCACTAACAAGTATTTCTCATAGTTTTATTACACATCTACCATTAAACAAAACAAACTCAAGCAAAAGTGCATATGTAAGGTATCATCTTTTTACCCTCCCCTTACACTTAAGATGAACATTGTCCCCAATGTTCAAGTAAAGAATGTAAAAGTTAAAAAAAGTAAAGAGAATGAAATCAAATACTCCCCTGATTCGCTCGGTATGGATAATAAGGTGGCCAGGTTAAATCTTCCTCCAAGAAAATGAACAATCAAAGCTTCCCTTCCAGAATATAAATCATCTTCTTGTCATACATAACCTGTAAATCCTGAGAAATAGACAAAACAACCTCGCGTAAAATCGGCGGCATCTTATATAAGTTACTAAATCCTAGAAAACAAGATAAGATATAATGCTTGTGGAATGAAGTTTGCAGATCTCCTGGAGATTATAAAACTTAATAATTCACAAAAACCATAAAACTCCGTTAGAAAAACAAAACCGGTAAAATTTCCAGATTTTTACACTTGACGCCGTCAAGAGTAAACTCTTGACGCCGTCAGAAGTGACCTGCAGAAATTCTTATGTTAAGTTTCCGGAAAATTTCTGGAAAAACTTGGTCCTACTTCCTGGAAAATCCTGCAAAACTTCATTATAACTCAATACAAGCATTTGACTCTAACAAATACTAATATACATGTTCATTTAATATTGTGGAGAATCATGATCGGTTTGTTTCTTAAAAACATATTTGGGGTTTCCCCTTACACTTATCTTTTGCAAAAATACTTTTAGGTGGAGTTAAGACTAGGCCAAAACAACAAAGTAAAGTATTTACACTATTTAATTTAGAAACATGATCAACCAACAATAAAAATAAAGCATGCATACGGAAACAAATAACAAACAAACAAAAATAAAATCACACAAAGCATGGGTTGCCTCCCAAGAAGCGCTTTTCTTTATTTACGAGTCTTGTAGCTAGACTCAAGGTCATGGGTTAACGTGTATCGCTTATGCTCACATAACCTAGTGTGAGCCATCTAATAGTCGCCTCATCTTTCTTATAATCATCTCCTAATTCTAAGCATCCGCGATAGTATCTTTTATTCTTTTCATGAGTATACTTAAGTCCTTTTCTCTTATCATTCTCACTTAGCATCTCTATGGGCGGATACCTACTACACTTTTCCATGGAAAAATCCTTAAACCTAGGGTGTGTGCGGGGCATTTGATAGACAAAATCTTCTTCCCCATCCGAGAATGTAATTAACCCTTCTATGAGTTTTTCATCAAGGTTGGTCAACTATTTGAAAGGTTTTCCAAACACAACTTGGGTCAACTTATCATCAATAAATTCTCCTAGATTCTCCATAACCATGAACTCAACAAGATAGATCAAGCTTCCAACAAACACATGCAATGGTATTGCACTAGCAATAATGTTTTCTCCTTTGTATTCTAACTCATCTACTATGATTTTATTGTATTCATTACACGAGATTACGTTCACTGGAAGAGATGAGTTAAGATAGGCGTTAAAGCTCTTAAATCCGATCTTACAAGGAAATTGCATGTTGAATGAACTATCACACTCAATCCTAGTTCTAGGGTCGACATACCTAAGAGGGTTTATTTCCTCTTCCATTCTATCCTCATTAATCACATCACCATCATCAAGATCCTCATCGGAGTCTGAATAGTAAAAAGGACTAGCCCTACGGTCATTATCATGATCAGACTCTTCTAGCTCAGAATTATTGTCAAAGTGGTGGTTGGGTGAGAGGTTAGGTGGGTTCTCATTCTCCACTAGAGGGAGTGGGGCTGGCATTTGGAAAATCCTACGACGAAAAACATGAATAACAGGAATCAAACGATCAATGTTATTGTTATCCATCGAAATAGTTTACGAACAAAGGACACAAAGAAATAAGATAGACTAAAGAAAACCTAAAAATAAAAATAAAATCTACTAGAACGAAATCTAGCAAGTAGACCTAATAAAAAGAGATTCTAACCTAGACAATAACTATTCCCCGGGCTGCGGCGCCAAAAATTTGATGCGTGGGAATTGCACCAGGCTTTACCTCTCAAGGGATCTTGAGAAGCTTACAACTCCCACCAGGTAGTGTACCTGATCGTTGTAGTATAGTATAGTGACAAGTACCGGGGGATTGATCGTTTAGCTAGGAATAGTGTCGCTAGGATTAGAAAACCTAAATACTAGTTCTAAAGGTGAGAGATGATTTTTTTTGTATTTTTATATTTTTTAAAAAGCAAGTAAATTCTCGGGTTTGAAGGATTTGGGCGGAATTAGTTGCTAGTCAACTAACCCAATACTAAAGATGCAATCAAAATAAAATACTAAAAATGAAAATAAACTAAATTATACTAAAGTTGTGAGCAATAAATGGAGAAAATGTGTTTACTTAGATTTCATTACTCCCTAGACATCTTTTACATGTTAATTACTTGTTATAGTTGCATGAATGACGGATTGTATTCCTTAATACCATTCATGGGGTATCGCACATAACTCCCCAATTCTATGAGCTCTTATCTCCTCCTATACCATGCCCAGCACAACTATAGGGATTATAAACAGTGGCTCATGCATTAAATACAACCAATAAAGACCTTAGTGCAATAGGTTCATGTTTCCTAAGACGTTCAAGCATGTTACCATTCGGAGATCTGCCAGTTTTCTTAAGCCTAACATATATAAATCATTCATCCAAGACAATTATAAACAAGTAATCAACACATAATTAACATCTAGGTTTCATTAGATCCAAGCAAACACAAGATAGATCTAGCCTAGCATGATGAAATCAAGACAAGAACAAGAGATAGACAACCAACACATAGACATATTGATTGAATTAAAAGAATACTTATCTTAATTACACATGAAAGGTATCAAGGGCTTAGAACCCTTGAAAAACCTGTAAAATTCGTACCAAAGTCGGACCTAGGGTTTCTCCAAAACTTCTCTCTTTTTAATGTGAAAATTAGAAAACTATATATAGAAAAAGGGGTCTGACGGCGTCAAGACCAAACTTGTGACGCCGTCACCTCGCCGCCAAAACTCTTCTCGGACTGCCTTGATCTACTTTTGACGCCGTCATGTATTAAGCATTTCCAGGCCGTCATGACTTTTACTCTTGACGCCCTTTCTTGTGACGCCGTCAAATCTGTACTGGGTCGTCATGGAAAATTGCTCTTGACGCCGTCAGGATGTTGCTCTTGACGCCGTCACCTACTGTTCCCAGTAATGAAAATTAAGACTTTGGCGTTTTCTTCACTTTTATGCTCCAAAAACGTCTGAATTGCTTCCTTTTCCAGATTTCACTCCCAAAGTACCTAAAATCACAAAAGGAACGATTTAGGGCAATATTTGATCAAATAAATTCAATTCCGGGCTTAAATGACCCCCTAAAAGTGGTTCATTTTTCGCCTTATCATATACCCTTACACTTGAGATTTGCTTGTCCTCAAGCAAATGCGCTTTTATTCTACTCAAAATACAAGTTAGGGGTCATTTAACACTAATATAAAAGTAATTACAACAAATAATCATTCCACTAAAGACCAATAGACAAGCACGGAGGTCATACACTAGCACCTCACAAATAGTGTTTAGATACTCACATTTCTCGGGTGTAATAAAGTATAAATTACAATATGGAAACGGAAGATATCTCTCACTACCTGTCATAGCAAAATAGATTACCATAGGCTTGGGAAAGGATCAAACCTCCACCACATGGCGTAAGCACCTAGGATAAACTATCAAAGAGGTCTTTTGCAGGGTTGTAACGTTAGGTGTAGGGATATGAAATACACGGTTTTGTTGGATAAAGGAAGTTTTTACTGGTGGCGAGTTAACAATCTTGGTTAATTACATGTACAATGTGGCGTTGGTAAGCCAAGACTAGACTCGACTTATGCTAATAAATGAAAAATAACGAAAACATAAAATGAACATAGAATGAAACGGGATGGTAGTCCGTATGTTTTTTCTCTTTTTCCTTTTTCTTTTTTTTTTCTTTTTTCTCTTTTTTTTCTTTTTCTTTATTTTTTCGATTTTTTTTTTTTTTTTTTTTTTTTTTTTTGCATACACTTTTACCCTACCATCCAAAATAATACATCATAGGGAATAAACATTCCCCTTACACTTGAATCTTTACATACTTTACATTAAACTAATCTAATGACTCGAATTAAGAAAATCAAAACACTTGGAGCACTTTTAAGATTAACGTACATATGGGGGTAATAAATGATGTTCTTCCCCATTACTCCATAAAATAAGTACTTACCCATGAGTCCCAATCGTCCCAAAACAATATGTACAAGGATATGACTCGACTTAGCAACCATGTAATCAATTAGATAGTTAACTTAGGGTTTAAACATATAACAATAATGCACTAAAGATGAGCGCATACACGGAAGGCTAAGGCGATTTGGTTGTACATTTAAGTGGGGTGTAACAAATTCTTCCTTTAAGTAAAATGCTTAAAGTTAGAAACGAAAAGATAGGATCGGAGGGGTGTACTAGAGGTTTCGTGTACTAAAAATGAGTACAACGCTAAGGGTGTGGGAAAAATTAATTGACTTAAGTAGTCAAGTAATATGACTTAAATGGTCAAGTAATTATGATACGGGTTTAACACAAGGGTGATCCTAATGCCTCTTATCATGTAGTAAATCCTACTACACGAATGTAATCTCACTAGCGGTCTTGGGATGCATCACTAACGCAAGTTCTAGAATCTAAATGCTACCGGTACACTCATAAGCACTAATAGTAAATGTTTTTCCTATCAAATCTAAAGGCGAACCTCACATATTTGGGTGGAAATTTTTTCTGAATATACGGTTATGTGCTAGTCATACAATCTCCTATCCATGAGACGCTTGCTATGGCTAAAGTTTCACTCCTAAATGTTGTAAAAAAATTTAAATTTGGCGCTAAAATTGCACTAACAAGTATTTCTCATAGTTTTATTACACATCTACCATTAAACAAAACAAACTCAAGCAAAAGTGCATATGTAAGGTATCATCTTTTTACCCTCCCCTTACACTTAAGATGAACATTGTCCCCAATGTTCAAGTAAAGAATGTAAAAGTTAAAAAAAGTAAAGAGAATGAAATCAAATACTCCCCTGATTCGCTCGGTATGGATAATAAGGTGGCCAGGTTAAATCTTCCTCCAAGAAAATGAACAATCAAAGCTTCCCTTCCAGAATATAAATCATCTTCTTGTCATACATAACCTGTAAATCCTGAGAAATAGACAAAACAACCTCGCGTAAAATCGGCGGCATCTTATATAAGTTACTAAATCCTAGAAAACAAGATAAGATATAATGCTTGTGGAATGAAGTTTGCAGATCTCCTGGAGATTATAAAACTTAATAATTCACAAAAACCATAAAACTCCGTTAGAAAAACAAAACCGGTAAAATTTCCAGATTTTTACACTTGACGCCGTCAAGAGTAAACCCTTGACGCCGTCAGAAGTGACCTGCAGAAATTCTTATGTTAAGTTTCCGGAAAATTTCTGGAAAAACTTGGTCCTACTTCCTGGAAAATCCTGCAAAACTTCATTATAACTCAATACAAGCATTTGACTCTAACAAATACTAATATACATGTTCATTTAATATTGTGGAGAATCATGATCGGTTTGTTTCTTAAAAACATATTTGGGGTTTCCCCTTACACTTATCTTTTGCAAAAATACTTTTAGGTGGAGTTAAGACTAGGCCAAAACAACAAAGTAAAGTATTTCCACTATTTAATTTAGAAACATGATCAACCAACAATAAAAATAAAGCATGCATACGGAAACAAATAACAAACAAACAAAAATAAAATCACACAAAGCATGGGTTGCCTCCCAAGAAGCGCTTTTCTTTATTTACGAGTCTTGTAGCTAGACTCAAGGTCATGGGTTAACGTGTATCGCTTATGCTCACATAACCTAGTGTGAGCCATCTAATAGTCGCCTCATCTTTCTTATAATCATCTCCTAATTCTAAGCATCCGCGATAGTATCTTTTATTCTTTTCATGAGTATACTTAAGTCCTTTTCTCTTATCATTCTCACTTAGCATCTCTATGGGCGGATACCTACTACACTTTTCCATGGAAAAATCCTTGAACCTAGGGTGTGTGCGGGGCATTTGATAGACAAAATCTTCTTCCCCATCTGAGAATGTAATTAACCCTTCTATGAGTTTTTCATCAAGGTTGGTCAACTGTTTGAAAGGTTTTCCAAACACAACTTGGGTCAACTTATCATCAATAAATTCTCCTAGATTCTCCAAAACCATGAACTCAACAAGATAGATCAAGCTTCCAACAAACACATGCAATGGTATTGCCCTAGCAATAATGTTTTCTCCTTTGTATTCTAACTCATCTACTATGATTTTATTGTATTCATTACACGAGATTACGTTCATTGGAAGAGATGAGTTAAGATAGGCGTTAAAGCTCTTAAATCCGATCTTACAAGGAAATTGCATGTTGAATGAACTATCACACTCAATCCTAGTTCTAGGGTCGACATACCTAAGAGGGTTTATTTCCTCTTCCATTCTATCCTCATTAATCACATCACCATCATCAAGATCCTCGTCGGAGTCTGAATAGTAAAAAGGACTAGCCCTACGGTCATTATCATGATCAGACTCTTCTAGCTCAGAATTATTGTCAAAGTGGTGGTTGGGTGAGAGGTTAGGTGGGTTCTCATTCTCCACTAGAGGGAGTGGGGCTGGCATTTGGAAAATCCTACGACGAAAAACATGAATAACAGGAATCAAACGATCAATGTTATTGTTATCCATAGAAATAGTTTACGAACAAAGGACACAAAGAAATAAGATAGACTAAAGAAAACCTAAAAATAAAAATAAAATCTACTAGAACAGAATCTAGCAAGTAGACCTAATAAAAAGAGATTCTAACCTAGACAATAACTATTCCCCGGGCTGCGGCGCCAAAAATTTGATGCGTGGGAATTGCACCAGGCTTTACCTCTCAAGGGATCTTGAGAAGCTTACAACTCCCACCAGGTAGTGTACCTGATCGTTGTAGTATAGTATAGTGACAAGTACCGGGGGATTGATCGTTTAGCTAGGAATAGTGTCGCTAGGATTAGAAAACCTAAATACTAGTTCTAAAGGTGAGAGATGATTTTTTTTGTATTTTTATATTTTTTAGAAAGCAAGTAAAATCTCGAGTTTGAAGGATTTGGGCGGAATTAGTTGCTAGTCAACTAACCCAATACTAAAGATGCAATCAAAATAAAATACTAAAAATGAAAATAAACTAAATTATACTAAAGTTGTGAGCAATAAATGGAGAAAATGTGTTTACTTAGATTTCATTACTCCCTAGACATCTTTTACATGTTAATTACTTGTTATAGTTGCATGAATGACGGATTGTATTCCTTAATACCATTCATGGGGTGTCGCACATAACTCCCCAATTCTATGAGCTCTTATCTCCTCTTATACCATGCCCAGCACAACTATAGGGATTATAAACAGTGGCTCATGCATTAAATACAACCAATAAAGACCTTAGTGCAATAGGTTCATGTTTCCTAAGACGTTCAAGCATGTTACCATTCGGAGATCTGCCAGTTTTCTTAAGCCTAACATATATAAATCATTCATCCAAGACAATTATAAACAAGTAATCAACACATAATTAACATCTAGGTTTCATTAGATCCAAGCAAACACAAGATAGATCTAGCCTAGCATGATGAAATCAAGACAAGAACAAGAGATAGACAACCAACACATAGACATATTGATTGAATTAAAATAATACTTATCTTAATTACACATGAAAGGTATCAAGGGCTTAGAACCCTTGAAAAACCTGTAAAATTCGTACCAAAGTCGGACCTAGGGTTTCTCCAAAACTTCTCTCTTTTTAATGTGAAAATTAGAAAACTATATATAGAAAAAGGGGTCTGACGGCGTCAAGACCAAACTTGTGACGCCGTCACCTCGCCGCCAAAACTCTTCTCGGACTGCCTTGATCTACTTTTGACGCCGTCATGTATTAAGCATTTCCAGGCCGTCATGACTTTTACTCTTGACGCCCTTTCTTGTGACGCCGTCAAATCTGTACTGGGTCGTCATGGAAAATTGCTCTTGACGCCGTCAGGATGTTGCTCTTGACGCCGTCACCTACTGTTCCCAGTAAGGAAAATTAAGACTTTGGCGTTTTCTTCACTTTTATGCTCCAAAAACGTCCGAATTGCTTCCTTTTCCAGATTTCACTCCCAAAGTACCTAAAATCACAAAAGGAACGATTTAGGGCAATATTTGATCAAATAAATTCAATTCCGGGCTTAAATGACCCCCTAAAAGTGGTTCATTTTTCGCCTCATCAGAGGGATTATACACATAAAAGTCTATTTATTTATCAAAAAATATTATTACGCGACTCAATGCACATGTGAATAAACGCTATTGAACTTTTACAAAATTGTATAAGAATAGGTTGTATCATATCAAGAGAAGTAGAGTAAAACAAAGTAATTGAGTAAAACAACATATATTATATAAAAACTTAAAAGTTAAGATTTATAAAATGAGAAAAAATATATAAAATTCCTTGCAAAGAAGAGTATCATTACAATCTTCTATGTACTCGTATCATAGATATCAAAATTAAACTCACTAATAATATCATCACAGAACTACTTCAATATCAACGTAGCGTGAAGTGCAGGCGGACAAAAGCCAGGCGGCCCATTAAGTTGTGTAACACCAAATCCAAAACAAATACAAATGTAACCAATACCAAATACCCGGTTCACAATATTATCATTGCAACTTAACCTAAAACACACGCACCCTTATGATAACGCCTACCACACCTTTCTCTCCCAAAACTTATCTTATCAAAAGAAAAAGAAAAAAAAACTCATCTGTTCTCATCTTTCCATCACCATCTTTAATCCGGATCATCATCTCATCTCAACAATCGAATAACAAATCTATCTAATCGATTCTCACAAACACAAAAACAACCGTACCCTAACCTTGTATGGTTAACTTGCGTGACGGCTTCAAGATCATATTAAACGATCTCAGGTAGGTTTACTTGTGTTTTTGTGTTTTGTTTCGAAAGAAAGAAAGATTGGATGAAACCTATTGGTTTTGTTCATTCTTATTGATTTTCGAATATTAATAAAAGAAATGTTCTTCTAACGGATCTAGGATTCTCTTCTTTTTTTTTCTATTTCTCTCTCTCTCTCTCTCTCTCTCTCTCTCTCTCTCTCTCTCTCTCTCTCTCTCTCTCTCTTTCTCTTTTTTTTTTTTTTTTTTTTTTGGACGAATCTTAGATTACCAAAAAGAGATAAACTGAGATCTATTTATATTTTTCATTTAGTTTCGGATCTATGATGTGATTTTCATTTCGTTATTTCTTTAAATAACACAAAAGAAATTAACTAAGATCATATGATTATTGTCTTCAGTTGTCGAGTTTGAATGATTGTGAGTGTTGGGGAGGGAAGTGACAGTTCTCGGTACTGTCTAGGAGAGGCTTTATGTTGTTGTTGGACTTGGTTTTTGTTTCGTTTTTGTTCATTTTCGTTTTGGTTTCGACCGATGATGGTATAAAATGAGGTCAATTCAGTTGTTATTTATAAGCTCCTGAGTGTGTGATGGTATTAATTAAAGAGTCTTTTAATTTTCTTTAAAACTTAATATCTTTTGATTCTCTTTAAGACTCCATATTTAATTTTAGGCCTAGAATTGCTTTGTATACCTTAAACTGCAACAACACAGATGGTTCGGATTCTTTATAACTGCAACAAAGATGGTTCGGATTCATTTACCTTAATGCAAGTTTCATTTATTAAGGGACTCAAGCTTGTGTTCTGTATTGCATGTAATGCATTCAAGAATGTAGACCTTTTGTGTTCTGTAACAGCAGTTTTGATGATGCTGCATTCAAACCATCTACATGTAAATCGATGTAAATTATATATTTCTGATGTGCATGACCTACCTTGTACCGTACTTTCTTTTGTGCACAAACCTTTTTGCACATTAAATTAAGGGGTTCAACTTTTATATAGAACTAGGCATGCAGACCCGTGCGATGCACACAGGCTCGATCTAAATGTTCATAGTCATGAAAGCCCGTGCGATGCACATAGGCTGTATAGAAGTTTTCAAAGTTTAATAGCCGTCTTTTATTTTCGTCATTTTATATTTGAGATGTATTTTTGTCATTATATATATAAGTTGTCGTGGTAGCATACATTTTGTAAGCATGATACGTATTTAACCAATGAATTGACGAAACAAAAACTGTCATCAATCGAAAAGACTAGTCCTGGACGGGTAATAACTTCAAGCTGGTCTAACCAGTGATGTAAGCGTGTCTCGAAGAGGACTTGTCTAAGTAGAGTGTACCGTTTCGAGAAACTTTTTGTGGATTTGATCGAGCCGGGTAATAACTTCAAGCTAGCCTAACTAGTGATGTAAGCGTGTCTCGAATGCTCGTTCATATTCACTAAAGGTGGATCAATTCAAAAGTGCAACTTTTCCCGACATGTGCAAATTTTTCAATCAAAACATATGAGCACATGTTAAGGGGGAGCATTTGAAAATGGTAAAACTCTCAACATGTTAACAAAATGTGTTTCTTAATCATAAACACGTTGAGAGAGAATTTTCAATGATTTGGTATATGGCAACATAGGATAGTCATGAAGTTATAAGGTGGCCAAGGTTAGGAAAACCGTCCTATGATCCGCCAGAGCCGGAGGGATCTGCCCATGGACAATACCCAATAGATAGTATTATAAAGTCCTTAGGTATGATTATGGAAAAAAAGGAGATAAATGAGAAAGGGGAAAGAAGGGGTTGAAGAATTAAAAAGAAATGAAATGAGAAAGGGTAAAAAGAAATAGCCCTTCCATTATTCAACCTTAGGACAGAAACCGGGTTCAATTCATATGCTACTGGTGGTTACCAAGGTAACACCGGTATTGAAGAAAAGACGTCATGGACCCAGTGACGCACTGCACTAAACCTTCTAGCCACTCAAGTTCTCTTAAAAGGACTTGTTTCATTCTCACGGGGAACCGGTGTAATCTATCAACTTATCTCTTAGAGATGGTTGATATTGAAGCAGGAGACCTCTCCCTAGTCTCCGCATAGGAAAACCGAATCGTGCACTTATTGAGTCTAGAGCCACGAGATGCATCAAAAGATCTCATAGGAACACTTGATTCTTCTACACTGGTTGTTCAATATTAAGGACATCAGCTATAATATTTTGAGTCCTTCGCAGATCTTAGCAATCTGCCAAGAACACTTATGAGGGAATATACATATGTAATTCCCAGTGATTGAGTGGAAATCCCTGCCAGGGTCAACATCAAACAACCCTGAAAGCAGGTCACTTAGGTAATTCCTTGTGGATTACGCTTAGTGGTCGCGGCGGTTACAAACGGTCTACAGTCGTGGAGTAATCTCCAGCTACTCACCTAGTCGTTGATCTACTTAGGTAGATTGTGTAAATCCTCTCGGGGGTTGCCGATTGGCAACAGTCTTGGTAAGGGTTAGAATGAATCTTCACACTATGCTGTAGACGATCTCCAATTCCAAACCTGTAAGTACCAGATGATTTGTTGCTAACTGTTTGCTTGCAGAAATTTCTGACGGGTGCAGTAGATTGCTGAAAAGATGCTGATCCATCACCCCATGCTCACACTTCGACATCTTAATCAAGAAATCATGATCATTGAATGGGCTTAATCTATGCTTCCACAACTCTGATGTTGAAGACCATGATCCTGAAAAGTGTGAGCATGCCGTTACAAAGATATCTACGTCACATGGAGATGTTACTACACAAAGATGGCTTGGAGACATTCATTTGGATGATACACTCAAAGCAAAGTCAAAGATCATCCAACACATAAAAAAAGTCATCTAATGTCCACTGCTGGAAGCACAAAGATTAATGACTATGAAGAATCACTAACTACGAGCTACGAAGATTCAATTCGAAGAATAGAATGCTAGAATTCAATTTGTATTTTCCGGGGTGTCCTCCCTTAGGGGGAGATTGTTAGGAATATAAATATTCACGTGAAAGGCTCGGTCACCCCGAGTATAGATTAGCATTACATAGCTCGTAGTCTTATTTATATTTAGTCAGTACGTAGATTAGTTTAAGTAACACCGTGGAGGAAGGACGGGTCTTTACCCACTGTACACCCGATCCACAGCTCGTAGGAGAGCGTTTTATGTAAAACTATAAATACCCTTTCCCACCCAAGGGAAAGGGTTGGAGCTTCCATTATTCTCAATATAATATCTCACATTTTCTCTCATCACTTTCTCTCTCTAGGAAATCCTCCCAACTCTCTTTCTCTCTCTAAATTCTAATACAATTCGAACCATAATCACAATAACCATACATGTTATAATTATGAGAATACTACAGGGTTGAATAGTTTCACCTTTCTTAATCACATTTTTATAAAATTGACTTTACAAATTGTGTTTGACAAAAAGTTTCGATTCAAAGTTTACGTAAAATCAACACAACAATAAATATAAGCAATGATAAGTAAACAAGTAAAGGTAAAGAAAGGAAAGATCAAACCGGCACACGAAGATTTATAGTGGTTCGGTCACGAAGCTCACTCCTTCGTCCCTACTCCACTCCTCGAGTCTCACACTCGAGAGTTTCACAAACACTATATCAACACGCTCCCTTATGGCGGAACAAACCTTACACAAGCTTACACCAAGTTTAACGACACTAAGCGGAATGTCGAGTCCTAATCCTAGCTAGAACCAATCTACCAAAGCCCACGTGGTTTCACACCTCGTACCAACACGATGGCACGATACAACACAATACACAATATAAGACTTACACTCAAGTCCTATTACATACACGAAACAATGAATGAAAGTAATGATAGATCCGCAACAATAAGATGAGATGAGCAAAACTCTTCTTCAACACTTCGTTTCTTGATTACAACGAATGTTCTTCTCTTGCACTTAGAGGAAAGATGAGTGTGATCACTTGTAAACAACTAGAACTTGATAATGTGATCAAAGAGTATGTTTTAGAAATAATTTCGGAATACATAAGGTTTTGGTGCATAAGAGGTGAAGATTTTTTTGAGGAAAACAGTTCTGTATTTATAGGCGTCAGGAAAGAGGCGACGGTCCCTTAAATGCTGGACGGTCCCTTATCGATAAGGGACCACCGTCCTATTTAAGGGACCGTCCAGACAAACGCTCCTCGTTTTGTCCTGACGTGGTGAAAAACTATCTGGTGAAGTTTTGTTGTCGGTTATGAGCGGGAAATATGGCTGTTATGGTTTTGAATGTTTAAAACATTTTCTTAATAAAATATTTCTTTAAATTTTACAAAAATACATTTGTAAAAATGTTTTGTGACATGAAAATGTAAAGTTTTTAAAACCTTTGATCACATACACAAGTTGGTAGAAGTTTGTACATACCTTAAGTGATGTTGATGACTAAAACGGGTTTTCCCGATTAAAAACTTATTAGTCGTAGTTTTATGTAACGTATTTGTATTTTGTGATTATCAAAACTAGTAGAGACCGATTAATGCAAATGATGTTTTTGACATTATTTGTATTAACAGGTGTCTTGTGATGTAGCAAAGATTTTGTGATGTTTGGACTGTCTTTGTAATTTGCATCTATGAATGCAAACTGTTTATTAAAGAATAAATGGAAAGCTCCTTGTTCTGTTTAAACTGATTTGTCCCAATTATACCAGCAACAATAAGAAACTAACATATGCAAAACATAGTTAGACAACATACACAAAACAAACTAAAAAAAATAATGGTTAGTGTACACAAATTATACAACAATAAGCCTCCCCTTAGGCTTATGCCTCCCATCAATCACCGCACTCAGGGATTGACCATCCTGATATGGACCACTAATGATTAATCCTAGGTCCATCAAAAGCCTTAGTTAATAAATCAGCCACATTATCATCTGTGTGGATTTTAAGCACTTGAAGTAGATGCTTCTCATTAGCATCTCTTATAAAATGGTGCCTAATCTCTATGTGCTTTGTTCTTTGATGAAAAACTGGGTTTTTAACAATGCAAATTGTACTCTGGTTATCAATAAAGATTTTAGTGTTCATAAAGTTGAACCCATAGTCTAGCAACTAATTTTGTATCCAAAGTACCTAACCACAACAGCTAGCAGCAACAACATACTCAACTTCAGTAGAAGATGTAGCCACAATGGTCTGCTTCTTGCATTGCCAAGAGATCAATCTCCTACCCAGAAACTGACAACCCCTAGTTGTAGATTTTTTTTTATCAAAATTTGCACCCGCATAGCCACTATCACTGTAAGCTTCCAACACAAAAGGAGAATCTCTAGGATACCAAAGACCAAGTTTAGGTTGGCCTTTAAGATACTTGAAGATCTTCTTAACATCATTCAAGTGGGAAGTCAAAGGTGTAACTTGATGCCTTAAACAAGCACTTACTACAAACATGATATCAGGCCTAGAAGCTGTCAAATACATAAGTGAACCAATCATAGATCTGTATAGATGAACATTAATAGGATCATCTGGTTCATTCTTGGATTTAGGCTTTGGAGCTTCAAATGAAGTTGTTGCAGTCCTCACACTTTCTAAATCAAACTTCTTAAGTATGTCATGAACATACTTTTCTTGGCTGATGAAAATCCCATCAGGCTTCTCCTTGACCTATAAGCCCAAGAAAAATGTAAGCTCACCCTTTGCACTCATCTCAAACTCACTCTTCATTAATGCCTCAAATTCCCTACACCAAGCCTCTTTTGTGGAACCAAAGATGATGTCATCCACATAACTTGAACAAGGATGTATCTCTTAAGTTCTTCTTGATGAAGAGGGTCTTGTCAATAGCACCTCTTCTATATTCATGCTGCAAGAGAAAAGCAGACAATCTTGCATACCAGGCCCTTGGTGCTTGATGAAGTCCATAAAGTGCTTTTTCCACTTTGTAGACCATCTTTGGATTCTGAGGGTCTACAAATCCCTTGGGTTGAGTCACATATACCTCTTCTTTAATCTTTCCATAAAGGAAAGCACTCTTCACATCCATTTGATATACAATAAATCCCATATAGGATGCAAAATCCAAAAACAATCTAAAGGCTTGAAGCCACTGGAGCAAATACCTCATCATAGTCAATACCTTCTTCTTGCCTGTGACCTTGAGCAACCAGTCTAGCTTTATTCCTCACTACAATGCCTCTAGCATCCCTCTTGTTCTTTAAGATCCATTTTGTCCCAATTGCTGTTTTTCCTTCAAGTAAAAGCACAAGTTTCCACACATTTTGAATCAGAAACTGTTGCATTTCCTCTTGCATAGCTTCTACCCAACTTGGATCTTCAAGATCTTGTGCAACACTGCTTGGTTCAATTTGAGATAGAAAACAAGCAAAAAGACAATGTAGAAAGTCTGTGTACCTTGAATTCCTGAAACTCCTGCTTCAACATAGACTTTCTCATCTTCTTAGACTCATCATTCCCTCAAAATCTGGCTTTAATAGCTATCCAGATGTCTCTAGCATCATCAAGGTGATGAAAGTCAGCCATGTGATCTTCTGGGAGTGACTGAAGCAGCAAAGTTCTTGCTTTGGTTTCCCTTTGAACAACAATATGTTCTTCTGCAGAAACTGGAGGAAGAATAATGATATTGCCCTTTGAATCTCTTCCTGTCTTCTTTTTTGCTGTTCCCATTCAGGATGCTGTTCCAAAGATTATGATCACTGTTCTGGATCCAATACTCCATTTTCATAGTCCAGGTCTCATACTCATCATTTTTCAGGTAAGGAAACTTTGCATTAATGCTTGCAACAGTGGTTGTGATTACTTGTTGGACATTATGAGGTTAAGTCTTCACTGATGAGTCTCGAGTCTCATTTGAATGGGATGAAGTTGTCATTGTTTGAGGATTTTAAGAGAATTAATGAAAAGGTTATTCTTCTTCGACAGAGTCTCTAACCAGGCTCTGATACCACTTGTAGGATCGTTTGCTAGATATATCTTTGAGCCGGATTAGAACAAATTAGAATACTTATGTAATCACAAGTAAACTAATATAGAGACTCTAATAATGCGGAATATAAATAAACGAGTTGAAGAAGAAGAATAACTAACTAAATAATGATCCTCTATGGATCTATATTACTAACTATTGAAGTGTTTTTCAAGGTGTTCAAAGGTGTACATTGTCCATAGCCGTGAGTTTCTTTTATACTATAAGAAACCCTAATTCGGCATTCATTACAAAACGTGTAGAGGAATTATGCATGAACACTTCCTAATATAACTTATTCATATCCCTTTATAATATACGAAGTTTCTAATTCTACTACCCGCAGTAATAACACTAACAACAAGTATTTTTATTTCCGATGTAGCAGGACCACTAACAGACCGAGTTAAACTTATGAACTACCGAATTAATAAAGACAACCGAGCTAAAATTTTGGACGCAACTTTTCTTTAAAACTCGACAAAAAAATGCAAATTTTGAAGTTTTTAAACCATTTCTTTTGGATAAAATTTCATCAAAACATCAAACACAACATAAAAACAGAAACTTTAAGCTTTTAAACAACAAAATCTTTAAGTTTGATCTTTGTGACTCACGGTTCAAAAAACGCATACAAAAACTATAAAATCTTAAATTTTGACAACGTTTTTCAAAAACAAATCACTCTATCACTTTGATACCAATTGTAGGATCTCAAATGGCATCAAGTATCACACAATAATAAGTAAAGAGTTCTAGAGAGAGACTAAAAAGAAAAAGTGAAAGAGAACTAAGTGATCTTAGGCCATCTACAATGCAAGTATGTGACATACACAATATAAAAAGAATTTGAGGTGGCATGCATACAACCCATTGTGAAAGTGCCAAATATTCACACGTTAAAACCCAGTTTTTCTCTGAACATACTATCATTATATTGTAAAAGCGGGCCCAAACATTTAATTAAATTAATAAAAAAACCAAAACACCCTATTCATTTTTAATCAATTTTAAGGTGCTTATTTCACATTTTCACTGAACATGTGAGGTTCAATGCATTATAAGAGATCTTGTTTATGATGGTGTAATAATGAGTTGACATTGTATTGCACTCAAACATTTCACATGCTATGTGGATGCCCTTAGATTGATTGATTAAAAAAAAAGTTCTTCTCTTGACACTACGACCTCTCCTACATATAGGAGAGAAATCTATAAAGTTATCTAAACCTATCACACACTACACTATATGCAATGCAGTGTTGTATTGATGAGTGTCTAAATACTCATCATTTTATACCAATCTGAACTGCCAAAACATACAAAAACACTCAAATATGCATCAAAATACTTAAAATATCTTAAAGGTGTGTTTTATATGTTTCAAATGCAAAACAAGCAAAAACAGATGAAAAACGTACAAAGTTTGCATAATTGGCAGTTTCAGTCCCTCAACTTTCATAAATTGTCAAAACTAGTCCCTGGTTATTCTAAAAACATGAAAAAGTCATCAAAGGTCCTTTTTAATCATAAAGTTACATATTTAGTCCTTTGGTGCAAAGTTTTATAAAATTACAAGTTTAGTCCCTGTACTTTGGAAATTGACAGAAATGGTCCCTGGGATGTAAAAACTTTGAGAAAATCAATTTTGGTCCTTATACTAATAATCTTTTGCAGGAATGGTCCTTGGGTGATAAGTTTGGAGAATTTACATGATTGGTCCCTGAAGTTTCACAGTTTGGCAAAACAGGTCCCTCAAAGTTTCAAACTTGACAGTTTTAGTCCCTGGGTGTTCAAAAATGGGAAAATTATCATTAAGGGTCCTAGGAAATTCATAATTGTCACTATTAGTCCCTGGGTGAAAGTTTTGAATAAATTACACATTTAGTCCCTCAAGTTTGGCAGTTTGTCACTTTTAGTCCCCGGGTATTTAAAAAATTAAAAATATCAAAAATGCCCTGGTACTATTCACATGTGATAATTTAGACCCTTATTTAAACTATGGGAATGTCATAATTTCAGACCCTCAACTTTGATCAATTTACAACTTTGGTCCTTGTGTATTATTAAAAAAACAAACCGGACCAAAAATAAAACAACCAAACCCAACACTAACCTAGCCCACCCTATCCTATTACCCAAGCCCATTCCACAGCCCAGTCCAACCCTTTTTAATAAATAAAACCGGGTCAAACTTATTTGTTGACCCCGCCTTTCTTCCCCAAATACCACCCCACCACACAGACTTACAAACAACCTCTCCACCTATCTGGTTTCACTTCCACCTTGCTCCCCACTCTTCACCACCTCATCCTCCACCTCACACAAGCCCCCAAAGTCCCTTAAATGCCCTAAAAACTGCTCCACGCAACCACAGTACCCCTTTGACTATTTTGGCGCGAAAAGCAGTTTTGAATGGCTTGGATTAATCAGACCATATCAACGGCTCCTATGTGGTGGGAAATACCCCTATGGGTCCTACAAACTCAGAAGGTGTCTACAAAAAGGAAGAGAAGCAGAATGAATGAAGTATTAGTGTAATTTAGGTTTAGGATAATCGTAGTTAGTAAAAACTCCAATTTAGTTGTAATTTTCAATTCAAAAAGCTTGTATCCTGTTATCTTAATATAATTTGAACTTTATTTCATCTTAATTTCAAGTTTCAAGTGCTCTCTCAGTTTATGCCATTTATTCTTAATTTCAAAATCACAAAAAGTTTAACTGTGTTGTTAGTTGTTGTTAAGGATTTGTATAAACTCATATAAGCTCTGAAAAAGCTCATATAAGTGTTAGAATACTTTAATTATTTGTTTAGCCATAAATAAGAAAATACCAAAAATAATCAAGTTAAATAAGAGAAAAATAAAAAATATAGGGAAGAACAAGATAGAAGCTGAGCAAGGTGTGGTTCTGGATTGCTTTGGTATTAAAGCTTTGTGGAAAGCATGTTAGAGTGGTTCATGGTCCTTGTTTATTAGTTTCTCAGTCAAGATTTCATTTGTAAGCTATAACTCTTACTTTCACTTTTCATTGTTCTATAGCTTAAGTGTTGCTTATTCTGTTGCTTTGGGTTTATTTAATGCTTGTTAGTCAAATTATTGCTTAAAATTGTTTGGGTGTTCATTAGATTCCTATTGTGCCATTTTTATTAATCTAACTGTGAATTTAGCATAGTATGAATGCATGAGTAATTGCTGTTTTAGGTACTGTTTCTATGTTTCATTAAGTTGATTTCTTCATATTATGATCTTGTGGATTGGTTTTATGGACTGATTCATAAGATTCCTTTGAAAATCACATATTGAGATTGTTAGAGGGGTGTTTGGATTAGTGTAATCCACTGACCTCAATAGTGTTGTAGTTGTTTTTTTTGGTTCAGTCAAGTCACATTAGGTTTAGTTAGATCAGTTAAGTCATAAAACCTTGGTCTCTTTTACAACAAAGTCAAAATCCCACCAATTACCCCTTAACTGCCCACTGTTGGGCAGTTGAGACCTCAACCCCCCCCCCCCCCCCTTCAACTTATAAATCATAGTTTTAGCTTATATTAGCTTTATTATAGCTTAATATAACTTATACAATCTGTAGTGATCCTTAGAAACTCATAAAAGTCAAACTAGTTAAGATTTACAAAAAGTCAAAATTGCCATTATCAGGTTTTCACAAAACTTGCTTAAACATTTCTGAATTTTGTGATTTATTTTGGACTGTGAGATTTTGAGGTTTAGTTTACTACCAGCTCATCTTAAAGATTATACCATCATTTTATTTTTAGCAAAATTACCCTGGGCCCCACTCACCCCTAAACACAGCTGCAGGGCAACAAGCTCCCCTGTGCAGCAGACCAGTTACTCACCACCACCACTTTGGTGGTATTTTGTGACCACCACAGTGGGTCCCACACCCCTTAGTTAGGTTTTCCCAACCCCCCTCCTAGTAGACTCTTAGGATTGACCTTTGGTTTGACTTGAATCACTGTGGACCCCACCT
This sequence comes from Artemisia argyi, assembly GCA_030686995.1. Lineage (NCBI taxonomy): Eukaryota > Viridiplantae > Streptophyta > Magnoliopsida > Asterales > Asteraceae > Artemisia > Artemisia argyi. The sequence goes on along the minus strand of CM060700.1, from coordinate 74,802,843 downwards.
AAATCAAACCCAATACTTTGTCCCATTTCTGTATTGAATTAAGGTTTTGGATTAGCTTATTGTGGCTTACCAGCTTTTCTACTGAGCTTATTTAACCAACTTAAGCTTTGACAAGTCCAACTATCTTATTAGAACCAGAAATATCCAAAGTGGGTCCCACATAAGCTCATTTGAGCTTATTTTCCACCAAAGTCAACCAAAGTCAACTGTGGTAGCAATAAGCTTCCACAGTGCTTATTATTAAGCTAGAAATTAGTTGTTTTTACAAAAGTTACTTATTTTTATATATAATATAGTTTTGTAAAATAAAAATCCAGAAAAAAACAATATAAAATTAAGTGATAGTTTCTATTTAATATAATTTAATTTTAATTTTCATTTTTACATTTTTATTAAGTAATTTGTGTTTTTATATTTTTATTAATTTCCTTTTAAGTTAAAGTATTTTTCATAATTTTCTTAGATTTTTATATTGTCATTTGATATTTATTAGAATTAAAAATAGTTTTATTAATAATTAATTAATAAATAAGTTTTAAATAGCATAATTAGTTTTTATATAGTAACACCTGTATTTTATATTTTTCCTAGCTTCTATAAGTCATAAGATAATTTTAGAAATTTTCTTGTGATTTATACTGTTCATTTAATAGTTTTTATAATTTAAATAGTTTAAATAGTAATTAAATAATAAATAGAATAATAATTAGTAAACTAGTTTAAAAATACATAAAATAAAGTTTTTATAATTTTTTAGGATTCCTATGATGGTTAATTAGATTTATAAATTTTCCATAATTTTCTAAGTTGTTTTAGTATTATTTGTAATTTAAAATAGTTTAATTAGTATAAATAATACAAATAGTTTTTAATTAATAGAAAATTCATAAAAAGACAAAAATATTTATTTTTATTTTTTATACTTTCTTCAAGTTCATTTTAAGTTTTAGAAATTATTTTTATAAGTTTTTAGTTTAATTTGTAGTGTTAATCATTTTTAGTTTTTATTTAAATTAGTTTTAATTAAAAAAGTTAAATAGTTATTAATTAAATAATTAATAATAAATAATAAAATAATCAAAAATATAGTTTTCTTTTTAGTTTAATTTTATTTTAAGTTTAAGTTTGTAGGATTTTCAATTTTAACCCTTGTAGTTTATTTTTCCTTAAAACTCACCTTTTTCTCAGTACGCAATCGCGTCTGATTTTAATTTGGTGTACGTTTTAAATACCTAGGTTTCACGTAATCGTTAATTTAGTTTTCCTAAGTTATTTTAAGTTATAAAACCCTAGTTAAACACACACACAAACTTTTATACCATTTCCTGTTCACTTTCACTAATCACATATTCGTTTTTAATACCATCACAACCTCGTTGGGACATTACGACCCGGGAAAACACTGTATTTCACGGAAGCATTTGCCTCAGCTGTTTGACTATTACAGTTGACCATTCACAAGTGGTTGACCAATAATTATCTGACCGTTTGAGGCGAATCAAAATTTGGCGCCGCTGCCGGGGAGGTTGTGCGCTTATTTTAAACGATTTTGCGTATTAGTGAATCTGGATATACATCCATTGTATATTTACCATCTTTTATCCATATTTTTTATAAAACAAAACACAAAAATATCCATCTTTACCCTCCTACCCTTTTTGATTCTTTAGCTCTTTACCCTCTATCCATTTAATTCTAACTTCTATATTCTTATGGCATCTATGAACCCCGAATTCTTATTCACGCTTGAAAAGTATCAAGCCTTGTCCGAGAAACTTAGAATTCGTGTTGATCATGATGATCCATCTATCCCTATTCCCTCTCCGGTGAGGGAAATAGATCATGAAACCGAGGTGACAAAGGACCTTGTACTTTCCTCTGACGATGGAGGTGCTAAATACGTCCAAACCACGGTTGTCCAAAAACCTGAGCTCACAAATCCTGATCTTTCACGGTTTACGGTTAAAAGTTTGTCAAACAAACGTACAGAGCTTAGGGTAGTGACTGAAAAGAACGACTTGCCTAATCTTCACGTTTATCAAAAACAAAAACCCGAGACCATAACAGAAGTAGTGGAAATTGCTAGCTCTAAAAGCACACCACTTGTCCCATCTCCAGATTTTGTTCCTTGTGACGGTTGTGGTGAGCCGCTTTTCGGTTTTCCATGTCATTGGTGTACATGTGTACAATGTGGTAATGATATTCAAAACGGGAGTTGTTTGTTTTGTGGATCGAGTAATTCATTTGCTTATGATCCTAATCAAAACTCATTCAACGACTCCTCAAATTTTTCAAACTACCCATCACATTCATACGAGCAAGAATCATATTATCCAAATATCAATGATGCTTCGTATCAAAATACACCAAGTCAGACTCAACAGTTTTACTGTTGTGAGTACTGTGGAGGTCCACATTTTAGTTCTGATTGTCAAACAAGGAATCCATTTCCTTGTAACAATTACGACTATTCGTTTCAAGACCCACCTCCACAATACCAAATGAACCAAGCAACTCCTCAAAACCAGAAAGACCCTTGTCTAGAGGTTCTTGAAAAACTTAAAAACATTAGGGAGGAGTTAGCTAATATGTCGCTTCGCCATGATCCAAGTTCTTCTTGTGTATATTGTGGGGGTCCTCATAATGATGATCAATGTCAACCTTCCGGTTTTGACACATCCACACCTCCACAATTTCCACTCATTCAAAATTCTCGTGATAAATCTATCACAGAATTACTTGCTGAAGAACGAGATTCTGGGAAAAGCATGGAAGACTTAATTGCTGAGCAAAGAGTAGCCAAAATACGTGCCAATATTCGCTATGCTGCTTTTTGTGAGTACGATGATGACAGTGATGATGATGATAACATTGTTATCATTCAAAAAGATTCATCGGGTTCATCAGTTGAGACTTCTTCCATGGAAATACAGGGAGAAAAGAATATAACTGAATCACCAGCAGAAGAAATAATGGAACTTGTAGACTCCATCACTGCTAGTCCTTCTCAGCTCCCTCTGTATGATGTTATCACACCCGAGGTTCCCACTCACTCTCTGAACATGGGGGATGAGCATCTTAGCACTATTCCTAATAAGGAATCGGACGAATTAATAAAGTCTAGTGTTGAGATCCTTGTCTCAATCCCGAGAGAGTCACAGGGAATTCTTGATCATATGTGTGATATTCCTACCTTCCCTGATAATCCAAATGATCAAATTGAGAATGTCTCTAATTCCAGTAATGATTGTATATCTTATGGAGACATTGAGTATGTTGAGGCATCACTGCCTCATTCTGATGTTGATCCTCTTCTTGAGGATTTCACAGAGGAACTCACTCACATCATTCCACTTCTATCTGGAAGTAATGATGATATTATTGATTTTGAAGCCGATATGGGAGAAACTAAAAATCTTTTAAACTCTAATCCCAACATCGAGCTTAGTACTTCACATACTGATAAAAATTCTTTATCTTCTGGAGACATCAGTTATGTGGAGGAATTACCTTCTGAGCTTGTCAACTCAGAAGAAGAAAATGATAATCACTTTGTTCCCGAAGCAGTCAAGACTACTCTCACCAATCCTCTATATGAATTCGAATCCGAATTCACTTTGATTTCTGATAATCCACTCTTTGATATTCAGAATGAGGATTGTGATGAGTTCACAACGGAACATGAGTTCACGGATTTACATCTTGTGAATGATTCTCTTTACGAGGAGTTCTCCTTTGAACTCACTCATATCATATCTCCACCGGAGTATGATAACTTCTATTTTGATCTAGACATACCCATAATATGTCTTGATCAAATGAGCTTAAAAGAGGAGATTCATGAAACAATGAATTCTCCTATTGATGATGAGGAGTTAGTTATGATTTTCATCATGACTTTCTTTCTTTTCTTCATATATTCCGTTGCTTCTCCTATTCTTCACTCTTTCGGGAGTGAAGACATTATTTTTGACCCCAGCATTCTCATTTATAAATTATGAGCCGGGTGTCATTATATCTCATCGGTGTGGAACTTTCACATGCTTCAAATGTTTATCCAAACATCTTGAATGAAAGTCCGATTGAGATTGTCTCTTCCACTTACTTCCCCATGGACAAATAAATTAGGGGTCGAGTCAAGCTAGTGACTCGGTAATCAAAAACATTAGCATGTATATAGGTTTTCACCCATGTACCACCCTAGTGTGGGGGAGATGCCCCACATGTTGTATAAAAAAAAAAAAAAAAAAAAAAAAAAAAAAAAAAAAAAAATGTACATATAGTGATAGCTTCTATTTAAAAAGTTTTATCTAAAAAAAAAATAATTGTATGTATATACATTTTAAATAAAGGCTAAAGAATATTTTCTTCTAACGTTCTAAGTGTTGGTTTAACACCCGGTACTTTGAATATTGAGGACAATATTCAGTTCTAAGTGTGGGGGGAGATTCGTTATTCTAACGAATTTAAACACATGTTCCATCAAGAACCCCCATTTTAGCCAAAATTTTAAAATTTTTTTTCTCACTTAGAACGCAATAAATGGTTATCAGTCCGCCATGTCTAACCCACATAAGGATTGGCTAATCCAGGAGCAAACAGTTCTTGGTAAAGATAACTCAAACCCGTTTATGGCTTGCAATTTGCCAAAAATTGTATGGTTCCTCAACTCCCCATCATCCTCAAAAGCTAATGAGTTGGCTAGCCCGCAAAATTATGGCTTGTGGTAAAGGCTGTGGAAAAACCATAATTGGTAATCAGCTCACCAAGATGTTGACTATTCCATCAAGAGTTGGCTAGTCCAGAAGCAAACGGCTTTTGGTAAAGACTAATCAAATCCGTTGACAGCTGGTGGTTTGCTCAAAATCACAAGGTTATCAGGTGTGCCACAGTTCTTACACCTGGCTACTCCAGAAGTGATGGCTTTTGGTAAAGAGTTTTTCAAATCCATTAAGTTTTTCTCAAATAGATTGTTAGGGACTAGCAATAGTTTAGTGTGGGGGATTGATGAGTGTCTAAATACTCATCATTTTATACCAATCTGAACTGCCAAAACATACAAAAACACTCAAATATGCATCAAAATACTTAAAATATCTTAAAGGTGTGTTTTATATGTTTCAAATGCAAAACAAGCAAAAACAGATGAAAAACGTACAAAGTTTGCATAATTGGCAGTTTCAGTCCCTCAACTTTCATAAATTGTCAAAACTAGTCCCTAGTTATTCTAAAAACATGAAAAAGTCATCAAAGGTCCTTTTTAATCATAAAGTTACATATTTAGTCCTTTGGTGCAAAGTTTTATAAAATTACAAGTTTAGTCCCTGTACTTTGGAAATTGACAGAAATGGTCCCTGGGATGTAAAAACTTTGAGAAAATCAATTTTGGTCCTTATACTAATAATCTTTTGCAGGAATGGTCCTTGGGTGATAAGTTTGGAGAATTTACATGATTGGTCCCTGAAGTTTCACAGTTTGGCAAAACAGGTCCCTCAAAGTTTCAAACTTGACAGTTTTAGTCCCTGGGTGTTCAAAAATGGGAAAATTATCATTAAGGGTCCTAGGAAATTCATAATTGTCACTATTAGTCCCTGGGTGAAAGTTTTGAATAAATTACACATTTAGTCCCTCAAGTTTGGCAGTTTGTCACTTTTAGTCCCCGGGGATTTAAAAAATTAAAAATATCAAAAATGCCCTGGTACTATTCACATGTGATAATTTAGACCCTTATTTAAACTATGGGAATGTCACAATTTCAGACCCTCAACTTTGATCAATTTACAACTTTGGTCCTTGTGTATTATTAAAAAAACAAACCGGACCAAAAATAAAACAACCAAACCCAACACTAACCTAGCCCACCCTATCCTATTACCCAAGCCCATTCCACAGCCCAGTCCAACCCTTTTTAATAAATAAAACCGGGTCAAACTTATTTGTTGACCCCGCCTTTCTTCCCCAAATACCACCCCACCACACAGACTTACAAACAACCTCTCCACCTATCTGGTTTCACTTCCACCTTGCTCCCCACTCTTCACCACCTCATCCTCCACCTCACACAAGCCCCCAAAGTCCCTTAAATGCCCTAAAAACTGCTCCACGCAACCACAGTACCCCTTTGACTATTTTGGCGCGAAAAGCAGTTTTGAATGGCTTGGATTAATCAGACCATATCAACGGCTCCTATGTGGTGGGAAATACCCCTATGGGTCCTACAAACTCAGAAGGTGTCTACAAAAAGGAAGAGAAGCAGAATGAATGAAGTATTAGTGTAATTTAGGTTTAGGATAATCGTAGTTAGTAAAAACTCCAATTTAGTTGTAATTTTCAATTCAAAAAGCTTGTATCCTGTTATCTTAATATAATTTGAACTTTATTTCATCTTAATTTCAAGTTTCAAGTGCTCTCTCAGTTTATGCCATTTATTCTTAATTTCAAAATCACAAAAAGTTTAACTGTGTTGTTAGTTGTTGTTAAGGATTTGTATAAACTCATATAAGCTCTGAAAAAGCTCATATAAGTGTTAGAATACTTTAATTATTTGTTTAGCCATAAATAAGAAAATACCAAAAATAATCAAGTTAAATAAGAGAAAAATAAAAAATATAGGGAAGAACAAGATAGAAGCTGAGCAAGGTGTGGTTCTGGATTGCTTTGGTATTAAAGCTTTGTGGAAAGCATGTTAGAGTGGTTCATGGTCCTTGTTTATTAGTTTCTCAGTCAAGATTTCATTTGTAAGCTATAACTCTTACTTTCACTTTTCATTGTTCTATAGCTTAAGTGTTGCTTATTCTGTTGCTTTGGGTTTATTTAATGCTTGTTAGTCAAATTATTGCTTAAAATTGTTTGGGTGTTCATTAGATTCCTATTGTGCCATTTTTATTAATCTAACTGTGAATTTAGCATAGTATGAATGCATGAGTAATTGCTGTTTTAGGTACTGTTTCTATGTTTCATTAAGTTGATTTCTTCATATTATGATCTTGTGGATTGGTTTTATGGACTGATTCATAAGATTCCTTTGAAAATCACATATTGAGATTGTTAGAGGGGTGTTTGGATTAGTGTAATCCACTTACCTCAATAGTGTTGTAGTTGTTGTTTTTGGTTCAGTCAAGTCACATTAGGTTTAGTTAGATCAGTTAAGTCATAAAACCTTGGTCTCTTTTACAACAAAGTCAAAATCCCACCAATTACCCCTTAACTGCCCACTGTTGGGCAGTTGAGACCTCAACCCCCCCCCCCCTTCAACTTATAAATCATAGTTTTAGCTTATATTAGCTTTATTATAGCTTAATATAACTTATACAATCTGTAGTGATCCTTAGAAACTCATAAAAGTCAAACTAGTTAAGATTTACAAAAAGTCAAAATTGCCATTATCAGGTTTTCACAAAACTTGCTTAAACATTTCTGAATTTTGTGATTTATTTTGGACTGTGAGATTTTGAGGTTTAGTTTACTACCAGCTCATCTTTAAGATTATACCATCATTTTATTTTTAGAAAAATTACCCTGGGCCCCACTCACCCCTAAACACAGCTGCAGGGCAACAAGCTCCCCTGTGCAGCAGACCAGTTACTCACCACCACCACTTTGGTGGTATTTTGTGACCACCACAGTGGGTCCCACACCCCTTAGTTAGGTTTTCCCAACCCCCCTCCTGGTAGACTCTTAGGATTGACCTTTGGTTTGACTTGAATCACTGTGGACCCCACCTAAATCAAACCCAATAATTTGTCCCATTTCTGTATTGAATTAAGGTTTTGGATTAGCTTATTGTGGCTTACCAGCTTTTCTACTGAGCTTATTTAACCAACTTAAGCTTTGACAAGTCCAACTATCTTATTAGAACCAGAAATATCCAAAGTGGGTCCCACATAAGCTCATTTGAGCTTATTTTCCACCAAAGTCAACCAAAGTCAACTGTGGTAGCAATAAGCTTCCACAGTGCTTATTATTAAGCTAGAAATTAGTTGTTTTTACAAAAGTTACTTATTTTTATATATAATATAGTTTTGTAAAATAAAAATCCAGAAAAAAACAATATAAAATTAAGTGATAGTTTCTATTTAATATAATTTAATTTTAATTTTCATTTTTACATTTTTATTAAGTAATTTGTGTTTTTATATTTTTATTAATTTCCTTTTAAGTTAAAGTATTTTTCATAATTTTCTTAGATTTTTATATTGTCATTTGATATTTATTAGAATTAAAAATAGTTTTATTAATAATTAATTAATAAATAAGTTTTAAATAGCATAATTAGTTTTTATATAGTAACACCTATATTTTATATTTTTCCTAGCTTCTATAAGTCATAAGATAATTTTAGAAATTTTCTTGTGATTTATACTGTTCATTTAATAGTTTTTATAATTTAAATAGTTTAAATAGTAATTAAATAATAAATAGAATAATAATTAGTAAACTAGTTTAAAAATACATAAAATAAAGTTTTTATAATTTTTTAGGATTCCTGTGATGGTTAATTAGATTTATAAATTTTTCCATAATTTTCTAAGTTGTTTTAGTATTATTTGTAATTTAAAATAGTTTAATTAGTATAAATAATACAAATAGTTTTTAATTAATAGAAAATTCATAAAAAGACAAAAATATTTATTTTTATTTTTTATACTTTCTTCAAGTTCATTTTAAGTTTTAGAAATTATTTTTATAAATTTTTAGTTTAATTTGTAGTGTTAATCATTTTTAGTTTTTATTTAAATTAGTTTTAATTAAAAAGTTAAATAGTTATTAATTAAATAATTAATAATAAATAATAAAATAATCAAAAATATAGTTTTCTTTTTAGTTTAATTTTATTTTAAGTTTAAGTTTGTAGGATTTTCAATTTTAACCCTTGTAGTTTATTTTTCCTTAAAACTCACCTTTTTCTCAGTACGCAATCGCGTCTGATTTTAATTTGGTGTACGTTTTAAATACCTAAGTTTCACGTAATCGTTAATTTAGTTTTCCTAATTTATTTTAAGTTATAAAACCCTAGTTAAACACACACACAAACTTTTATACCATTTCCTGTTCACTTTCACTAATCACAGATTCGTTTTTAATACCATCACAACCTCGTTGGGACATTACGACCCGGGAAAACACTGTATTTCACGGAAGCATTTGCCTCAGCTGTTTGACTATTACAGTTGACCATTCACAAGTGGTTGACCAATAATTATCTGACCGTTTGAGGCGAATCATGTATATCTCACCACATAGTTGTAGTTTAGTTAATAAGTTAATATGGTGATATAGAAACCAAACTATTTTGTTCCTGAGACACTCAAGATACACAATCAGACTTACTTAGAACCAATGTGAAGACTTACTTACAACCAATGTGAAGACTTACTTATAACCAATGTGAACACTTAGTAACTGTAGCATTACTTTAGTAATGCAAAACACTCTCTATAGCAGTACTTTAGTAATGCTAAACACTCTCACTTATGATATTCTAACACCCTATTTAAAAATATAATACTCTGTTTATCATAAACCTAGCAAAGGGGGTGCATGTAAAAGTCTATCAAACATATCATAGCATCCTACATAAACAAATTTAAAATGACACATAAATGAAGTATACTACATTAACATACCAAGATCCTTATGCTCTTCCTTCATCTTCCTCTTCTTACCAGTCCCATTTGCCCTTCCCCTCTTCCTTTTTTCAGTAACTGTACTCGGATTAGAACTCCTCTCCTTCTTCTTCTTGCCAGCCTCCTTCTTCTTCTTGCCAGTCCCAATAGGCCTTCCCCTCTTCATTTTTTTTTTGTAACTGTACTCGGATTAGGACTCCCCTCCTTCTTCTTCTTGCCAGTCCCAACAGGCCTTCCCCTCTTCCTTTTTTCTGTGACTGTAGTCGGATTAGGACTCCCCACCTTCTTCTTCTTGTCACTCCCAACCGGGCTTCCCCTCCCTCTTTTTTTCTCTGCAACTACCTCATTGGAGCAACGACTACCACTTCCAATGGTAGGAATAGATATGGCACCGCTAGCACTCACATTTGGTTTGTTGAAGGTTCTGTTCCACATCCATTGAAGAATTTCTTCAATCATCTCATTTCGCATACGAACCATACTTGGCAATAACTTTATCACCAAATTCATCCAAAACATCCTCAAAGACTTCATCATTTAATAAAACCTTGCTCCATGACTTTTCGGATGATTCTCCCCATCAACAAAGACTTTCCCTTATCATTCTTATCATTATTCGCCATAGCTGGGTTTCGTTGTTCCGATTTTTTTTTTTTTTTTTTTTTTTTTTTTTTTTTTTTATTTTTATGTTAGGGTTTGACGGTTGATTTCCTTTACAATTTATATGAATTTCTGGGTTGGTTTTGGGGAGTTAATGTACTCTGAAAAAGCAAATCTAGTAATCTAGTTGCTTTAACTAAATAGTTTATGTTGTTTGCAAAAATAGTCCTCGAAAGGTTGGCGAGAGATAAGAAGATTCATGAAATGACGATAATGCCCTCGGTGATGTGGCACTTAACGGGAAAATTAACGGAAAATGCCTCTCGGTGGCTTTTTTTGCAAATTTGCGTAATGTTAGTGGCTGTTTTGCGTGACTTTTTGTCTCGGTCCCATTTTTACGATTTCATGATAGTTTAGGGACCAGTTTTGCATTTTACCCTGTAAGAAAAGAAAGTCGTCATTGAAGACATCAGTTACCGAAAACCCCCAAATCAGATTCTCAATCGTCTTCCACCCCACCAAACAGAAAAAATAAAAATCATTCAATGGCAGCAGAAGGAACATCAAAACCAATGATCGCAACAAGAGAAGAGATGGTGGAAGCAAAAGTGCCATTAGCATACAGAGACCAATGCGCACATCTCCTTATTCCACTCAACAAATGCCGTCAAGCAGAGAAGTACCTCCCTTGGAAATGCGAAGATGAGCGTCATACTTATGAGAAATGCGAGTATGAACTTGTTATGGAAAGAATGCTTCAGATGCAAAAACTTAAACAATCCAATCAGAAGATTCCTCTTATCCCTAAAACTGCTAATGTTTAATTCTATCGTAATCCAACCGCATCTGCCCATCCAGGTTAGTTTCTTTCTTTATTTCTTTATTTTTATTTTTATTTTTTTTTCTTTTTCTTTTTATTTATTTATTTATTTTATTTTTTTATTACTACTGATCTAGGCTTTCTTTTATATATCCGGCTTATTTATCCGGCTTATGAGCTTATTTGATTTTGGAAAAGCCGATAAGCTCGTTCTTTGGAGCTTATCAACATCACCTTATTGGCTTAAGCCAATATGCTCAACTAGATATAAGCTCTAAAAAATGAGCTTACGGCTTTTTTCCAAATTCAAATAAGCCCAATAAGCTAATCCAAACACCCCCTAGGTTATGAAACTTCATTATAAACTTGGTTTAGGGTTAATTCATTAAAGATGTAACCTTTTTGTTTGTCCGGTATCAGTCTATTTTTCTCTCATTTAGTACTTGTAACTTGCTAATCATTCTACTCTCGTGTACTAATGCTCATGTCGCAGCAGCTTTTAGCATCTTATACGGCAGCGTATGTAGGTGCCACGTTAACGACAAAGGAATGATTAGCAAGTTACATGTATAAAATCAGAGAAAAATAGATTGATACACGACAAACAAAAAAAAAAAGGGAAAGTTACATTTTCATTCAGTTAACATTTTCGTTTGCAGTCTACAAATGTAGGTTTATTTTGTTTGATACACATGTGTTAATGCAATAACCAACCTATGTTATGTTCCTAATTAGCTGTCAGTTGTCTCATGCTAGAAATGAAGCCGAAAGATTTAAATTTGATGCACTGAAACCTAAAAACCCCATAGAGTTTCATCACATGAATATTCTTCTTCTCTGCACTCCTACAGTCCTACTTATGACCAACTAATCTACTCTAGTTGTTGAAGGTGTATGTATGTATGTACGTACATGTGCGTGTGTGTGTATTATTTCACTACTGTATAAATTTTTTAGCCCAAGGTACAATAAGTCTCGAGAGGAAAAACATTTGTAGTTTAATTGTAAATTACTCTTCAGCTTTTATTTGGAAAAAGGACTTAATAATAAGACTAATAAAGTACTCTTCAGTCAGTTTGGGTGTAGTTAGTGGATAGCAGTCATAGCACATTGGTGCTGTGTTAGTTTTAGAATTAAATCTACTGTTCATAATGAGATTGCGTACCTCCACGAGTACATGCTTGATACTATCTTTTATTTAGTACATGAACACACCTCACATATATTCTACAGCGTGATTTCTTTACAATAGAAAGTTAAATTTAGGTCAGAATAAGCTGCTGCAGGTGTATTTTTAAGTAGTGAAATATGATATTATGCATGTTGAGAAATGGAAAAGAAATACAAAAGACAAAACTCTGTGAGAAGAGAAACAAACATTTTAAAGCCACAATTTTTACGTTTTATTAAATTCTCATAACATTTTTATAACTGTTTGTGCAATGCATTTAATCAAACTGGTGTAAAAATACAGACGGAATACTCGAACTATATATGATTGGTTTTCCTTCTGTGACGTTATATGAATAAAAGCACAAGGGAAATGACGGCAGATGCGCATGCTCTTCTAGTCTCATTTTATGCTCTTCTTCCGTGCAACTTGGGAAATGAATGGTTTTGATACTATTTAGTGCTTTTGACTCCCTTTTCATTCAACACCATATGTAATGTTCTTATACAAGATATATCTTTTGATATAGAATTATAACCAATTAGTACTTCTTTGTTCAAGCTTAATCAACATGGACATGGTACATGGGCATAGGTAAAACTTCCAAAGACTTGCATGTGTGATGTTATTCGATCATACTTTTGCACATTAAGTTGAAGTTATTGACTCACTATTAATAGAGTATTGATAAGATAATAATTCTAAAAATAGCTAGTTTGGTGCCAAAAAGAAATATCATATAAGCTTGACCCAGACGCTAAAAATTTGACCAATCACCTCTTAGACTACTAGTCTACTACCTAACTTGTATAAAGTTCACTCTTGTCACGTTATGTATAAATGAGGTGTAACCTTAAATTAACTTCTATGCATAGTTTAAATGTACGGAAACGAGTTTCGAGGCGTTTTCCCTCCGCCTCAAGAGGCGTAAGCCTCGAGGCGGACCGAGGCATAAGGTCGAGGCGGAATTAAAAAAATATATAGAAATTATATATATATAAGTTTTAATAGGTAATTAGGTATTTATATATTTTATATACATACTTTATAAACTTTTATATATAAGTTTAAGACTTAAATGTAAACTATTAAAGATTGAGGGGGTCAAATGTTTAAATACACAAACTTATTTTAAACTTTTTGAGACTAAATGTAAAATAATGAAAGATAGAGGGGTTAAATGTTAAAAAGTATACACTTATTAAAACCCTAAAAGAGTAAAACAAATCTCCAGCCCCTATTTCTTTCTTCCCTCTTTCCTCTCTTCCTCCTTGGGTTTCTGGCAGAAGTTGCACCGCCGCCGCCGGAAATCACGAATCCGGCGCTATATGGGGTTAAAAACCCTAAAAGTAAATCGATTCAAGGTACAAAATCAAAGCTATTGACTGATTTGGCTAAAAAAAAGAAAGATCCGCCTCGGCCCCGCCTCGGCCCTGAGGCGCCGCCTCATACGCATCACCACCGCCTCAGGTACATGAGGCGTACGTTCCAAAACACCCCCCTGAGGCGCCGCCTCATATGCGTTTTATGGCCGTTTCGCCTCGAGGCGCGCCTCGAGGCGCCGCCTCAGACCGTTTTTTTAAACTATGCTTCTATGTGGTAATCTCTCTTAGGTGGTGTTTAATTATGGAGATTAATGCTCGTATCGTCTTATTCGGCCAATGACAAGTCATTGTTTACTTTTTTTGCTGAATCACATTCTAAATGTCATAAAATGACCATTTCACCCCTTGGTTTGAAAATTGTATTTTGTTTATTTATACTCATTTATATCCATAGAGTAGCTTAATGGAAAAAAGAAAGTAAACAAGCCATTAAGATGCTTAGCAGTAACATCTTTTTGAAGGCATTGTCACTTCCAGCAGTTCATTATTCTTAGTCTCTTAGAGATGATTTACTAGAGCTCATTTTCTTTCTAAAACACGTGTTAATATGTCTTCTCTTTCTGTTTGGCTTATAGTTTTTTTAGATAAACAAATGCCTTTTAATGTTAATGAAAAAGTAGATCAGTTTATGTGTACCTTTCATTAGTTTCCTACAGTGACATGTTAGTAATAACCACCTTTCTGTGTTTATCTGGTTATGTACCTAGGATTTCTCCTCTGTAATGAGCAGGCCATACTTACTTTCATGTATCACATATAAAACATATAAGCTCTTTAATAACCAAATCTAATGGCCGCCGGTGGGAAGAAGACAACACATATTCATTCTTTTTTCTTTATTTCTGTATTGTGGTCTATACTGTCTTTCACCGCCTGTGACACCAGCTGACATGTGGTTCTTCTTAATGCATCACTTATAAGTTCTCAATTTTTTCGAAATTTATATCTATATCTGTTACCATTGTTTACATCAATAGGAGGTTCTGCTTTCTTTTCTTTGACTAAGGAGTTATATATGGATAAGCGTGGGTAGGATTTCTATGGGTTCTCATTTTGCCATGTTGTTAGTATTGTTACCTGGTCTCTATTTCTCTTCCATATTCTTCATGGCATTGCTACACCATGACCAGTAAATCTGAAGACAATCTTAAAATTTAGCTTAAACTTTTGGTCTATATCTTGCTCTTTTGAGTGTTTTTCTTCCCATGTACTCTTGATTGCCAACTTTTTTTTCTTTCATCACTCATAAAAAGATCTTTACTCTCTGCATTTTTGCGTCAGTGATCACAACAAGGTAGGGACTGCTCGAGTACCGCCTAGCAGTCCTATGAACAATTCTATGGTTGTATGAACATGCCATGCATATATTATTGAAATTTGTATATCAAAATTCCCATCCGAGTACGTACTTCCCGCCTAGGCCAGTTACTCACAACAAGGTAGGGACCGCTAGAGTACCGCCTAGCGAGTTTTTTCCACCATGCTTGGTAGTAATTTAATTCTTTTCTCTGGGGTAAATAATTGGTTACAAACTACATGATAGGTTGGAATAGGTGAGAATTATTTCAGTGATTCTCGTGAACGGTTTATTATTTCCATGTAGTTGATTTAAACCACCAGCAGGGTTACTAGCTAGCTTGTATGTTGAGTATCTGTTGATGGCGATGTTTATGTGTCCGGGCGTTGCGTTGGAAATGTGGAATGTAACTTTTTAGGACATCCATTCCAAATATCAGGATTAACACGTCCTGATATATGTATACATGTCAAAGTTAGGACATGCATTCCAAATATTGGTAACTACTCTAGCCACCCTATGTATCTAGTTGCACTTGTTTAGGCAGAGAGGCAAGAAAAAAAGAAACAATAATAAATGTAACTTTTTAAGGTTTGTATCATTTAAGTTGACTCGATAACCTATGTAATCCAAATAAGAACAGGATTGTTTCGGTCTCCTAAACATGTTTGGTTTCAGAGATTGGCTAACCAAACCCTCGTTTTCTTATTGGGTCAGTTTAGGCCGTGGGCCTTAAATTCGTGTATTCCTTTTGCTCTCGCTTCTTCAGCGGTGTAGGAACAGTTTTTCAATCCCTTTTAAGAACATGTATAATGAAAAGTAAATCATGTTACTTAATTGACCTGGAGAAACAGAGGTCGCATTTGGTCTGATAGCTTATGTGATAGAGCGTATGACTACAAGGCAAGGATATGCGAACACATTATAATGTTCTATTAGGATATATGCCATAGAGGCTAAATCTGCAGAATATATATTTCAGTTTTAATCAATAGTTGTACACATATTGTTATCCTATATTAGGAAATGCAAGCTGTCTTAGAAGTCAAATTCAGTATATTTGCAGGATCTTAGAGCTGCTAATTAACTTGTACGTTGAGTGTATAATTAGAATTCTTCTCTTCTGGAAGACACCTTTTCCCGAAAACATTTTTTAAGTTTGTCAATAAGCAAGGAGAAGCATGACCAAAGAGCTTGTTGCATCATCTAACTAGGAGTAGGCATGAGAGTGAATTTTTGAAACTTCAAGGTGAGTTCAAAACTATATAAAGGAAAGAGTCGCTATGTATTCATGATGACTTCTTAAGAGTCTCGATGGTTTCAAAATAATTGAAAAGAAATTTGAGAAACTTTTGGTGGTGTTCATGTCAATTTAAAAATCTTAATTCTATGGCTAGGGGTGTACGCTTTATGATCTCTATGAGCCATTAAAGATTGAAACAAAATATGAGATACCCTGGACATTAAAAGTTCAATGAAGACTCTCACCTTCTCCAACAGGTTTATATCAACGGGGAAAGATCCGTTCACCCTTTTGGCTACCCTGATTACGACCAGAAAGAGGATGCAGCTCATCTGTGTTTAAGGGTGATATGTAAATTGAACTTAATTTTGGGCTAGAACCTTCCTGATTAAAGCTCAATTGGACCTACAAAATAGTAGAACTACTAGAAGTTGTCAAGTAAGAAAATCTATAAATTCTTTATGATATCTAGGTATATTAAAATGTGATTAAAAGGTTTCTGTTTGTGCATTGAGAAATATTTTGCTCATTTTTCTGAGATGTTCTTTCACAATATTGTTATCTCAATCATCTGAAATGCTAATACAGATTTGCATTCTGACAGGGTTGAAAAAACGTCAAAACTTGGACTTCTAGTGATTGCAGATGCTGTTGGTGAGGAATTATCGCACTGTTTTATGATTTTTCCTGTTTAAAAATGAAGATTATAGACTTTTGCTTTGTTTCTGAATAAGTTCATCATTCGAATGAAACTTGTTTGTTATTGGCATTCACAAATTGTGTATGAGATAAGAGGTACTAATGTTTGGTTTTCCAAATCATTGAATGTAAGATTCATGGCTGTCTGATGTCAGAACTTTTTTTGCAATGGTGATTGTGGTAATAGTGCACGATGTTGCTACAAAATCTCATGTATAGTGTTGTCATTGTGTATGCTGTCTGTTTTGTGCCTTTTTGTCCGCCAGCTAAGGCGGTTGCTATGGCAGCTCATGGTAAATGATGGTGGTTGTCATATACTACGACACACGGTGTTGTTGACCTTGTGGTTGGCTGTTTAGACTCCTATTTTATCAACATTATTTTTCCAAACCTTGTGGACTTTTGCAACACTTACTGTGCCTCAAGCATTATACTCTTTTACGTCCAGAACCAATCAGTAAAAGCATGGAAAAACGATTCTTCAAGTTCTACACTAACAACATTATTTCTAGGCCAACATACGTACAAGTAGCCATATTAATATATATATATATATATATATATATATATATATATATATATATATAAAGAGATGTCATGAAAGAGCAACGCTCTTTCTTTCAAAGTCTTGAAAATGTCTCTAAACTTTACTCTTTCACAACCCAAATTGTTTAAAAGAGCCGCCTAATAGAATGTCACATATTGTTTAGAAAATAGTAGCGGAACTAGCAAATCAAAAGAGTTAAATAATAATAATAATAATAATAATAATAATAATAATAATAATAGAAGTTTATAAAAAGTAGCCGAACCAGCATATCAAAAGAGTTAAAAAATATATAAAAAAAGCCATATTAATATGTTGAACATGGCTAAAATGATACTCATCTGTCTCACGCAATAAGTGTCGACACTCATTTTGGGTATTTCCTATTTTGGCCAATCAGAAAAAGTATAATTTAGGTGAAAGCAAGGTTTTTAAGACCGGGATCCTATCGAGGATCGTTTTCGTCTTTGCAAGATCAGGATCGTAAGATCGGATCGGGATCTTAAGATCCTACTATAATGTCATCTTCTTAATAGTTTTGTAATATTATACAAATTTACAAATTATTATATATTATAAACACAAAATTATATGAATGTTCCATCAAAATGTTGTCTTAAGTTATGATTGTGAAATGTTTAAAAAGATTAACATGTTGTTTTTTAAATTCTACAAAAAATAATCCAGAAATTTGCAGTTTTTTAGTTTGTTATCCGAGAAAAGTAGGATCGAATCGGATTAGATCTTAAGATCCTATGGTCAATATCGAGATCCTATAAGATCTTAAGCTTTCAAAGATCCTATGTAAGATCCGGATCGTTTTTGCTTTGCAATATCGTAAAATCGTAAGATCTTAAGCCCAGGATCGGGATTCTGACAACCATGGGTGAAAGTATAATTTATCTGTAAATACTGAATATTGTAATTAATATGAAATTTTTATACTTTGAGCATTTTCAAACTGAACATTTACGGCCCGTTTGTTTGAGGTGTTTGCTTATGGGGATTGGGCTCAAAGTAAAATTATTAGTTTGGTTCAAATACATGAGGTTAAGAATTGGGACTCATCGACAAAAGGTGAGGTAGTTGCCCGGATGACACACCCACTTTGTTTATTTATTTATTTATTTTTATTATTTTTGCTATATTTTCTCTTTTGTTGGATGTTAGTGATTTTTTTTAAGTATATATTTTATTTCAAATACTATAATTTATAAATTTATAAATGGGCCCATCCATGATTTATGTATATTTTATTAATAAACAACCATCTTAAGTTTTATCCTCATATACAAAATAAACAACTTTTTTATTTTCTCTACTACATTAAATTCAAATTCAAATTCAAATTCTAATCCAAATCTAAATCATAATTCTAAACCCATCTACAAACCAAACGGACCCTTAACTTGAGAGAAAGGGGTGCATTACATTACACCGCCCCTAAACTTGTAAAATTGGTACACTAGATCTCCACTCAATTTAAACTTGTTTAATTGGTAAATAGGTTTCCGTTCAGTTTTGACTCTTATCTCATGCAAAATTAGAAAAACTCTTTTAATTGGCCATTACTTCAAGGAAAAAAACTGAAATGAAAAGAAAAATTCATTTCTAAGTAGAGTTCGTAAGGGCATGTTTGGTACAAAGAATTGAGGATGAGGAAATGAAAATCAATTCATTTCTTATGTTTGGTATCTCAAAAAAATAAAAAGGTGGAAAATTATAACTCCTAGGATTTGGTTCCTTTGTATTTTGTGGAGAGTTGGTTTCCCACCTATTTGGTAAAGAAATGAATTGTTTGCACAACTAAATAATAATAATAATAATAATAATAATAATAATAAGGGATTTTCTAACTTGTACCCTTAGGCACATGTTAAAAGGTGGGCCTTTGTGTCATTTTTTGTGGATTCTTATTATTTTTCAAATAAAAAAATTATTTTGTGTGTACTTTTTGTGAATCCCTGAGTAAAAAGGACACACGAGCCCACTCTTATCATGTGCCTAAGGGATATGTTAGAAAAACCATTATAATAATAATAATAATAATAATAATAATAATAATAATAATAATAATAATAATAATAATAATAATAGTTATTATTATTATTAAGCCTGGGGGCGGAATTCTATTCCGCCCCATTGCCGTGGGGACGATTTGGAGGCGTTTAGTCTCCAAGGTGGGTGCTTCTTTGATCGGACACTCCTTAGATGGATATTTAAACGATCTCCAGTTTGGTGTCGGGGTACCTGGCGGGGGAGAGGCCATTCTTCATGCTGTGAATAGGTTCATTGAAGATCGAGGCGACAAGGAGGGTCTGTCAATGTTATTGGTGTACTTCCAAAATGCCTTCAATTTGGTGGACCGAGAGGTTATGTTACGAGAAGTCCGCTTACATTGCCCCGCTATTTCACGCTGGGTTGAATTTTGTTATGCCAGGCTAGCTAGACTATATTATGGGGAATACACACTTTGGTCACATCAAGGTGTGCAACAGGGGATCCACTTGGTCCTCTTCTCTTTGCCTTAGTGCTACATCCCCTGGTGTGTAAGGTTAAAGACTCCTTCAGTACGTCTTTTCAAGCTTGGTATCTAGATGATGACACTATCATCGGAGATACTTTGGTTGTGGGGAAGGCTCTGGAGCTGATTATGGAAGATGGGCCACCACGGGGCCTGCACCTTAATGTGAATAAGACTGAGATTTTTTGGCCTAAAAAAGACCCTCGTAGCAGGCTTGTGGGTGTTTTCCCACCTAATATCGCTCGCCCTATGCACGGTGTTAAATTACTTGGTGGGCCCGTTAGTGCGGACTTGGAGTTTAGCGGTGATTTGGCCATGAAACGGGTTGCCAAAACCATCGAGCTTATGGAGGCTGTCGCTAAACTTAAGGATCCTCAATGCGAATTATTGCTCCTATGAGCTTGTGCCGGCATTTCAAAGTTATATTTCTCTATGCGCACATGCTCTCCTAGGGCCTTTGAGCGAGCCCGCGTTGCTTTTGATGGGGCATTGCGTTCCTCCTTAGAACGTATTGTTACTGCCTTTGGACCTTGATTTAGTGATTGGCAATGGAGGTTGACTACATTGCCATTTGCTTTTGGGGGGCTGGGTGTATATTCAGCAGGGGATACGTTGAACTATGCCTTCCTTGCGTCTAGACTCCAAACTGCCAAGCTACAGACTAAGCTTCTAATGCACTCTGGTGTGGTAACCTCTGGCCTTCCCTTCGATGAGGCCTTGTGCGCGTTTAATGCGAAAATGGAGACCGGCCTTTTGAGTAACCCAGATGAGACCGCTGCCCCCAAACTCATGAAGAAACTGACAGATATATATATTTCAAACGTGTTACCCAAATGGCTGAATCCACCTTTTGTCTTTCCCCTCGACAAATGGCACTCTGGAGGTCGCAAAAAGAGGATCACACATCAGACTGGCTTAGGGTGGTCCCGATATCAGGGTTAGGATAGACTCTGAATGCCAGAACATATAGGTGCATTTTATGTTATCGGCTAGGTGTTCCCCTACTCTATGTTCAGGGGCCGTGCTCAGCGTGCTCTAAGGTTTTCGCCGGTGATATTTATGGGGACCACGCTGTATCGTGTACTGGCACAATTGGTGTTAAACATCGACACAACATAGTGCGAGATACTCTGCTTGACATCTGTTCTCGATCCGGGGTCTCGGCTTGCAAAGAGGTTGACATCGGGTTGGGTGGAGAAAGAGAGCAAGTCTTAAGGGCTTAAGGCCAGCAGATATTTTGCTCTATTGCTGGGATGAAGGGAAGGATGTGTGTGTTGATCTAACGGGATTGTCACCCCTCACGCAAACCGGCATGATTGACTTTGTGTCGGGGCGCGTTGTGACTGATGCCGCAAAACGCAAATGGGTCAAATACGGGGCTAAATGTGAAAATATGGGATATGGGTTTACCCCTTTCTCATTTTCCTCTTTAGGGGAACTCGAGACAGAGGCGGTGGCCCTACTTAAGCGGATCCAGAAGTTTTTCATCACTCAAGACATTGGGGCGCGTGCTGCAAACCATATCTTCAGTAGGATTAGTTTTGCTATTGCTAAAGGCGTGGGGGCTCAGTTAGTGTCGAGGCTCCCCACCAATTTCTTGTAATCCTATTGGTTTGGTTATAATGAAAGTGATGTTTTATAAAATAATAATAATAATAATAATAATAATAATAATAGAAATAATAATAATAATAATAATTAGTATCTCGGCTCCCTACTAACTTCTTGTAAATTCTTTGAGTTTCTAATAAAGTGATAATAATAATAATAATAATAATAATAAAATAATAATAATAATAATAATAATGAAATAATAATAATAATAATAATAATAATAATAATAATAATAATTTATTATTATCATTATATCTAATAATATTTTAATATAATAATAATCTATTAATAAAATAATAATAATAATAATATAATTATTATTTAATAATAATAATAATAATAATAATAATAATAATAATAATAATAATAATAATAATACTGATTTCTTTAGTCAATTCTCTGGTATTACCAAACGCTGGAATTTATATTGAATTTCTTTGAGAATTCATTTCTATGATTTGATTTTTGCACTTCATTTCATTTCTCTGAATTTCACCCTACCAAACGTGCCCTAAAGGGTGTGTTTGGTAGAGAGAAAAGAAAAAAGAGAAATAGAATTTGACCAAATTCTCTTGTTTCTTAGAGAGAATTAAAAAAGGTGAAAAATTGAAGAGAAATTAGTAGAGTAATAGAAAGAAATAGATAGTGTAATTTGGTTATCTCTATTTCCATTATTTTGGCGGAGAATTTAGAGAAATGAGTTTTGTTTTGTTTTTTTTTTTTTTTTTTTTTTTTTTTTTTTTTTTTTTTCGTGGTTCAAATTATAATTTTATTAAAAGATGTATTACGTTAATAAAATTTTATGTAAACAAATTATGTGTCTAATATCATGTCCTCAAAGTATTTTGAAAAAACAAAGTATATATTTGTCAAATTATCATAGTGTAATCCTTTTTTATTTATATGTTTTTCAAAAGAAAACAATATTTTATGATTATTTTATATTTCAATTCTCTAACATTACCAAACAGTGGAATTTAACAAATTTCTCATCCAATTCAATTTCTCTGATTTCTATTCTCTACTTCATTTCTAATCTCTTAAATTTTCTCTACCAAACACACCCAAGAGTTTGGTACAACAAAGATCAAAAAATAAACAAAGATTAAATAGGACAATCCTAGATACTCATTTTTAAATGGGAAAATGACAAAAATACTCATTTTCACAAACATACTTCACAAAATAACAATTTTTTTTTTACAAAAAGCCAAAATACCCATAAAATCTTCAAACTTTGCGAATATTTGCGAATTTTTCAAAAAATCTACTTTTTGATTTTTTAAAGAAATTTCGCAAAGTTTGCGAAATTTCATTAAAATATCGAAAAGTTTTTTGATTTTATATAAACCAAAACCATGTGCAGGATTGAAAATCAATCATCAGAAAATATCCAAAAAATCGAAAACTTTTCGATTTTTTAAAGAAATTTTGCAAACTTTTGCTAAATTTCTTTAAAAAAACCGAAAACTTTGCGAAATTTAAAAAAAAAAATGCAAAGTTTGCTAAATTTCTTTAAAAAATCGAAAACTTTGCTAAATTTCAAAAAATCGCAAACTTTTCTATATTTTTTTAAGAAATATCACAAAGTTTGCGATATTTCTTAAAAAAATTAAACTCGATTTTTTTGAAAATTTTGCAAATTGTCGAAAAGTTTGAGGATTTCATGGGCATTTTGAGGAAACAATTGGATATTTTGCGAAGTAGGTTTGAAAAATTGGGTCTTTTTGTCATTTTTCATTTTTAAATCAAAATGAAAAACCCTCTTCATAGGACTAAAATGTATCGTTTTAGTATTTCGGAGAAGCTATTTGATAAAAGTCCTCACATAATTTAAGAAGTTCCCATTCAAAGTTGGTTCGGGTAAACAATAAAAACACATACACTGTGTAGTGTAAACCATTATTCTTAAAGTAAAGTTAAAGAGATCAACAACGGTTTGGCTTATATATAAAGTTATAAACCTTTTTGATATATGCATGATGTATATATATTTTTCTACCACTCATGTAACTTCATGAAAAAGTAATTAATTTACCTTGTGTAAAACTGCATTTCTTAAGCAATTACTTACATAATCGAAATTAGTGTCTCATCATTAGAACACTCGAAAGATTAGAAGTTACAAGATGATAGTACTATTGCCACTTTCAAGAAAAGGAAAAGAGATTTTATTCGCAATGACCTCACAAGCTTTCTTAGTTCCAAGTCGATCCACTTGGTCTGCAACTTCAGAAAATAGTTTGTGTAGAACCGTAGAGGGGGTAAATACGGTCTTTTCGGCTTCTTCGATGTTTAAAGACTTCAAGCCTCAAATATCAATACGTGGTTCACAATAACCACAAACACAACCAAAGTATATAAAGCAAGTAAATGACACCACGATATATATTGGTTCAGGATGGGGGGTTTAGACCATCCGTACGTCCAGTAACGAATCCACGACACGATATTATTCAACTAGTCGTATGCTCTAAACACATAATATGTCTGTATGGCCATACTTCCGTATGGTAGTTTCCATACAGTCGTATGGTACTTTTACAGATTTTTGTTGGTATTAGTCGATTTTCTATAAATCTTATCTTACAAACCGTAAGTCTTTAGAAGACTTGTCACCCGTCGTTTTAAAGGTATTTGAGTCTAGTTTCTTCTAAAAATAGTTCCAAGGGCTGTTTTGTAATAGATTTTTATCATTTTATAAAAGTATAACAGGAGGTCTGTCAGAGTTGAGTCGTTTCCACATAAAGTTTTAATTTTTGGTCAAATCGGGCACGAGGCATAACTCATAAACTATAACCGTGTTTCGTAACTACTTTTATAGCTGAGCCCAAAAGTTTTCAACACACGTTTTTTGCTGCAGCACATGTGCATGCTTTATTTTGAATGGTATTGATTTACATTAACCAACAATAGTCTAACGCTATACAGTTTGTCACATGTTTTGTACGAAGTTTTTGCAAATCTAATTTAGATGGTAGTTCCTAAGCTATGATTTAGTCTTAATTTTAGGGTGACAAAAACTGTGAGCCATAAGATGTATATGTGATTTGTACACAACACGGTATCTGAGTCGAACCGTAAATATTCTTGGTACAATTATTAAAACATTGTTCTCTTCTATATTCGTCCCATACAAGAAATATCATATGGACATAATAATGTTCAGGCGAGTGAGGTTAAAAAAATTGATATAAAGTTTTGTATGGCGATTGAAGGAGGGTTTTCGTAATGAGATTAATGTATTTGTTAAGGTAAGCTATTTATTGCTTTTTTTCATTTTAATGTTGCCACCAATAGTTTATAGCATTAAGCATTAGTCTAACGTTATACAGTTTTCCCAAATTTCATTGGTTGTTTTTGCATATCTAATTCGGATAATAGTTGCTTGGCTATGATGATTCGGTTACCTATTGTGTCTTAATTTTGGCATGACGAAAACTAGAAGGCATAATATGCAACTGTGTTTTATAGCCAATGCAATTTCTGAGCCAATGCAGTCTCCAATCATTAAGGCATTGTTCATTTTTCTATTTAGGTTATCCAGGATACATCTAATGGATATTATAATGTTGGAGTATGGAAGAAATCAATATAAATGTTCACGCTTGCGTGGAGAAATTGGTTCATGTGGAAATCATTAGCCAAGCTTCTTCATGACAAAAAAACCCTCCTTACATGCTTACTAGAAGATTTTTGTATCGATTTCTTCCATCCTCCTCACACCAATGTTAGTATGCCCATTTTACATGTCGTGCATATTCTAAATAGAAGGTGAACAATGTCTCATGTGACACGTCTGTTGGGTCGAGCAACCTTATTACGCCAGGATCACACACAGGATGTAACAATTCACATTTTCAGGTTACTATTCATCCTCATATTTTACTATTCACTTTTTCTATTCATCTCGTAAATGTTTTACGAGTCACAATTTTTGCTTTTCCATTTATTTGGAAACATTGTACGATTATTATTCCACGTAATCCTAAACCTACAAGTTTAGGGTTTTTTTATTTTATTTTATTTTATTTTTTTTTAAATGTAAATTCATTAAGAAAGAAAGCCATAAAAGGCTATAGTACAAAAAGATAACAAACTAAATGGCATTGGACAAATTTCCAAGCTCAATACAAGATAACAACCAATCAATGCATCCTACAAGAGAAAACAGTCCAAACTATATAGCCAAGAGTACTCTGAATACATCAACTTGGACACTGAAGTCAATCAGCATCACTGTGAAACATCACCATACTCAAAACTACATAGAGGACACATTCCTGCAGGAAGCAAAGAACAATAACTAACAACAAAATACAGGGATCAATGACAAATACAAAATAGAACATCTAACAATGACATAATCAACATAACACCAGAAATAAAATCTTCAAAGCTGAATCCAACATCATCCAATCACTAACAGATCTTCAACACTTCACCATGATGGAATTGCCTCCTTAAAAACCTTTATCCAAGAAAAACCCAAAGAGGGAAAAACCTTTATACAAGTTTAGGTTTTGTCAATGTCTAAGAATTCAACTACACATATCTATCAATTAATATACTAAGTTATAGTATATTGACGAGTTTTGAAATTTTCAAGAATTTTATATTTTTACTTCGACCGGTTTTTAATTTTCTAATTTAATTACATAACGATAATAATAGTAGGAATCAAAAACTACACTGCAAATACTAGACAAGAAAACATTTAGTTTTCTTGTTTCCACCTTATCACTTTCCCCCTCCTCCACCATTTTTGTGTCACCATGGAAAATCACCAAGACATTATGTCTTGGTGATATTATACAACACATGTTCAAATCTTATGCCATCCTTAATCACTAAGTTACTAATTAAATGGCTACTTACAACTCATCATCTAACTAAAAGAAACCAATTTGAATACTTCCTACACCTTATGAGTCATTAGGTCATTTGTTGATTACATGTTCAATCCTTCCTAAGATCATCACACCTAGCAAAACTTAACTAGCAAGATTATGAGTCACAATGCAATGTGTCTTGATCATAAGCCTTGATAACTTAAGATCAATACATGTGTTATACTTACTAGTTAAGCTTCCTAAATATCCTAAAACTAACCTCCTCATTTACACTATAAATACTACTCATTCATTCAACTAGAAACTCATTCACCTCCCTTTCTTCATCCCTTTGAATGCCCAACAAACACACCACAAACACTCTCAAAATTGTTTCCTACTTCAAGAAATACTCAAGTATTGACATCCTTCCAAAGTTACAACAATTGCTTGCATAATCTTAAGTGATATTCTTAAGTTTAAAGGTACTTAAGTAGCGAAAGATTAGCACAACGCCAAGAGAAGTATAAGTCCTCAAGTGTGAAAGTTGTCCTAATATTGTCCTTATTCTAAGTTCCTTTTCTAAACCAATCTTTGTTGCACTTAGAGGTTTCTCGGCTTATCCATCATATTCATTAAGCACTGAACATCATCCAGCTCACGGTGAGTCATAGCCCCTCTTTTACTTTTTTTGAACTATTTTGGGGGAGATACATGCTACAAATTTTATAAACAAATCATAAGTACTTGAAAACTATACTATGTGCTTGAAACTATGTGTTATATCAATCTTTATACGTATTAGGAACTATGTGTTATATCAATTTCAGTTGATATCCGACTATTATATCAATTTATGTTGATATTCGACTATTATATCAATTTCTGTTGATATCCGACCATTATATCAATTTCTATTGATATCCGACCATTATATCAATTTCTGTTGATATCCGACTATTATATCAAATTATGTTGATATCCGATTATTATATCAATTTCTGTTGATACCCGACTATTATATTGATTGATCCTAAACGGTCAACTAAGTTTACCAGGTGATGGTCAACCAAGTCAAACGTCAAAAACCAACTAACCAAGGAGTTTAGGGAATCCCCGGGTCGTTATGTCCCGACGAGGCGTGCAATTGTATTTGTGAACGTTTTAAATGATCGGGTAATTAATCAGGAAGGTCAGGAATTTGATTATTATGATTACACTACGAGATTATGATGGAAAATGACTTAGAAAACTTTATTAACAATTACTGATTATCAGATTACCTAAAAACGTGATTTAACCTAAAAACGCGCGTTTGAGTTTAAAATAAACGCGAACGCGCAAATTAAAAAGTGAAACGGGAGTAAACAAAGTCCTACGATTGTGAAAATGATATTTTTACAATCCTAATGTTATAAGAAAATTTTTAGAAAATTAAAATTATTTTTACAACTATTAAATTAATTACTAATTATTAATTACTTTTTAATTAACTAAATTATCCTAAATTACAAATAATTATAAAATTTAACTAGAAAAATGAAAATTAAATTTAGAAAAATCTAAAATATTATAAAACTAATTTTAAAATAGAAAAACTATTTTTCCTACTTTTTAATTAATTATTAATAATTAAAAACTAATTATTTAATTGATTTAAATTAAACTAAATTATAAAAAATACTAAATGATCATGGAAAAATCTGAAAAAAATTACTAAAAATCTAAAATGATTACAGAATCCTAGGAAAAATTTAAAAATAGATGTTGCTTATAAATAAGCAGAAAATAAGCCAAAAGGGCTTAAATAGAAGCTTTCACTTTCTATTTTTTTTTGTCTTTTTCTAATTTTTCTTTTATACAACTAACTTACAACTAAAAATAAGCACTTTTTTCAAAGGGACTTTTTATGGAAATTGAAAATAAGCTCTGTGCAAAGTAATAAGCACAACAGTTGAGCTTAAATGGTAAAAATGGACTTTTTTGAAACAATAAAAGCTGATTACTAAGCTTCTTAGTGACAACCAAGTACAAAGCAGGCTACAAATTGGATAATTGAAATGAAAGCAAGCTAAAACAAGAACAAGTATCACACTAACAAGCTGCAAAATCCAAATAAGCAATCCTGATCCTAATTACAAATAAACAGGCCACAAGGCTCACTTGCAGCCCCCTGTGGGGTCCACAGGGAGGTTCAGGGGTTCACAATGATGGTTGGTCTAAGGAAGTGGCCTGGTGAGCTATCCAAAGGGCCAAGAACCAAGTCCTAGGTCCCAAGATTGAGCTCTGTGTGAGCTTGTGAAATAGGATGCACACACTGAGTGTTAAGACCAGGGAATTAAACCACAAGTGACAAAAGATCAACTAAAAAGCTCATAAGCCAAGTCCAATAGTACACAAGGTTAAATTTACTCTAAGGTAAGTCAAAACATCTTAAATGATCAAAATACAAGCTTTTGCAAGGCTCAAAGGGTCAACAGTTAAGGACTTGTGTTTTGAGAAAATTATGAAATAAGCAATAAGCACAAGGTGTGACAGGCTAGTTCCAAGGGTTTCACTAGTTTACACAATCCTAGACTAACAGAAAAATGCTAAAAACAACAAGCTTTAAGCTAGAATAACACAAAACAACAATCCAACAACCTATGTATTCACTGATGCACATTTGTGGAAACAGTTGCCAAGGGCAACAAAAAAGGATGACAATAAGCTATGAAGTAAGCAGAAACTAGAAAAACCAAATAAGCAACCAACAAAACAAGCCAGAGGGCTATCCAAAACACCAACTCTCAAACAGGTTGGTCAACTAATGAACAATTTTTGGCCTAAGGAAAATTGGGTGAAACTGGTGCACAGGGGAGGTGGCATGGCCTGCAGCTCACTTTGAGCTACCACACAAGCTTCATAAAAATTCTGAAAAATAATCCAAAGACTGATTCTTAGAGCTTAACCGAGGGTCTTTAATCCTTAAAATTTTCAAGGTTCAAAACTAAACACAAAATTCTTTAAAAATCACACAGGAATTAGATTTTTGCAAGAATCTGAGATTTTGATTTTTTTCTTGAACACTAAGGTTTGACTTTTGTTAACTTCTAATGATCACTAATGACTAATTATGATGATACAAGTTATATTAAGACTGATTTAAGCTAGAAAACACACTTATGCATCAATAACTTGGATTGTGATCTCATGATTTCCAACAGTGAACAAGTTATTGAAATACAACTTAGATTTTGACTTTTACCACTATCACCACTGATTTTATAGTTTAACTGAGCTATATTTGCCTAATGTGTCATGTAACTGAAAAAAACAACCCCATAATGTCACTGAAGCTCAGTGATATAAACTAAAACAAATACCCTTTTAACTACTGTCTATACTATGTTTTATGAATCCAATTAACAAATCACCAAACTATTGATTAATCTAATGATCTTAACTAACTTTAAGGCTGTTAGAACAATTAGATTCAACAACTAACAACTACAATACAAGTGTACAAATTGAATCTTAAACTACACAGTTTACAACCAATTCTAAGCAACACTTATTAAACCTATTTCTACTGAACCATGATCAATCTAAGAAGCTAAGAAATCATTAATAAGCAGGAACAAGTACTGATTAATAAAACAACACAATGGTACTCACTTGATGCCTTAGCTGAACAAAGGCTCCAACTTAATGGCAGCTACAAGCTCCTAGCTTGTTTCACAACAAGCTAGGTTAAGTCCACCTTGCCATTCCAGAACTGGCAACTTCCATTTGCTTTCCAGGTCTAATGCAAAGGTACCCTGTATTCACCTATTTAATGTTTGATTTTTTTCATTTTTTATTTTTTTTCTTTTTCTTATTTAATCTTCCTGTTTTTTTGTGTTTTTCTTTTGATTATATGAGTATTAATGTAAGACTTTGAAAGATTATGACTACAATAACTAGCTTTGAACAAGGTGAAATAATACTCAAAATAATTTCGAAATTAAGAGTAGAGAACTTGGAAATTTTAAAAACTAAAATACTTGCATTGATCACTAAAAAAGGTTACACATTACACTAATTGCTGAATTAAAAAAATAACATAAAAACTACTTGCCTTTTGGGCTTACAATACATTCCTATTTATACCAATACTAGAAGACTAGGGTTTCTTTTGCTTGTTGTGTTTCTTCTCTGAGACTCAGCAGTCCAAAAGTGTCCTTTATGCTTCCTTTAACAAATCCCAGCCATTGAATTTTGCCTCTCTTCATCTCAACCTTTGATTCCATTTTATGCCCTAATACTCAGTTGTAGATTGTTGACGTGGAGGGGGGGGGGGAATGGTAATGATGGTGTTTGGGGTTGAATTTGGTTGAGGTAGTGGAATAGGGTGGTTAGTAGGAGAGGTGGGGGGGGGGGGGAGACAAGGATGTTGGGGGAGCAGAGGTGTTTGGGGGCTGGGTGTGGTGTTTGGTTATGGCGGCAAAAAGTGGGAAGGGGAGGGTTGACCTTGGTTGACCCGTTTTATTATTAAAATGGGTGTGGGTGGGCTTTGGTGATGGTTGGGCCAAAGAAATGGTGGGCTGGGGGTTTATATTTGGATTGGGTAGTTTGGATTTGGTGAATAATATTACACAGGGTCTGTTTGATAACAAGTGCACAAGGACCAAAATTGTAATAATCTGAATTTCAAGGACCAATCTTGCCATCCATCCAAAGTATTCTAAGGGACCATATTTGCCACATTCCAAAATCATAAGGGCCACAAAATATATTTTTCACCTCAAAATTCCCAGGGACTGATTTTGTCAAATTTCAAACTGCAGGGACCAAACTTGTCATTTTCCAAAAGTTTTCACCTAAGGACAATATTTGATGATATTTGACTTTTAAATGCCTTAGGTTGAATTTTCTTTCAAAACACATGCTCATGGACTAGTTTTGTAAATTTTTGAAAGTTGGGAGACTAAAACTGCCAATTGTGTAAACTTTGTTCGTTTTTCATTGTTTTTACTCATTTTGCATCTGAAACGTATAAAATACAATCCCTGGGATATTTTTAGTATTTTGATGCATTTCTGAGTGTTTTCGGATGTTTTGGCAGTTCAAATACGTTAAAAATGATGAGTGTTTGAGCACTCATCAATATCAATTTATGTTGATATCCGATTATAAATATCATTTTCTGTTGATACTTTGTTAAACGCTTTGAGAGTCTTGAGCCTCATACGATAAAACTTATATTTACCATTAATTGTATTCATTACAATTATGACTATCCCTTTGAAATCTTGTTGTCCATATTTTAAATTACAAACTCTATGAACTCACCAACCTTTTTGTTGACACTTTAACATGTTTATCTTAGGTCCATAATGATCGAGGCTGGCACGGAGGAGTATGGATACTCAAGAGGGCTATAAATCCTATTATCATTCGAAAACACATTTAATGTAATTTGTAAACCGTGAAACTACTAGGACCTCATTTTTATAAACTCTAATATTTATATAAATCGAATGATTAATCTTTTAAAAATGACTCCATTAGAGTTCGTTTTCTATTGTTATAACCGTTGTGCCGTCGAGTTACACCCAGTTTGAATTCCACTGCGTATCACGAAATTGGGGGTGTTAAAGATTGGTATAAGAGCTATAGTTATAGAGAAACGGGTCTAATTGATATCTAAACTATAACTGCTTTTCCACAAAAACGTTTTATAGCCTTTCGCTCTCCGTGCCTTCCATCCTCTAGACGATTATGTGACTTTTAGGCATGTTATGCTACACAAAAATACTAGTATATTGATATATACACACTCGATATATTTTCCATCATTTTATTTAAATAATGGCCTAAACATATATGCGTATGCCTATTCTGAAGGCATTACGGCACAATCATATCTTTCCGATCATGTATCTACTCCAACATTATAAGACTTACTAAGCCTCGTTCAAGGCATTGTAACTGATTACAATGGTCTTTCCTATTTCTTAGACATTGTAAAATACAATGGTCTCGTCTATTTTCCAAGACATTGTAAGATACAATGGTCTCTATTACATCCTCATACAGTGTAAGTCCTATAGTAGTCTCTATTACATCCCCAGACACTGTGAATAAAATAGTGGTCTCGTTTATTTCCCAGACATTGTGTGATACAATAGTCTCTATTATTTCTTAGACATTTTGAAGTTACATAATGGTCTAAATTACTCCCTAGACATTGTGAGTTGTACAATGATCTCTCTTATTTCTCAAACATCATGAGAAAACTATTTCATAACCCTATATAATATCATTTATAAATAACCCGTTACGACCTGTCGAATTCCTCGATTTTTGTACTAACTGTCTTCAGAGATGAGTTGGAACGGCCACACTATACTTCTAAAACACTTACGTCGCCTTAGAGCACATACCTATAGGACACATCTTTATGACGTATCGCTCTTCTTATATTAATAGAATCATAAAACTACTTGACTAAACCATCACATTATCGGTCTTCAATTACACATAGCCTGATCACCTATGTTTAATTCAGGAGGGATCATGTTATGCTGGGAGCAGTCACCTATATGTTTTACGAAAAAAAAACTTTTCACTTATACCCATAAATCAAATTTTGTGTGAGTATAAGAAATTCATAAGGATTCATATGATAGGAAAACCACAATTAATCAAACTCTTACTCTACCTTTCCCACGTAAAAGTTAGCCTCATCCTATGACATACTTCGAAACAACGAATCAAAGTACATCTCTAGCTACCTTAGAAACCATTCGCCACAAGTAACTACACCTTTTCACTGAAACCACTCCAACAACTAACATGAATTAAATCCCGGGACGGAGTTTCCTTTAAAGGGTAGGTACTATAACAATTCGCATTTTCAGGTTACTATTCATCCTCGTATTTTACTATTCATTTTTACTATTCATCTCGTAAATGTTTTACGAGTCACATTTTTTTGTTTTTCCATTTCTTTGGAAACATTGTACGATTATTATTCCATGTAATCCTGAACCTACAAGTTTAGGTTTTGTCAATGTCTACGAATTCAACTACACATATCTATCAATTAATATACTAAGTTATAGTTTATTTACGAGTTTTGACATTTTTAAGAATTGTATATTTTTACTTCGACCAGTTTTCAATTTTCTAATTTAATTACATAACGCTAATAATAGCAGGAATTAAAAACTACACTTCAAATACTAGACAAGAAAACATTTAGTTTTCTTGTTTCCACCTTATCACTTTCCCCCTCCTCCACCATTTTTGTGTCACCATGGAAAATCACCAAGACATTATGTCTTGGTGATATTATACAACACATGTTCAAATCTTATGCCATCCTTAATCACTAAGTTACTAATTAAATGGCTACTTACAACTCATCATCTAAGTATAAGAAACCATTTTGAATACTTCTTACACCTTATGAGTCATTAGGACATTTGTTGATTACATGTTCAATCCTTCCTAAGATCATTACACCTAGCAAAACTTAACTAGCAAGATTATGAGTCACAATGCAATGTGTCTTGATCATAAGCCTTGATAACTTAAGATCAATACATGTGTTATACTTACTAGTTAAGCTTCCTAAATATCCTAAAACTAACCTCCTCATTTACACTATAAATACTACTCATTCATTCAACTACAAACTCATTCACCTCCTTTTCTTCATCCCTTTGAATGCCCAACAAACACACCATAAACACTCTCAAAATTGTTTCCTACTTCAAGAAATACTCAAGTATTGACATCCTTCCAAAGCTACAACAATTGCTTGCATAATCTTTAGTGATCTTCTTAAGTTTAAAGGTACTTAAGTAGCTAAAGATTAGCACAAGGCCAAGAGAAGTAGAAGTCCTCAAGTATGAAAGTTGTCCTAGTATTGTCCTTATTCTAAGCTCCTTTTCTAAACCAATCTTTGTTGCACTTAGAGGTTTCTCGGCTTATCCATCATATTCGTTAAGCACTGAACATCATCCAACTCACGGTGAGTCATAGCCCCTCTTTACTTGTTTTGAACTATTTTGGGGGAGATACATGCTACA
Source organism: Artemisia argyi (assembly GCA_030686995.1). Lineage (NCBI taxonomy): Eukaryota > Viridiplantae > Streptophyta > Magnoliopsida > Asterales > Asteraceae > Artemisia > Artemisia argyi. The sequence continues at coordinate 74,768,425 of CM060700.1, read as the reverse complement.
AAATTTATAAACAAATCACAAGTACTTGAAAACTATACTATGTGCTTGAAACTATGTGTTAAATCAATCTTTGTACGTATTAGGAACTATGTGTTATATCAATTTCTGTTGATATCCGACTATTATATTAATTTCTGTTGATATCCGACTACTATATCAGTTTCTGTTGATATTCGACTATTATATAAATTTCTATTGATATCCGACCATTTTATCAATTTCTGTTGATATTCGACCATTATATCAAATTCTGTTGATATCCGACCATTATATCAATTTCTGTTGATATTCGACCATTATATCAATTTATGTTTATATCCGACTATTATATAAATTTCTGTTGATATCCGACTATTATATCAATTTCTGTTGATATCCGATTATAAATATCATTTTCTGTTGATACTTTGTTAAACGCTTTGAGTGTCTTGAGCCTCGTACGATAAAAACTATATTTACCATTAATTGTATCCATTACAATTATGACTATCCCTTTGAAATCTTGTTGTCCATACTTTAAATTACAAACTCTATGAACTCACCAACCTTTGTGTTGACACTTTAGCATGTTTATCTCGGGTCTATAATGATTGATGTTGGCACGGAGGAGCATGGATACTCAAGAGAGCTATAAATCCTATTATCATTCGAAAACACATTTAATGTAATTTGTAAACCGTGAAACTACTTGGAACTCATTTTTGTAAACTCTGATATTTATATAAATCGAATGATAAATCTTTTAAAAGCGACTCCATTAGAGTTCGTTTTCTATTGTTATAACCGTTGTGCCGTCGAGTAACACCTAGTTTGAATTCCGCTGCGTATCATGAAATTGAGGGTGTTACACAAGATCCGTCACATGTCGAGTTGTTGGAACGTCTAGCAGCCAATTGTGCATTGGAAAATGGAAAGTGAAGATCTTCTTGGTAAACATGGTTTTCTATTTTTTTTATTATTTATTATTATTATTAATTTTTTTTGCCTATTTCTATAATTTCAGCTAGATAAATTTATATAGCGCAAAACGAATAATATAAGGTATGTTGCCATTTCCAATTGTTTATTTTGACTATTCATTGTTTTGTAATTCAAATTAACGATCTATGATTTTGTAGGTGTAATAATATTGTGCACTTTCTGATAGACAGCGATCTGTACAAGGAAGTAGAGGAAAAGGCAATCGAACTATTCAAGTTACTTGCTTTTTTTTGGGTAAAAGGGAACTTTCACCTTGGTAAAATATATTAACCGAAAAAACCGTTTAAAGTACAATGGAATGTGGCTGAAACACCACATTAACCTCAAGCAGCCGCTCGAATAACCACTAGATCATTTATGACATGCCAAAAATGAACAACTAGCTACTAACAACTAGAACAACCACTGAAAACAAACAAGACATGCAAAACAAATAAACAAATCTAAATAAAAGATTACTTCCTCGAACAGCCTTGAAGCTTGAAATCAAACTGATTGTTAGATTCCTCAAATTGCCTAGGTAAGTCATAGACCTGGGCCGCATAATCATCAGAAAGATAGCCTTCAAGCTCGTTATGTCCTCCTGTCGATGAAAAGTAACTGTCCATAGGATCATTTGGCTCAAACACCTCATCATCACTATCGGAATCAACCACTTCACCCACCTTAGAGAATGGGTTGCCTTTCCTTATATCATCCGCCACCGGAACATGCTTACCATTATCATCCACAAGGGTGCCTTTCCCATCAATAATAAGCTGCTCAAGCTTCCCAATTTTCTCAACAATAGGAGTGGTCTTCATAGGCGATGGAGAAGTAGTTTTGGAAGAACTAGAAGTAACTTCAGGAGTACCCGTAGTGCCAATCACATGTTCCAAAACCGAATGTTGTTCCTTAAGTACATCAAAACTATTCTTCAACTCAACAAGGTTGGTATCATCCACCCAATTACTATTCATAACTTGATCATCCCGAGGAGGAGCCATACTACTAGTATGATCGGTAGTAGGTCCATTACAAGTAGAACCTACATTAACCGTTGGAGAACCTGTATTCGATTGGTTATACGTCGATGCTCCTCCATTCTTTAGCTTAGTAACCGGCCTATAGTAATACGAGACTTTAGGCTTTTGAAAACGAATCCCATCGACCTGACGATTAGTACCCTGAAGCTTACCTTTACCTTTCTTCTTATAAGCTTCAACAAAACCCTCTTCATCAACCAACGATTTATCATTCACAACCGGTTTTACTCTCTTGGGACATCCATCATTATTGTGATAAAAAACTTTACATGTCTCACATCTTGGCGGCTTCCACTCATATTCAATATCGATTTTTTCTAATGAATGACCTGACCCATTAGGGTAGGGGATAGCAACAACAAGAGAGTCAAGTAAGGCTTCCGTTGACGACACTTCCACAAGGGCCCTAGCATAGGAATTACGACCCCACGATTTAAGACACATTGTACTCGTGTAGGAATCAAGCATGATTGGACGACCAATTTGCGTTGTGATCAAACTAAGACCAACCTCAGAATATGCAACAACCGGAATATTATGGAGTTTGACCCAAACAGGCGCTAAAATAATATCATCTTTCGTAAGTTTAGTGTTCGGAGTCCAAATATTCAAAAAGATAGGCACCAATCGTATCAAATTGGAAAAGGAAAAAACCATTATTAAGCATAACCCTTTGTAAACCAAACTTTGCCCAAGTATTCCTGACGTAATTTTCAACTACCGAGAAAGCGAGTCTCTTACCAATGAAATAACCATACAAAGTATTAGCGAATCTAGAGTATACCTCATTGACAGCATCCAAAGGGATGGTGACATTAGCACCAGCCAGACATTGCTCATTCCTCATCATCGAAATCTTAACGGTCTTCTTAGGCGTTTTATCCTTAAACATATCCGCAAATGAGGTAGTAGTTGAACCTGGTTGATTAGTTGGTTGATTCCTAACATCAGATGTCGAACCCTTATCCTTATCCATCTCTCGAAACCCACAAACAAAACGAAACCCAATAAAAAATAACACGAAAAGAAAGGCAGCATGCAGCACAAACAATTAGTGAAAGAAAACCCTAATCGCACGATTAGGGTTTATACACATGAAGATCCAATCACTAACCGTATCCCATCATAATGATCGTTTATGTAATATATGTTATAGTAATTGATAAATAGATAAACGATCAACAGTACGAGGTAGGAACTGAAACCAATCAATATTGCTAATATACGGATCCCTAAAAATTGATTACAAGTTACTTGCTATGCAACTATTCCGGATAATACCAACAACAAATCAGCAAGAGCTGGAGGCACGAAGAAATAAAAACAATTATGTGTGGCTTTGTATGTATCTTGCGTACAAAAACTGAAAGCAAGAAGAAATGATATTTTTTGGTAGCAGGCTTCCTCTAATCAAGTCGCTCCTTGAAGCCTTTGGTACCCACTTATTCTCGTTTTTTAAAGCTCCTAAGAGTGTTCTAAGTTACATTTAAAAGGTTAGGCTACCTTCTTCTGGGAGGTAGACTCTAACAAAATGGCTTGGATTGCTTGGAAAAATTAAAAGTATGATCACCAAAAAGTTGTGGTGGTCTTGGGATTGGTAGTTTACATGCTTCAAACCTTGCTATGTTGACAAATAGGTGGCAGTTCAAATCGGAACAAAACTGACTTTTGCACCAAACCATTATATTGGAACTTGAAATTAATCATCTACCTCCTCTAACTTGTTCATTGATATGTCCTTGGAAAAACATATCTGGTCTCAACGATGATCTTTTAAAGGTTAACATCAACCTTAATTCTATATTTCCGATGAAAATTGGTGATGGTTCAATTTTATGATTTTGGCAAGAATGCTGGTTTGGGATGTCAAGTTTAAATCTTTGTTTCAAAGACTTTTTGAATTGGAAACTAATAAAGATTGTCTAGTGCTAGATAGATGTTCCACCACCGATGTTCCTAATTCATCTCCTTTTGTGTTGGCATGGCGTAGATCTCCAAGAGAAGGCACGAAACTTACAAAAGGACATGTTGTACGTGCATGAACTTCCTTGTTTTACATTTTAGTTTCGACTTACAAAAGGACATGTTGTACGTGCATGAACTTCCATGTTTTACATTTTAGTTTCGACTTTCGAAAGGACATGTTGTACGTGCCACTGGGTGGTAGAAAGAGGTTGAAAGGCATGTTATGATTGCATATTTCTTGTCGCATAAGATTTTGATATGTTTAAATCATGAGATATATTCGCTCCCATCTAAATATATGAACATAACCCGTGTCAAATGGTAGGTACACCCATGTTACTTAGGGGCCCAAGACATAGACACTCAACCCAAATTGCCACAACTTTTTTTTAACGGCAAGATTAAATAGAACTAACAAATAGCTAGAAAAAAAAATACAAAAGGAGGGACAGGGCATTACAAGAATTACGTTGCCAATCTATCCAATTGATTTTCTGATTTCTACTACTTGAAGTCCATGTAAATGTAAATTTTTTGACATCATTTAGGATGAGTTCCTTTCTTGGACGTTTTACCGCAAACATTGATTCATTTCGAAAATGCCAAAAAATCCTAAGAGTAATTAAATTGCCACAACTGAAATGGAAATTTATGGAATGCTCGATCAGATAGCTCACAACACATGTGAGTAAAATGTTCGTAGTTTAAAAGCAAATCAAGATCATAATTTTTTAATTTAGCATGTTTGGTAATAGAAATTTAACTAATAAAAAAATAATAAGTGATAAAACTAGCACAAGTTTCCTACTCGCTCATCATTGGAAGTTTAAAATAACCTCCATATCTAATCAGTTTCCTTGCAGTTTGGAGGATCCACCAAGGACATGACTTGCCTGAGTGGACGAGTCAGCTTTTGGGTCCAATGACCTTATGTTGATATGACCAGGGTGTTGCGGTTGCTGCTGCTGCTGCTTTTCTATCTGTGAGTAGCCCACACCTAGAAAATCTAGAGTGGTCTTACTTGAGTTTCCGACACTTAAAGAGAAATTCTGATGATTGAATTTTCCAGAGTCATTCGTGTCCCGAAAATTCATGTTTCTATTCCGGTTCCCATTGTACCCACCGAACATTGAGGATCCTCCACCACTGTTAAGAGAATTCATAAGTCCTTGTAGCTGGTTATCATTCTCCATATTTGATTGCAAGGTCTGGTCTGCTCTAACATCAAAGCTGGTTGAGGGATTTTGACGACTAGTCTGTGATTTTAAATTGCCATCAACAGCGATTGTCGAAGAGCCTCCAAAGCTTGTTAACAGTGTTGTGGCATTGTTGTTACTTGTGGTAGAGCCCATCTGAGCTGCCTTCTGCAGCAAGGCGGTAGCAGACATGTGGGCTGCTGTTTGGTTTTCCTGACGGGAATTATTGTTGTTGACAAAATTATTATCATGACCGCCACCTCCGGTGTTATATTGATGATCCGGAATCATGAAACCAGAAGAGGTCATATTTGTGTCATTGTTTTGGTTATCACTGTTTTTCAATCCATTGTTGGGATTACTGCTTCCTGAGAAGAAACCTAAATTGAAAAGATTAGGAGACATTTTCGTAGTGTTGTTATGAAGGTCAGGAAGTTGCATCATTGCATGAATATTTGGCTTGTTTGCCATTAACCCATGTTGCTGGCTTTGTTGGTCATAATCAAATACTTGGTTCAACCCTTGGTTTGGATCTGATAAAAAGAAAGGAGTAGATGAACTTTGCATTTGGGGTTGCGGGAATAGAGATGTTTGACTTGGTTGGAGCATGACTTGCTCGAAATTGGAATTTCCCAGACTTAACATGTTGGTAGTAGATGATTGATGGTTCTGGTCATGCAACTGCGACATCTGTGACCCAACTTGAGAGAGGCCTAAATTCATTGAATTACTAAGATGACTTCCAAAAAGATGGCTACCAATAGCACCAAGGGCAGACGGATGCCTTGCGCTTTCTTGAGCAAGTGCATCACAAAAAGCGCGGTGCGTGATAAAACTGTCACGCCTGCAAAATTAACGTTTATGTAAGGCAAAGCATTAGGTCATTTTATTCTTTTACATACACGGATTCTAAGTACGTAAATGACACAACATAAAGGACATGACATGATGCATATGTGGCAGAATATACATGTACAAAATTATGTCACTCGTGAAAATGGAATCTAGCTATTGAGGCAACAGCATTTCTTCCTGTATCATCCACAAGATGATGATGGTGTATGGTCTTGAAATGACGCATGGCTATGATTGTATCCAGGACAAAGTGTCAACGTTTCAGTGTATAAAATGGTACTATAATTGCGACATTGGTAATAAAGTACTTATATCAACTATTAGGTAAGTTTGAACAACTTATTCCATTAAGGGTCCTTAAAATTCAAAAGATTCCTTATTACTGTAGTCTGGAATTGTTTCTCTAACTGTGATAAAAAGGAATATAAATGGTTAATCGTCACATTTTCGTGTTTTAAAAATACTTTGATCATTTTGAGAAAATATTCGAGACAGGCCGCAAGAAGCAATAGCAAAGCACCAGTGTGGATGTATCCACTCCATAAGACAACAAATATCCAGCAAATTAGACCCTCACCGTTACCATTGTCTACTGACATCCACGTGACTACATACTATCTCCCAAACAACATTGGCGTATTTCCCTAGAAATTACTGTATAATAGCATCTTATCAACCTACAAACACACACTACAAATATATTTTTTTTAACGGTTACTTTCTTTCAAGGGAAATCCATGTCCAATTTGAAACCCGATGGGGGGAAATCCTTCAACTTAAGCCGCCCGAAGGCACGACACTTAAATTGAAGTAAACCCTGCCTTCTCCAGATTCGAACCCTGGTGGGTTGAAACCTTCATTGAAGGACTTTGAAATCGTACCGACAGGGCAGTGGTCCACAAGTGAGGACTTCCTGGTTTGGTCACCCAAACCGGTACTACTCTCCACTAGGCACGCTTAACTGAATAAGACATGCCCAGTGGACCACAAGCACATTGGTCACACTACAAATATATACTTTGAATTCATCAAATACAATAATTCCAAGAATGAATTATATATATTCGATGATTGGACCCATATATATATATATATATATATATATATATATATATATATATATATATATATATATATATATATATATATAGAGGTTTTGTAACATTTTAATTTGTATAACAAAGAATGGAAAGAAAGAATTGTTATAAGGGATCGATTATATGTATAATACCTTGAGAAGAGGGTACCACAATCACATCGATATTCACGGGTGCCACATGTTTTAGAGTGAGCTTTCCAGTCGGATTGGACCGCGTACTTCTTGGAGCACTTCTCGCACTTGTATTTCTTTTCACCGTGCTTCCTAGAATAATGTTTCTTGATTCCAGTTAGGTCTCCTAATGCACGAGACGGTTCATGATGGACACATGAAGGCTCTGGACAAAGATACACCTTTCTCTTGACTTCTTTGTTACTCTTTTGCTTGAGCTTCCAAGGTAGGTTATGTCCTCTTCTGTGGAGTTGCAAGTTTTGTTCCCTTTGGAAGCCTTTGTTACATACTTCACATATGAACCTGTTTGTTGCCATTAGGGTTTTCGGTGACAAAGCTATCACCTCCGCATCTGGATCTGTTGTTTCGTTTCGATTATAACAAAAATCAATTTATGTTATGACAAGAATTTATACAAAAACAAATGAACATAATAAATCTGAAAACTAATATATATACAAATCAACAAAAGGGCTTACCATCTTAGTCGTGTCTAAAATAACCAAATCACATGTGTGTAGGTCATTAATATATTTAAAGGTTTAAAAGGAATTATATATTATTTGAAGCGAATGAAAACAATTATTTTAAAAAATTAGGGTTTTCTTTCCAGATTTAGTTCTTGAAACCTAGAAGAAAAAAAAAAAAAAAAAAAAAAAAAAAAATCACACTAATAACATAAGATAATTGCTTATGTACTTACTTGGAGTACCTGGAAGGCTTCTCTTTTTCTTTTGTTGGGATGCTGCTGATTGTATAGTTGAAGAAGAAGTAGGTATTGAAGATACATGTTGTTCTTCTTCTGATCTTGCTCCGAAAAACGACGTGGATGAAGAAGTTGCTGCCATTTCTAACTCACAAAGACTAATTATAATCCCACTTTTGGCTTGTTCAAACTAGACAAATCTTGTAAGTATCAAGCTAGCTTGCTGCAAGAAGTGAAAAAAAAAAAAAAAAAAAAAAAATCCGAAAACGACATGATTATATCTTACATATGAACAAAAGAGAATATAATGAGAAGAGAGAAAAGGATTGAATTCATAGACTGTTTAACAAGACCTGTTTTTACCTTCTTCTCTTCTTTACATATAATAATACCAACTTTGTTTGGAAGTCTCTATTTGTTAGCTAGCTTGTTCTTCAATAATTTGTTGCTATCTTGCATATATATATATACATACAATATGGGGACCTATATTACTCACTCCGTAAAAAGAATTCCTGATTTTCCTCACAAATATTTGTATATTTTAAAAAAAAAAGGAATATAATTATAATGATAAAGATTAAGAAATTTTTATTTTATTATAAGAGGTGGTGGGGGAGGGGAGTTGCTGTCCATGCAGCTCAGGGTGGGGTAAGACACATCTGCTTATTTTCATATCTTTTCTACATTTCATCAAGACAACATACTCTTCCGTCACTCTTTGCTTTTCCCTATCTTTTATTTATTTCAAAGATTAATGGAAAAACTTGTAAACATTTTTCATTCACTTAAGATTTGTGACTTTGTACACAACAAGTGTATCAAAGCCTGATATACACATAATCTTTTGTACCATGACAATGACATTTTTGGATACTTTACTTTCTATATCGTGTAATAGTCCTTTACCCCTTTTACATAAGTTAGATGGTAATTCTACCTTCAATTTTACCTCCATCTAGCTAAAATATAAACTATACAAGTTGATACATTTGGTTCCGAGTTAGTGAGTTTTATGAAAAGTATGAGTTAACCACCAAGAATTGAAACGTCTGGCAATCAAACGTGCGGGTGAATTCATTAGTGCCATATTTTTATTTATTTATTTATTTATTTATATATTTTGGTAAAAGAGTTACTTCCGCTAAAATAATATTAATCCAAAAAAATAATTAAAAACAATGGATGTGGGTGAGTCCCACACCTCAGCCCAAAAAGGCAAACCACAAGCGCATACAGTGCTTAAGTCTTAAACTAGCATAAGAAATAACATGTCATACTTATGCAAAATAAAACAAACAACTATCTAATTTGACCATGAAGATTTATGTCGTATGTGTTTGCATACTTCATTTGGGCACTAGTCAAATCATAATCATCAAAGGTATCATCATCATAAAGGTTTTAATCATAGGTGTCCTTCTTCCATTGCTCATATAAGCTCTTCATGCCCGCGCCACTAGCACTTTTTAGAACCATCAAAAGCCATGTGACTAGTAGTTTCATTGTAGTCCTCAAGTACTTCATCATCATCACTATCCGAAATAACAAAATCCCCAACCTTAGAAAACGGATTACCTACCTTTTTACCATCTTTAACCATGTTAGGTGTGCTATTCGAATTAAAAGGAGAAGGTGCATTGGACGAACTAGGGATGTTGTCATTGTTTACAACATGTCCTCGATCAACAGTAGTAGCGATACTCATTGCTTGTACTAACCTCAATGCTAGTTTCTACATTAACATTAGAACCTTCATCCAAATAGGGCTGATCACGGTCCAAAAAATGGACCGGGTAGACCAAGACCGGACCGGACCGAAAACTGATTTGGTCCAAAAGTCCGGACCGAGGACTGGACCAAAAATCTCGGTCTAGGTCCGGGTCGGTCCGATCCGGTCTGTCGGTCGGTCCGGTCCAACATAGCATAATAGTCAGTTGTGCACAAGACTAGACCGAAGACCGAAATGAGGATAAAGGGTGGACCGAGGACCAGACCGAAATATGTTTGGTCCGGTCCGGTTTCTTGGTCCGGTCCGATCCACGGTCTGTAATGCTTACCCCTACATCCAAATCACTTCGAACACCAAAAACATTAGAGGTATGAACCACTTTAGTTGCCATTGCTTGTCTAGAGTTAAAAGCCTCCTTTGTGTTGTCTTTGAAAGTATACTCATTTGTGTTGTATTTGGAAGGAGAAGCTTTGGTACTCAGAGGCAACTGGCCAATACTTAAGTTTGTTTCACTACTACATAAATGGGTTTCCAGACCTCCTCATCAAGACCCTTTCCTATAAAAACGGGTCTTAAAAAATGGATTAGGCCCGTCCAAAAATATCTAGACCTGTTGCAAAGAAGAAACCCGGCTTTGATGAAAACAATAAATATAGACCGGCTTTTAATTTTACAACAGGCCTCATTTGACCCTACTGTGGACCGGTTTTATTCATAGAAATCATAACCCGTCTTCTTCCCCAAAATATTGAGCGGGATTTTTGCCCCCTTTTATCTTTTTCACATATTGACACTTCAATTCAAATTGAGAACATTAATCAATTCAACTTTTGCAAAAACAAAGAAAAGAAACCATCTTCTTCTCCTAACCCACCATTGCTCCCAAATCGACACCTTTGTCATAACATCTAGATACATCAGTCAAGACACCTCTGCTACAGCCGCTGCTCTTGGTACCATGTGTTTCCATCGAAGGTGTGTATAAAGAAGAATTGACTTTTTAGATTATTGTAATTACTTTATCTTTATGTGTTATTTGATATGTTTGTTTTATGTATTTTTTGTACTTAGATCTGTGGATCTGTCTATTGATACATGATAATTGTTTGATTTGGGGTTTTGTAGATACTTAATTAGTGTTTGTTTCATAAGATTAAAAGGGTTTTGTGAATAAGAAACAGGTAACTCACTTATTTATGTGGTTTAAGCTTTTTAAGATGTTCGGTATTGCTTAAAAACTAATCTGAAATGAGTTACCATTGTTATTAACATTGAGACTTTACAGATGTGTTTTGAGAATGCTGTTTTTTTAATCTTACGACATGTCTACATATGTCCCTTTTAATATAACCATAATTAGGGACACGAATTTCGGGATTTACATTTGAAGAATGCAATTTAGCACACATTTAGGCCATGATATGTTGTTAAAACGTATGTAAAAGCTTATCCAATATGTATTGTATCTTACTGATATCACAAAAAGGGGTTTATTGTTGGAACAATCATCTTATTAACAAGCAAGTTGGAAAATTCTCACCTGCTTATCTTCAAAAGGCATCTTATAGCTTCAAATTTACACTAAACATCAATCTGCTGTGTGAGTGTTTGAGTCAATCTGCAGCCTTGCACCTTCTGTTTGACTTCATCGCAAACAATAAGTTTGAAAAATCTAATGTCTAATTATGTTGCTTTTTGCAGTTATTTGAACTCAGTGGAATTCTGACAGTTTTTGCAACTAAGAAAGCCTGGTATAGGATCTAGATCAACGGCTACAACTACCTAAATAAGTGTTTGCATCGTTTTGTAGGATTCAGCTTTAACTTGTTTTACTTTGTAGTTGTTTTAGCTAACAGCTTACACATATGTACCATACATTTCATTTAGAGGTGTGGATTAATTAAACATGTATACATATGAATGATGTGGTTTGGTTGTCTAGAACTTGATATTATTGAAATGAATGATTGTTTCGCATTGCTTGTATTGAAGCTACTGGGTTGCTTATTGAATACACTAATGGGGGCTGTTTGGGATTGCTTAGTGATAAGCAATCCCAAACAGCCCCAATTTATTTTTTTCAAAAATAAGATAGAGACAGGTTTTTATAGAAACAACCGGTCCAGATTATGTTTCCAATACGTGTTTTTAATCATCAAACCGGTCTCAAATACCAAATGTAGACCCGTTTATAAACCGGTCTCGATATGATTTCACATGGAGAGCCCCCCTCATATAGACCGAACGATAAACCGGTCTCGATTTGGTTGTGAACAGGTCTCTAAAGTACTTTTTGTAGTAGTGTTTATTTGAATAGCATTGAACTTCTTAGTATTATATTACCTCCTTTACGCTTCACAACTGTAAAACCATCATTAGAAAGCCCCTGAGATACACCCAAATTAATATCTTTACTTTTACCAATCCCATTCGCCACACGTTTAAAGGCGGCTTTGAGCGGTGCAAATTTTTTCTTTCACAAGGGACCATTCTTGCATGGCCTGTTTTGTTGTCCAAATATATTTTTGTTCTAAAAGACATTGTTAGAAGACTTGCCTCTAGCATATAGTATAGTGATAGACAACAAAACAGGCTATGCAAGAAGACTTGCCTCTAGCTTATAACACAGAGATATGTTACCAAAGTCGCGGCAAAGACAAGTGTGAGATTGTAAATTGTATATATGCATATAGTGTAGTGTGTGATAGTTTGCGTTTCGAATATATTAAGATGTAAGTGTGAGACTGTATATATACATGTAATTTAGTGGCTCTTAATTTGTATTTACAAAAAAAGAGTTGATTGTGATAAAACTATATTTATTGTGTTTCAATTCTTTTAAACCGAGACTACTTAACTCAAATGGATGTATGCATGGCTGTAAATTTAATTAATATTTTCATTTCATATTTACCAATATAATATGTATTGTTTTGAAAAAAATTATAATAGGGAGCAAATCAAAACAGATAAATAAATAGAGAAGACTTGAAGCGACTTAAAAAGAATCTTTACATTCTTTGTCATTTAACCAAGGAGACGAAACAGGATTGATATCTTATTTTGCTTATTTATATTAAACATTTATTTGTTCATAGCACAGTCACACAACATACTTATATTAATCGAAAAAGGCGTAGTACTAGAATTTTATATAGAATGTCATTGTCCGAATAATTCCAGTAAATTATTGGACTATTCTCGTCCTCTTTTGAAAGAATATCCTCCCATACGTAAAGTTGTTTAATCAATCAATTACGCTCTCCCTCGCTACGATAGCATTATAGATAATGAATCTTTTATGATCGAAAATTTGTTAAACATAGCAAGAAGCTAGACATAAGAACAAATATAAGTAATTACAAGTTGTTATTGCAAGCTATATATGATGGGGTTGCAAACCGTGTCCAACCATAAGGGTCGAAAGGTCTTAGACGACTGATGAACAATGTAGTAAAAGAAAGTGTTTTAACTTCCATGCATGAGCACTACAAGAAACAGGAGAACAGGCGTCGACGGGTTTCCCGTCGACAATATGTCAACGGCATCATGCACTACGACAAAAAAAAAAAAAAAAAATGCTTGACCGAGCCCCACTGCGTTGAATTTTTCATACTCGTATTTTCCCGTCGACATGTCGACGGGAACATTTCAACATATTTTTTTGACCTCAATAATTCACCAAAATTGGGCGCGAAATTTACCCGCTAATATATTCCCGTCGACTTGTCGACGGGAATTTATTAATCACGTTTTTTCCCACAATTAACGTGTGATTAAGGATAATAATTATTTGTTTTGAGAGTCCCGTCGACATGTCGACGGGAGGATATTACTAAATTATAAATATTTTTAATAAATGGGTAAAATATTGGGCGGGATTTTTTCCCGCGTTCTTTTTCCCGTCGACATGTCGACGGGAATATCTCTTCAAAAATCAGGCTATGTATATCCTCACAAATACATTCCGGTCTCATTTTTTTACCTATATACATTCTCACAAAATTATTTCCGTCTCATTTTACACATCTCACAAATAAGTCAATCGTCAATTCTTACAAGACACACATGACTTGGCGTGGTTGCACAGTTGAAGAGGAGTACTCAAAAATCTTGTCACACGAGCTCCTCTTTAATGAAGTTATGTTAACTTTTGGTCATGCAGTTTATGAGGAATATGGTTCTTTTAAGAACGTTGAACCGTGGATGAGAGACAAGATTATCGAATGGTGTAGGAAAAATTCGTACTACAAAGAGTACATGGACGAGCTAGATGCTGCTGAAGCTCAAGCTGCTGCTGAAGCTCAAGTTGTTGCTGTTGGAGGTGACGACGAAGCTAAAAGTACGTTGGAAACCAAACTTGATAATCTGGGAAATAGGGTCACAAATCTTGAAGCTACGTTTGCACATATCAAGGAAATGAGAGCAAGGAAGGGAAAAGATGGTGCGAGTTCGAGTAAAGCGGGAAGTAGCCGCAAAAAAAAAATAAAAAAAATAAATGGGTTGTTTCGTTTGATCTGTTCTTTTAGTTGTTGAGTTGTTTAGTTTGAGTTGTTTCGTTTGGTTGTCGAGTTGTTTAGTTTGGATTGTTTCGTTTGGTTGTCAAGTTGTTTAGTTTGAGTTTTTTCCTTTGGTTGTCGAGTTGTTTAGTTTGGTTGTCGAGTTGTTTAGTTTGAGTTTGTATGAAAGTGCATGTGGTTAAGAACTCTTGGTTGTTTTAAATAAACAGTTTGCCTTTGTGTTTGATAATTATTGCTCCTTCAGTTCTATTATTTGTGCGTACAAATTTAAAATATAAAGGACGTTCAACATCAGTTACCACAACAATAACATTTTATTAAACAACAACAACAACAACAACATTTTATTAAACATCAATAACATCAACAACAACAGCAAACAACATCAACAACAACAACAATAACAACGATAACAACAACAACAACGATAACAGTACTACATATGAAATTTATCCATGTCACCTAAAAGGTCACGGAGTATTGCATCCGACTGACATGCGTGGTCGTGATTGGGATACGTTGCCATGTCAAGTTTTGCCTCCAGCACCCTTAATTTTGTCTCTAGCACCTGTTTTTGTGCCTCCAGCACCTGTTTTTGTGCTTCCAGCATGTTTATTCTAAGATTTTTTTCATGACAGTTTGAGCACCTTTTTGGAACAGATCCAGAACCGCTTGATGTTGAAACCCCCAGAGAATCGATCATCATTTTGGCGAGTCGTTCCTCCTTCCATAAAAAAAAATTACATCCATGGTCTTTTGTCCCAGGCTGTTAAAGAGTAAAAACTATTATTTTTAACAACTAACCAAATTATTTATATAATACACGAAAAAATATGTAATTGTTCACCTGCGAGAAAGGACACGCATAGTATAGTTTACCACGGGAGTAAGATTTACACGATTCTCGCAGAATCACGTCTCCTCGTTCACAAGGACAAGGAAAAGCTTCAAATTCTGCCATCTTCTTTACCATGATAAGAGTGTATGTTTGTGGTTGTGAGGTTGAGTGGTTGAATCGTGACCAGGGTGGCTCGATCTACAAGTTGAGGTGATAAAAGGTGGTGGCCAGAAAAAGATTCCGGCGGCCGAAAACTGCTGGTGTCGCCAGAAAACAGAAACTGCTAGAGAGAGATAGAGAGAGAGAGATATATAGTGAGATGAGTATGTGTGTGTGTGTGTGTGTGTGTTTATATTGTGAGGATAAGGTGTTAGGTAGAAAAAAAGTTGTTAGGTAGAACCATTGCATCTCATGTATAACCATAGAATCTCGACTCGTTCGTTTAACATCTCATGTATAACCATTGCATCTCGACTCGTTCGTTTAACATCTCATGTATAACCATTGCATCTCGACTCGTTCGTTTAACATCTCATGTATAACCATTACATCTCGACTCGTTCGTTTAACATCTCGTGTATAACCATTGCATCTCGACTCGTTCGTTTAACATCTCATGTATAACCATTGCATCTCGACTCGTTCGTTTAACATCTCATGTATAACCATTGCATCTCGACTCGTTCGTTTAACATCGCATGTATAACCATTGCATCTCGACTGGTTCGTTTAACATCTCATGTATAACCATTGCATCTCGACTCGTTCGTTTAACATCTTCCATCTCGACTCGTTCGTTTAACATCTCATGTATAACCATTCCATCTCGACTCATTCGTTTAACATCTCATGTATAACCATTGCATCTCGACTCGTTCGTTTAACATCTCATGTATAACCATTGCATCTCGACTCGTTCGTTTAACATCTCATGTATAACCATAGCATCTCGACTCGTTCGTTTAACATCTCATGTATAACCATTGCATCTCGACTCGTTCGTTTAACATCTCATGTATAACCATAGCATCTCGACTCGTTCGTTTAACATCTCATGTATAACCATTGCATCTCGACTCGTTCGTTTAACATCTCATGTATAACCATAGCATCTCGACTCGTTCGTTTAACATCTCATGTATAACCATTGCATCTCGACTCGTTCGTTTAACATCTCATGTATAACCATAGCATCTCGACTCGTTCGTTTAACATCTCATGTATAACCATTGCATCTCGACTCGTTCGTTTAACATCTCATGTATAACCATTGCATCTCGACTCGTTCGTTTAACATCTCATGTATAACCATTGCATCTCGACTCGTTCGTTTAACATCTCATGTATAACCATTGCATCTCGACTTGTTCATTTAACATCTCATGTATAACCATTACATCTCGACTCGTTCGTTTAACATCTCATGTATAACCATTGCATCTCGACTCGTTCTTTTAACATCTCATGTATAACCATTGCATCTGGACTCGTTCGTTTAACTTCTCATGTATAACCATTACATCTCCACTCGTTCGTTTAACATCTCGTGTATAACAATTGCATCTCGACTCGTTCGTTTAACATCTCATGTATAACCATTGCATCTCGACTCGTTTGTTTAACATCTCATGTATAATAATTGCATCTCGACTTGAATTTTTATAAAACATTGGGTCAAGGATACAAGACTTTAATTTTTACCCGTTGTGATCTCGAGGTTATCTAATGGTTGGGATTTAGTATTTTGTGATATTCTAATTATTATTTATTTTATATTTTAATAAATGATTTTTTTAATTATAATATAAGTAATTAATTTTTAATATATATATATTTTTTAATTTTATACAAGTATTTATAATAAATAAATGTTTTTAATTATATAAATTTAGTATATTAATTTTATAAAACTTATTTTTTAATATTTTATAAAATTATTTATAATAAATAAATTTTTTTAATTATATTAAAGTTATTTTATAAAACTTATTTTTTAATACAGTAGCTCTCACTCTCGGCTCTCACCCTCTTTACCTGCTGCTACTGCTACTGTATTTTTTAATTATATTAAATATTATGGCTTAGTTGGCGTTTGGTTAGTATATATGGTATACTAGTTTTAATATATTGGTTAATTGTAAGGTTTTGAAAAATATTATAGCTTATGTTTTGCGTTAGAATATATTGTTTGGTTTTCGGCTTATGTTTCATAATAGTTTCAAAAATAAGTCACAAAAATAAGTTTCAAAATAACAAAATAGTTTTGTGAAACATAAACCGACAACCAAACAATTGTTTATAGTCTAATTGTTTAACTTAAAATATATGCTATTGTTAGACTTTTGTGAATGTTTTAGGATTTTAGTGATTAATTTCGGAAAGTCCCCGTCCGAAGTTAATCATCCTATAGAAAACCCGTCCGAAATTAATTTATTAGAAACTAATTTCGGAAAGTCCCCTGTTTGGGACTGCTTTTTGAATGTTTTGTCTCATTTAGGATATGGATGCGTATAATTGATTTACTATTTGAGATGATTTCGACAGTGTTTCTCCTTTACTCCTACGAATATGTCTTTAATGCACATATTTGGGGAGTTGAGGGGAAATGCTGCCGAAATTTTCTCAGATAGTAAATCAGTTATACGCATTCATATATGAGATGAATCATTCAAAGAGTGGGTTAGGATTGCCTTCCATAGTTGCACTAGGTGAACAAAACAACTTTCCTTTATTCCATGGTTATATCTGTTTATGTGTCGAATATTTTGAATGTGTAATAACTAAGAGTTGAACAAAACAATATGCAGTTATGATACTTGATAAGAGTTGGACCCGTTTAGACAGTCGTGTTTCAAAAGAGTTTTTTGATGGTCTTGCTGATGAGGCGAAAAATGAACCACTTTTAGGGGGTCATTTAAGCCCGGAATTGAATTTATTTGATCAAATATTACCCTAAATCGTTCCTTTTGTGATTTTAGGTACTTTGGGAGTGAATTCTGGAAAAGGAAGCAATTCGGACGTTTTTGGAGCATAAAAGTGAAGAAAACGACAAAGACTTAATTTTCCAAGTTGAGAACAGTACCTGACGGCGTCAAGAGGAAGATCCTGACGGCGTCAAGAGTAAAAACCATGACGACCCAGTGCAAACCTGACGGCGTCACAACAAGGGCGTCAAGAGTTAAATTGGTGACGACCTGCATAAGGTGAATACATGACGGCGTCAGACCCAGATCTAGGCAGTCCGAGGAACTATTTGGCGGTGAGATGACGGCGTCAGACATTTGTTCTTGACGCCGTCACCTTCTAAACTTTATATATAGTTTTCTATTTTTCATTCATTAGAGAGGAACTTGTGTGGAGAAACCCTAGGGCCGAACATTGTAAACCCTAGCTCGTATTTTACAGTATTTTCAAGGGTTTTCACCCCTTGAATCCTTTCATGTGCTATTGAGATAAGTCTTCTCTTAATTCAATCAATATATCTATGTGTTGGTTGTCTATATCTTGTGCTTGTCTTAATTTTAACATGCTAGGCTAGATCTATCTTGTGCTTGCTTGGATCTAATGAAACCTAGATGTTAATTATGTGTTGATTACTTGTTTATGGTTGTATTAGATGAATGATTTCAATGTTAGGCTTAAGAAAACTGGCAGATCTCCATTGTGTAACATGCTTGAACGTCTTAGGAAACATGAACCGATGTGTACTAGGTTTTATTGGTTGTATTTAATGCATGAGTAAATTCTAATGATCCCATGTTAGGAGCTTCTTAACCGGCTCGACATAGGAGTGAAGTAGGCACTCATAGGATTGGGGAAGTAAGTACGTCACCCCATGAATGGTATTAAGGAATACAATCTGTCATCCACGCAACTATAACAAGTAATTAACGTATAAAAGATATCTAGGGAGTAGTGAAATCTAAGTAAACACATTTCTCCCACATATTGCTCACAACTTTAGTATAATTTAGTTTAATTTCATTTTTAGTATTTTATTTTGATTGCATCTTAGTATTGGGTTAGTTGACTAATTCCGCCTAAATCCTTCAAAACCCGAGATTTTTACTTGCTTTCTAAAAAATATAAAAATACAAAAAAGAATCACCCCTCATCTCTAGACCTAGTCTTTAGGTTTTCTAATCCTAGCGACACTATTCCTAGCTGAATGATCAATCCCCCGGTACTTGTCATTATACTATACTACATCGATCAGGTACACTGCCTAGTGGGGGTTGTAAGCTTCTCGAGATCCCTTGAGAGGTAAAGCCTGGTGCAATCCCTACGCATCAAGTTTTTGGTGCCGTTGCCGGGGAATAGTTATTGTCTAGGTTAGAATATCTTTTTATTAGGTCTACTTGCTAGATTCCTTTCTAGTAAGATTTTATTTTATTTTTAGGATCTCTTTAGTCTATCTTATTTCTTCGTGTTTTTGTTCGTAACTCTTCACCACCCGACATCATGGACGATGGGAACATCTTTGAACCCGTCATCCCACCACAACAAAACGCACTACTAGAACCTCTTAGACCCCGAACCTTAGGAGAGTATTCCCGACCTAGCCACCAAGGCTATCGAAACACTATTGAGCTCACCGGAGCCAATGTGATCCCTTTGCGCTCCGACACCATCCGGTTGGTGAAAAGCGGATGTGCATTCCATGGACTTCATTCCGAAGATCCAAATCAACATCTCAAAGACTTCCTAAAAATCGTAGATTCCATAGACCTAGATGTTGCAACTAGAGAGACAACCCGATTACGCCTATTCCAATTCTCTCTATGAGATCAAGCTAGTCAATGGCTTGAACGTTTACCCGCGGGATCCATCACCACATGGGATGATCTCACCACTCGTTTCCTTGCTCAATTTTTCCCACCGGGGAGAACTACCAAGCTTAGAAATGACATCTTGATGTTCCAACAACGTCAAGGTGAAACTCTTTATGAAGCATGGACTCATTTCAAGGACTTACTCCAAAAAGTCCCTCATCATGGCATAGATCTTTGGCTCTAAGTCCAAATCTTCTATGACCATATCGATCTCTCCATAAGGTGAGCCATTGACCAATCGGCCGGTGGTAAGCTATGTGATCTAAGTGCGGAACAATCATGGGAACTCATAGAAGATCTTGCTCTCTATGACAACGAAAGTTGGAAAGATCCCCGTGATTTGAACAAAACGGTCAAGGCAATATCTTTTCCTTCGAACAACTCTAGCACTCCCAACCGTAGGATCATGGAACTTGAGGACCAAGTCAAGTTTCTTATGAAATCTTACGAAGCTCCTAAGCCTTCAAGCCAAGTGAACAAAATCACTTCTTCATGCGAATTATGTAGTGGTCCCCATGACACTCGTGATTGTGTGGAACTCCCTGGAACAGCTTTTGCGGACTACGTATCCTCGCGTACCGACGAAGCGGGAGATAAGTGGTACACTTTCAAACCCGAGCCAAACCCTTACGGTGATTCATACAACCCCTCTTGGAAAAATTACCCAAACCTTAGGTGGAAACAAAATCAAGCCAATTCTTCCAATCCGCCTAATCGTTACCAACCAAACGGTCCACCCTCCAACCGTACTTTCAACAACAATCCTTCTAACAACTATGGTAGTACCAACAATCTTGAAGGATTGATGTCTAAGTTCATGGCATCTCAAGAAGCTCGCATAGCTAGGTTTGAAACCGAATTCAACCAACAACAAACGGAGATGACCAACAAGATAGACAACTTGTTGAAAGCCCTCAACAACCAAGCGTTAACCACACCTAGGAAGGACACTAGGGACACGAATAATGGAATCCAAATTAAGGACCCCTCATCATCCAAACATGTCCACTTTGTCAATGTTGTCACCATTAAGCCAATAGATAAGAATATGGAAGAAAGTGACAAAGATGAAGTTGAAATAGAAACCGAGACTAGGGATGATATTAGGGAAGTTGAGGTTAATAAGGGAGAGGAGTTAGAGGAAGTAGAGACTATAGAAAAGCACTTTGATAAGTTGCCCACCACGGAAGAACGGGAATACCATAAGGATTTATTCGATGGTCCCGAGACACCATATATCCTTGGCACACCCCTTATCAAAATGGGAGACCCCTCTAACATCAACATACCATGCAACATCGGGCATATGCATATATGGAAAGCTTACATCGATCCTAGATCTCCTGTAAACATCATGACTAGGACTTATTACAATTGGGTGATGAAGAAACAACTTGATTATAGGATGATGCCCAATAAGAATTTGATAAGTAATTTTGTAGGAAGAGTGAAGGGATTGCATGTGATTATAGGTAATTTCACTTATGAGATCGATTTTATGATAGTAGAAGATACTCGTCCAGTGATAGATGATTGCCTAAGCCAAGTGATATTTGGAAAACCATTTGTTGATGCCACTAAGGTGAGTTATGATCCGACTTTAGGGATAGTTAGATTCAAGGGAGAGAATGATGAGATTGCCTACCAAATGCCCTACAAAATTGAGCAATACCGCCTTCTCTCTAATATAGAAAAGGAACACAAACAAGCGGCTTATTATAGGAATGATGAGGATAGACGTAGAGG
The DNA here is from genome assembly GCA_030686995.1 of Artemisia argyi. Taxonomy (NCBI): domain Eukaryota; kingdom Viridiplantae; phylum Streptophyta; class Magnoliopsida; order Asterales; family Asteraceae; genus Artemisia; species Artemisia argyi. The sequence continues at coordinate 74,746,759 of CM060700.1, read as the reverse complement.
AGTAGAGTATGTGAAGAATAGGATGCTTGGTTTCTACAAAGAATGCTTGCAGCTAGGTCCGAAATACAAAACTAGGTTAGAATACGACCTAGAGAGTGAAACCAACGATGAGGTCACGTAGTAATCCATGACCTTGAGTCTAGCTACAAGACTCGTAAATAAAGAAAAGCGCTTCTTGGGAGGCAACCCATGATTGTGTGTGATTTTTATTTTGTTTGTTTGTTATTTGCTTCCGTATGCATGCTTTATTTTTATTGTTGGTAGATCATGTTTCAAAACTAAATAGTGGAAATACTTTACTTTGTTGTTTGGTCTAGTCTTAACTTCATCCAAAGGTATTTTTGCAAAAGATAAGTGTAAGGGGAAACCCCAAATATGTTTTTAAGAAACAAACCGATCATGATTCTCCACAATATTAAATGAACATGTATATTCATATTTGTTAGAGTCAAATGTTTGTATCGAGTCATAATGATGTTTTGCAGGATTTTCCAGGAAGTAGAACCAAGTTTTTCCAGAAATTTTCCGGAAACTTAACATAAGAATTTCTGCAGGTCACTTCTGACGGCGTCATGAGTTTACTCTTGATGGCGTCATGTGTAAAAATCTGGAAATTTTACCAGTTTTGTTTTTCTAACGGAGTCTTAAAGTTTTTGTTGAATTATTAGTTTTATAATCTCCAGGAAATCTGCAAACATCATTCTACAAGCATTATATCTTATTTTGTTTTCTAGGATTTAGTAACATATGTAGATTGCCGCCGATTTTATGCGAGGTTGCCTTGTCTGTTTTCTCAGGATTTACAGGTTATGTATGACAAGAAGATGATTTATTTTTCTGGAAGGGAAGCTTTGATTGTTCATTTTCTTGGAGGAAGATCTAACCTGGCCACATTATTATCCATACCGAGAGAATCAGGGGAGTATTTGATTTCATTCTTTTTACTTATTTCACTTTTACATTCTTTACTTGAACATTGGGGACAATGTTCATCCTAAGTGTAAGGGGAGGGTAAAATGATGATACCTTACAGATACACTTTCACTTAAGTTTGTTTGTTTGATAGTAGATGTGTAATAAAACTATGAGAAATACTTGTTAGTGCAATTTTAGCGCCAAATTTAATTTTTTTTACAACATTTAGGAGTGAAACTTTAGCCATAGCAAGCGTCTCATGGATAGGAGATTGTATGACTAGCACAAAACCGTACTATTCAGAAAAATTTTCCACCCAAATATGTGAGGTTCGCCTTTAGATTTGATAGGAAAAGCATGTACTATTAGTGCTTATGAGTGTACCGGTAGCATTTAGATTCTAGAACTTGCGTTAGTGATGCATCCCGAGACCGCTAGTGAGACTACATTCGTGTAGTAGGATTTACTACATGATAAGAGGCATTAAGATCACCCTTGTGTTAAACCCGTATTATAATTACTTGACCATTTAAGTCATATTACTTGGCTAGTTAAGTCAACTAATTTTTCCCACACCTTAGCATTGTACTCATTTTTAGTACACGAAACCCCTAGTACACCCCTCCGAGCCTATCTTTTCATTTCTAACTTTAAGCATCTTACTTAAAGGAAGAATTTGTTACACCCCACTTAAATGCACACCCAAATCGCCTTAGCCTTCCATGTGTGCACTCATTTTTAGTGCATTATTGTTATTTGTTAAACCCTAAGTTAATTATTTAATTGATTACATGGTTGCTAAGTCGAGTCATATCTTTGTACATATTGTTTTGGGACGATTGGGACTCATGGGTAAAGTACTTATTTTATGGAGTAATGGGGAAGAACATCATTTATTACCCCCATATGTGCGTTAATCTTAAAAGTACTCCAAGTGTTTTGATTTTCTTAATTCGAGTCATTAGATTAGTTTATTGTAAAGTATGTAAAAATTCAAGTGTAAGGGGAATGTTCATTCCCTATGATGTATTATTTTGGATGGTAGGGTAAGAGTGTATGTCTAAAAAAAAAAAAAAAAAAAAATCGAAAAAACAAGAAAAAGAAAAGAAAAAAATAGAAAAAGAAAAGAGAAAAAATCATATGGACTACCATCCCTTTTTATTTTATGTTCATTTTATGTTTTTGTTATTTTTCATTTATTAGCTTAAGTCGAGTCTAGTCTTGGCTTAGCAACGCCATATTGTACATGTAATTAACCAAGATTGTTAACTCGCCACCAGTAAAGACTGCCTATATCCAACAAAACCGTGTATTCCATATCCCTACACCTAACGTTACAATCCTTTAAAAGACCTCTTTGATAGTTTATCCTAGGTGCTTACGCCATGTGGTGGAGGTTTGATCCTTTCCCAAGCCTATGGTAATCTATTTTGCTATGACAGGTAGTGAGAGATATTTTTCGTTTCCATAATGTGATATTACTTTATTACACCCGAGAGATGTGAGTATCTAAACACTATTTGTGAGGTGCTAGTATATGACCTCCGTGCTTGTCTTTGGTCTTTAGTGGAACGATTATTTGTTGTAATTACTTTTATATTAGTGTTAAATGACCCCTAACTTGTATTTTGATTAGAATAAAAGCGCATTTGTTTGAGGATAAGCAAATCTCAAGTATAAGGGTATATGATGAGGTGAAAAATGAACCACATTTAGGGGGTCATTTAAGCCCGGAATTGAATTTATTTGATCAAATATTACCCTAAATCGTTCCTTTTGTGATTTTAGGTACTTTGGGAGTGAATTTTGGAAAAGGAAGCAATTCGGACGTTTTTGGAGCATAAAAGTGAAGAAAATGGCAAAGACTTAATTTTCCAAGCTGAGAACAGTACCTGACGGCGTCAAGAGGAAGATCCTGACGGCGTCAAGAGTAAAAACCATGACGACCCAGTGCAAACCTGACGGCGTCACAACAAGGGCGTCAAGAGTTAAATTGGTGACGACCTGCATAAGGTGAATACATGACGGCGTCAGACCCAGATCTAGGCAGTCCGAGGAACTATTTGGCGGCGAGATGACGGCGTCAGACATTTGTTCTTGACGCCGTCACCTTCTAAACTCTATATATAGTTTTCTATTTTTCATTCATTAGAGAGGAACTTGTGTGGAGAAACCCTAGGGCCGAACTTTGTAAACCCTAGCTCGTATTTTACAGTATTTTCAAGGGTTTTCACCCCTTGACTCCTTTCATGTGCTATTGAGATAAGTCTTCTCTTAATTCAATCAATATGCCTATGTGTTGGTTGTCTATATCTTGTGCTTGTCTTAATTTCAACATGCTAGGCTAGATCTATCTTGTGTTTGCTTGGATCTAATGAAACCTAGATGTTAATTATGTGTTGATTACTTGTTTATGGTTGTATTGGATGAATGATTTCAATGTTAGGCTTAAGAAAACTGGCAGATCTCCATTGTGTAACATGCTTGAACGTCTTAGGAAACATGAACCGATGTGTACTAGGTTTTATTGGTTGTATTTAATGCATGAGTAAATTCTAATGATCCCATGTTAGGAGCTTCTTAGCCGGCTCGACATAGGAGTGAAGTAGGCACTCATAGGATTGAAGAAGTAAGTATGCCACCCCATGAATGGTATTAAGGAATACAATCCGTCATCCATGCAACTATAACAAGTAATTAACGTATAAAAGATATCTAGGGAGTAGTGAAATCTAAGTAAACACATTTCTCCCACATATTGCTCACAACTTTAGTATAATTTAGTTTAATTTCATTTTTAGTATTTTATTTTGATTGCATCTTAGTATTGGGTTAGTTGACTAGCAACTAATTCCGCCCAAATCCTTCAAAACCCAAGATTTTTACTTGCTTTCTAAAAAAATTTAAAAATACAAAAAAGAATCACCCCTCATCTCTAGACCTAGTCTTTAGGTTTTCTAATCCTAGCGACACTATTCCTAGCTGAACGATCAATCCCCCGGTACTTGTCATTATACTATACTACATCGATCAGGTACACTGCCTGGTGGGGGTTGTAAGCTTCTCGAGATCCCTTGAGAGGTAAAGCCTGGTGCAATCCCTACGCATCACTTGCCGCATTCGTTGAACATTGCAAGCCGTTATTGAATAGTTACGGCAACATAAAATGTCCATGTCGTCTTTGTTGTAATGTTCCATGGGTATCTCTCGACATACTTAAAAGCCACATAAGCCAAAATGGGTGGGACCCAACTTATACACAATGGCGTGAACACGGTGAACCGGATCCTCTTCCTATACAAGATAACACAACACAATGTGAGATGAGTGACATGCGTGCGTGCACTAATGATATTTTTGATATTCCTTTAAATAATGAACAAAATGAGCCAACTCCTCCAAATATTGGCGAGACAAGTAACGAGCCAGCTCCAGCAACGACACCTCCTGTACATAACGAGTATGAAGAGTTATTTGCCAGTTCCACCCAACCTCTTTACCCGGGTTGTGACTTTATGACAACCTTGGATTTTATGTCAAAGTTTACGCATCTCAAGGTCAGCGGTAAATGGAGTGATACTTCATTTAACAATACGCTAAAATTTCTCCAGGAGGTATTTCCTCCCAGGTTAGGTTACAATCTCCCACCATCATGCCTATAAAAAAACATTTAAAAAGGTCAGGTTAGGGTATGAGTCGATACATGCTTATGAAAATGATTGCTTTTTATATCGGGGGACTGGTGCTGAAGATTTGGAGTATTGTCCGGTCTGTAAAACGAGTAGATGGAAAGACAAGAACACAACGGGGAAGAAAGTTCCTAACAAGGTGTTGCGTTACTTTCCTATCATTCCTAGGCTACAACGTTTGTACAAATCTATTCACACCGCAAAACATATGACTTGGCATGCTACTAGAAAGTCTACGGTAAATGGTATGATGCAACACCCGGTTGATGGTGAAGCATGGCAGAAGTTTGACAGCGGTAAATATTCGGAATTTGCTAACGAACCGAGAAACGTTCGATTAGGGTTGGCTGCTGATGGTTTCAATCTGTTCGGCAACCTTAGTCAGACTTACAGCATGTGGCCTGTTATCTTAACAACATACAACTTTCCTCCGTGGTTATGCATGAAAGAGACTACTTTGATGCTGACGTTGTTGATTCCTGGACCTAAATCACCCGCGAAGGACATTGATGTTTACTTAAAGCCTTTGATTGATGACCTTCAGGAATTATGGAAAAAACCAGGTGTCCCGACTATGGACGCTGTTACAGGCAAAGAATTCAACATGAGAGCGATGCTTTTATGGACCATCAATGATTTTCCTGCTCATAGTAGTTTGTCAGGTTGGAGTGGGCAAGGTTACCACGCATGCCCTACATGCAAAGTAGGCACTCCGACTACGCGTGTGATAAGCAAAATAGGTTATGTTGGCCATAGAAGATTCTTAAAAAAAACCATAAATGGAGGAGGGATACTACTACATTCAATGGTGCACCTGATTTTACAGATCCTCCTAAAAAAGATACTCCGGCTGATATCTTGACTCAACTTGCAATATTGCCCACACGTTTGCCGGGGAAACATCCAGATTATGGGGGTCGGAAGATAAAACGTAATACTACAACTGACCTGAACTGGACTAAACGGTCTATTTTCTACGAGCTTGAATATTGGTCTTCTCTTACTCTAAAACACAATTTAGATGTCATGCATATCGAAAAAAATGTGTTGGAGAGTATCTTGAACACTTTCTTAATGAATGACAAATCTAAAGACACCGCTAAGGCAAGACAAGACTTGCAAGCTTTGGGCATTCGACAGGAGTTGTGGCTCGGAAACAAACAAAACGGGAAGTGCTCGAAGCCTCAAGCTAAGTACTCCCTCACACCCGATAAAAGAAAACTATATTGTCAATACATCAAAACAATTAAACTACCAGATGGGTTCGGATCCAAGTTCAAGTCGAAAGTGACCAAAGATGATAACAATATAACGGGCATGAAGTCTCATGACTGTCATATAATGATGCAACGGTTACTTCCTTATGGACTTCAGCAATACCTGGACACACCGACTTATACACCATTAATCGAGCTTTGTTCATTCTTTAAGCAAATTTGTCACCCAACTTTGATGGTGAATGACATGGTGAAAGCTAAAGACCAGTTGATCAAAATTTTGTGCAGTCTCGAGCAAATATATCCTCCTGCTTTTTTTGACATTATGATTCACTTGGTTATGCATTTACCTGAAGAGGCTCTTGAAGGCGGGCCTATTTCATTTCGGTGGATGTATCCATTTGAAAGATACATGAAGAAGCTAAAAAACTATGTACGAAATAAAGCTAAGCCGGAAGGTTCAATAGCGGAGGGTTATGTTGCAGACGAAGCACTAACTTTTTGTTCTCGTTATTTTTGGGGCGAAATTGGGACGAAATTTAATCGTCCCACTGCATCTCAGGGCTGTCCTCGCCCAACAAGTGATTTCTAGGTGTTCCGATCACTATGTAAAACGTCTGGTAAAGAGACAATTATTCGGTTAGGTCTCCAAGAAATGAAGAAAGTGATATGGTATGTACTTCACAACAGTCCTGAGATCGACGCGTACATGAACGAGTTCGAGAGGTACGCGTTTTTATTTTGAAATTTCTTTTTCCCAAGTTATCTTTTCGATTAATTCTAATATCATGTCCATTTTCAGTGAACATCCTGATAGCGACATGCAACAAGAATTTCCTAGATGGTTTCAGACGAAGGTAAACTTATTATATGTATTTCCTTGTACAAATAACGACTATATATATTACTCATCTCCATCTATTCTTATCTTTGTTCATAGATCGGTAAACTTTACATAGACAATGACCCAAGTTGTACTCCCGACTTATTCGCTTTGGCTTGTGGACCATTATCGACCGTAACCTCAGTTCACTCTTGCGTAGTCAACGGTGTGAAGTTTGTTGTACACAGCCGCGATGTAAAACGTACAACTCAGAACAGCGGAATTTGTTCTCCTGGCGAGAAGGAAGGAGAAATGTATTATGGTCAGGTAGAAGAAATTCTGGAGTTCGCGTATACCCAGTTCAAAGTTGTGCTGTTTCGAGTTAAGTGGTTCGACTTGGTCAAAAGAGGTAGAGTCAAACGTTATAACACTAGAAACAACATGACATAAATTTGGGCATGTAGCACAGCGTTTGAAGATCAACCTTACATTCTCGCAACACAAGCAAAACAAGTCTTCTACCTTGAAGATCCTGCCAAACGACCACTCCATTGGAAGGTCGTCCAAGAAGTGAATCACAACACAACCTGGGATGTCATTGTGGCAGAAGACGATGATGATGTGATACATGGCAACAACTCATCGAATCTCCAACTGTCTGCTAATTTGAATGATTTGGCATTTGAAACCTTAAATATCGATGGTCGATCAACGTTAGTTGAGGCACCACCACCAATCATTCATGTTGATGACGACGATGAATTTATTGATGATGAGGACGACGATCCTTATGATTTAGCAGACTCTGATGCAAATAATTCTGATGATGAAGTTGAAGATGCGACTGATGCTGTTTATAATAGTGATGTAGATGTAGCAGATTTATCTTAAATTGTAACTTGTAAAACGACACTTAGCTTATTTGAATGAAATTGTTATGGATTGTTTAAATGTGTATATTTATTTTAAATGTGTATGTATTTTAATGTGTACATGCTTATGTTAATTTGTTCCCGAATTTCTATATGTTAATTCAACTTGTACTTTTACAGATGGCAGCAGTAGCGCGAGGTCACGGTGGTGACGGTGCCGATGACCCACCAACACCTTATCGTTCGATTACTAGCGGTCACCGTAGTGGTAAGAAACTTAAACTTGATAATTTGAATTTTGTTACTTGTTATTTTTTAACATTTTCACTCACTTCAATTGTAGGTTCGTCACAAAAACCTCGACGAGGAGGTAGAGTGAGACAAGCTGGCGGCAGGGGTGGAGGTCGGGATGGCGGCATGGCACAGGTCCGTAAAGCCAACAAAAACTTAGACCTCAGGAAAGCTGTGACTAAATCGGGCCCGAAATCGATCGAGTTCGAGTATCGTGATCAGAGGACATTTACTCATGTTGGGCCCAACCGCGCATGGTTCAGTAACTATGTTGGCGAGCTGGTTAGGTCCTTGCCGTTGCACTATCCCTCCTGGCACAACCTTGACGAAGCGACTCAACAGGGATTCATGAACCGACTCGGGGTCAGTTATTTTATTTTCCTTTTAATTATATCTTTATATTTAATTCTTTGAATGTGTACATTTATTTAAATTTGTTTAATTGTGTATATTTGTTTAAATTTGTTTGCAGCAATTCTTCGACTTGCAGACCCACATGCTCTCACCCGATTGGAAAACCATTTCGGCAGGCCTCAATGCGTACATTGCTAAGGTCTACTCCGACAACAAGGGCACGATGAAGAGGGTTTACTTCGACGGGCCGGGTGGGCCTGAAAAAGTGGATGAGATACGAAGAAACCCTCCTCCGAACGTCGAGCCATCTGTGTGGGAGGAGCATATCAAGTTTTACATGAATGAGAAGAACCTGAAGCGTGCTGCTGTGAACAAGGAGAACCGAAAGAAGTTGAAGGTGTACAGCAGCCACGGTTCCAAGTCATTGGCCGCTATTCGCTACGATTATGTAAGACACATTTTATTTTTATACAAGTATTTTATTTTTATAAAATTATTTAATTATAATTATATAAAAGTAATTAATTTTAATTTTATAAAAGTATTTAAGTTTAATTAAAATAAGTATGGTGTTTGATTTGCCATTTTTAATTTGTTTCATCTTAAATATATACAAGTGTATATACAGTTTCAGAACAGCAAGAACAAATAATACCCGTCACTCATCCAGTCATTTTACGACACACACTGCGACAATGATGGTATGTGGTTGCAGGATGAGGCTCGTGTTCAATATGTAAGAATCCTTTTTTTTTTTTTTTTTTTTTATAAATTTATTATTTAATTATTTATTTCCCCAAACACGCACTTTAATGATTCATTGAAACATAATCTTGTAATTAACTCGACATATATATATATATATATATATATATATATATATATATATATATATATATATATATATATATATATATAAATTTTATCAATTTTTTTCTCAATTAAATAGGAAGAGATGGTTCGGCTGCGAGATCTGGGAGCGAATACGCCGGAAGGGGTGGCGTACACGGAGGAGCAGATACTTGCGATGGTTTTGAAGGGCAAGCAGCGGGGCCACATCGCCGGACGGGGTAGGGTCGTACCCGGGCTCTCCAGGCCACCGTTACCATACACCCCCCGCCTCCACCTCCAGGTATGTACAGTTTGATAATATATTAATTATAGATTACTCGATCATGACTCAAATTAAGTATTGCAATAGATTTTTTTTAATTTTGATTATTTCATTTTCAGAATACGCTGAGATGGAGAAAAAACTTGCTGAGGCCGAGAAGAAGATTGCTGAGGCCGAAGAGAAGAGCCGTCGAGAAGCTGAAGAGCGTAAGGCCTTGAAGGCGCAGATTGATTTGGTCACAGGTTTTATCTCCTCCAACCCGCGATGGAACGAGTATGTTAGTCAGGCGGGTTCTTAGCACGTGGATGGCTCGGGCAGTGGCGTTGGAGGTAGTGGCTCAGTTGGAGGGAGTGGGAGTCGCAGAGACGATGAGGATGGTTCTGGCGATGATGAGGGTCCTGCTGATGATCACGAGTGATTTTGGATGTAGAGGTACAAACTTGGGTATTTTGTGTTGTACTTATGCTTGAAACAATATTTTGGCGACCCATATGTTAGTATTGTATAGTTTAACCTTTTGGCGACTTGAACGTCGCGGATATTAAAACATTTGTGCATATGGCAGCTAGGTTTTGATATTACCACACCCCGTTTGGTAGACTTTATATGTTTTTATGCATTTTGAGGGTGTTTAGCGATATTTTGCAAGTGTTTTAGCCGATGGCGAGTTATACGTTTAGGACATGTTGATATTGAGTGGTTATAGGTGCTATTACAGTTACAGGTTTTGGTAGATTTTTTCCGGAAAATCCGGAAAAAATCTGAAAAATTGCTATATTTGCAGCCTGCTGTTAGCAGGATGGTAATAATGATACCGTCGACATGTCGATGGCATCATTAAAACATAAATATTGGGTACTTAATGATACCTTCGACATGTCGTCGGTATCATTAAAACAAAAATATTGTTTTTAATATTATGCCGTCGACATGTCAACGGCATAATTAAATAACCAATATTTTTGGGTTTAATGTTACCGTCGACATGTCGACGGCATAATATGAAACATAATTATAATCAATTAATTAAAACGTTAATTAGTTATATGTTCTCGTCTAGAGCTGGCAAATTGGGTAACTGTTAGGACCTGTTAAAGGAAAAAATGTACTATGTAATTTTTTTATTTTTTAAAATAATTGTTTTTAGTATTCCAAGGTTCAACATTTAACTTTTTTGATACATAAAACGTATATCTGTCATACTCAAACCACCAAAACCAAGTGTTAAACGAGTCATTTTCATGTTTGAAACTTATGTTATTCGCGCGCTCAAAACCTGTTAAGACACGATTTGCCAGCTCTATTCCCGTCGACATGTCGACGGGAAGAAGTTGATGGACATCAAATTCCTTTGACTGGAAAACGATGTGGGACCCATAATGTCGACGGTGATTGTCGACGGGAACACTGTTCCCGACGAAGCACAGCCGTCGTTATGTTCCCGTCGACATGTCGACGGGAAGGTATGATTCCGTCGACATGTCGACGGAAAGGGGGTAAAAATGTTGCCGGGGAAAGCCTCGTTTGTACTAGTGGAGGGTGCCTTGATAGTTTCACATTGAAGCAAGTCTTGTTTTTGTAGTGCCAGATACCCGGAAACTGATTCTTATGCTAAGGTTGGTCTTGGACGTTGAAAGACTAGTGGAATCGCCGAATCGGCCCATCTGATCAAATCAGTCTAGATTTGGGGCGATATCTAAGTCTCACGACTTGGATACCGGAAGCAATAATTTTCAGTTTTGAAATGAAAGAAGAGGCGTTGAGCAGGATCTGTAAAATCATCAAATAATCAACATACCGATGAGTAAATATAAATAAATACCGCATGAGTCGATATTTTGAAAGCATGCGAATTCTATATCTAAAAGACTTAAAACACCATACTGAAAATGGTTTAATTGACAAGTTGATGGATATTTTGAAATATATAAGAAAAAATATATATGAGCATGTGATTCAAAACTAAAAAGCCTTGATAAGATTTAGAAAGACAGAGATGGTAATGTTTATTTCTTTGAAAATTCAAAGAACTCCGTTTTCACCTAATACCCAACTTGGTTTTATTTATAGTAACTATGTACTTCCTTTATACCAAAAAGAATTTTCACAAACAAAAAATAATAAACTATGATATGTCTAATTAATGCTAGTTTTAATTGATAAAAAATCATTTTTACCTTTATAGTTAATATAAAAATTAGAAATTATAATTAATGGATGTTTTGATTATAAGGTTAAAATAGAAAAAAGAGTCACAAATACTGTTTATATATAAAATCTGGACGCTTATTTTGGTACAAACATAAATGGTACGATGACGGAGGAAGTATACAATAGCCGCATATATAAAGTGACAAATGATGAATTAGGTGGATTTGTGGATACTATATTTCAATTTATACAACGCTAGCTTATAGACTCGTCAGATTGACGGGTTTTTAGAAGAGATCATGCGGGGGAAAAAAAGTGTGTAAACAAAATAAGGAAAAAAAATGAAAGTAATAATTTGAAAATGAGTTTGAGATGGGATAACAATGATGCAAAAAGATAATAATGACTGCTACACCCGGTGTGAATGTTCATTCCGTCAACACCTAATAAGTTAAAAAAATATTAAAAGTGTAAATAAAAGAGGTTTGTGATTTATAACACATGAAAATTTAAAAATGTTATAAATGATGCACTATAGTATGTATATTGTAGATAGCACAAATAAAACCTAAAACGACACAGTTGGTGAGTACCCAATTTTCGCAGATAGCATACTCACGCCTTGTCTCTTGATTTGTTTCATTTATCCTTCAATTTGCCTCGAGGCTTAGACAACCATGTAACAATGATACTAATAGACTAACATACTTTATTAACGTCCCAAAAATTTTTAAACATAAACTCTAGTTTCCTGCAATGAATGTTTTACATTATACACTTAAATATGGGAACACAACATCATCTAAAATGAAATGACACTTCCACGCAAACATTATATGTAATATCAGGTTATCAGAGTTCTTAATCCACCTTACAAACTTCCCAAAAAAACATCTAAACACTCTTGTAACAAAGTGATATGAAGTATGAACACCCTGAAACAAATGACATTATAAGCAACATTACTAGAATTTAATAAGAAACGGTGTTAGTGTAATAAATTGACCAGTGCTACAAAATTGGATTTTTTTACCCATTTAGAGCAACATTATTCGGCTTAACAAAGCAGCTTTGGTTTCTTCTTCTTACTCCAATATAGATTGCAACTTCATTTGACCATCTTCTAGCTATAAACAACACAGATACCCAAAATGTACTCATTGAATTAGTAGCCAATCACTACTTCATGAAACAGAAGGGGTGCAACTTTGTAACAAAATACACAAGTGATGCGATGTTTACAATATTTTAAGCACAATGAACTGTCAATATTTGTGATCATCTGGGGAACAATTCTCTTAATGATTCACAGTTTTCATCATTATAGATGTGAAAACACATATGGTTCTAGCAGTTGGGCAAGAATTAAGTGGCACTAATCATTATGACCTCATGTTACACAAAAAGAAGCAAAACATACGGTTCACCACAATATTCCCATTAAAGAAATTACCTTTAGTTTAAGAAGAAAGATGGCATCTCCTCCAGTATGCTTAAACTGAGGAACTACTATGATGCCACTTTTCATATGCTCTAGCTCCTCCTTTAATAATCAGATTTCATGTTGGTATTTCTTGATCAAGGATTTCTCATCAATAGTCTGCAATATTATGAACTTACTTTAGAGCACTATCAAGAAGATTACGTTAAAGCACCGAAGGTTTAATGTCCAGACCTTATTTTTGTGTTGCCTGAATTTCAATGTGTTTTGCACGGTTATATTATATTATTCCAATAGTATGTCAAATATGATCAAAGTATAATATTCCAATAATAATCCAAATATCTAATCTTTTTGAATAAAATAAATTAATTTTAGAGGTTTAATATGTGACAGACACACTCTTGGTGATATCATTCCAATAATAATCCAAATATCTAATCTTTTTGAATAAAATAAATTGATTTTAGAGGTTTAATGTGTGGCAGACACACTCTTGGTGACTTCCAACCGTCCCTTTTAAGATGAATTTACCCATTCGACTCGTTAGAGATATTTAATAACCGCAATTCACTCATTAAAGTTATTTGGGCGAACTTGACACCCACAGTTGAAAAGGACTGTCATGCATGGTCTTTCATCAGGTATTCATAAGATTTGGTTGATTTGAAATTAATGTGCAAGACTTACAGATGCTCGTCCATGACCACTTAATGAAAACTGAAAGAGCCTAGTCAATTTCGAGTCCCTGTATGGTATATGGAGCAGCTCTCACTTCTTTCAATTTTTATATAACCTGAAACAGTTGCGAGTTAGCTAACTTTGATAGCTAAATATTAAAGATAGAAAACAAAAACCCACTCCTATGTGTACAAAATAATTTAGTGACATGTCTGTTGCTGTTGGGAACTGGAGACACTTTCGAGAATCTGGGAATGAGATCCGCCACTTCTCTAATCCTTTCTGCAGATGGCGTGGTTGATCTACCAAATATGATTGGCGTGTCGCATTTATTTATCTGTGCACGAAAAAAAACAAAGTGGTGTTACAGATTAACAGCACATAAGCAAAATGTCAAACTAATTATAGCACGAAATTAGTGTGTCATTTTAGACCTTATATGTGCATAAGAAACACACATATAAAATGTCAATAGCTTGATCATGTTATAGACTCGTGAATTGCTTGATCAATAACTTATAGAATAAGAACACATTAATACAAATTGATGTAAACAAAAACTTGTGATCCACCATCTTTATCCCCAAACAGTAGTTGCAGGTCATGTAATGGAAGAAATCAACTCCAAGCTCCTTCCTAGGCCGACATAAACTACAAACAACTTTTATCCAAACTTTAAAAATCAAAAACTACATTTTCACAAACACCCTAAACTAAAACCACGGAATAAAGTGCTCTAATCCGTAAGCAGATAACCAACTACATATTTGTTAAGCCAAAAATGGACATCACTGTAGTAAACTGGAAACGTTTAGCACATGTGAGTTAAATTTGTTTTCTGCGAGTTGCGAGCACAGAAGTTGCATTGGGTATATTATCTTCCAAAGGAGTAAAAATATCAGCATATTATTTTTAAGTGCTTTCATAATCGCTAATTAAGTTAATTTATCACATTATAAGCTAAACAGGTCCTCGACTGCAAATGATCACTTCCTATATATTCATATTAAACTAAATGGAAAATTGACAAAATGGATATGTTGCATGTTCAGGTCCTGCATATCGAGGTACATATCAATTATACAAAAACATAGCTAACAACAACTATTCCAGCTGACATTAAATCCTCATATTTATCAATAAAATGTTCCTAACAGGTACTTGTGTTGTATGCAGTGTATACCTAATTTACCTTAGAAAAAATTAGGACACGGTTTTACCATATGTAAACATAGTAACATAAACAATCACCAATTAAGGCTTTTAAAAAAGTTCCAAATTGCAAACATAAAGTTTCAAAAGGTTACTTAATCCTTTATTTTAAGGTGCAACATGTTTGTTTCCTTAGCCAAATTCATGTCCTGAGACTTTTAAATACAGTTAAATGTTTAAACAGACTAACTTAGAAAGTTAGAAATTCAGTCAATTAAGGCCTAATGGTGAAACTTTTGACCCATATATTAATAAAATGGGTTAATTTTGGTTTTCTTTTCATTGCGTAAACTGACATAACCTGTTGAACCCGTACTATGAAATTTCCCGTTCCAACCCATTCCCCAACCCACCCATTTTACCAAGTCCCAATATATCATATTTTGCTTTAAGAACACCTTACCTGGTTAGGTCGGTTATGGCGGTATAATGAAGTACAACTGAAACTGCAATTGGCTCAACGCCTTCGGTGTCATATACATACAAAGAGTTTAATGTGGCAACAACAAAGATCAAGCGATATGGAAGCTTGAAAGATGAAGCTACACAAAATGAATAGCTTGATTATAATGTGTAACATTATTCGTTTGAAACATTTAAAAGATGGCTCTAATTAACAAAAACTTACATGTGCTAAGCCCCTCAACCCACTAAGACCAAAGGCGTTAGGGCAGAAACGCACTGCACAACAGCTTTGCTGGCACCAGGGAGCATTAAAGAAGGCCTGTAATATCAAAGCACATAAAAAATTAAAAAAAGGATATATAGGTTAATTACATCAAAAATTAAAAAGTGACTTTACAAACATGTAAGCCTAAGTTGTTCATAAGCATAATGGTTAATCTTGTGAATGTGAAGTGACTGAAGTTTCAGGAAACATCTTATAGTACCAAGTACGATTAAAGCTCAACAAAGTATGCTTACACTTTTTATCGAGGCTTCCAAGTGTAGGGAACTATATCATCTCCTACTTCTTCATTCTCACTACAAATGCTCTGAATGATGGCATATAGTATAGTTATTAACAGATAAAGCTCAACCTAGAAAACATTAACCATCATTCAATTGTAATGAATGGACTTACAAACATGTAATCACTGAAATGGAAATTTAAGTCCTTATACCCATTCTTAAAAGTTGGTCATCTTCCTTGTTGTAACTGTCATCATCTTTGACTTCTTTCTTAAACTCAATAGAGATGTAGCTGCTATTTTTGACTGTATAGATAGAGTAACTTCAACCCATATAGAAAGTTTAGCAATCACAAGAATGGAATGACACCAGGATGAAATGAAAAATCTACATCCAGAGCATATCGTTTCGTCCTAACTAAATGATTTAGAATAAGTCACTTTAGCTCTTATAAGGTTTTTATATTTTATTGAAGAATCTATAACCGTAGTCAACAGTCACTAACAAATTGGGATCTAGTGAATTTTGTTGTTGTTCTGCAATGACCAGGGTGATTCTCATTCCTATCATAATCTATATGATAATTTATTAAATCCTATACTTTTTGGGACAAAATAGAATCACTAAATATTTTAATCAAAGAGATTACATTATCATTGAAGCAATTTAACTTTTGTAATAACATTTAACAAACTGATTATTTATATCAAATCCTATACTTTTTGGCAAAAAGTTGTTCACGTCAAACTGATCCGTAACATAAATCAGGGAGTGTTTGGGATGTCTTATCTCAAACTTCTTATCTACTTAAAAATGCTTATTCTTGAGTGCTTATTTTATCAATAATAAAGAGATACGCAGTAAAATCTAAACGCTCAAACTTAAATAAGCAATCGCAGACACCGTCTTACCTATTTAGACGCGTTACCCAAACCACCAATATGATAGGAATACAACTTCAATTGATAAAAATATTTTAATTTATTTTATTATCCAAATATAAATATCTCATTACATTTGACAGTGGTTATAAAGTTGGTGTTCATACCGTCAAGAAAAGCAAAATTTAGATCATATTAATTAATGGTACAAAATCATATGACAAAAATCAAGACTTTACCTTTATCGCATCCATCAAACCCACTAATCATTCCAAATGAACCTGTTACAACCTAAAATGCGAACAAAGTAGATAAATGATTAGAGATACAAATGAATTCAAAACTAAAAACAAAACCGATTACATGAACAAAGCATATTAGAGCATAGATAATGCATTTTGTTTACAAACTTAATTACAATCAGTGTTAGTTGTACACAAAAGAGAGGATTAAATAAAATGACAAATTACTCTCTTGAAAAATTAGGTCTCAACTACGACAATCTCTTTAGTTGTTACTTCTTGCAAGCCTGTAAAAGCAAAAAGATAAGTAATTACTAAATTCACCTAATTTTTTTTTTAATCAAAGTGATTTAAGACTAACCCAATTCAGTAATTATTAAATCCACCCAATTTCAAACTAAAAAAAAATAAGAAAACGCATAAAACCCAGATAAAATACTATTAACATACTAAAACCCAGATCAATACAACTATAACTTTTACAATTAAGAAAAAAAGACCCAAATTAAATTAAATTAAATTAAATTAGTTAATTAAACTTACATGTTGTTGTGTAGAAACTGTCAAAAGCATCATTTATCTGGGTATCGCAATAACCTTCAAAGAAAGGACAAAATGAAAAACACCCAAATAACAGAAACACTAAAAAAATGAATCGGTGATGTCATAGGATGATGTTGGTGTTCTAATTAGCATAATCATGGTGTTCTAAAACAATCATACATAATAGTATAATCATTCTATTAACTAGCATAATCATTCAAACATAATATATTAAAAAATTTATAAAAAAATATATATAAGACAAACTTACAATCGAACCCAAAAATAGGTTTGCCTTGTATCTTATAACATCCCCGATTTTGAAGTGAATTACAGCAAAGATGATTTATTTTGATATGCTTAATTGACTTTTTTGAATTGGTTTATGAGATTCAGTTACAAAGATGTGATTCAAATGAAATTGTATGAAGAAAGAATAGATGACATTAATTGGTTAATAAAAATAGAGAAGGTTTTTGAGGAATGAATTTAATGACCTTGGTGGAGCGTTCTTGATGAAGGTGTAAAAATGTATCGTATTAATGATTTGAATTAATTGACTTTGGTGGACCGGTTTTGTTCATAAGGTGTAAAGAATAATGCATAAGCATGTTGTACGCATTAAATCATCAACCAATCAGATTGCAGACACATCAGCAAATTAAATGCATGGTGTGCTTTATAGGACTTGTAAATTATTCTGGTTTATTAGTATAGATAGATTGGCAAGTTCAGCTATCTAAGTTTTTTTGTTTTTTTTTGACTAGTAAACATTATTGTCCATAATTTAAAATCTTATTGGCATTGTCTTTTGTTTGCATGAGTAGTGTTGTGATCAAAGAAAAATCATCAAAATGTATAAAGTTATGAAATGCAGAATTTGAGGATGAATTTTTAAATTTCATTGTCAGAAATGAAATGCAGATGAGTATTTATAAGATTGTCATTAGCTAACTAACTCAATAGATTAACACTACAAAATTAATCCTTCAACTAACTAATATGGCCCATTCTGTCCCTATATACTATAATAAGTCTTTGTCATTCCTTCAAGTTGGAGCTTCAGAATGACCCAACTTTTTGATTAAAAATGAATAGTGAACTTTATTCAAAGCTTTTGTCATTACATCTGCCAATTGAGGATGAGTTGGAATATAAGCTATTTGTAGAAAATCTTCTTGCACTTTTGGCATTCAATAGCTAGATGGTTTGTTCTATCATGAAAACATGGACTAGGTGCAATATGTTGAGCAGAGTTATTGTCAAAGAACAGGTTGTTGAACTGGTACATGAAGATCCTTAAGTAAGTAACTCAACCATAAAAGCTCACAAGTAGTGGAAGCCATACTCGTGTACTCTGCTTCAGTGAAAGATCTAGAGACTATAGTTTGCTTTTTAGTCTTACAAGATACCAAAGAGTGGCCCAAAAAAAATGCAATACCAGTGAGAGACCTTCTTGTCATACGACATGATGCCCAATCAGCATCAGTGAATCCACACATCTTCAAGTGTGGTTGAACTCGATAAAAGAGGCCTTTTGAAATGATACTTTTCAGATACTTCAACAAATGAATTGGAGCTTGATAGGTGCATAAACAAACCCACTAAGATATTGTATAGCATAAGAAATGTCTGGCCTAGTCATATTGAGATACAACAATCTTCCAATTAACCTTCTTATGAGCCTACATCCATTAGTGGGGTTTCCTTGTTCAAGGACAACTTCATGTGAGTAGGTAAAGGAGAAGGATTAGGTTTGGCAGTAGTGAGACTAACATTTGTAAGTAGATCAAGGATATACTTTCTTTGTTTCAAATATGTACCAGTAGTATTCCTATATAACTCAATCTCTAAAAAATACTTAGCAAAACCAAGGTATTTGTTAGGAATACCCCTCTCCCACCAAAGGAGAGGGCTGGACCTTCTCATATTATCAATCTAATCTTTCTAGTTTTCTCTCATCCTCTCAAGGTTTCCACTTTTCTTTCTTTCTCTTCTACTCTAACGACACACTTCCACCATGGATTACATGTTTATGACTTGATGTTTATCCTACAATTGGTATCAAGAGCCAAGGTTTCATCTTAGGGCCTTGTAGAATCGAATTTGGTGTGGTTTTGTGTAGTTTTTGTGAGTTAGAAGAGTTTTCTTGAAAACATCTTGGTTTGATCTTTCTAGTGTTATTTGACATGTTAGAGGTGTACTTTTATGATCATTGGTGTTAGTACTACATTGTTTTTAAGTTGGTTATGCTATATCATACGTCTGTTTGAAGTTTTGATTGTTTTTGGGTCGTTGTGCTTGGTTGCGATTTGCTCTACTGTTTCATTTCCTGGTTGCGGTTTTCTACGTTTTTAGCGATTAATTGTTTGTGGTTTGCTCCTGCAGTTTACGTTTTCTGCATTTACTTCACTAGCGTTTAACTCATCCTGCGGTTTGCCCCTTATATCGGTTTGCTCCTAGCGTTTAACTCTTCCTGCGGTTTGCTCTTTGCGGTTACCTTGCCTAATCCTTCGATTACTTATCGATTGTGATTACCTAAAGTTTGCGGTTTACTCTTAGCGGTTTGCTCTTACTTGCGTGTACCTCTGCACTTTCAGCATTTAAGTGTGTAGTGTGGTTCTTGTGATTGGTTAACAATTTATATTTGGTGAATTGGTGTAACTTAAGTCGTTTCGATTAATCTAATTGTGATTTGACGTTGTGAGTTAATTATTACGACTTGACTAATCTTAATTGGATATATTGTAACTTGACTTGTTGTGACTTGACACTTAGTGCAAATTGTGACCCACCTACATTATCATGTCAACTTCTTCAGATTTAGTTATACCTGAAATTCTCAAATTACACGACATGGTTGATGAACCTTTGACTTCTAATCTTTCACTACAAATCAACGTATTTGTACCTGATAATGCTTCAATGATACCTTCGTGCTCGGATCCACAAGAGAATGTGACTCATCAGCCAAGTAACTTACTTGATTATGCAAGGGAATGCCACATTGAATGCTTTCGACTACCTCTCAGTACTGTTAGAGGGAAATGGTTTCAAAATGGGATTCGAACGTGCATTTACAACTCTCTTCGGTCAAGATGTTCAAACTTTCACGGACATAATGATTCTTAATATGGATCAATTACGACAACAACTGGACCAAAAAGAATCTTCCAATATTGGACCCTTGTCAGCCCTCTGTGTACTCAACAAACAACTGCAGAGGTTCATCGATTCAAAATCTGATATGATATATGACTATGAGAGTCAGATGACTATGAAGTGTTTTTCTGACCACACGGAAATTGATGTTGACACATTCAGAGACATATTACTCCAACACATGGATAAGGTTAAAGAGTACATTGAGGAAAGAGCAAAGCACAAACTGGAGTATGAAGACCGGGTGAAGACATATCGGGTACAATCAAGTGATGGTATTGCTTATTTGGGTAAAGCATCGGATGTTGAGTCTATCATCACTGAATGCATGGATTCTGAAGCTGATAAGAGTGACACTACTGACAATTTAGTGACACGTGCTATTGATGCAGAGTTCAGACCTGTGAATGTACATGGTTCAAGTGATGAGGTACCCTTAATTGATCAAAATGATATGCTGTCCAATGAATGTCAGCATACAGATCAAATTAAACCTATTTATGACACAAATCTTTTGGTAAAGACTGACAGTTTAACCACCTCTAATTCAACAAATATGTGTCATAAAGGGGGAGAAAGTGATCTGCATGCTGAGAATAATGATGCTAATGATGTGTCAAGTTCTTTGCTTAAGGCTGAGTTTTTCAAAATGAAGGACAAGGACATGGTAGAAAAAGAAACTTTTAATCAACTTTTAAAAAGATTTTCATAACTTCAAAAACATTGTATTTCACTTGAAATTGAAATACAACAAAAAGAAGAAAGTCTTCAAAGTTGCAAATCTTGTAGGAATCCGGAAATTCCCTGAACTTAGTGAATACTTTGTGATAAACGATTTGAAAACTCAGCTACAAGACAAGGACTTAACGATCAACAACCTAAAAGATCGAATTAAGATGTGTGAGCAAAGTAATGAAGCCAAATGAATACAGGACACTAATGAAACTGAATGCAAAATGGCTAAATTATGTAAGGAAAATGAGACTTTGAAAGTGCAATGTAAAGAACTGCATGATTCAATCAAAGAAATAAAAGCTAAGAATGTCAATCTGATTGCTCAACTTCTGACTAAAAGTCCCACAATTTCCGGAGTAAAAAATGTGCCAAGAAATGTAACAACGAATTTTGTGAACCCCAATCTTTCAAAACCATCTATCTTGGGAAAACCAGTTTTAAAATCAGTTGGAAATCAATCTATCATTAGACAACCAAATGCTTTTACTTCTGAAAGACCAAAATTCTCAAAAGCTCGGTTTGTCTCCCAAGTTGATGAGAAACGTGTTTTGATTAAATCTGTTGTTTCAAAACTTAAATCTCATGATCAATTGGCCAACACTCAGGCTATGTCTCTGAATCATAAATCTAATGGTAAAAGTGTCACTTCATATGCCGGGAATTCCCTGTCTACAAGGATCCAAAATGCTTACAAATCTGTAAAGCCTTTAAGACATAGACAAAGGAGCACAGATAACAGAACCAATCACCATAAAAATGTCACAATGCATGAAATACCATACAGGGTTAGATCATCATTTGTATGGGTACCAACGGGAAGGATGGTCATGATGAATGGTAACAAATGGTCACATGTGTGTAAGCTTACATCTATTGAAATGAAAGACATAGAATTTTCAAATGGCTTGAATGACAGCTTTAAGAAAGTCCAAGTGTGGCGACCAAAGGCACTGAAATCTCCCATGGAAGGAGATCTGTTTACTCCCCAGTGATGTATGATCTTCTGGACTCCTGTTTACTTCTATTCAGGACTCATTCTTCACTTGTCACTAATAGAATGAACCCCCGTGTTTATTCTCTCCGTATTTCTTGTATATAATTTGTTTGTTTTGTATATATTTTTTCTTTTTGTTTGTTTGATCCATCACTCATGTATAGTTATTACTTGTCATGGTATCCTTCTTGTGTGTCTCTCCTGTGGAAATATGTTGCTACTATTGTGATGATGCTTTCTAATAACTATTTGGTCTCAATTTTTGCCTGGATGAATGTCTTAGTGCGTGTTTCCTGTTGTTGCTTTTTGATCTATATCATTTTTGTAACTCTAGGGACTGTTTTGTAGTTTTTATAATTAGTCAACTAAGAGGTTTGCGAGTACGAGGACTAGTTCTGCCATTTTGAGATAGTCTCCTATTATCATATATAGTGTCAATCTTGCCGTTTAGTCACAAATTTTGCTAAAAGACTCTACCTATTCTCTAAGACCCTCACTCGCTGCCTCATTCTTTGTCACCATTATTAAGTTTCCTAGGTTGGTTTGATTGCTTTCTTTGTGATTTTACTTAAATCAATGTGTTACATGCCTAATCGTATGTCTTGCAATGGTTTTAGTTTAGGTGGAGGGCATCATCGCAAGCGTCACACTTGATAGTTAATCAAAAAAGGTTAGCTTGTGATTGTTTATGACTAAGATTGTTTGTACATGATTGCGATTTAACTGTATTTGATTTTAAGTGCACACGTTTGTGTTTAAGTGGGGAATTCGAGTTATTGTTCTTAGCGAGTTGGTTGGTGGTGTAATATGTAATGATTTGGGATCTTGCGTTCGTATTATGCCTTGATTGGTTCTTTTTTCATTCCTGGTTGATGTTCTGTTGGTTACATGATTTAGTTGTTGTGATTTTTGATTGTGTGGCTGCTTGTGTTGTGATGTTCCTGATTGCGGTTAGTGCATATTCTTGATTGCGGTTTCCTCGGTTATTCTTAATAGCGTTTAACTCGTTTAGCGGTTAACCTGAATAGCGGTTGACTCATTTAGCGGTTAAGTCGTCTAGCGGTTAAGTCGTCCAGCGGTTAACTTGTTTAGCGGTTAACTCGTCTAGCGGTTAACTCGTCTAGCGGTTAACTCATCTGGCGGATAACTCGTCTAGCGGTTATCTTTGATTGCGATTAACCCAACTTAGCAAGCAGCATGTTAGCGGTTATCCTCTATTGCGATTAGCTGATTTAGTGGATATCATTTTAGCGAGTATCTCTGATAGTGGTTAATCTGTCTTGCGGTTATCCCTGGTTAGCATATTTTCCTGTGAGCAATTTATTCTAATAGTGGCTACCTAGTTTGCAAGTGATACTCTGTGCTTTAATCAGTGTTGTAGTAGTTTGATTGCTCACTTTTACATTTCTCTCTACGATTATCTGTGTAACTCCAATTAGATCCACTAAGGTTTACTTCATAAGGTCTAATTGTGTTATGATAATCGTATTCATCATGTCATTGATCTGTTGTGTTGTATGTGGGCTGCCATTGACTTGCTCGCTCAATGGTGTTGTTAATTATAGGTGCTCATATGTGTTTATTATCTTGTCTTCATTTAACACGATTCTTATGTGTGTCTTCTGATGTCATCTATGTGTAGTGATATCAGGGATTCACTTAGAACTAACATGTTCACTTCCATGTGTTTGTTCTCTGGTATAATTTGTGGAATTTACATATTCAATGGCAGAATCAAATGTTGAAGGATCATCAACTCCTCCTGTTCGTTCTGATAACGATATCATTCCTTTCAATAAGTGGGTGTCTATTGGGAAATGTAACTGCTACGTGAAGGCCGACAAACCCCATAACCACCCCATATTTCGAATTGCTCTGGATATACTTAAACACACCACATTCTTCAGAGCTTTTACCGCTTCTGCAACTATCCTATCCATTTACATCCAACAGTTCTGGAACACCATTAGTTACGACAGGGCTACTAATACTTACAAATGTCAGCTTGATGAACATTGGGTGAACATCACTAAAGAAACTCTTGGCAGTGCACTTCAAATCTTGCCGACTGGTGATAATGTGGAGTACACCCCCCGCCTAATCCAGCCACCCTACTGCGCTTTGTCAATGAACTGGGATATCCCACTCAACTTTCAACATTATCCTCGGTCATCACTCATGATATGTACCAACCATGGAGAGCCCTCGTGAGTTTCATTAACTTGTGTTTAACTGGTAAAACTTCGGGCTATGAAAGACTTAGAGCCCCCTCACTACAGATTCTCTGGGGTGTAGTCAATGGAAAGAATGTCGATTTTGTTGAAAGAATCTGGGAGGAATTCACTCACTCTATTCATTCATTCCTAGAAGATAAAGAAAATATTGAAGCTAACAAAGATGGAAAGAAGAGATCCGCCAAACTTCTTATTCCTAGCATTTGATTCACCAAGCTTATTATTTTAAGTCTCCAACGATCCTTTCACTTTCACCCTAGAGAAGGATCTGCTCTCCACCAACCTTCAGATGAAAACCCAATGGGATATCTTAAGTACTCTGCTAAAGGTACATCCCAAATAATCTTTGGTATGTCAGTTCCCGATGCTCTACTCACTCGTGATATACTCACTGCACCTTACTACGAGGAATATGTTAAACTTCTGAAAGCAAGTCAGGAAGCATCTGCTATTGAACAATCTCAATCCACCAAGTTTGAGAAAACCTCTTTGAAGAAACGCAAGGGAGTGTCTACTTCAGCTGCTTCTTCAGAAGGTACCAAAAAGCCTAAACACACCACTGGGAGCAAGAAACCCAGCTCCAAGAAACCCATATCTAAAGAAAGTGATCCAGTAAAAACACCTAGCACCGTACAAATGCCACTATCAGAAGAATAAATGATTCAAATGGCAACTGCAGAAAGTCTAAAAGATGCTTACATGCCACCGGTACCTCCAGTCAGTGGCGTCAGCATCAAAGAACCTGTATCGGAAAAAGGTCAATAACTGCAGCATGTAGAGGGTAGAGGTAAAGAAGTCACTACTGAAGAATAGGCTGCACAAACACTGTTAAAAATCTCATCTCCTGCTTCCAAATCAACAAGCTCAAAGTTCATCCTCAAAAGACGTTCTCCTTTATCATCATCTGCCAAAGTGTCTCCTGACAAAGCAATGTCACACTCACCTAGTCTGGTGCAATATGCTAGCTCAAGTGAGTCTGAGACTGATACCAGTTCAACACTCAAAGTTGATGACACCAATATAGCAACACAAGATGTCACCAGTAACAAGCCTGTACAGGATAAAATAGCCGGGACTGAAACACCACTAGACCCATTTAATGACGAGTTTGTGTCCACTGCTTATCCTAACATACAAGGTAATCTCAAGCTCAAGACTGATGATCCTAAGCTCGTAGTGGAACCTAACAGCTCAACAGGAACTCTTGCTTCTTTCAAGAATCTTGACACTTTTGGAGATCAATTCTTAGTAGATAAGCCTGATGAAGTAGAAGGTGACAAATCAGGTGATGAATGTGAAGAAGTTGTCTCAATGGTAGATGTCACTATCCAGCAGGACACTTTTACTATTCCTACCCTGTTCACACCAACTCCTACTGCAGCAACAGCCACCACTGGTACCACTCATGCCACTGCCATACTAGAGAAATCCTCCGAAACCGCAAAGATCTCAACTCCTCCCACCTTTGAGAAGAAACCGGACCTCAGACTGGATGATGTAGTTGGTATTACTGCTGGAATCGTTCAAGACAATCTCACAATTCATGAGAAGTTGGAAAAGCATGCATCATTGTTAAGGAATATCGTGAATCTCAACTTGCCTCAAACCATCAAGAACCACAACATGAGACTATACAAGTTAGAACACCTCGACCTCGAGCAACAAGTGTCTCATGCTATCAACGAACAAGTCACTAAAGCTGTTAGCATTGCTCTGGAAGCACCTCTCCGATCTCGATTCAGAGACTTACTCATTGACGACATGAAGGTGATCTTGCATCAGAGCATGTACGAGAAAAACCAACACAACGGGCATGAAGCACACAGAAAATTATATGAAGCATTAGAAGCTTCTATAAAACAGGATAATGCCGAGCAGCATACTAAAGACATGGAAATTGAGTTGAAGAGAAAAAGGAGGCGTCAGAGTCACCCTAGACCTCCATCAGGATCACCACCTCATCCTCCGCCAACACCTCCACCTTCTGGATCATCAGGACCATCAGGTACCGCTGCACAACCTAGAGGTTCTCTATCACGAACCATGCCATCCCATCCTACATCATTAAAGTAACAACAACCCGACAAATCTTCGAAGTCAACGCCATCCAAACAAGCCAAGCAGGTCACGTATGCTGCATAGACCGCCATTGACACTGGCACGACCTCCATTGCCTCACCAACCAATGATGACGCTGCCTTAAATGAAGAGTCCTTTGTGCCTCATCCTACTGACTCTTCTGATGTGGATAAAGATGATGCTTCCACATCTTACATCCCTCTTAAGGAGCACTGGTGGACATCATTCACAAGAAGTGACTCTACAGATCCATCACCGGTCATCCTGACCAAGGAAGATAAAGAGTCCTGGTGGAAACCCGATGCTGGGCCATCTCCTCCTCTGATCTGCTGACTAGTGACAACAACTGGGCTGATACCATCACCACCAGTTTCGTTCCTCCCTCAGAAGACTCCCTGTTAGCACAAACGGGTGACATGGGGACATTTATTGCATGGTTTTGTAAAAAGCGAGGATTGTCAAAGCTCACACAAAAGGATCTGGAAGGACCAGCCTTCGAACTCGTCAAGGTCTTCCATTCGGATATCACCCATCTACAATATCAAATGGAGGAATGCCACAAAATGTTCAATGATATCGTAGATGAAGGGATCATGAAGTACAACTACAATAATCCACTCCCTCTGGGTGGATCTCCTGGTCATGTCTCTATACAAGCTGAGTTCTTCTTCAACAAGGATCTCGAGTATCTCAGATTCAGTAGCAAGCAATGCAAATCAGCTTTGTCTATCACCAAGATGAAAGCTGCTTATTATCTAGATATTGGGTTGGAACAGCTTGTCCCTGATGGTATGTGGATTTCTCAAGAATGTGATTATGATGTTGCTGCCTCTCTCGGAATCTCTCACTGGTGGCTCAAGAAGCAACAATTTTATGTGGATCAGTTTCAAGCTCAAAGTGACCGTAAGTCTGTTCGATCACCGCTCCAAATCATCAGTGTCGTCAAGATCCAAATACACCCCATCCATGGATATGACTATCTCAAGAGCATTGTTCTCCGATGAGCTGATTTCAAAGAATATACCATATCTGAAGGCGACTTCAAACATCTTCGCCCCAATGACTTTGAAGACCTGTATCTGTTACATCTTCAGGGAAAACTGCATCATCTACCATCTCGTGAGAAGAAGACTCTTGTGTTTGCTGTTCTTTATTGGATTCGGGGCATTGTCATCAAAAAACGTGTAGAAGATTTCCAACTTGGTATCGAAAGTTATCAATCCCAACTCAATCTCACACGACCCCAATGGGATATTGCCAGCATGGAACCTGTTGCTGATTTCACCGTCATTGAATCTCCTATGGCAGTGATGTTCCGAGATCGGTACAACGTCCCTATGGTATTGCGCTTCAAAGAATTACACAAGTTTAGTGATGGTACGTTGCAAATGGTCGATGAAGCCTTGGACTTTAGAGTTAAAGAATATAAAGTTTACTCACACAGATCGGGAAGGTACACCAATCACTAGACAGATCATGATCTGATGGTGAACAATAAATTTCTACATGGTATTCGCAAGCGCTTGAAGTTGCGGAGAATCTTTCGTAGTATGGAATGTTACGTGGGTGGTAGAGTTCGAGAAGGTGACTACCGTCTTCTACAACGAACTGAATGATCTCTGGCATTGTGTGGTGTCTCGTCATGTGTTGTATTTTGGGTACTGTGATGAAATGTAAACATTATAAACTTTCTGCTTGCATCTTTCTCATATCCTTTTATATTTCTTATACATTATACCTATTAGTATAAAGTCATATTTAAAACATAAAACAAAAATATAAAACATATAAAAATCATAAAAATCTGAAAAATCATTAAAATCCTAAAATATTCTTCTCACGACATGTCTCTTGTGTAATCAATATTATGTACGTCTCTAGAAATGTCATTCAACAATGACACGGAATCATACATATGCTTGAGCAAGAGTTTTTCGGTTTCAAATAAAGTCTTTTCTAAAACATGTCGTATCTAAAAACATTCTTCTAAATTATGGCTTGCAGTCATTTCAGGCTGTAATCCGGATTTCAAAAAAATGGCTTGCTATGACTTCAAATAGCAACCTATTTTTCAAAAATGGGGAAAACACGTCGCAAAAAAGACGGTTGTTCCTTTTACCGGGTGAAGTTCACCCGGGCATGGATTACTTTATATCCATGTTTCCTCGATCTAATGTACGCTTCAGTGCATTATTTCTTGATAAAGAAGAGAAATCTTCTTTTTATCGCCAATACTTTCCCTTCTATGATTTTTCCGGAAAGTATTTGTGCAAAACTTGGTGGTACCAGGAGATTTTGTTTGGAAATATATTTGAACTCAAATTTTGATAAATTTTGTCACTCAATCAATGATATCAATTATTTATGTTTTAACATCCGTCATTGATTGAGGGGGAGAGTGATTTCTCAAAATTTTATGTATCATCAAAACTCTCCACAGTTTGTACATAAACTTGCAACAATACACTTTGTGATGGTTATGTGTCAGAATGAGAAATTTTCAAAGAATTTTCATTAAAACTTCAAATATTTTGTAAACTCATCAAATCTGACACATAACAACCTCCCTCACAGATTGAGGGGGAGCAAGAAAAAGGTTCCTCTTATCAGAATATATTAAAACTGGCCGCATTTCTCTCCCAAATGTTTCCTAACTTATTTAAATCAATTGAGATCCAAAATCTCAAAAGATTTGAAATTTTTGATCGGGGGAGAGAATGTGATTTAAATATGAAATCTGATAGTCAAATGTGATCTTTTGGACTCAATAATAGGCTCCCACATATGTGCTAAACTCTTTCGAATATCGATGCACATATTGAGGGGGAGCAAAAGGCGTTTGTGGAAGTAATACCAAAGACCGACCATTTATCTTTATGCACGGAGTTATAAGGATGGGTAAGGTTAGGTATGAGTTCCCATGATCCACCAGAACCAGAAGGATCTTCCCAGGGCCAATCCTCTAGATAGATTAGAAGTCCTTAGGAAAGATTGAAAAAAGGAGAAAAGTGAGAAAGGGAAGAGTGCCGACTAAGATAGAGCTAGGACTGGAACAAACCCAACAAGGTTCTAGCGATGAAGTCTTGGTAAGCACTGAAGGGGTTGAAGAATTAAAAAGAAATGAAATGAGAAAGGGTGAAAAGAAATAGCCCTCCATTGATTCAACCTTAGGGTAGAAACCGGGTTCAACTTCATATGCTACTGGTGGTTACTAAGGTAACACAGGTATTGAAGACAAGACGTCATGGACCCAGTGACACACTGCACTAAACTTCCCAACCACTCAATTTCTCTTAAAAGAGTTTGTTTCATTCTCACGGGGAACCCTGTGCAATGTATCGACCGCTCATTGCGAGCCG
Organism: Artemisia argyi; assembly: GCA_030686995.1. Taxonomy (NCBI): domain Eukaryota; kingdom Viridiplantae; phylum Streptophyta; class Magnoliopsida; order Asterales; family Asteraceae; genus Artemisia; species Artemisia argyi. The sequence goes on along the minus strand of CM060700.1, from coordinate 74,716,858 downwards.
TGTTGGTACCTAAACATGAGACGCCTCCCTAGTCTCCAGGAGCGGATCAAAACGCACTATTGAGTCTAGAGCCATGAGATCATCCATAAATCTCAATAGGACACACTTCCAAATATGCTTATTGTTTCACACAATATGGAAAGTAAGATAAAGTATTTAGTGTCCTACGCATTATCCTTTTGGTATTGCCAGAACATCTGAGTGATTTGTAAACATTCACGATGAAGATGGAAATCCTTCTAGAGCGAACATCATTCAAGCTCTTGGTAGGTGACATGTGAGATCCATCTTGGATCAATGATCAAGTTACAACTGGAAAGCAACGATGGTGAGATTCAACATTGAATCAAACTTGTTCCAGGAATGGATTGACGGATACTTTTGCAAAAACCTTTCAGTGTGCTCACCAACTCATTTTCGAGCACATTGATTGTGTATAATCTTTCAAACAAAAGTATTTTTGATGGAAATGTGATTCAAAGCTTAAAACTCTCGTCGTGTCTCAAAAATGTCTTTTTTTGACACGCGAGTGATTTCTATAAATCAATTTCTCATCAATCCGTGAATACCAATTCACCGATTCACTCTATCGTGTTGTCTGCTTTGAGACGTTCCGGTATGAGAACATGCTTAGTATTAAGATTCCTAAGTGGATTCTTTGGAAGATTCATTACTACAAGCTAGAAATTCCTGTCAAGGGAGGTCTTCTGTAACAGAGACTCTACCTGATCACAGGTCGGTTTTCACAAAACCGGAGGGTAGTCTGTCCTCCCAGAACAAATGATAAAGCCATATTCGTTCTCTATCTTTATTGCTAACTGGTTTATTTCAGGGACACATATAAAGATGGAGTTGATGGTTCCTATTTCCAGCTGAATCGGGTCAATCCATACCTCATGCTCACACTTCCTAATGCGCTTTTCATGATGATCATGAAAGTTAAAGAGGCTACCAACAACGTTTCCGCAACTCTGATGAAAAGTCTCCTAATACTGAAGTGTGTGAGCATGACGGTCCCAATGTCACTACATCACATGAAGGCAATACGACTATGGATGAGCTTGGAGATTTACTGTGGCTGATGATCTCAAAGAAGCTCCAAGATCACACATCTCAAAGGAACTCAAATCACAAGTTCATTGCTTGATATATAAAGTGTGCTGAAAAGTGAAGAATCAGAACCTACGAGCTACAAAGTCTGAAGAATGCTTGAAGATCAAAGAGCTTAATTTCCAAAGGTGACCTCGCTTAGGGGGAGATTGTTAGGAATACAAATATTCCTATAGAAGACTCAGTCACCTAAATGTTGTACTAGCATTAAGATAGCTCGTAGTTAGTTTATTATTTAGTTAGAATTAGTTTAAGTAACATCGTCGAAGAAGGAAGGGTTTTTACCCACTGTATGCCTGATCCACAGCCCGGGTGTGGGCGTTTTTATTTGTTGTATAAATACCCCTCTCCCACTAAGGGAGAGGGTTGGACCTTCTCATATTATCAATCTAATCTTTCTAGTTTTCTCTCATCCTCTCAAGGTTCCCACTTTTCTTTCTTTCTCTTCTACTCTAACGACACACTTCCACCATGGATTACATGTTTGTGACTTGATGTTTATCCTACAGTATTTAATAGTAAACTTTTGATCAAGAGCCTGATTTAACATTTTAACTTCTGCATCAGAATTTCCAGTTATTAAAACATCATCCACCTAAACAAGAGCAACAGTAAACTGATCACCTTTTACTTTCACAAATAAAGAGTATTCATGTTTTGATTGAGTATATCCCAATTTGACCAAAAACTTTGTGACCTCCTGATTCCACTGTCTAGAAACCTGTTTGAAATGATGCAACGATCTGTTAAGTTTACAAACCTATCTTGCACCAGCTTTATCATAACCCTCAGGGGGAAGCTTATAGATTTCTTCATCAATGTAACCATGAAGAAATGCATTGTTTATATCCAAGTGATGAAGAGGTCATTCCTTTACTGTTGCTAAAGCAATCAAAACTCTTATTGTGGCTATTTAGCAACAGGTGAAAAGGTATGCTTATAGTCTTGACCTTATTATTGTTTGAAACCTTTGACCACTAACCTTGCTTTAGTCTTTCCTTAGTGCCATCAAGGTTGTATTTAGTCTTATAGACCTATCTAAAGTGATTGGTTTATGACTAGGAGGTAGACTAGTGAGTTGTCAAGTTTAATTTTTCTCTAATGCAGCAATGTCTTTGTCCATATCTTCCACCCACCCTTCATGTGTAGTTGCTTGAGTATAGCTTGTTGGATCAAAAGCAGCAAACATATTTACTAAAAAGCTTATATGTTGAGGAGAAACATCCTTAAAATCATTTGTTTTAAACAATCAATATGGAGTTTTGAAAGAACAAAAGGCTATAGTAGAATTAAGTGTAACAAAATCCTTCAACCAATCAGGCATACTAATGTTTCTGGTAGACTTCCTCAAAGGAATGTATGTTTCAGGTTTAATTGTTTCAAAATTAGGTGTGTTTGGTTCAGGATCATGTGTAACAGTACGAGTGTTTGGATTATGATAAGCTTGAATTTGTTCCAATTGATTGTCATTTTGTCATGTCTCACCAAAGTTAGGAAACTTTCCAGACCTATTATGACTAGAAGAATAAAAAGTTTGGGAAAAAGGAAATATTTTTTCATCAAAAAGAGCATCTCTACTATGAAAAACTTCCTTAGTGCTTAAATTGTAGTGTTTATAGCCTTTTTGATTAGGTGGATAACCCAACAATACACATTTAATTCCCTTACTATCAAATTTGTCTTTATGGGGTTTTGTGAATGTAGCATAGCACAAACATCCTATCAAGATGATCATACATGGAAGGTTTTCCATACAAAACTTCAGAGGGGTACTTCCACTTAAGTATCTTCATAGGCATCTCTTAGTGCAAATATTGCGATATTTAATCTATACAGTCTCATTTGTTTTGATTGATGACAAACGTATAACTTGATACTTAACGTAAAATGTACAAGTTACTTGTAAACATCTTTTGTCTCAACATACATGCAACACATCAACGTCTCGAGTCCTCGTATGCTTCAACATAGGTTCATACATGTTTGTTATGTAGCATTATGATCAAACCCTTAACAAACCATTTAGAATGTTTAAAATACGGCTAGGTCATTAAGTATTTTAAAAAGCTAACCATTCTACTTAGAACCTCATTTCACATTCTTCATATACAAGTACTTTTACTTGTACATCATAGTTCCTAAGATTAATAGGATAAGTACACTTTAGGTGTCAAACTAACATGATACATATTGGTAAACATATATTAGTTAAGCTAGCATATACATAGGTCATACATATATACATTTACATGTTTACATTTTTATTTCTTAAAATAGAAATGTACTATGATATCATGGCATGAATCACTTTGATATCTTTGTAAGATTGTGTAGATCTTTGAAAGATATCACATATATTTTGTTAAGATCATCACTCAAAGAATCCTTAGAAAGATATGGAAATATTTTGGTTAGATTTTATTTGGATTTTTGAAGATTTTTTGTCAGACCTGGAGGAACCCTTAGGGACAACGGACAAAACCCTCAAAAGGGTTCCGCCGTATCCGTGGGTTGCTTCCTATAAATAGTAGCCCGTTCTTTACCCATTGACTCTCTCTCTTGAACCCAAAAAGAGCACACATTCCCTCTACCCTTTGCATACAGTTTAGATCAGTAGTAAACCATGTAGAAACACATATTAATAATCCATTTCATAATGATCATATTGTTACTAACTCTCATTATGTTCTAAGCATACACTTGTAATGATCCTGTGAAGCAAGCTCAAAGATCATGTGTCACAAGCATAGCATACTTCCTGATCAACCAAGAAGGTTAGAAGATCTTGAAGTCATCATTCATTAAAGCATACAAACATATCAAGATTCAAGGGCACTTGACATCCTCAATGATCGATGGCTTCTTATTCAAGAAGTTTATGTAGATTCCTCATGCATATATGAAGATCCATCACAACAAGTTTAGGGAGGTTGTGATCTTCATCCATTGAAGACTTTTGATCAATGGAAGTTCATATAGATTAGGCATTTATATCCATTGGACATTTATGTCATGGATCATTGTAAACATCATTGCATAACAATCATTTCATCAAACTAGAATAGATGGTTTATGTGTTTGTGCCATGAAACATAAGGTTTCTATGTTGGGCCACAAAACATAGCGGGAGCGGTTATACCCTTGTAAAAGAACTCGACATCTAGCTTAGTGTTGAAAATATTGTATAGGCGATGTTAGGATGGTTCTACCTCGAACTAGAACCCGGTATTTAGCTTTGTACCAGAAAAAGTGTAAGCGACGATTGTAAGGTTTCTCCGCCGAGAAGGGAGCTTGTTGATTTAGTGAAGTAACTCTCGAGTTGGGTACTCGGGGAGTGGAGTAGGGCGGAGAGGAGATCCGTGACCAAACCACTATAAATCATCGTGTTCGGTTTGCGCTTTCCTTTACTTATTGCTTTACTTTAATGTTTGCATTATGTGTTGCTTGTGTTGTGACTTGTTGATTATACTTGTGTGATAACATGTTTTAAGTTTATACTAGTCACAAGCTACCCGTAACATCTTTCATATTAGAACAAGCTAAAATTGGATATTTGATACAACAAGTTTAAAGTTTTAAACGGTAACGTATTCACCCCCCATATGTTTTCTCAATTGGTATTAGAGCTTCGTAGCTCTTATTTTC